>JAVTVJ010000798.1:0-636408 GCA_034509425.1 Eopsaltria australis
GTGCTCTGTAGCATACCCTGGTATTTGCTGCTGCTCGTACATCAGCCTCACCAGCCCCAGACTGCTCTGGAGCAGCCCAGGCACCATGGTGAGCTGTGCTGGGCACAAGCCATTTGGAGGTGAACAGTAAAGGAGCTGAAATCTGGAGTGCTGGTGGCCATGCCTGAAATGGTAGTAATGGATTTAGTATTTGGGGCAGGAGGTATGGGATTTGTCATGTTGGTTGAGTATTTTCCTGGCTGCCTTCCATGACTGTTCAGATATTTTTAGCATGAAGTACAAGCTATGTTGTCTCAGTTGACCTTGGAGCATGACATTTTCACATGGAATTGGTTTGATTTGCTAATCATTAAAATTATTTATTATTTTTTATTGCAAGAGCAACTAGAATCCCAGTCATGTTTTACAGATGAAAAGGGAAGCAAATTGAAATCTGTCTTCCCTTAACTTGCAGTCCTTCATGATACCCATGTTTTCCAAGCTGCTGTCTTTCTCTCTACACCATTAAAAGTAGATTATGTCCAGGTTTGTTTTTTAATTTGAGTGACTGAAACTAATCCCAAGGCTTCACAGTGTTCAATGAGAAGTGTAGAACAAAAGGATTGTTTCTGTTGCAAACAATTTATGACCTTAATAGAAGCTTACAGCTGCCATCAGAAAGGCAAGATCTTGCTACCAGTGTATTTATCCTGGTGATTGTTCTCTCTTTGCCTTCATTCCCAGACTCAGGTTTAAAGATCAAGCCCCTAAATACCAACTTCTGTTAAGGAATTAGCAGCACTAGCACTGCATCAGGATATTGTAGCAGTATATTTTAAGGCAGTAGTATATAATGTAGGAAAATATAATGTAGGAAAAGAGCTTTGGATCAGCCACAGACATAGCCAAAAGTCCATGAAAGTTGCATTCAAATTTTGAAGTCCAGATCAATTTTTAGCCTGACTGGACTTTTTGACAAGTTGTCAATTTTGGACAATTCATGTTTATTGAGTTTTGCACCTCCTTAAGTTAACATGACCTGAGAGGAAATTACAGTCATTTTTGAGATGCATTTTACTGCCACAGTGGTGCAGAAAAGCTTTTGACTGAAAAGAGCATCAAGGACTTGTTGACTTTTTCAGTCTACTAAATAAGCACCTGCTCAAGTATCTGATGTACATTTTTAAAAAAAAATTAAAATAATACAAAAAAAAGAAAAAAAGCCAACCATCCTCCTGACTCAAAAGTAGCTGCACAGTTTAAAGATTTACCCAGCAAAAGCTGAAACCAAAATTTGAAAATAAACCTCTCTTTCCCTACCTTGGCAACTGGGAAGACCACAACATGCTCCTAGAAATCACATGGCAGACCTCCCAAACAGGGCCAAAGAGACTGTTTCCCGGAAATCTGCGTCACACTATAGTTCCTTTCACACATAGGAAGTGAGCAAATCATTGAATAATGCAACATCCTTCCCTGTCTGCGAGAACTGTGCCAAAGCCAAGCGTGAGGATCTGGGTTAAAGCAAACTCAGTTACTTGGTAACCGAGTTGTGTTTTGGAGGGGTTAAAATTGGAGGGATTCTGGACTTGTGTTTTGAGGGGGTTAAAATTGCCAAGAAAAACTGAAAACTTGAGGAAGACCCCCAGGTGCCTGCATTAATACTCCCCAGTCCCTCTGATGTGAGCTGGCAGGTCCCATAAAGCCACTCAGCCTTGAACAGGGAAGGGAAGGAGGGAGAGAGCAAAAGCTCCAGCTGTGACTCTAGAGCCCCAGAAAGAGCCTCTAACCCAATTCCCTTAAAGTGCACAAGCCTCATGAGCCACAGCATCTCTTTGCCACTGTATTCACTGAGTTTGCAGGGCAAACAAAAGATCAATACCAAGCATGCATCCTTCCAGAGGGGGAAAGCTTTTCCTCATTCGCCCATAGATTTCCCCCCCTTTTCTTTCCGTTTTATACATAGAGATATGTACGTGTATATATACATATATATACATTATTATTTTTGTTTCAATGAGGGGGGGAATGTTGCTAATTTTTTTTTGGCTGGTAATTAAGAGAGCTAACACCAGCTAGGCTAGAGTGAACGCAAACAAGACCCCTATAGGCAGCACAGTGCATTAATGTAAAATATGCCCAGACAACATAACTTGTCAGAGAGGATTATTTCTGCTTAGTGAATCTGCAGGGGCCCCTTTGCTCCACCACTCAGCGTCTGACTAGAGAGAGAAAGAGAGAAAGAGTAGCCATTAGTGAGTAGCTACTGTGGCATTGATGTTTGAGCGCACTTCTGAACTGGCTTTTGTTGAGAATATCGGTGCAGAAAGCATGCGCTGTCCCAAATCCACTGTTACTATGAGAAATGAGGAGCTGCTTTTAAGGTATGTTGTCTCCTTTGTTTTAACGCGTGCTTTCGAGTTGCCTGGGCCCACTGCAACTATAACTGTGCTGTGTATTAAGTAGTTTCCCTATTTAAAGGAAAAGACAGGCATTGCTGAGTGCAAGTAGCATTTTCCACTAGTTCAGGTCGCACATTTCATGTATAACGACAAATGTACGGAGAGGGCAAGGAGGGGAAAAGATAAATATTTTATCTTTCCTTTTTTTTTTCTTCCTAAAAGAGAGCTGGTGTTTCTTTTATCACCTCCTTTGCAATATTTCTGCCTGCTTCATTATTATGCACTGGGCATGGAATAAGCATGGAAAAAGCTCAGGGAGACTCCATATTAGAGATAGTGCCCTAAATACCACTTTAATTTTCACTTAGCCTATGTAAATAGTTACTAATGCTTTACCTAGTCTCTACCACTCAAAGATGTTTTAAAAATACCTAAATACTCCTATAATGTGGGATTACACATCTATTCTCTAATAATGCTCCCAGGTTTAGCGGGGGGCCAGCATCGACTACTCTTTTCAGAGACACACAACACACAGACACACACACACGCACACTCACACACAGAATTATGCTGGAATTGGCACCCCGCTTTGAAAAATGTAGTCTTTTGTTTATTTGCTAGCAGACATTGTAGCATTGAATACATCTTTTGGTCTGACAATGGGACAGCTGAACAATGGTGTTGTCAAACTAGCTTAATGTATGTCTGGCGATGGGGTGGTTTGGGTTGTTTTGGGGTTTTTTTCCTTTCCTTTCCTCAGCCCCTTTTTCATTTCCCTTAATCTTTTTGTGTATACAGTAGAATATAAAGTGCGTTGCCTGTTCTGTGGTGGTTGTTTCAGTTGATATCTGCTGCTAATAGTGCAGGGAGGGGGAGGTTTGCATCTTACAATTATGGCTATTGCATTAAGTTGCAGATTTATTACTAACCTCTCCTTTAACTGTGGTGAGAAAACTTACTGATTCTGAAAGCTTACAATACTGCTGTCAATCTGGCAAATACATACTTGCCAAATGTGCCCTTGCTTGATTTTATGCCCGATCGTATCAACTTTAACTGCTGTTTTGAAGATACTGTTTCTAATTTTGTTTAGGTAATGAAAATGCAATAAAAATGATAAATCAGATCGCAAAGTGGGAGCCCATGCTACTTTCCATTTTTATAATCCAACTGTTAGCATACGCTAGAATTTTTAAGGTCAGACAGAATAATTTACCTGAATGATTCCTATCCCCAAATCAAACAAATTATTCATATGACATTTCTTAAATTATCTTTCTGTTTAGAGAACCAGAGTTTAGTATTAAAACAGTTAACAATTTTGGGTTTGAATTTGGCAAAATGAACCTTATGCATTGTGAGAAGAAATTGTTACAAAGCTTTTGAAAAATTTTGAGTTACTACTTGGACAGCAGCTTCTGTCTTAAATAAAATGAATTGTCATCACTCTGTGGAGTTTCTTAAACTGTTTAAAGTCCTTAAATACTTTACATGTTAAGTAAATGTATTGCTTTTAGCAATAAGTTTAATGATTTTGTGAGAGAAAAGATTTATTTATCAGTGGCTTCTGTTTTTTTGCTTTGATCAATTAATTGTAGAGATTTTGTGCTTTTTTTTAAAAAACTGGACTCTAGTGGATGATTTATATGGGTTGAGGGGTCTTTTGGACCCCTAAATTAAAACAAAAAGTCATTAAGGACTTATCGGTAGCAGTCAGAGCCCTCTAAAGCATGTATTTCAACACAAAAATGTTTTGTGGGGAGATGAAATACTTGCTATGCTGTTTTGCATTTTTTTTGTCATCGTATCTTCTTCCCTTGTGTGCTGAGATGGTGTAAATGAATAGCAAAGAGTTTATGTGAACAAAAAGGTAATATCACATAAAATACTTGAGAAGCCAAGAGGTTATGGATGCCGTGTGTTGTGCATAAACATGAAGAAAGCAAGGATGGTGTTTAATATTATGGGACCATGACATAATTCACTTCCTTGGGAGAACTTCTTTCAAGACAAACATTAACTCATTCACAGCTGCTCTGCTCTGCCTGAACTGGAGGGGGAAAACAGTGGCACATTTTTATCAAGTTATTTTTTTTTTATCATGTCATGTTGTAGCAGCCTGAGCTTTCCAGCAGCTACTGCCCTTTGTGAGTGGCAGTAAAGTGAGTCCCTCACTCTGTTACGTGGAAATGCCCCTTTAGTGATAGCCCAGACCAGCATGAATTCTACTTCTGTAGCAGCCACCAACAGACACCTGGGCAGCAAAGCCAACCACCACTTTTAAGGACTATTCAATACTAAAACTGTTCCCTAAGCGCTCTGCTCACAGGTGAGTTCCTATCAAACTTACTGTAGTTCCTATGTTTTCAGATAAAATGTTGCATAAAATACATATACTATGATTTCTTTTCTTGGTCTTGGATTGAGAATCACTTTGTTCTTTTCCTAGGGTATTTTCTGACATTGCATTCACATCAAAGACTGATTTTTTAATTAGTTTGTGTGAATCCTACTCAAAAAAAAAATCTTCCTATGCATATTTACTGAAATACTGCTTTTTGAGCCATAACAATTATTGTTAACATCAAAGAAGGTGAAGCAAAGCTGTAACACAAGTAATTTCTTAGCATGTTTAACAAAAGTATTGGCTTTTGAAAGACTGTATAGGTTTAGAGATCTTATGCCCGAACATTGGAGGTATCCTCAGTGCTGCCTTTTTTGAATCTCACCCATTCACAAAGCAATGTGGTGCCCTGCAGTTGTCAAACTTGGCAACATCTGTTTCCACAACAGAGCTAAGAGGTAATTCAGACTCTCCACGAGTTGCTATTTGTTTTTGCAATGGCCAGGTGTGATGTCAAAACGAACACACTTAGTCCTACCTGTTAGAGAAAGAGGAAGACAGGTCTTAGCCTGGAACTTGGCTTTCCATGCTTCCACAGGGAAATGGAATTGAATTATATTTATTTATTAGCCTGGAGTCTTTGTGTGTATTTATTTATTTATTTATTTACTTTCATATTCATGAACCACAATCATCAACATGCTAATATTTTCTTTGTTTAAAGAGGATGACACTGATGTGTTTCTGTTATCAAATTTAAGTATGAAGGGATTGAGACCCGCCCTGCAGATAAAGACTTGGGGGTGAAAAGCTGGATGCCAGCTGGCAATGTGCACTCACAGCCCAGAATGCCAATTGTATTCTGGGCTGCATCAGGAGAACGGTGGCCAGCAGGGCGAGGGAGGTGATTCTCTCCCTCTATCACACCCTCATGAGATTCCACCTTTCCCAAGTCTGGAGTCCTCAACAAGTCCTCAGCATGGAACTGTTGAACTGGATGCAGAGGAGGGCCACAAAAATGGTCAGTCTGGAGCACCTTCTCTAAGAAGACAGGCTGAAAGACTTGTGGTTGTCCAGCCTGGAGAAGTGAAGGATACAGGGAGATGTTAGAGCAGCCTTTCAGTACCTAAAGGGGGCTTATAGGAAAGATTTTTTTAGCAGAGCCTGTTGCAATGGGACATGGGATTGTGGCTTTAAATAAAACAGTGTTGATTCAGACTAGACATAAGGAGGAAATTTTTCACAATGAGGCTGGTGAAACACTGGAACACAGGTTGCACAGAGAGGTGGTGGCTGCCCCATCCCTGGAAACATTCATAGTCAAGCTGGACACGGCTCTGAGCAAGCTGATCTACTGGAAGCTGTCCCCATCCATGGCATGGGAGTTGGAAGTGGATGACCTTTAAAGGTCCCGTTCAACCCAAACCATTCTATGATTCTATTCTATATAAGAGTGCAAACTATACCTTTGGGGCTGAAAAACAAAGCAAGTGTTCAATTAATATTCATATCTAGAAGTTTTACTGCAAGTGTAGATTGTGCTTGAATATTTAAGAAGTCATTCAGGAGTGAATCAATACTAATTATTGTAATCAGGAGGGTTAATTAGCTGAAGATGCTGCTGATGGAAAGTTCACTGCTTACAGCCCTGAAAATACCTAAGTTGATGAAATCTGAAAGCAAGATGTCTAAGAGGACTTTGTGTGGAGAGAAACATTTGGCTTTCCTTTGGCATTTCAAGAGCCAGTTGTTCCAAAGGGGAAACACAGCTTGTACTTTGTATTTTGCATTATTTAATTCAGGAGGTATTAGAAGATGCAACTAAATCTGTCGTGAAGATATTTAGTGGTAGTCTCTCAATAAATGCAAGTACCATTTTGGATAACCTGTACTGTCTCTGCTGCATTCATTTGTAGATTACCATAAATTAATATGGATAATCTTATGCATTTGAAATTGGGTTCCAGCACTGTTATTCGGAACAGTTATTTTGGTTTTTTTCTCCATTTGTGTTCAGGCACAGGGACTTTACATGGTATATGTACATAAATTGCACATATATGTCTGTGTGCACGAATACATGTGTGCACTTAAGTTTAAACATTTTTCATTGAGGATGTGTATTTCTATAATCCTGTGCCCTTAAAACTCCCACTCGGTTTCCATCTGCAAAACAGTGTTCAACTACATATGATTCAGAGGACAGTTATTGAAGAAATAGTTCATGAAATTTAAGTTAGATGATAAGAAATAAAGACTGAAAAGAAATGACTGAAGAAAATCCTTTTCTTTTCCCTCAATTAGAACAGTCATGTTTCTTAAAGTGAGCATTACTAAATTAAAAAAAAATGCAGCTGTACAAAATCTTTCTCAAAAGTGACTTGCAAGAAGATTTTATATTTAATGCTGGGTGTTTGGGTTTTGCTTTTTTTTTTTTTTTTGTTGGATTGTTTTGTTGTTTGTTTGGGTTTTTTTTCCCCAGTTATATCTATTAAGATTATAACCAAGACAAATGTCTGGATGCTAATTCAAAAAAAACCCCAAACCTACAGAAACCCTCCTCTCAGTCACACACACACATAACCCCCCCAAGTCAAGTGATGCTTTCAGAGGAGAGAAATTCTATTTCAAAACACATCCTTCTTTCCTTTCTAATGACATTAGAGATTATCATGTGCATTTGCAACTGCTTCCCTATGACTGTTTTACTGCTTCCAACACATTTACTTGTATGTCAGCCATAGAAAAGGTAACTGAAAATGGCAACTGTTGAGAAAGCATGTCACCATGCCTGGAATGACACGCATTATCGGGGCAGCAGGAGTTGCTGGCTCTACAGCCCATTTCTACTTGACCTGAAGAATGATTGGCTGCCTGGGATGGTGATGAACCACTGGAGTTTATGAAACAAGACTGCTGGAATCCTCACTGAGGAAACAAAAACGGGATTTTTTCCCCCCCTCTAACATTCTTGCTGTGGCAAAAAGCTTTTTTTATTTTTTTTTTTTGTTTACATTTTGTTTTGCTTCTGCGTTATTTCACCCTGCAGCAGAAGTAAATGTGTCAATTAAAGTCGCTTTAGTGCTGTTCTTGGCAAGTTAATGATGCACTGAAGGTTAACTATCTTTATTGGATGGAAGTGGGCAGGAATTCTCCCAAATTTTGTGCAAATCTTGATCTGGACTCTAATTTTCTCATCTCTCACTCCAGTCTTGAGACTGAGATAGTATAACTAGTAATCAGCTCCAGCGGTATGTAAAAAGGATTTCAGCTGTTTCCATGCACAACTTTATTTTCTCTGATAGTGTAAGAATCAGTGACCATTGTGTGGGCTAATATCAGCCAGATCCATCTTCAGCATTTCTAAACTAATGACTAAAATGACATTTCTGGAAAGCACCAACTCCCAGATTTGCACTCACTTTCTAGGTGGTTTGTGAAATTATATTGTCCATTAAGCCCACATTCTGGATTAGGCTGCTATGAGCCTGTGCTTGTAGGAAAGTACCATGGGGCTGTAAATCTGCCAGTGCACAGACAAGGCTGACACAGCGTGGATCACAAGCTGCCCTGTAAAATGCAGCCAAGTAAAAAAGATCCTTCTATTTCAATTAAAACACCCAAAATTGTGTTTGGGGATGGGGAAATGGAGAGAACTACTTGCTTATCTCTCCGCGTAGCATACTCAGTGTGCTCATGTGTTACCCTGCATCCCTTATTCAGGTAAAACAACCTATTTTTAAGTTAACTCTCTCTGATTCAAAGGGATAAGATTACCAATAAAATTGCTCAGAAAGTTTTAAACACAGCACTTATATGAATATAATGCTTTTTGCCATTACATGAGAGAGGGTTTTTCTCAACTCTCATGCTTTGCTGCCCAAGCTTTTTCTCCACTAGTTTTTAAAAGCAATTTGCATGCTCACATCAGCTATTAGACTTTTCCACCTTCCTCCAAATAATTCAGCGGCTGCTGGACACTGCAGAGGCTGCAACACTTGTTATTTAAGGCACAGCCTTCCAATGGCCCTTGTGAAACAGAGGAGGGCAAACTTTAACCAGTGAGAAGGGCAGCACAGGGAACTGTTGCTTGTGTCCTTCGGTGTGCGAGGGGTAAATGCTGTCCTTGCTCTGGAGTTCCCATGGCAGCAAATCAGCAGGTCATCCTCAAGGGCAGCCTCAGAGGATGCCAGACAACAGTCTGTCACCAGGAGGAAGAGAGAGCAGAGAGTTTGAGGAAAGGGGAGAATATTTCTAGAAAATCAGAAAGAGGATAGGGGAAATTACAAATAGAGGAGTGAAAAGTAAGGGTATTCAAACAGACCATCTGGAAATTGAACCTTGCACTTGTAGATACCTGTGGATGATAGGATAGCTGTGCTAGAGAGTGAATTTAAGATTCAAGTCCTGCACCTGCCCTCCCTGGAAGCTGCAGGTCAGCATCTGAGGAATTGAGGGCTTCTAGAAAAGAAACAGAGAATTATCAGAAAACTTAAAATTTTAGAGGCTCTAAATTAAACCGTACAACCTCTTGGTTTCATTTTCCTTCTCTTCTGCCTAAAAGAGATCTATCATCTACTAAACTGTGAGGAAGAAGCTCACTCTGAAGCTTGAGAATTTGCCTGCATCATTTCAGCCCACATTTAATTTTAATGAGAGAGTTACATAACCCCCTTTAAAAATAACAAAACATTAACAGAACTGCATTGGCAACACCAGGTGCTCTGCAGTGCTGCTCCAATGAATCATATGGAGATTTGTCTGTGCACGGCTGATGAACATACATTAAACTCAGTTAACCCCCACCCCTGAATAAAGCAATCCAAAGTGACCAAAATTTTTCCTAAAGAGCCTTTCTAACAAAACAATGCCAAACTAGATGCCTGCCCCAGGAACCTCATGGTTCCAGCACTTGTCCCTTACAAAGATTTTGTATCAAGGGGTTGAGTTTTTCTTTCAAAGTTGTAGATGAATTATTGTGACCTTTCAAAGTGAAACACTGTATGTTAAACACTAAGGTGGGTTAAATGTTTTGGTTCAGAAAAGAAAATCTATATTCCTCTTCGTTGTACTGAGCCCCAAATCTCTGAAATCGTTAAGAACAGCACATTTATCAGGTATCTCTGGGAGAAATAAACATGTGACTTTTTCAATGTTCCTTTCAGACAGAGAATTTATGGGAAAACTGAATCAGTGACTTGAGCTTGTTAAACATCTTGGTTCAGATGCCATTCTTGACTCTAGGAAGTCCCTCAGCTACCAGCTGCTGGAAGGTGTGAAGGATCACAGTGCACTTGCCATACTCAAGCTCTTTCTCTTTCCATCCATTATCAGAGGCAGGTTCATGGACTAGGGGGATCTTTTGATCTGGCTTATGTGGCAATTCTTATACTGTTCATTTAAGGGGGAAAAAAACCCAAACCACTGAAACCAGGCATGGTGCAGTTTTCTGCTCATCCAAATGTCTTACAGTTACTGCAGGAGCCTTTTTTTATGTCCTTCATGTCTGATGTTTAATGGTTTCTGTCTGGGAAACAAAGATAGCTACTTTTCAGGGTGATTGTTGGTTTTGAGGATTGACATGTATGCTGGACACTTCATGAACAAATGAAAAAAGAAGACCTGTGAAATTTCCTACCTTAAAGATGCCACAATTTGAGTTTAAGGTGAAATCCAATCATGTGCAGTGCAAAAGAAAGAAACACCCATGGTAGAAGTGAATGAGAAGGGAGGATGAAGGTTAAGCTCATAAGGATCCTGCTGCTAGAAGTGGAGTGCAGTAGGTTAATTCAGATATTGTAATAAACCTCTCAGATGCTTTTACATTTTGTTTTTAAAAATAAGTCTCCTTTTGGCTTCTTGTCTCTTTTGATGTCCCTTTCCCACATTCTTTCTTTGCTCATGCCACATTAGAACTTCACACTTACCTTTGCCCATGGCTTCTGGAGTTGGAGATGCCCTCCAGCATCACCTTCTGATCCAGGCCATCCTCACCATGCACTTCCCTGGTCCTGCATCTCTCCCAAACATCAGCCTCTCGAGATGGGCAAAAATCTCCAGAAAACTCAAATTTATATAAAATGAGAGAGATTTTTGTGTCTCCACAAGTTCTTTCTTTGGGTGTAGATGGCAGGGAGGAAGGATTTTTTTGTCACAGTGGGATTTCTCCTCTGCTCTTTGAGGGTATAGGTGGAGCTTTTGCATATTGTGAGGATGGAGCAACACAGACAAGAGCACCAGATGTGTGATTTCTCCCATCCTAAGTCATGGGTTTTCACATGAAGATAATATAATAGCTAAGTCCAAGAATATCCAGTTACCTCTTCCAGGGTCGTTTGGAAAGGTGTCTTATTTTGCCATAAATAACATGTCTGCTCTCTAGTAGGAAATCAGGTCTGCCCAGTGCTTGCAGTACCCCAGTTTTTCTCCTTTCTGGGTAGAGGTTGTTGATAGTCAGCAGGTCAGAAGATAAGGTAGTTTGTTTAAAAAAAAAAAAAAAAGAAAATTAAAAAAAACAGTTAATGTCTGTTGCCAAGTCAAGATAAGACTGGGTTGACAAAAGCCTTGGTCTTGTGTCTATATGCACAAGGCACTAACACAGAGGTAACACCTGTGGGTCAGTAGTGATGCTCTTCAATAGGACTGCAAGTAAATAACAGGACAGTAAGACTTGGTCTTGCAAAAATTTGCTTTTTACTGCTTCACTTCAGTATTCTCTAAATGTAGTGCTGAGCTCAGTAACAGCCCAAGTGGAAGCAGAGGTTACTGGGCAGCTTCTGCTCAGCACCAGCCCTGTGCAGGATTGGACCTGAGGGTGATGATTGACTGTCCCATGTATTTGGTGCTGGTCACAAAGGAGGGTGTTCCTCTGTGTTAAAGGCCTTTCCAAAAAACCCTCCACTCCACGTAGCATCTGCCTTGTGCCATGATCTGTTGCCTAATTGTTTTCGGAAAGATTGAGTTATTACCTACAAAATGGAACAAAGGCCCTTTACCCACAGTGGGATGAAATCACCTCATCACTGGCATAAAATAGGAAGGGGGGAAAAAAAAGAGAAGCGAGTGGGAAGTTTTACTATAGCAACCAAGTTTACATAATATCAATGTGCTTCAAGTGAAAGCTCTAGAAATGCTTAATTTGAGGTACCTTTTCACAGGGCTAATTTTAAATGACATTTATTTCTGAAGATTACTGATGAGTTACAGTAGCCTACGGAAGCGGAGGGAGCCTCACAAGCACTATTTTAAATACTTAAAATTCATTGATCAGCTTTAACCAATATTTTAATTTTCTTTTTAAAAGGATTTTAATTATATGCAAGTTACTTTCTTTCTCAAAATGAGTGGAAGATTGTTGTGTGTTTGGTTTTCTAAAATACAAAATCCCTAGTGAAAGGTTAAGGCATCATAATTCAAAATTTTATTCCAATGTTAGATATAACTGACAAAGACAGTTTTATTACAGATAATCACAAATGGTAAAATGGTGTAGAATTGCATCCATTACTTTTTACCATTCAAGGAAATGCACTAGTTTTTTTTAATTTTTAATTATTTTTACACCATTCTGTAGTTTTGCCCAAGTGCTCGTATGCTTTGTTTTGCTTTTTCTTCATGCCCTCTCCTCTTATTGCCCCTCCAAAAGTCTGCTACTAAGAGTTTAGGCTGATGGGCTCCCTCATTTATAGGCAGGTAGGCTCACACCCCACTACACAAACCAGAATGCTGTAATGTCTGCTCCTAGTCACGCCAATACTTCCAGGCTTATGGCTCGCCTGGAAGGTTATTTCTTTGTGAAAGATAGCAACCACCTCGTTTGGATTCACTGCTGGACCAGATTCCTCTTCCCCCTCGCATTAGTGGAAGATCCTGAGTGATTCCACTGGAGTCATTTGAGCCCGCTCCAAATTTACACCGCTGTCACTGAGCTTTGCTTCTGCTGCCTCTGTTAGAAACTTGCTTTGATGCCAGAGATCAGCTGAATCCCAAGCATGTTCATTGGCTTAGGGGGGAATAAAGCAGAGGATCTGAACTCTCTTCATATTGCCTTGCAGGTTCAGGAGAGAGTAAAGTCATTCAGAAACTTTCCCTTGAAGTGCTTCCAACAGTAGCATTTCCTTGGCCCAAAACTGGGGGGCAAGTTGATTAGAAGAATGGCAATTAAGGATAGGGTGAGGAGGGGGGTCTGTAGAGGGGACGTGACATGAGCTCCACACTGGATTTGGCCCTGAGATCTGGAAGGGAAGGGGATGTCTGCTCTCTTTGTCACTCGCTGAATGAAGTCACAGGCAGTGATGTCAGAGTGAGCTCATACACACGACAAGCCACTGCTCAGTCCTGGCCTTCTGCAGCTGAACCTTTTGTGGTTTTTTTTGGTTTGGTTTGTTTTTTTCTCTGAAGAGGTGTGTGGTTTTCAAAGGTTGAGTTGTTTGGAGAAATTGTATATAGCTTTGTGTTTGAAAAGCCACTTGAACAGTGACTAATCTGCAAAGGTGAGGTGGAACTGCTTCATTTGCCCCACTCAGACGGATGGAGAAACTGAGGGACAAAGAGTAAACAAGCCAAACAGGGTCTGGGCCTCTGAAATGAGGGAAGGAGGGATAGGAGGCAGCAGTTTTAGCTGGAATAGGATTAAAGTCTGAGAACTGATGATTCCAAATTCTAGGTTCCTCCCTCAAAACTGCCATATGCTCCACCAGTTGAAAAAGCTTAATATTGGTGGGCAGCAATAATGCAGCCTCTCTAAGCCAGTGTTTAGAGCCATTGTCTGATTTATGCTGTGAAAATTAATGCAGCTTCACTTGCCACTCTCGCTCCCCATTTCCCTCTGTATTGTAGCAACACATCAGAGCTTCTACTTTTCCCTTAATTTCTAATAAAAGTTGCTATTTTGCGTACATGTGCTGGTCAGGAATCTGGCATTAATGTTACAAATAACAGAGCTGAGCCTGTAACAGTGTGTGAAACATTCAGGGTTTTTTGTTTCTTACCACTTACCCTCTGCCATTGAGAGTTAATTCATACATAGACACTACATAATTTATGTTTGAGAACCAAATTATTCGAATGCAGTTTTTCCCTCTAAGCTCTCCTTGAGTCATATCTCGGTATCTTTTATGGAGAGGGTTTCTTTTTGCATTTGACCCTATTCCTGCTTCTAACTTTTAAATGGCAAAAGCAAATGTGCTTTGAAAAGTGTGTTACACTGTAGTTGTTAAATAAAGCAATAACCTATGCACTTGTAATGCTTTCTCTATGACCTACTTACATACTACTTCACCCTCCTTATAGTATGATTAAAAGCTGCTTTGAATCCACTATTCCCTCAAGGGATTTGAGGCTAGAATTTAACAAACTGCTGAGAAGGCTTAAGTCAGTAAGAGGGCTTCCCTACAGCTTCTTCCAGCTAATTCACATGTAATTAAAAGGAGAATAAATATTTCAAAAGAACATACGCTTTAATGAAGCATTTTTAAGCACTTATACCTTGCAAAATGGGGCAAATTTATAAAGATCTCTATTCCGTATGCAGATTTTAAGCAAAATTATTTGTGATCCTCTCCTCCTCCCTCTTTGCATCCTGTGTGAAGCGTGGATTTACTTTTCAGTCAGCAGCAGTGGGACTGTGGTCCTTAGGAGCGACAGGCTGGTGAGACTGAAGTCCCTTAGATTTAGCATGTGCCAAAATGCTCATGATGAAGAGGTGCAGATCCAGCCGCACAGGGCAAAGTGGGGGTGGAGACTTCTTAGTTAAAAGAATATCTTCATCCTCACTGAGCTGCCTGTATTTCTTCTGAGCTAAAACCTGTCCCTTCTGCAGTGGCAAGATTTTCAAATTGAAAGTTAATCCAAGTCTGCTCTGGGCTGGATTAACCACCATGGAGGCCTCAGATCAAAAACCAGGTGGCTGCATCCAGCTGGAGAAAGTTGTGCTGATTTCTCCTTTCATTTGGACTTTGCGCTCAATTTTTTTTATCCACTGTATAGTCAGTCCTACGCCGTGATGGACAGGTGGCCTAAAGGAATCACCATGAATTTAGTAAAGAGGAGCCATAGCTTTGCTTTGTGCATTTCCATGTGGATTTTTAGGTGCCATGGTGATGAGGACAGTATGTGAACATATAGAGCAGAGCAGATTAATAACACTATAGATATCTGTTCAGGATTGCATCTGTCCTACGGGGATTATGCTGAGGGCCAAGTGAACCTTTTCTTTCTTTAGACTTGCAAAGTAGGCAAAAATTTTAGCAGCCTGAGGGGTTTTTCTTCCTTTTAACTGTTTAAAATTGAAAAGTCTCTTAGTGTAATAAACTGGACTCTAAAAATTTGCCCAATTTGTGGGTTTTTTTCTATCAAATCAACGTTGGTCAAAATTTAAATAAAACTTGGCCTGACCGATAGCACATCTTTTATGGGTAAATCCAATATTTATATTAGAATGCTCTTCAAAAAGTTTAAGCATAGTAGGTTTTAATTTGCATTTGTTACTTTTTGCAAGTGTTGATTATCCATAAAAAAATCAAATTATTAAACCTAGAGAGAGATTCAGATGGAGAAGCACACACAATGGAGAGGAACGTTCTGTCTGTCTAGACTGCTCAGATCATCCAGTAATCTTCGTAAATATGTTAATATTCTTTTGCCTGGAGCGGCTTTGTATTGAAGCTGGTAGGTCTTGGAGATAGAAAGGAAAATTTATACAGATTTTCAGGGGGCGGTAGAGTTGGGGGGGGGGGTGCTCCAGCTATTTGTATGTGTGGAATTTTGTGCGCGTCTTGGTGGTGACACTTCTGCGTGCGGCCAACTCTGAGAGCAGCGAGGTTGGGAGCGGGTTTTTGGGAGGTTACAGCCACGAGAAAGGATTTGCCGTCATTAGTTATTTAAATCCTTCTTTCTGATCAGTGAGGACAGAGTTACTACCAGTCTCTCGCCAGCCAGTAACATCACTCTGAGCATTTCAAAGACTGCCAAGGTCTGAATGGCAGGAGTTTGAGTGGAGAGAGCCTGCACCCGGAACCTGACCAAACCTTCCCAGTGCTCCCAGTTTGGCTCCAGCCGCACTGGGAAGCGCCGTGCCCGTGGAACCCCTCGGGCAGTGCCCGCCCAGGGCTGTCCGGGGCCGGGGGCGCTGCCCCGCCGGGCTCGGCACACCCCACCCCGCACGGCCGCGGAGCCTCCGGAACCGGGCCGGGCGGAGCCGCGGAGCCCCGGGCGGGCAGCCCCCGGCCCGGCGGGGCAATAGGCCTCTCCCGGGGCGGCGGGGGCGCAGGGGTTAACGGGAGCCGCAGCGGGGAGATGGCTCCGCCTCCCCGCTCAGCACCTGGCGCTCCACCGACAGTTGCCTCAGCAGTCGATTTCGGAGGGGATTGGCGGAAAAAACCGAGAGGGGGAGAGAAATGTGACAACTGCCGGGGCTGGTGGCTGCCGCGGGGAGGCCTCCGCACCTGTGCCTGCCGCTCCGCCGCCCGGCGCAGTTGTGGGATCCGCCGCACCCCGCCGCATCCTCCCGCCGACCGCCGCGGCGCCCCCGGAGCCCAGCATGACTTCTTCGTTCAAGCTGGATTTCCTTCCGGAGATGATGGTCGACGGCCGCTTGCTGGTCTCTGACAGAATGTAAGTGGTGGCGGGGCTGCCGCCGGGTCTCCCCCGCGCCGGCTCCGGGTACCGCCCGGCACCGAGCCCCCGCCGCGGGGCGCGGGGCTCCGGCCGGGTCCCTCCCGCACTGCCCGCCCTTCCGCGGGAGGGGAGGGGAGAGGAGACTCGTACCCCCAGTCGCCCCCCTTCCCAAGTCACTTGGTGGTCTCCGTGTCGTGCCCCCTCCCGGGGTGTTCAGCGTCCTGCAGGTCGGTGCTGGCGAGCGCGGGAGGTTCTCGGCTGCCGCTGATGATAATGCAACGTGGAGAAACGCGCATCGGTCGCGCGTAGCTGAGCACTCTGCCCTCCGTGCCCAGCGCAGCCCTTCACAGACACCCGTCCCTTGCACCCAGCCCGGACCCACCCGTGTCTCCTCACCCCTTCCTGGCAGAATAGAAATGCCCTTGCAAAAGCTTCATCTGTTTTCAAATTCAGATGAAATACTAAGCATCCATTGGGTGTACCAGGCAGAACGCAAGGATTTGGCTTTTTTTTTTTTTTTTTTTTTTCCCCCATACCGTCCCCGACAGCTGCCTGGTACGGCGAGTGTTAATTAGGGTAAGGATGGTTGTTTTACTTGCAGTTGAAGTAGGGATGAGATGTATTGGAAGGCGCTGAATGCTGGAATTTCAGAGGGAGAAGTATTTCCCTAGCCCGGCTCTGCTCTGTTAGTCTCGGTCTGAAACTTTGTATTCTCATCCTCTTGGGCGTTGCCAATTGACAGGTATTTTCAGGTAACATAAGCCTTGTATGAAAAAGTAAAAGCTAGCAATGATGAAATAGACATCTGCTGAAAGATACGAAGTGTGAGGACTGTGCAGCATTTTTTTACAGTATCCAAAATATCTTTTATTTTGTTGCTTTTTCTTCTTTCATCAGGCTGGCAAATGTGGTTTGAGTTACATTAGAATGAAGCGAGAGGCTTTGGCACTGACTCTGCACTAAATCTGTTCTGGTTGAGGCAGTGCTTAAGTTTCAAGTGTAAATAAACCCATGTGTGCAGCAGAGAGTGTCACCTGCAATTTGCACAAATCAGGTTGCATACTGTGCCCCCATCTAAGACTATTCAGACTTTTATTGCCTTTTTTAACTGGTAACCAAACTTTCTCTAAGGTGGAATGCTTTCCCTTGTACCAGCACTGTTCTGCATGGAGATATTCAGTAGTGGCCAGTTGTTCAGACAGCTGGGATTCAGTGAGTGTATGGGAGAGGGGCAAGAGTCAGGGAGGAAGCAACTTGGTGCAGATGACTTACACTATTTTTACAGTCCTTGAAGGACAGTGAAGTGTGTAAATGCTGCCTCTTGTCTGACATTCGTGATCTTAAATTTGAACGAGTCCTGTGCTGTGTTTTGCTCTTCCCCTTGGAAAATCCCGGTTTTTGTTGGCATTAGTCAGTTTTCATAAAAGTGCTGTCAATCTTTCCCGTTTTGCAGAAAAATTGCAGAGGTTTGACCATTAGGGTACAAAGTAGCAGCTGAACATTGGTATCTCCTGCTCTGCAGCCCTCTGTAGGGACCTGCCACAGCTGAGCTTCCCCTTATTTTCATCATCTCAGCTTTGATTAGACTTTCTACCTGCTGTCCTTCCAGGCAGTCAGAAAAGATTCTGCTAACAAACATCTCCA
The DNA here is from genome assembly GCA_034509425.1 of Eopsaltria australis. Classification (NCBI taxonomy): domain Eukaryota; kingdom Metazoa; phylum Chordata; class Aves; order Passeriformes; family Petroicidae; genus Eopsaltria; species Eopsaltria australis. The sequence continues at coordinate 17,989 of JAVTVJ010000798.1, forward strand.
AGCTCAAAGGCACTATTAACTGTGGCTGATGATGCCCTGGTGTCACTTGAGATTATATAACTTTATCTCAAACTTGCCCTTCGAGGTGGGGGAGTACCACGTCAAACTCTTTTCTTCTGCATTGCTCTCTTCATACTCCTTTTCTCTGTGAAGCATCCATAATATATTTTAACACAGCTTGAAACACAGTCAGTGTTCATTAGATGCAGAGCTTAATGTGTGTCCAAAGACACAAAAATAAGTCAAGAGAAATGTCAGCTCCTAAGTGAATTTGGAAATACAGAAGTTTGATAATGGAGTTGTTAAATGCACACATCCTTGTAGGGTTGGTGGTGATTCCTCATGTATTTTTTTTTGGGGAGGGGCAACTAAGTAATCTCTTGAAGGAAAAAAACTACCTCCTGTATCATCAGTGGTTGTGATGTAATGTGATATGCTGCCTTGTATTAACCAAACCTTGCTTTGCTGCTGATCTAAGTAATAGTGGAGATGGTACAATTTCAAGGGATCATGTGTCATGCATGCAAATTAATATTGAAGCTAAATTGCCATTAACTCAGGGAGCTTCTATTCCTAACAAAAATAGTCTTGAAACTAAATGCTGTGTGTGGGAGCTTTGCTACACTGCCTTTCTAAAACTCTGTCATTTGCTGCTTAAAACCATCTCTATCTTGTCCTTAGCCAAGTGGTGGCATACATTTATTTTCAAGTCCCCAACTCTCTGGACTAATCAGTGCTGATGAGGATGCAGTTTGATTATGCATCAGGGGTCAGGGGCACACGAGCACCTTCCCCTTTAGCTGCCCCCCCCCCAGGCAAGCAGCGAGCCGCCAGCGGCGTTAGCGGGGTGGCGCGGAGCATCCGAGAGCACGCTCCGAGTTACCACGCTGCACAAAACTTCTAACCTCGCCATCTGCTCCAGCCATTCCGTGCAGCTCAGTTCACTCTTTAGCAGAAAGGAATTTCCTATTTTAGAGCCAGGCAATTAGCAAAATATATGTATAGCAGTTCTCTTTCACAGCACAAATTGGCAAAATTAGATTTTTATTTTTTTTTAATGTGCCGGTGGTGTATAGGATGTTTTGAGAAATTGGTAGCATACAATGTCACTTGCACTTCTTTTTTGCATATTTAAAAATTCTTTGTAAAGGGATTTATTTTCAGAACCATCCCTTCTTTCAACAAGAGAGAAAAAGGGGATTTTTCAAGAAATAACTTTCAGTGCATACCTAGTGTGAAAGTTAACTGCCAGCTTGATAATTGGAAAGTTAAAATGCTTTTACCTCTGTGAGAATGTTAATGGCTCTAAAATGTTGCTTCCTGTCAAATTTTGCTGCTGTTACTATATAGCTAAATGGAAATAAAATAGAACATCAGATATATTGAGCATGACTGTGTATAATTAAACTCTATGCATGGCATCAGTGTACCTGGCTAGTGACTGAATGGCAATTTACTAGTAAAAATTAATTAATGACATGGCATGGGAAAATAGATATTCTAGGATGTGAAGCATAAAGATGCATGGACTTCTGTTCTTGAGGGCAGATGGCAAGCTGGATGCTCTAACCATGGTAAATGGCTGCAAAGAGACCTGTTTGGTGAGTGCTCTGGGAAGGATCAGGAATTGTTTGACCGCTGTTGTGCACTGCGGGGAAGAGGCAGTTCTGAGGAAGATACATAGAAGTATGGAGGTGAAACATACAGATGAAATGTGTGTGTATATTTGGACAGGGTAGGAGAGGGTTAATGGTTACTAAGTGAGGTTATAAAATCTGAGTTCAATGTAATTTGCTGATTTCACTGGCTTACATGTACATGTCGACTGCATGATTGTGAAGTGGTTGGCTTTGAGGATTAAATACTCATCATTGTAACTCCCCCCCCCGTGTTGATTTCTGCAATACCACTGAAGATTTTTCCATTCCATGTTCCGCATTTCAGTGCCTGAAATTACCTTTAATGTAGATGAGTATCTTTGTTTTTACTACTGAAACAAACTCAGATTTTACTTAAATTTTTGGTAGCTGGATATAGTGTCAATAAAATACATTATGCTTCAACAGTGCACATGCAACTGCATGGGTTACAAGGCAATAATGTGAAAGAAATATTTGGCCTTTGATATTCTTTCTCTTCTAATCCAAGATGAGTAAAAAATCAGACATACATGCAATATGCTGATTAAAAAGCGAGTGAAGACCAATTTTTTTATACTTTTTGTTTGTACTTTCTCTTTAGTATAAAGAAATAAGAAATGTCATTCACAGGGCATGCTTGCACGTTAAAATCCAGACCTTCCTTTTCTGCACTAAACCTGCAATATAGGACAATTTTTTTTAGTAAAAAACTGGACATAACAAATTTGTGGTTTTAAACTTCACTGCAGGGAAACTCAACATCCTGTCAAAAATAATTTTTCCACTATCTGGTCTTTTTTGTATATAGAATATCAAACCATGATTTGCTAACAGAAAATAGATAGTTGGGTATTTTTAAGATGATAGTCTCATCCTTATACTGGCATTTTATTCTAACTTTGATTCTGTAATAGTTTTATTTTAAGTATTATGACTTTTACTTAAATTACTTGCATGACAGATTCCTTGGGCCACTACTGAGGAAGAGCAAAGCAAAAAAAGAAGAAAATTTTTGACTGTTGCCAAGGAGCTTCAGAAAGGAAAATAAATCTTTGGATGTCTATTAAGTAATTACAATTTCGTGGTGTCCTTCTCCCCATCATCTTTTCTAGAACCTCACTCAGTAGTTAACCTACGATAACTCTCAGCACATGAATATTTAAATATATCTTTCACTTCCTATGATACGATCTCACAAGTTTTAAGCCTCCCCCACATGTATTCATCATCCAAATTAATCATCAGTTATGATTGCTCTAACAACTTTGATAACTCTAAATATTTCATTGGCATTTTAGGATGTTTGATATCTTATGAACATTTGGACTATTCAAATGTCATGATTAATACATGGATTAATATAAAAATATTTGACCAAAGCGTTACAGGGGAAAGGTGTACAAAATCTTTTCATTTTTAAAAGCACCTGGAATAGAAAGAGTACACTTTGGCAAGACAACATTCTACAGAGAAATCATTGTTTTATAGCTTAAGCATATAAAACTTCTTTCCCTCTAAAGTGAAGAGGCAACGTTTTGTGTTTTTTTTTTTTATTTCATTTCCACACACTGTGTTTCCTATAGTGGATTATTTCTTGTGTGTTCATGTAGTTGCAAAGTGTATTGCATCTCCTGACATGATTTCCTTTGATTAAAACAAACTGGTGGCAGGGCAAGGTTAACCAGAGGCTAAAGTCACAAAGTAGGGAATACACATAGAAAGCAAGGCTGAGCTTTCCCTTAGCAAAGAAGTGGGAGAACAAGAAAAACCTTCAGAGGTACAAGAAAAATGCAGGAACAGGAATGCCTATCTGGAAAATAAAAACTAATTGGAGCAATAAATGTAATGCTCTCAAGTAATTGTGAAATAATTATTCCCCTTTAGAATCATCATACTTTAATTGCTTTCCAATGCGTTCCTGCATTCTCCATGGCTGTGGAAAGGAGGAGAAGCTCTTGTGTTCCCTTCAGGATTTCATTTTTCGTTTGCAGTAAGCTGCTGGCTTTCTCATAAAGGTTTTCAGAAATATGTTGCCTTAAACGTTGTTGTGTTCTTCCATATGGTGTTAAATAGAAAAGGTGAATGGCAGATGCTGAAGGTAAAAATTCCCTCCTAACGTCCAGATAAAGCACCCTGAGATTTAGTTGTGCAGTTTCTCCATCCTCTGTATCACAGATTTATAATCAATCTCTCATTTTCATTGAGACTGGGTTATGTAAATAGGACACACTTCAGTAGTGTATTCTCTTTGCTCACAGCTTGATTCTTGAAAATTCAGCTGACAATAGTTTAAAATTATAATATTAATAAAAAGGAGATCATCTGGACTTCAAAATAACATCTGAAAGCAGCTTCTGTTTTGTGTTAAATCTTAATTACTGTATTTAAATGAATGTCTAAATGAGCCAATTCACAAAGGAGTTGCCTACTGTACCAATACTGCCTGTTTGGTGATTTTTTTTTTTTTTTTTTCCCTTTGGATTTACACAAATATAAAAAAATCGTTTATATGCATAAGAACAGCTGTGTTCTCTTGCCTCTTATGACTCAGCTGAAGAAGGCTGAGTATCTTGAGTGTGTTCTCTGCCCTGGGACAGCTTCTCCCTTGCCTGCCAAATGGTGGAAATACTTGAAGCCAAGTTCAAAAGCAATGCTGTGAAAGAAATGTTCATGTAAGAGCTGTGAGAAAGACCCTGCACCGGCCTCCTGAGCCATATTTTGTGATTTACCCATCACTTACTATCAGGGGCAGCATATTGTCACAGCTGAGGGCAGGACTTAGGGCTTAGTACCATGGAGAGACTTAGTCCATGCCTGAGAGTGCTCCAGCCTTTGGTTAGGCTGGAAGGGATGTGCTCCTGCCCACTTCTGCTCAGCTTGGTCTGGAAGCAGAAAGCTGTACCCAGCTTACCCTGGAAGGAGACACCATGCCCAGCTGTGCCCAGCTCCCCCTGCTCCCCACTGCATCAGGGATGGACTCATCCCCTGCAGAGGAGCATGCAGGGAATTTATGTCCTTGATTTCCCCTCAGCCTATGCATAGTGAGCCACTTCAGGTTTGCCAGGGAAACAACAATAGCAACCTGAGAATTGTGCTTTATGATTTTCACGTGCCTGTTCGTTTCTTAAATTGTGTGGATCTTGCCCTGGGGTTTTAGAGTTTACAACCGTGGTTATTCCAGAGATGTAGCTATTGCTCTTTCAGGAAAATGGTGTTAGCGATCTACTGATTTTTATTTTTTTTATCATTCTTTTTATTATTGTTTTCTTTTTTCCATGTGGGTTAGCATGATGAAGAAAATGTAGTCCTGGCAGAAAAGCCTAACACTGTCCCAGCAGTCATAGGTAGCAATTCATTGCAACATTAGCTTACAACTTTTTCAGTATTTTTCCACTTAAATGTACTCAGTCCTAGAAAACAGTGGAGATTTTGAGAGGGATATCCAGACACAAACACCCTTTAGCTGGTGTGTGTAGCTGGGTATCTCCATGAAAAGAGGGCTACAACCCTTTAAGTCTCAGGTTATGCCGTGCTTTTCCTTCTACTCTGTTCCTACCTTCGATATGCTTTGCAATCAGCTCCAGTCTGATTGCAAGTCACAGCTGACAAGAGTTATCTTTTGTTTCATCCTGAAAAATAGTGAAAATCTATCATTCCCTTAATCCAAAGGCATGACAATGTCTTCTTGCTTAATCTGTAAGCACTCTTCCCACTTCTTGCTCCTTGAAAGCTTTGCACCACTAAATTGCTCCGATATGCAAAAAGCCCCAAACATCCACAGCTTGCTTGACCCACCACTTGTGTTGTTGATGCCAGGGGCACTTGGTCCAGTGATGGTTTCTGGCCTAGTGTGAGATAAGTGCACTTCATTTGCCTGAAACAGACCCAGTAGTTGAAAATTAATAGCTTCTGGGAGAGGATAACTGCATTTGAAAAACTACAAAATCAAGTGATCTATTCCCTTCTTCTCCTTATTTTTTTTTCCTGGCTCATTCAATTGCTTGGCTCTGTCAGCCCTTGCCTGCAATTCATTGCTAGTGAGAGAGACATCTGGTTCTACCCTTTATCAATAAATGCTTTTATTTTTTTTATATTTCACCACAGATGGAATGTAGAACAAGCATTAGGAGTTTGAAATGTTGTCAAACACATTCCATGCCCAGTGGCTATTACTTAAAAAAAAACCCTGTTCTATACTTGGTTCTTATACAAGATGCTCTAAAAATTGCAAGTCAGATGGCTGTGGTTTATCTTGATTTCACCACGAGTTTTAGTAAACTTGATCCCCTTGTGGTGTCTTCCAGGGAATAAAAATAATCTTTCATTTTATCTGCAATGTCTATTAACATACAGAAAAGCTGAAAATTTCATTAGTCAGTAAATGAACTTTCAGTTTTTTTCTTAATTTGGTTTAATTTATTCTTCCAGCATCTTATTGCTAAGAAACCACTTTCTGATATTCTAATCGCCCTATGCAAACTACATAAAACCTCTGCTGTCCAAAACAAAAAACAAATAAGCAAGGGGGGAAAAAAGGGCAAAAAAAGAGTTCAGGAAATCCCAGTGACTATTACTTTAGGTATGCATTTAGTCTTTAAAATTGACTCATGAAAATATCTTGATTGGGGAGATATTTAGAGATTTGACCCCAAAACCTGAAATGCTGAATGAAGGAATAACCAGAGATGATCTAGGTGATCTCTCCAAGAAAAAAAAATGCAGAAGTCATTGCACTTGTCCTAAACTGACCCACATCATTCAACTTCTTCCTCGAAGCACTGAATTTTTAGGATTGCCAGGTGAGCACTGACGTCTTCAGTGCTCACAGCTCCTCCTGGAGATCAGTACTGAGTAGGAGGGGACCAGGGGGAAGAGGAAGGAATAAAATTAGCATTTAATTTTGCACGATGTGGAAAAATCAATGACAAGTGAAGCAATTCTTAGAAAAAGAGAACCTCTCTGGACATGTAAAGCACTATTATCTGATGTTTTATTACCAACTATAGCATGCAGTCCGTGTTAAAGCCAAACTTCCGATGGGTTTCCAGGAGCTTGGCTTGAATGAGGAATGCATAATGCTGGGCTTTGCATCCTGTGCCAGGCTGTCCAGCTCTGAACGATGAATTGCAGTCGTGTACGTAGTTTTTGCAGCCTTTTTCTCATTGCTTGCCTCAAAGTGAACTTCAACATGGAAACACGAGGCAAATAACTTTTCAGGTACTGTTCCACCTTGCTAGTAGAGTTGCTGTCTTGATGATGAAGTTGAGGATAAGTCAGTTTGAGTTAGGCACGTATTCTTTTGAGACATGTTCACACATCTCAGATTGGGGCGGGGGTGGGGGGGGGTTGTTCTACTCCTCTTGTCAAATCTTTTCCCCTTTGCCAGAGAGAAGGATTCATCTCAACACCTGAGGGCTCTCAGCTTTCACAGATATTTCTATTTTTTTGCTTCAGAAGACAGAGTACAACTTCTCCTTTTAAGCTGGTTTGTTGTCTGTAGAGAAGAGAGTAAATGGAGCAGCTTCATAACTGTGCTCGGATATAGTAGAAGAAAGTCCAGCACTGTATTACGGATTTTTAAAACAATTGGGTTTGCCTTATTTCATTGTCCCCTAAGTGCAGCCTAGTATCTCACTTGGTAGACCACATTTATTTATCTTCAAGACAAGGCTGTGTAGAACTGGAAAAACTCAGAGTTTCAGTATCTTCTTGCTGTTCTCATGTCTTCGCTGTACCTAGGGTGTTTCACTGGAAGAGGATGAAGCCTTGTATATGCTTTAGGATGTATTGTACAACATAATGATTTAGGGTCAGATTCTGGGTATTTTTGAGCCTTTTTTTCTTTCTGCAGTGACTGTTTCAGTGTGGCCATATAGGTGTTGACATAGAGATCTAATTGTCATTGGAAAGCAAGACAGCAGCAACTCTTCAATATCCTGTGCAAACCCTTCCTTTGAAACCAACATTCACAGAGGAGTGAGACCTGTTTTCCAGCAAGAAATATTGCTTACAGGGCTTAATGTGGCCCAAAGAGACTTCAAGAACACTGGCTGATCTCTGTGTTTTCAAAGTACTATTCCAGGCTCCTTCAGGTCACTTCTTCTTCCCCTGCACACACAGTTTATGGGATTTGGGAAGAGGTCCTGCAGCAGCCTCATTGCTGCCTGTGTCTTTGTTGATGAACAGCAGGCCAATCTTAGCAAGGGATACATGCTGGAATTCAGAAAGGAACAATTTTCAGCTTGCTCAGATGCTCCTGTTGCTACCTGGAATCTCTGCAGGAGCTGGAGACTGTGTGGCTGATTCTGTGCCTCTTTGCTCTCTCTGTCCTCACCTCTGCATCAGGGGATGCTTAGACTTCTTTACTTTGCTGGCTTTCAGAGGATATGAAGGTCTTTGAGCACCCCTAGGCTCTCCATTTCTTCTGAAGTGGGAAAGGCAGTGGAAAGGACTGCTGCTGACTTCAGCCAGTTGGGCCTCTGATTTTCCTGTTTGGTTTGAAGCCACATATACAGAGTGAATTTGGAGTTAAGAGATGCCAGGCCTCTGGGTAAAATGAATATTGTGGAGCAGAAAAAGGTATGTATTTAGGCAAGGCTTTCATATAAGATGCAAATTCAGGATTATTTAGCAGAGAAAATAATCATTTAAAATTAATGTTATATTTAAAAAGTGGAGCATCATTTGTGTTAACAGGAATGAAGGTTTTATTTTTAAGCTCAGCAAAGCCCCAAATCCCAGAAAATGCAAAATTGCTGCTGATAATTTCTGGACGTGAACCTGGAAGGCTTCATGGAAACTTAGAAATAAATCATCTTCCCTCTCCTTTCCAAAAACTCTTTGGGCAAAAAAAAAGGTGTAAATATTTAACAGCAAATAAACACATTGCCAAGAACAGCAAACAAAGCCTTTTTATTCAATTCCATAATATGCTGTAAATAATGAAAACCCTCATAGATCTAGCTGGATTTTTTTATCAGTTAAGAAGCTGAGCATGTAGCACTTTAAAAATCCATCAATGTAGCTAAAACTTTTTCCAGTCTCTTACCACTTCATGCCTTATTTTTCTCTGTCCCTGAAATATGCAATTTGCCCTGCCTTCAGCATGCTCTGATCCATCCACGTTTCAAGCAAAAAGCCTTCCCTGCCCTTTCCTATTTTGTGAGTTAAGAACCACCCTGCTCTGCTCTCCCTTATCACCATCCTTTCAATATCCACAAAAACACCAGTGATTCCTTTCCTGCTTCTCTTGTGGAAGAAGATCTTACAAATACCTGCAAAACATTTACTTTGTTTTCTTCCTTCTTTGATAAGTAAGAGAAACCTGTTGAACTCTGAGAACCAAATAGAATTTAGATCAGAAGTGCTTAATGATTTTATATTCTTCCTATCTACATAGTGATTCAAATTTTGAAAGTCCCTGAAAGCATGACCAACTTTTTTGGTCTGTGTTCATTGACCCAGCAGACTGAAATTATCAGCCCTGACTATGATTTTCTAGATCTTCTGGGGATCTGTTGCTTGACAAAGTATAGTAGTTTTTCTTGCATTTTTGTAGTGGATGTTTTAGGAGGTTCTCTCAGCTCTTTTTTTAAAACAGTCTTGTACTACAGTTATGAACCAAATACGGTACTATGTTGTTTTCTTTTTTCCCACAACCACAAGTTGCCCTACTTACCCAATGCAAATCACTGTGGATCTACGTAACATGCCTTTCTCAAGGGCATCTGTTAATTCCATGTGACAAGCTGGGGAGTTTCAGCCAGGAATACTGAGTACTGAAAGAAGACCTGGTTAGGCTCAGTAGGACTTAAATTTAATCAAATTTCAAGCAATCCTTCCAAATTATAGCTTTGACAGACTTTGTGTGTGAGCAGTTTCTTCAACATCGAGGTGTTTAGGTGGGACTTCCATTATTAACAGCATTCCCCTTTACAATAAATATATCATGTTTACATATATGTATAAATACTGCACCAAGGTGGGTGATGCAGCAGGAAGACACAGAGGCCTCAGTAGATTCCAACCTTTTCTCTAAGCACTTGACTTTTTATACAGCAAAATTGGTGGTAAAACTCAATGAAAATTAGTGGTTTAGAATCAGCTCAAATATTCAGGTTCCAGAAAGACTGGTTGTTATAAGTAAATTAAGGACTGAATCCAAAGCTCGTTGAGTCGATGGGCAGGCTCCCTTTGATTTCAAAGCACTCAGCATCTGTGATCCAAACGCACTGTGAGCAAATAAAGACAAAGAATTTATGTTGATTGGACATATTCAGTGTGACAAGAGCTTAAGTCTGATTCTCCTCTTTGCTTATGAAACACAACTGTGTGCTTCTCCCCGGGGTTGCTGGAAGACTAGTATTTTGGTAGCTGCATGCTAGGACTCACAATTAGTGCAAGCGCTGGCTCCTAGTGCTCTATTAAAGAATTTAGAAATCTATGAAATGGACAGAAAGTTATGGATGATAACATTGTGTTTTGGGGTTATCCTGATTTGCCTTCAGGGCTTTAAAGGTGTTAATTCATCCTTCTATTTTTATTTTTCTTAATTCTTTTTAAAAGTCATCTTGATCTATTACGATGGTAAGTTAAATGGCATCAAAACACTTTTAGTTAAATTGTGGTCTTAGAGAGAGGAGCTTCTCTTCTGGCTGAATGCCCTCTGTTCTCATCCCTTGTGCAGGTTGGAATATTCTGTGGCATCAAGCTCTGGGTCTGTCTGTCCTCACACCTCTGGGACTTGGGGACACTGTGTAGGTTCTTCTTTCTGTGTGTAAAACCTTGTTTAGAAAGCGGGTTTATTTCCTTAGTAAAGGAGCTCAATGCACTCCAAGGGATTAATGTGTTGAAAGTAGCACCACAGTAGCATCAAGATCACTTTTGTCTCAAACTGATTCTGGTTTACTACTGAGGTAGATGCTGAATAGATGTTAAAAATGAGGTTCAGTCTCCTGTTAAAATTTAAAGGTTTAATAAAGGGACAAGGTATAGGGTAAAAGGTTACAACATCCAGGTGATGTTGGGAACCCTTGGCACAAAGCCAAGAGCACATCTGACATGGTGAAAATACTCTGTTTATATACTTTTCTTATTGCATCAGCCTGTTACATATTCATAGACAAGTATACATATTCAAACTTTTCTCCAAACTATTTTACATTTTCCAGGTACTCGTTAGCATGGCTCCTCCTTGGGTCCGCCTTTTTAGAGCATGCACAGTTTCTTTGGAGTCTCCAATATCTTCCTTTGTCTGTTGGTGTCCAGCAGATGGTCATTGTCGATAGGGATGTCCAGTCAGACGGTTATTTGTCAGTAGGGATATCCTGTCAGATGGTTCTTTGTCAATAGAGATATCCTGGGACAGGAGCCTGTTACACCCATGCTTATCCAACTAAGCAGGCAGTTTAATTATTTTAAGCTAGGTACATTTTAACACAGCTACATTAGCCACTTCATTTAAGCTAAAACAAAAAGGCATTAAAGCATTAAAAAACGATTATATTTCTATAACAAAAGCAACTTCCACAAGGACCAACATCATACACATAGCATTCATTATTTGCGAAAAGCCAACACTATAATATGCATTTATAACAATAGAGAAGCACAAATCACTTTTGATTACGATATGATTAATTTACATGAAACAGAACTCATATGGATTTCTTTTTTTAATATCAGATACATATATTTCATTTTACCCTAAAATAGTTTACTCTTCTGGATCTTCTGAATGAATCAAATGTTTGATTTCTCGTTCTGAAATTCTTGATCATGTTAGTTTTGAAGCAGCCTTCAGTCTCATTTCTAAACTGAAACTGGTTAATTTATCTCAAAGTGACTTCCCCTCATGCAACCTTGATACCTTTTCATTGCTGTCTTTTTGTTCTGATCTAGATTTACTTTTGCAACTGCAAAAGGCATGATCACATGAACAAGGTGTACTGAGGTGCACATCTCTACATTTTTAGCTACTGTATTTCAAATTTTTTTATAGACCTCAAATTTTCAAAGTAACTCCAATTAATCTTTGTTCTGGTTTATTTAAGCTCCCCATGCAAAGAGTAGAATAATGGGGAAAGTAGAAGCAGAATGTATGTATGGGTTAGTATAAACCACAATCCTTTTCATACTGAACATTAGCTTGTTGAAATGCCTCCACTCTTGGCAGAAGACAAGCTTCGTAACCTAAGAGGATGTGATTTGAGTGGAGTTTTCATGCCCCATGTGTTCATTGTGTTCTTGCCACTGATGCAAACATTATCTATAATTACATTTTCAAGAGACTGAAAATTGCAGTCTTTGTGGAACAAAAATGCAGCTGAAGAATGGAATGTATATCCTCTCCACCCTCATTATAAGGCTTATAAAAATCAAACTATAAGGCCTAGTACCATATCTTTCAGATACAGGAAACCAGCACTGTTAGCTTGCAGTAGAGCATTTTCACTGAAAATTAAGGCCTTTTGATAATCAAGCTAGTGCTGTTATTTCTACTACTTTGCCATTGAAACTAGTCAAACTAAAATTTGTAATTCAGATCAGTATAAATAAAGTTGGAGTAATTACTGTTTGCTTATTTACAATATTTTCATGGATTTGAGATTTTATTCACAATTGACGGCAACACTAAAAGATTTATTAGATCATAACATGGGTGTTGAAACATCCTACCACACCATGCTGTGGAGCAGCCATGTTTTTCAGGAGGAAAACAATAGTACTGAAAATGCTGTTTTCATTATGTTCTCCTGGACACTGAGGAGTTTTAGTGCTGCTGCTCAAACTGCACACCTCACTAAAGCACCTCTTCCCTACATCAGTGTTGCCATCTTCATTCCAGTAGCTGAAGAACCAGATGTAGAAAGAAGACATATCCTTGATTTTCTGTGTAAAACAAGCACTGGAAACTTAAGCAAAAGTTTCCAGGTGGAGACAGCTAGTCCTGATCTCCTGTAATATGCTTTTTAGAGTAGAAAGTAATGAAATCATAGTATAACACCTGTGTTCATAACATCCATGCCTTCATTTTCCTCTTTCTTTCAGTTCTTAGTGGGGTTTTCCCTCCAATAAGTGGGGCATTTAAATATTCTCTGAAAGTGGAGTTTCTCTCTGATACCAGGGAGATAAATGCCTTTGAATAGAAAGGCACATGCAGCTATTGGTTCTATGATTTACTGCATCGAGGAGTGTGCATAGAGGTGTTGAATGATCACATCAGTGCTAATAAATAGATAAATAATGGTTGGTCCTGAATGCCTGTAAATCCATGAGAATAAATGGATGAATGTAGGAATTTATTGTTAGAAGCACAAATAGTCTGGACTAAAATTAGTGTGTATTCACTTCTTTCCTTTCAAGCTGGTTGCTTTTTACTATTCTAAAGGAAGCAATAATTTGGTTGCTCTTCCTAGGTTCACAGTTATTGTTAAAATAATTTCTAAAAATAATTTGGATGAAGTAGTATAAGGCTTATTAGATATCTGTTTATGACCATCTGACTTTGTGTGGAAAGGGCTCTGGGCAACATCATGTTGCAGTCAGGTGACAATAAGGGCAACTAGAGCCACATACTTCATGCAGTTGCTGCCCAAGTTGGTAATTCTGCCTCCAAGTTCTGCTCCCTGATTGCTGCAAGTTATGCACAGGAACACTGTGGTGATTGAGTGCTGGAGTTCCCAGGACAGCATCTATTCTTAGTGGTCCAGCAAAACTTATTAAGAAAAGTAATTAGAATAAAGCTCAAGTACATTAGCCTCTTTAATGCTCTTGAATTCTCAGAGCTGTCTTCAACATTGGCAGAGGCCGTTTCCAGTAGAGAAGCTGAAGCAACTTTCTTTGCTGAAGTTAAACTCACTTTGGCATCGTGGTGGGAATTTCTTCTTACATAATAATATCAAGACTTGGACAGATCAAAGGGCATTGGTATTCCAATTAGTGAAAATAACCCACTTTGCTTTTATTTTCATGATGGATTTATGCCAAGATGCAAAGTTCTGTTTCTGCCTGCTTTGTATGTGTGGTATTCTTCTACACCATGTCACCCCATACCATTTCTCTCATCTCCTGAGGCTCAAGAACTATGATGTGTTTGTATAACTATCCATTTCCCTTTAAAGAATAATTTTTTCTTTCTTTCTTCTCCATCATAAGTCTGCCATCTTAACTCTGGCGGGCTGGAAATGTATTTTCTTCCTCTGCTTGCAGCACCACCCAACATTACATTTGCTCAACAAATCATCTCCACCATCCTCCTGAATATTTGTTTATCCATTGGAATCCAAAAAGCAGTTTCAAGCCTGTTCAGTCCTGTCTGAGGAGTCAAAACTGTGAGTCCTTGGGCTTTCAGAAAGTCTTTGGGGAGATTTCTTTGACATTTAAACTACTTCAGAAATGTGAGTGGCCATATTCCTGAGATAGGAATGTTCACTCAAGACTTCAATAGAGAGACACATGTTCTATGAGAGGAGCAACAAGGAGAGATGCTCTTAATTTTTTCTTATTTTCTTATTATACCTATATTCACTCATCTTAGGTACTTGTCCCCTTCCATTCTCTTCTAATTCTGTTGGAGTTGGACAAGAGTTAACAAAGTGCCCTTTGAGCTGTAGGATGTCCCATTAGGCAGGAAAACAGGTTTCTAGGTTTTACAAGTCCAGACTACTCACATTCACTTACTGGACAAGCAGTCTATTTATAAAAGGGCCTACAAGCTATTTTTATTTCCCTTATGCCAATTAGTGACAATGTTTAGGTCTTCTGCCACACTCAGGGTTTTTTTTGTTTTTTTTTTTTTTTTTTGGTCTTTGTTCTTCAATTGCCTTTGAGAGGTCTTTTGATGCTTTCCGTACTGTTGCTTTGTAGACCAGACAGTCGCATCTCGTGTCACTCCTGACAACGTGCAGTCTGTATAGTAAATTTAATAGAATAACACTCATTTGTTCTTTATCTCAAAAATAAAATCCTCTTCCAGTGGAATCTGCTGAGTTGCAAGGATCGTACAGCAGCTTGTGCTTCTAGGAACACCTGAAGGGCAGTTGGGAAGACCCATCGCTCTGGCCACACCAAAACTCTGCTACTTGGTTTTCATTCTTGGCAATTTTTAGACCTGTGGGGAGCAGAACATAATTTTCAGTAAATTGGCTTGTGCCTGCATTGGATCAAGCTTGTCCCATTTCAGATATTTGTATCGTAAATTTCCAATGGCACTGATAAAACATTTGCTAATTTTAAAAGATTCTCAGGACTTTCCCAAGGATGGAGGGGAATTATGTCTCATAACTCCTGAAGAAGGCTGACTTTTGCCTGGCACTGCAGACAGGATTGATGTTAGTTTCACAACCAACTTTTTAATAAAATACACTGAATATAAATATTACAGCAGTCAGAAAGGAGTCTGCCACTACCTGCCTGAAAGTTGCTGCTTCCCCACACTGAGGAGCTAAATGCTGATCCTCAGGCTATTCCATTCTGTGATGCTAATAGCACTAATACAGTATCATTGTGTTTGAGGCTTCAAAGATACTATACAAGCATTTTCTTATGATTCCCTGATCTTTGCATTTATACCCAGCTGTTTGTTATTCAGTTCAGCCATCAGCATCTAAGTCTCAATGGACCATGTAATATGCAGCTGTAGCCAGATGTAATGCTTCCTATTGCTAAATGTTTCTGTTAGAAGCTAAGAGTGGCAGGCTAAAGACGACTGATAACAGTGTTGCTTGCATTAATTCAAACTCTAGAGCTACATTGATTCTGTTTGGCAAATTTATTCCATGGCTAACAAGCAGAGCAATATTTCCCATCTCCAACATTGCTAGTAGTGTTGACATTAAATACATCGAGTATGTCTGCACTGATACAGAATGTACTTATGGTGCTAATTCAAATAGGATAGGGATGTCCAATTTGCATAAACAAATATATTTTCAGATACAGTTCTATTTAAGAGAGATAAAGACAGGAAAAAGCTTGTTCTAAACAATGACTCACAATAATTTAGAACACTTCAACAAATCTTCGTCCTCTTTAATTTTTAGTTCTCTATGGATAGCCAGGGAACTTCTACAATACTTTGTTCAAGCCATAGGCAGATCTTGCTCTGCTCATCTTCCCTGGCATGGTTGGTGGACAGAAGGGAATTGCAGTGTTTGAGTTTTCTGCCACAGATCACACTGAAGCATTTGGCAAATCACTTCAGCAGGTGACTGGGATTGCATACGTACTCAAGGAGTCTTGATTAAGCCCTTCACTAGAAGAAAAGTTGAGAAAGTTGTTCAGCCTGGAGAAGAGAAGGCTTTTGGGAGGCCTTCTAGCACCTTCCAGTACCAAAAGGGGCTACAAGAGAGCTGGAGCAGGACTTTGAACAAGGGACTACAAGGGGGAATGGCATGAAGCTGAGAGAGTGCAGGCTTCGATTAGATGCTGGAAAGAAATTCTTTACTGAGAAGGTGGTGAGGCACTGGAACAAGGTACCGAGAGAAATTGTGAATGTCTCATCCCTGGAAATTTTCAAGGCCAGAGTGGATGGGGCTCTGAGCAACCTGGGCTAGTAGAAAGTGCCCATGGCAGTGGGGTTGGACTTGATGATCTTTAAGGTGCTTTCACACCAAAACCATTCTGTGATTGATTCTAAATTGATGGCAGTGGGTGGTTTGAGACTTCTGAGAAACTTTGGACATTCTTCACAACTGCAAAATTCCCTGTCAGTGGGGACTTAACATACTTCAAAATTTTTATAGCAATTAACTTTTCTCTGGGGATTTTCATTTTTCATCAGCAGTGTAACTTTATAACACACGCTTTAGATTCTGCTTTGTCATTTCATATTATTTAACTCAATGTAAGAATGAAATCAAAATCAGATGTGTAGTGGTGGCTCCTTGTTTCTTCCCTGCCCCTAAGCCCAGCTTCTTATATATGTATATATATGTTATTACTTTGCACTCTAAGTAATCTTAATCCAGCAGGGTTGTTGAGGTGATGGGCAGTGCTCTCACCTCCTCCTGTGCTCTGTGCATGCCTGGGGTGGTTGGTGGTGCACAGTCAGATGCAGTCCCAGTGCTGGGCACTGTGGGCTCAGGTTGGATTCCAGAGTGAACAGCATTACACAGAGGATTTGATACGATTGTAATGAATTGCATAGGGGAAATGCTTGTTTGAAATCAACTCCATTAACTCAGAGCACAAACCATTGCAAAGTCAACAATTTTTCTGAGTGGCTGCCGCCAGCCATCTCTTTTGAAAACACTAATGGGCTGTTTAATTAGGTGGTGAAAATTGTTTAAAGTTGGTGATCCCAAGTTTTGTCATTTTAATAATGGCTAAATTCAATCTCTTCTTTGATTCTTGGCAACTCTCTCATTATTTCATAACCTGCTTATGTCTAGTCTAATTCATTTGTGTGTATTAAAACCGACCCTCTTATGCAGTAGTGGTGGTTGCTTAACTGCACTGTGTCATTTCAATATATGGGGAACAACTAATATTCAGCAGTGGATTTTAGACAAGTACAGCCCTGGAAGAGAATGTTTACATTTGTGGAAGTTGTATTCCTTCTGAGTTGACTATATATGAGACCTAAAGATCATCCAGCCAATAGCATGTGCATTGCAATTGTTCTGTGCGTCTCTTACTTCTGGGGTGTGCTGGCTTCTCTTCTCTCTCTCCATCTTAATAATACTTGTACACTTTTCTAATCTAAGAAGGAACAACTTAGAGAATGTTGTTTAACCCACTTGCTCATTCCCTCTCTGCCCCCAGTGGGATGGGCGAGAGAATGGAGAGGTGGAAGTAAAATTCATAGGCTAAGATAGTTTAACAGGGTGAAAAGAATTACAATAATAAAAGAATATAGAAAACAAGTGATGCCCAGTGCAATTGCTCACCACCACCTGACTGATGCCCAGCCAGTTCCTGAACAGCAGCCCCCAACCAGCTTTGCCCCCAGTTTATACACTGGTGTGGAATATCCCTTTGGTCATCTGGATTAGGCTGTCCCTGCTGTGTCCCCTCCCAGCCACATCGCAGGTGGGGAGGTGTGAGAAACTGAAAAGTCTTTGTGGGTTGGTGTAAACCCTGCTTAGCCACAACTGGAACAGCAGTGAGTTATCAACATTATTCTTGTCCTAAATCCAAAACACAGCACTGTACCAGCTACTGGGGGGAAAATTAACCCTATCTGAGTGAAACCAGGACCTCATATGCTTGATTTTTGTCTTCAGTGATTGCTTTAGAGAAACCAAGAGCAGAAGTTTTCTTTTTCTCTTAATTTGATTCAATTTAATCTGATGTTTATCTTTACTCTGTGAAGGTGGACTGGATTATTGGAAACTATTTATTTTTTGCATTTTGATGGCCACAGCATGCCTATGGGCTCCTTTTCCTCTTCACCCTATCTAAGGATACTACAAAGACCCACAAGTCCCTGTCTTAGCAAGCATAGAGTCTTCAACGAGCAAAAAAAAATTGTTGGAATGTGAAAAATTATATGTAAAGCACACCTGAACTATAGGAGATGCATCCAGACTTATTGGATGGCACTGTCAGAGGCCAGGAGATGCCTGGTTCCCAGCCTCTTGGTCCTTTGCCATCTCAATGGACTTGGATTTTGGTTTGATTTTTGACAGCATTATATGCCTCATGTTTTGCCAAGCAGCTCAAGCAGAGGCAGATAAACAAACTGGCAGATGCTGGGGGAGGGAATGTCTTTCGAGTTTGGGTATTTTTCCCTGTCTGTTTCAAAATTATGTCCTGTGTGAGTCTTTGGATTCAGAAGGAACAGGAGCCTTTCAGTTGAGTTTTGGATGCCACTAAGATGGAGCCCCACAGAGTGGGGTTTTTTGAGGAGCTGGAGACTGGTCTATGCAGAAACCACGTTATGGTTGTTGCTGTGATATGAAATCCTACAGCATTTCGAAATCTCTTTGCACCTTCTATTTTTCTGTTGCAGATGTAAAGGCATCATTAATATAAGCATGCAATATGCTGCATGGGTAATTAAAGCATTCTTGCATAGTTTTTCCTTGCAAAGTGGTACAGACAGTTACAACCATATGTGACTGCACTTAGATAAAGGTTGTGCTTTCTGGAGCTCAGAAACCATGTGGGAGACCCGATCCTGTCTGCAGAAGGCACTTAATGGCTTCTGAGTCCCAGGACATCTGCAAGGACATCACTAAGATGCTTTCAAATGAAGTCCTTCTGCAGTTCAGCTGCTCAAGAGTTCTTTAGCCCTAAAATTCACAGAGAAAGACAAAACTTTGGGTGTAACTTCAGAGCAGGTGTTACCACAGCAGTTGTACGTGAGTGACCAGTCGAGTGTGTGAAAACCAGAGTGGTAAGAAGGATGTACACAACAGGGCAGGCATTTTCCAGCATGACAATATTCACTTCAGGTGTTTTCCACTTCCATCACATGTATTCAGCTTTCTGAAATCAAGGTAAATAGGCAAGCTGAGGATTGTTGTATTCCTGTGTTTCTGACATTACTGGACTTCTGGAAACTACTGTGATGCTGTTGCAGTATGACAGGTGGTCTATTATATAAATAAGAATGACTAAAGAAGAAATTGTTTATGTTCAAGGCGTAGAACTACATGAATGATTCAAAGGAAATGTGATTTCTCCCATTTTCTGGCTGTTGAATTCTTGGAAAGTTCTTTAAATATGCATAGAAAATGCTAGCAAAATAGGGTTTTTAAAATTTCTAACTGTGTGTGCTGTTTTCTCTCTAGGGAGCAAACAGATGAACCAAAATAAATAAGGTTTATTCTCCAGCTTTAGTGATAAAGATACTTGACCTGAATAATAGTGGGAAATAATGAATGGAAATGTTTGCAAGAAGCTGTCACATATCTTTATTATGTAATTAATACAAAAGAGTTGGGATTATGTTCACATAGCAATGGCACACCCTTTAAAATATTATGATTCACCATAAATGCAGTTTTGAGAGTACCATTCAAACCTCCTACTTATAAGTGATGTTTTTAACAGCTTTTTCTCCTTACCTTTGAATCTTAGTTACACTCTCAGGAAAGTCTGTCCCTCCTTTGAAACATCATGTAGCAGACTGCATGAGAGAGCAGATTTTTGGGCTTTTGGGGTCAAACTTGTATGAGCTTGGCTATTTTCAATGCTAGAAAGCAAAGGGTTAAAAGGAATCTTTGTATTTCTCTATTCCCAAACTGCCATTCAAATTGAAACATAATTTTATGAACATTACATCTGAATGCCATTTCTTTTTACAGGATCCCTTACCCCTGGGACATGGGCTTGGATCAGGATTTTTTTTTTGCTTGCAACAGCTGTTCAGTGCATGAAATAAGCCAGTGGATGTGGTCCAGTTTATAGTGGGAAAGTGTCCATCTCCAAACCACCATCTCAACTGGCACTAAGTCTCATCCTTGTCTCAGCAAAACGGCCAGAAATTGAATGAGCATGAATAATGAACCCTTTGTAATTGTCCAGGTCAGGTTGACAGCAATTTTGCCTCTGTCTATTGATAAACTTGGCAAAGGTTCTGCATTTCCAGGCACACAGAGGCCTTTCTTAATGATTAATTCTCCAAAATAAAATGCACCAAATTTGAAGTTGCTGTTGTTCCTACTGCTGATGAATATGTTGATGGAGTTTTCAGAACATTTTAATACAGGGAAAATCTACTTCTTACCCTGAACAGTTTTCATTTTAAAATCACAACCACAGGAACAGTAAAAGGTAGCTTCGTGTTGCAGGAATCCAGAGGCTGAGATTTAAATAGTATAGACTGTCACATGACCTAAATTTTCAAATTTGGGTGTCTAAAGTTAGACACTGAAAATCAGGACAATTATTTTAGGCTTCCTACCCATTTTTACAAGCACAGAAATACATTGTTAAGTCACATATTAATTTTCTGTGGAAGTAGTGATAGTTTAGTTTTAACTTAGTGCTTTTTTCTCTGAGGAGCCCTGAATGGTTTTATGAAGTATATTAATGTCTTGGTAAAGAAAATTTGATATTGAAGCCCAGCAAAGCTGAATCTGTGCTCTCATCTTAATATAAAACTGTCCTTTCAACCCAGCCTGGAGCCTTTGGAGGTATTTGCAAGGAGGATTATCTTTATTGGCATCCTTCATAATCACTGGAGAATGAGAGGCTCCAGTTCTGAAATGTCGTATTGGAGCCAAATGTTGGTGCTCTGTATTCCATCTGAGAAGCTTTTTGTCTGGTGTCTGTAGAGGGAACCCAGATCTGGATTCCTATGCCTAAAAGTATCTTTGTGAGTACCTTCTTTTGTGGGATTAATGCAATATAAAAAGATAACTATTCTGCGATGGTTGGCACATGAAGGGTATTTGTCTCTCCAGGTCCCACTTTTTCTTATCCTAGAGACATCCATTGATCAAAATGCCTGAGTGGGGCTGTTAAATCTTGCCTTTGTCAAATATTTACTCAGGCCCTTCCCTTTGAAGAGCCTGGTGGGACACCCGTGTGTTTCACAGAAATGAGACCAGATTTTTGTGTCAGGTTTGTCTTTATGTAATCCATCTTGATTGGAGTCAAGTTAGGTGAAAAATGTGGTGTTAATTGGCTGGTCCCACTTGGCCCATTTGTCCAGGCTGAGCCCTAGAGCCAACTAGAAAGCAGAAGGCTCAGGAAAAGCAAAAGGAGCATCCCAAATGCAGGCTTGTCTCAGAAGCTCTTTATCAAATGCAAGGATGGAGACTTAGGGTTTATGTGGTTTGGGAATTTCTGGTGAAAATATTCTCATTGCAAAATGTCAAGTCTGTGTTACCCAGCTGGTTTTGTTGAAGTCCATCAGCTTTCTGTCAAGGAACAGCCCTTTGCTTAGGGGTGGAAGCAGGTGAAAAAGAGATTGATCTAGGTGAGCTAGCAAGCTTCCAAGTGGGCCACTGTCTGGACTGGCCTGATTTGAGTGAGAAACTTGAACCTTGGTGTCTTCCTGTCAACCAAGTCACCTGCTTGCCAAATTGTTTGGTGCTTTCCTGTGCAGTGCTGGAAAGAGCAGGGCCTTTCTGTCCCTCAGTCTCAAAGCCAATGAGCTCAGAACTCACAAGGACAGTGCAAGACGAATCTTCAAACTTAAATCTTTCCTGGCCTGTAGAGATCATATGTCTCATCTCATCACTGCTCCCCTTCCCCAAGACTGTCTTAGAACATCAAATTCGTCATACCTTTTCTAAATATAAAGTAAAATTGTTCCTTTAAAGGAAAGGCTATACATCCAGTTCTGCATTTCTTCCTTTTCCTCAGTAATTTGTTTCTCATTTCAGACTCATTTGAGACCTGAAACTGTGCAAGATCTTTAGAGAAAATACCAGTTCCTTGTACTGTGTTTATAAGAAACCTAATTTTGGGGACCCTGATCCATGAAAGGTCTGAACAGCTCCTACAAGACAAATAATAATTTGGGAAATACGGGCTTAACCTCTGCAAAACCAAATGCATTTGCTTGTTGTTGTAGAGTGAAAAGGGGAAAAAAAAAAAAAGAAGTGTACATAAAGAAAATGGCATCTGGTAGGCTCTAGGAAAATGGACCAGTCCATTAGGAATTAGTGCTAACAGGCCTCTAAGTTTCTTTCCTCAAAATTACTGCAGTCAAAAAAAAAATACCACTTCACATTTGTGCTTAATTTCACCTCTGTTTATTCTCCTCTCCTGTTCCCTGAAGAATGTAGATGAGGTTTAAGTTAGTCTTAATAGTCATAGGTTTGGAATCTAGCACACTTTCACAAAATTAACTTTGCTTCTGTTGATCTGGGAATTAAAATGCTTCATTAATTTAGCAAGTCCTGGTTTGACAGCCAAATAATGCATTTTGTGAGTTGTACTTTTAGGTCTAAAATTCTTATCTGCAGCCCTCCCTGGATGTCTCTGACATTCAGGGCAGCTTGCAGATCTGCATGGCCTGGAAAGGAGGAAAATGTGCCTGAACATACAAATGTACAAGTGCTATGACGCAGTTTATATGAGTGACTATGCTGTGTCCAAGCATGTCTTTAAGCACTATGTGAGTAGGTAACTATTAAGAAACCTGTTTCTTCCCTCCTTTACAACGTACACTTGTTTTTTTTTTCTTTTTCCTTTGTTGGTTTTTTTTCTTTCCTCATTTACCAGTGCAACTCTACACAAGTATGAATGTTTTTGGTAAAGAGGCTGGGAAGCATGATGGATTTCTGTGCTGGGGGAAGGGAGCAAAACACCCCAAACATGTCTGTATTCGAGGAAGAGATTTTTTTATCTCTCTTCTTCTCACCAGACACCATGTGGTACTGACTCCAGGGAAACTGAAGAGATGCTGATATCACCAAGTTCTCAACTACAGAACTCTACAGAGTGTTCTCATGGTTCCTGTTCCGGTCATTCTACAAATGCTCTTTATGCTGTAAATGTTTTCCTCTGAAACAACATCCATGAGCTACATGAACCATGCTATGATCATGTATCAGGCTTGCAGACTGTGCTGTTGCACAATACATACCTGCAGAGGACTTGTATGGTACCTTTGGAGTTTTCCCTGACACAGAAAACTAATCTTTTCACGTCTCCTATAAATATTACCCCAAATCACTTTCTTTGGATTGTGGCTTGTCTCAAGGATCACTCTGGTCTGGGCTGTAAGACTGTGCATGGGCACAACCCAAGCAAATGGCTACAGAACATAACCATTCAAAGACTTCAGGATTCTCAAGGCTCTGTAAAACTAACTGCAAAGCACTAAAATATAAAACAAGTTGAAACAGTTTTGTTTTATTGGTGTCTAAAAATGCTTATTCCCCTTTAGTGTCACCTCAGAGTGGTGTGGCCCAGCAGTTCCACAAGGAAATAATATAAAAGCAGGTACAGGTTCCCCAGCACGAGACATCACTGGATTCCAGGTTATAAAGGTAGAGAAGTTTAGCCAGACCAGGAATCCTGCTGGATGAATACCCATCACAGAGTTACCAACATGGGAGATTCAGCTTAATTTGCACTTTGTTTCTTTGCAGCTCTGTGATTTACACCTCAGAATCACAGAATATGCTGAGCTGGAAGGGGCCCTCAAGAACATTGAGTCCAGCTCCTGGACCTGCACAGGACACCCCAAGAGTCACAGCCTGTGTTTGGGAACATTGTCCAAACACTTCTTGAACTCTGCCAGGCTCAGATGCTATGACACTTCCCTGAGGAGCCTGTTCCAGTGCCCAAACACCCTCTGGGTGAAGAACCTTTTCCTCATATCCAGCCTAAACCTCCCCTGACACCACTTCAGGCCATTCCCTTGGGAAGAGATCAAAGAAATGTCATGCAAAGACAATCAACTGTAATTTTCGATTTGTGTGCCCTGCTGAAAAAGCAGGGAATTTTACCCACGCTAGATGAGTAAAATTTCTGGAATTTCTTTTCTCTGCTCTAATTACCATAAGTCAAGATGAGTATGTAGATTCTGTAGCCCAGGCTAATTGTGTTTTGCTCTTGAGAAAGGCAAGGTATGTTTTTGTGACACAGCAGTGTGGCACTCTCTTTTCCCCCCATGTACTGCTTTATAACCTCAGTTATTTCAGACGTAGCTCCTCTTCAGTGTGGTTCATAGCAAAACTTACTATTTCTGTCTGTTTTGGGAGGGGTGGGGGAAGAGTTAATTTTGCTCTTCTGTTGTCTAGGAAACAGTGGTTGTACTTACTTCCCTTTTGAAAATAGATAGTGAATTCCACATTCAGGGAGCAATGAATAAGATAAAAAAAACACAAGATTAGAAGCTTGAATTAGACACCGTTTGAGAGAGCAAAGATAAGTTCGTGTGTGCTGGAAACTTTCTGGTTGCTGGAGTGGAGTGGGAAGAAGATCTGCTTTTAAAGAAGGTGCTCAGGGCTTTTAGGCTCTGGGCTGTTGGCGTTGATTCAGCAAAGCGTTTAACTAAGTGCCTAATTTTAATGATGTAGGGCCCTGCTGAGTCCAGGGCTGAGGATGTGGTCCGGTTTGTACATTAAGCACTTTGCCTCCCACTACTTGGAGAATTCAACCCTGTGCACATCATGCTGGAAATTAAGAGAAAGAGAGACACCAGCAATTGCGATCTGGGCTCCTGCGCTGAAAACAAGCCATCCATCCAATTTAGGGCTGTAAATACTAAAATTGGAGATGGGGTTAATGACTCAGAACAACAGAATGGGGAATGGGATTTAGAAAAAAAAAAAGAAAAAAGCCTTGACGTTTGCCACGATGGGCAGCATATGACAAGTGCATTTCAGTGCAAGTTTAAGACGATTATACTTGGAAGATGGAACTAAAACATAAAGCGAGGGCTGTATGCAACGCTGCATGTTCAACTGGAAATGTAGGTTATGTACTTGCTATTAATTCATGTCCCAGTGAACAGGGGAAAAAAAAATCTTCGATTCAGATGGGACTTGAGCTGTAGATTTTTCTAGACTAAGAAGCTCTGGATAATTCTTTTCTTATGTATTATTAATAGTTCTATTACATTTAATGTTAGGTGTTCAGAATGATCCACCAGGGGTGTTTCTCCCCCCACTCTCAATCTGCTGTTCCCAGCTGAAGTCGAGGGTGCACCTGGGTAGGTGAATCTGGGCTTGGAAAACTGGCACACAGATGCTTATAATGAGAGACACAATTTTCAGGACTAATTTCTTACAAGCAGTTCAGCAGATGTGTTTTCAGGAGGGATTTTAGTGTAGTCAAGGAGGTGCTGCCCTCCAAAAGGAACAGTTTGAAGAATTGCAGAGTCCTGGGGAAGAAATACTAAAACAAATGAGCAGGAAGGGGGAGGGAGTGATAAAAAAGAAACATGTTGGGAGTGGTGAAGCAGAAAGATCCTGGCAGGGAGTGAAGAACAGGTTTTCTGGATGTGTTTAAAGGTGTAAAAAAGGGCAGCCTCAGAGACAGTAATGAAGATAGTAAATCACTCCCAGGGTTTGTGATTATTACGTTGTTATTAAAAAATCCCAACAAAATATAAAACCACTCAAAACCAATACAGGACAAAAAAAGAAAAAAAAAAAAGAAGTCACATGGAAAATCCTCTTGTCTCTTGTGTTAGCGATCACAAGCAGTCCCTTGTGAATGTGGTCAGCATTGCTGTACAAATATGCATGCCATGCTTCTGAGCAGCAAATTCCAGCCCCCTTTGAGGGGAGCTTTGTGGAAGGTTTTGGAAATAAATATAAATGCAAAACCTAAAAATCGAGAAGGAAAATGGTAAACGCTCTAGAGGATTTGTGATGACTTTGCAGACTGGAAGTAGGATGCAAACTCCCAGGTTGGAAGATGCTTCCAAAATGGCAGTCAATTAAAATAATATGTGATAGAGGGTTGACAGTTTGGGTGTTTTCAAATGATCCAGCTCCAGCTTGGAGTGCAGTGGGTAAGGTGCAGCACTTAGTTGGATGCACTCTGATGACAGTCCCATAGAGCAGAGAGAGCCCTAATGACAGTGGATATAATGATGCCTTCAGGGATGCTTAAAGAGTAATACAGCTCCTATAGCAAGGTGCAGCCTGGTCCCTTCCTCTCCGTTTCAGTGGTGTGTGGAGGAGCCAGGACATGCCTCGGAGGGGTTGTCAGCCCCCCTCATCACCCCACAGCTGTTCGACAATTAGCGGCTGCTGCCTGTACATGGCCGGGAGTGGAAAGGGAGCTCCAGCTCCACAGCCTCACACAGGGCTGGAAGTTATTTGCTGTGAAGAGATTAGAAATGTGAGTTACTGCTCAGTGTGGCCTGTGCACTTCACCATAAAGGGTTACCTGGCAAGGGCTCTGCGAGAGGCACCTATGTCTCCTGATGAGCTTTGCCAGTGCTGCTCTCACCTCATCTCTCTGACATTAACTTTCTTAAGCTGCTGCAGCCTTATGTAACTGCCCCAGCTCCCCCAGCAGCCTTTTTTGGGGGGGGGGGGGGGCAGAGGTGCTGATTCACCTTGCATACAGGTGCTGCAGCACAGCTTTGGTTGCAGCTCTCAGGTTGGGCAGCACCTCTCTGGAGCAGAGAGAGGGAGAAGTAAAGAGAGGGGAAAAAGTTGGAGCTGGAGGAAGGTCACACTGCAGCACTCGTGTTTCTACCTCGCCCCTGAGAGATGCTTGCAAGGAAAAGACAAACCTGATGGATGGTTGTATTTTCAAGAGAATGCAATGCAAAGCAGGTGGTTCCTGGCACTTAATAGACCCAGGGTGCTGTCTGTGCTGCTTTCAGAGGTTCACCTTCAGCAGGCTTTAATCCCAGCTGCCACGGATCATGCTGACAAAAGACACGATGGCAGAGGCTGTGGAGTGAACCACCCACGTGCCAGGCCCCAGCAGAGCCGTGCCTAATGCAGAATACCAGCACTGATGTCTCTTTGCTGTCCCAGGTGACATTGGAGTGGTAATTAGCAGAACTCCATCTTGCCAGCTGCAACACCATCTCCCCACAGTGCTGTAGGGATTCACCCCGTGCTGTGCTTGGTAGTGCTGCAGAGGTGGTTTCCTACATATGGATCCCTGTATCACAGTAGCTCAGACACTTAGGGCTTAAGATAGGAATTACTGGCCCTGGTTCAAGCAGCCAACTCAAAAATCTGAGTCTGTAATCTTGGGTTCTTCTGTGCCCCTTGGTCGAGGAGAAAAGGCACCCCAGGGCTCGATGTTCATCTCTTCCTGAGCCACTGGTGTTCAGCAGATGGAAAAATGGCCTTGGAGGGACAGTTTCTGTCCACTGATCAGAGAAAGAGCCAACTGTGTGACTTACATAGCCTCAGGCATCTGAGATGGGGCAAAATGACATGGAAAGACCTAGGGATGTGCGTATAAATCAAGAAAGGGAGGTATTTTAAAAATGTGCTGTTTTAATGAATATTTTCAAAGCAAAACAAAATTCAAGTCCCAGAGTTAGGCAGTCTGCAAAACTGCCAAACTTCAAAAGCCAAAAAGGAGGAGGTACATAGCTTTCAGTGTGCAGAATGCACTGAGACGTGGTATAAAGACTCTACAACTTGTTAGAGTTGTAAAGTAGGTACGTATTTTATTTAGCGTTGGACGCAGGGGGAGAGCACTTTTTCAAATTTTGTGTACTTTTTTACAGCTTCTAATTACTTATTTATTTACAAAAAGCATGCATATTGTATAACACTTATACATATTTATTACTTGTCTCTGCTTTGTACGTAAATCAGTTGCGGCTGCGTAATCTGTCTCTTTTATTGAAGTGGTGGTTTTAATTTGAGTTTGGGGGCTTGAAAGGATGAAGTAAGAGGATTTTACTTCACGTGAATTTTTGACTTTACGAGTTTTGCACATGCGTGTTTTTTCTTTTGCCGTGATGGCTCTTTTTTATTACTCTAAGGTCAGCAACATTTTGATAGATACTAGATGTCCTTCGAAGGGCCCCCCCTTATCTCTTCACCCTCCCCTCCGTCCTTGGAGAACAGGATAATAAATCTTATTGTTTCATCTACTCTAAGTTTTTAACTCTTAAATCCCCTGTTTCAGTCCCCTCTTTTCTAGAAAATAAGTAAATTCTTTTACTTAGTACAAAAATTCTTTCTCTTAATTTTTTTGATATGTATCTTTTAAGGCATTACTATGTACTTTTGATAATGAGGTTAGTACTTCTATTTGTTGTATCAAAACAGCACAATACATAAAAATATATTTTTGAAGACTTTTAAAATTCAGAAATCAGAGTCAAGAAGAAAAGAAAAAGTGAGATGAGAAGGAACGAAGAAGGGTTTCAGGGTTTTCTTTGTTGTTGCAGTTTTGGTTTTTTCACTGCTCATCAAAGCCTCCTTCAGGACCTCTCCGTCAGTCGGCTCTAAGGACCTGTCCCAAGAAGTGCCTCCTCTAGCAAGGATTAGCTGTTTGTTGTGAACATGCTGATTTCTGATCATAGTTCTGAGAGTGCGTTTTCTTTCCTTGCTGATAGAAACCATATTAGCTAATAAAAATAATTAAATTTATATTCTCTAAATGTAATTGGTGATTATGCCCTTTAGGTGGGAAAAAATGCTTTCAGATGAGCGGAAGCCTATATTCTCCATTCAGATTACTAAAATTTCCTTAATTTCAACAGAAGTGGACTGTGGAGAGAGTTGTATCCCCCAAGCCTGCACCGAAAGGGCATTAGCAGCCATTTCCTAAAGTAATTTATAGTACAGTTCACTGTATTATGCCAACTCTAACAAACTCTCTCCTCCTTTTCTGCTAGCATGGCTGTAATTCCGGTTACTCTATTGGGAATTTGGCTCTTGGAAAGCTAAGTGATTTATAAATTTTTAAGAAGTGATGCATACAGCTAATCTAAAGGAAAATGGGCTCTTGCAGCCTGTGCACCTGCTATCTGGGAGGGGAGAGGATTTCTTGCAGGATTCCTCTGCTAAAATGGGAAAATGCTGATAATCTTTAGGGTAGCTTGTTTTAACGGATTGTTGATGAAAGGCCATTGCTCCTGGAGCCTAAAGCCTTCAGTTTACCCAGAAATGGTTAAAGCAAAGATACCTATTTTTGCAGCAGTGCTTAGTCTTGAATCATCATATGAACTTCCCAACTACTGGCTATTTTGTGTGAGGGAGCAGTTTTTTGTGGAACCGTGGTGGCCTTTATTTAGGTCACACTTGAGTCCCTTCTCCTTACATCCCTCCCCAACATGCTTTCAGCATGGAAAACAAACTTTTTCTAGGAAACAATTTGTTAACAGCCTCCTTCCTTCCAGCTGGGACTTCTGAGCACTGGGGAAGTGATGTGCAGAAGGAATGCAAGGAAGGGCACATGGGAAGAACTCCTTGGTGAATTCATATCATAGTAACTTGGTATTTGATTTCTGGATGAATGCAGCTACTTGTGCAATTCTGGAGTTGCCTCTGAAGGACTTCCTGTATGGATACCCATGGCAAATGTCTTAAAAGAATTTCATACTAATCCATTTACCCTTGGTCCCTGACAATGCCCAGGTCAAAAGTTGTGTGGTGTTCCCAGTCCCCTGACACAGACGGCACCTGGTGCAGTAGAGAGATCGAGGAGAAGCTGCTCTCTGCCCTTCTTCAGTTGTTAGTGTGTCATTGTTGCTAGAGAAACACAAAACCTTGCACTGGGATTCTGGCAGAATAAAAGCCTTTCAATTCATATTTGATCACATTTAAAGGAGGGGGAAGGAGGGACCTTGTAAAAACCCTGTTCATCCACTAGAGAGCATATAGGCAGTGTTTCTCCTT
This sequence comes from Eopsaltria australis, assembly GCA_034509425.1. Lineage (NCBI taxonomy): Eukaryota > Metazoa > Chordata > Aves > Passeriformes > Petroicidae > Eopsaltria > Eopsaltria australis. Next base: position 47,819 of record JAVTVJ010000798.1, read on the forward strand.
GGAGAAAATAAAAATGTCAAGCTCTTATTATGCACAATAATGCAATGCAGTTTAAATGTTTACTGCTGTTCTACCCACCGCAGTTACATATGGAGAGAAGAGTATGTGAAAACTGGAAGAAGGCTTTGCAAATATATAACTTTCGTGTTCAAAAGCCTCTTATCTCCTTGTTAGCGTTTAATATCTTCTTGTTCTTAAAGAGCATTCCTATTCTCCCCATGGAAATATTAAATTATTTACTAAGTTCCTGAGAAATACAGAGGTGGACTTGAGAAGGTGCAGAGCTGATCTCTGCAAGGGCGTTTTATGGCTTTTAGAGGATTCCAGTGTTTCATTTCTGGCTGATGTGGTTGGGAAGAAGCTTCTGCAAACAAAATGATGTGAAGCTGCTCATTCTGCAGATGATCAATGCAAGAAGCTGGCGCTGAGAAGGTGATATCCTTTGAAGTCTAATAATATTAATGTTGACTCTTAAATATTTCATAGCTGTTACTCTTTTGTAGTGATTGTAGTGCTTAAGTTAAGGAGCACAGGGTTTTTTTCCTCATCTCATTTCCATTTTTCCCCTCTAAACTGCCTCACTCTGTGTGTATACAATACACGTATGTAACTTCAGATTTAAACCATAGGGATCTGCGTGCATTAAATGGATAGTGGTACACCCTACTAATTAATTAAACTTTTTTCTTCCCCCATGAGTGTCAAATTTAGTTTTTCCAAAGGCTGTTTGTTAATACAGTGCGTGTTAGAGGTGGTTTTTTACAGTGAAATACGTCGCTGACTTTCTCTGCTGCCCTAGTTAACCTTATTCCACCCATCTGTAAGTTATAGATGATTCCACTTACACTTGTAACCTGCTGTGAGAGCTAGGCATGAAAAATAGTATAGAAACCTCAGGTAACTCCTCTGATTCATATTTTTTCCTCTGGATTTTTTTATGCTTGCATTATTTTGTGGGAGGTAAAATCCTTCGTCATGAATTTGCTACATTTGGATAGAGCAACATGGGTTTGTTGCACATTTATTATGTGGCCTTTCCTGGTATATTTTTACTTTTTGTGTGCCACAATTCTGACTTAGCCAGTGGCAAAATATTTGTGTAGTACTTGGATACTGGATGGATTTCCATTGACACTAATGGACAATCTGGTCAGGATTTTATTTGCCATCAGCATCAAGCAAAACTTTCTCTGTTGCCTTTTGCAAGTGATCAATGGATCCACTTAGATTATAACCTGGAGTTAGGAGCAGAATTACATATTAATATCCCTCATTGCAATAAAACAACTGTTAAAGTCCATTACTTTTCTGGGGAAAAGAATGGAATTTGTTTAATTTTACCTGCCTTAGTAGTGTACTGGTGCATATATAAATGATGATGAATGGAATCAAGCAATTAGAGTTAGAAATTAATAACACAAGGCATCTAGTCATTTCAGCGAGTTTGCATTTTGATTCTGATTGATTTTTTTTTCTAATATTTGCTAAGTGCATATGTATCCACAAAGGCTTTATATCCATATGCTGTGTTTTAAAAATGCTGGCATGTTGACTTCTGGGAGCTAGGTCTGTTATTTGACAGTATATTATGATTTAATTTCTGTTATCTGAAAAACTGCCCCATTAAAATAGCTAATGCAGAATTTAAGTATGTCTGTTCATTGTTCTCTTTTTCAAGGTGTTTGGAAATTGCACTTGCTGCCTAACACTGTGAAGTTGGTTTGCATTTCAGGCAGGGTTATTTTTCCTCTTTGAATGACAGCGAGTATTTGTGTGCATGTATGTGTGACATGAAAATACGAAGATAGCTGCTTTACAGTTCTGGTTTTGCTTTTTAATTGATATTTGGATGATATAAAGCAAGCAACTGCCATATGACAATAAAGTGGACCAACTTTCCCAGCTGGATGTCATATTTGACGAAGTATGTAACCAGAAAAATTGTTAATTATGTAAAGCGCTAAATAGGATTCTGGGTATAACTTATTACCCTGCGGGCTGGAAGATACTGCTTGTTATTTACTTGCACTTTCTGAAGCAACATTATTCTGGGTGTTTCTCAGAAGTGCTAAACTTTGTTATTGGGGAAAAAAATTTCAAGGAGTGAGTGTCATACTTCTGGTTTCCTATGGGGAAGGGGTGGGAGGTTTTGGAAGGCTGGATGTGAGTAGAATAGAGTATGATTTCTTGAACTCTTGTCTGCCATGCCTTGCATGTGTGTGCTCTGCTGCTGCCAGGTAGGGACCAGGGTGAGCCAGATTTCCTGATAGCTCCTGACTAGGACAGATGCTGCTGTTTGCATCCACTGAGATACAAGTTCCTGGGGCCTGTTTGGGGTGGTGGCTTTGTTTTATATTGTGTTTACCTCACCAGGGAATATTTTATTTGCTGGTTGATTGTGTCCCTTTATGGCTTTGTGCTTGTTGGGTTTTTTGGTGGGGTTTTTTTTTCAGTTAAACGGAGTCACATAATTTATTTTTACATATAGTTCTTGAAAATCCAGTGTACTAACATCAGGTGCTTGTTTTGCTGCATAAACCTCATTCAGCCTCTCTGAAACAGACATTTTAAATTTTAACCTCAATATAAAACTTGCTACTTTATTTTTTTCTGCTTTTCACACTGCACCTGCTGTTCTTCAGGGTCCCTGGATTTGTTGTTGGGCCATGTGCAGCACATTCTTATTTATCAACCACCACAAGTGTCATAGATGATCTGTGGAGGCAGCCAAACTTTTTGCAGAGGCATTCAAGTTGTGTCAGGAGGTTGTAGCCACATGAGGGTGTACGAGTTGGTTTGGCTGTAGGAGGAATTCGTATTAAGAATGACCAGTTTTGGTGAAGAGCTTTGCTCTTGTGCTAAAAATTGTTGCTTCGTGATGCATTAGACTGGACTTGTACAAAAACTCGCTGCTCAGAGCAGATAACTGGAGCTGCAAGTAGGTGTGAGGTTGGTGTTTGTGGGAGGGATGCATGTCAGAAAAAATTTGTGTCCATCAGTTGTTGGATGTTTTTGTTAAGATGAGGCAATATTTGCTGCTGGATCAGGCCCTGAGCTCAGGGTTGTCTCTGCTGCCCCTGGCCCTGCAGGTAAAGGGACAGTCTAGGGGACCTGCCAGATTTCCATCTTCTGGCAGAGACAGCTCACCTTGCCTGTCCCTTCATTAACTGGAGGGGACAAAAGTGGGTGATACTTTAAATACTGAAGATTTGAAATAAATACTTTCAGCTGCTTTCCATTTTTTATTTCTGCACTTGCAGGTTCTTTTTTTTTTTCCTTCATGTTTTTTGGGGTCTTTCAAGACTGATGGTGCTGTGCAATGAGAGGAATGGAAGTTTTCTACTCTTCTATGTGTGAGTATTATGCAGGTGTCCTGGGTTAGGCCAGAGGGGTCAAAAATCTAAGAAGTAATCTGTGCTGTAGGAATGCAGGAAGGGATACAACTTCCTTCCTGCGAGAGAGAGAGCCAATAATCAGGTAGTTTTAAGAATTGATAGGTAGGTAAACCAATTAAAAAGTTGGTCCGCCTTCAAGGAAAAAAAACCATATATAAGCAGAGACTTTCTGACGCTCTTCCTCTTTTTGGACCTGCTGCTGCTGTGTAGAGAGGAGCAGCTCCTGCTTCTCTCGCTGGTAAGGCCCCCCCCCACCTCCTTCCAAAGGAGGGAGGGGGGGAGAAGGGAGGTTTTGCTGCAGCCGGGCAGGCATGGGGGAGGAAACGATTGGAATTTTCAGCAAATCCAGCTCAGCCGGTGTGTCAGCTACACAAGAGGGAGAGCCGGGCCAGGCAAGGACCGGGCCGGACTCCATCCAGCTCGGGCCAGGCCCTGCCCTGTCACCCCGGGCCCAGATGGCCCCACCAAGCCGAGCCAGCTTGGCAGAGCCAGGCAAAGACTCTTGAGAGCGTCTGGCATCCAGCTCGGACCTGTTCAAGCAGCCCGGCAAAGAGCACGTGATCTTTACACTGCCAGAGAGAGAGAGACAGAGATTAACTCTCTCCATGCCTGGACTAAACTCACAGACACCCATCCTTCCTCGCAGAGAGAGGAACGAGTGAAAACATCTACATAGTGCAGCGCAGAGACTTTACAGTCAGTGAGGAAAGCAGAACTGATACTCAAAAAAGGGTGCATGGGAAGTTGCTTCAAGAGTGAAGCTGAAAACTCTTTTGGAGAACCATGGTTGGGGACTGAGCTAATAAATTCTCTGTAATATATGAAGATATAGTCCAAAGGGGGATGTGAGGTTCTTATTACAGCCAATGAACTGAAATACCTAAGTACAGACAAGTAAGTGTTGAAAAAGTACAGCCTGATGAGAAACTAGAACCAAGAGAGAGGAGAGGCTGTGACCCAGAGCCCTGGTCCCGGGGAGAATGCTAGAGAACCTGAGTTGTCAGGAAAACCTGTGTTGCTCAGCACAGAAGAAAGGATTTTCTTTGTTGCTGCAATTGAACTGGGCATCCTTAAAACAGGTACCCTGTGGACTGTTCATAACCCACCCAAGTAGCTGTGGGAAGGCTACTGGTGTGGGAGAGATCCACCATTAAGCTGGACTTTGCTCCGGGCGGCGGTTAATGGTGAGGCAGAAGACCCATAAAAACTGTATTTTTCTTACAGAAGATCCATAGTGTAAGCAAAAGAAACTTCTCTCCCTAAATGAACTGGAACAAGAGCTGTTTCTGAGGTGGTAAACTGACTGGAAGTCAAAGTGTTGTCTTTTGTATGTTGTCAGGGAGAATGAAATGGAGAGGTGGGGAAGGAGGGGTGGTCTGAAGAGTTTGTTCTAGTTTTTTTTTTCTTGAAGTTTTTTTTTCTTTTTTCCCTTTGTCTTAGATATATTAATAAAACTTCTTTGTACTTTATAAAGTTTGAGCCTGCTTTGCCTACTCCTAATCCTTATCTCACAACAAGCAATCAAGTAAATTTAAGTAAGTGTGCTAGCATTTAGCCACAAACCTAAATAAGCGAACTAAAACCACGACAGCAGGGTAGAGAGAGTCCAGGGAGAGGCAGCAGTGTGTCTGGGAGAGACAGTCTTGCCCTTGCTGAGTCTTTGGTGAATGGCAAACCTTCTCTTTCCTAAACACTTGTCCAGGGACTTTCTTGCTCTTGCAGCTACCAAAAGGCACTGTCTTTTTCAGAATCCTGCTGAAGGAACAGGAAAATATAACGAACTAGAAAACACCTGCATTATCCCCTCTTACAAAACCTTACTGACTTTTTGGCAGATGAAGGGAAGACCTGGTACATGCCTCTGGGAAGATTTAGGTTTCAGCTCATGGGCTTTTTCCTCCCTAAAACCTTGTTCAAAGTATGCTGGATCAGCTTACAGAGCAGGTCTGTTGGGTGCAATACATTGGGAACTGCTTTTTCCCATAATCCAAATGTTTTGGGGGTGAAGAAGGGAGAGTGCTGCTGTGGTGCTGACTCACAAGAGTCTCATGCTGCTGTGTGCTTCACGTGTGAAGCTCTGTTCCAGCATGAAGGCAGAATGCACCATGGCACAGGTTCTTAGAACCATGAGCATGTGCCATCCTTGGCATCTGTGCTCATTTTGAGCTTTAAGGTCTGCAGAGCTGGGTGAAAAGGACAAGAGATTGTTACTGTACTGTGTGGTGGGAAGGCCTTGCCAGAACCCCTGCAAAATTACAAATGTTGTGTCAAAACCTCAGGAATCTAATAGTTTGTAAGCATCCTATCCTTCTCCAACTTTCCAGAAGTATTTTATTTTCACATAAATTCTATGTGATACCTATGAATACAGCTATCTCCCATTACAATTCTGTGATTTTTTTCACTCACACATGAACCTAATTCTCAGTTTACTACAGTAGCTTTGAGACAATGTAGCAATATGTAAAGTATTTGAAAATTCAGAAATTCAAATACTGCTGTCGGAACTTCAGTCTGTCTGTCAGAATTCAGGCAGTGGTATAGCAGTTTCTGCCCACTAATTCCTATTGCACAATGCAAAACTATTAAGTTTAGCAAGAAGGTGTTAAAAACATGACCAAACTGAATTTTCAGTTGGTTTCCTGTTTTTAACATTTAGATTGAAACTACAGTATGAATGTAATGCTTCCTATCTGGGTCTCATCAGTTAAAACTTTTCTTTTGGTAAATGTAATAATGAGTTTCTGCTTACTAATTTCACTGCAAGATCACAGGCTTTAAAAAAAATAACCGTTGAGACACTCAAGTGAAAAGGAAGTTTGATATGTGCTACGTATTTATTTCAAGTGCATAAGCACCTTAATGAAAAAAGCAATGTGATATTTCCCCTTCTTTATTAACTTGTCAAAAGTCTTGGGCTAAAAATTGGAAGATTTAACTGTATTCAAGTTCTGCTTTTAAAAGCAAAAGCAAGAAATTTGTTTAATCAATTTATTAATTTTCAATAGGTTTCCAATCCCAAATATCCTAGTTTTGTAAAGTTTTGTAAATCTTTTGCTAATAATATAGTTGGTCATTGTGTCCTATATCTAAGTTGTTAGTTAGGGGGAAGAATTACCAATATAGTTCTCTACAATCACCATTATTATCTCTGTCCTTCCCAAAACAATGCAGAACTTAAGAGTATCATCTTTAAAAGACACATTTTTTATTTTTCAGTTTTCATGCTGCAAGTAACTGGTGCTCATGTTCATCTCAGGCCCTTTTAAAATACCTGGTTCTGCTGGCCATAGTTGGATATTCAGTAATCTCATTTTTCAGTAGGAATTTTGTGGTTTTTCTAGCAGTTGTCATGCAACCTCCTTCTTTCAGTTCGAATTTAAAGTCCAAGTGATTTATTTTTTTTATAAACTTGTTTCCAGCATTTGCACTATACCAAAATTCAGCCTTTTTAACTTTTCCAGGTTTCTTTCCCTGACTGTGTTCTGCAGTGAGTTCAGCCCCACTTTTCTGTATTAGTTAACCTTTTTCCCTATAAATATTCATTAATGGAAATTTTTCCTGGTTGGCTCAGGTTTGTGACAGTCAGCGAGCCTAGGCTGATAAGGAAACCCCGCTGCCAGTGTGCTGAGGAAAGCATTAAACCATAGCTGTCCTCCTTAGTGCTCCTGTCTTTACCTGCCCCAATCACATGTCATTACACTTGATTTATCCAGTGTAACGTGATCCTTATACAAAGCCAAGCTTGGTTCTCATAAGGCCTTCCATTTTCATGCCTTTATCTCCTTTTCAGCTGCATTTCCCCCAGTGCAACAAATAGCTCTGGTGTAAAACTTTCACAGTAAAAGGAGGAGGGACTAAATTTGTGCAGGTTGGGTTTGGATGGGACTTAGATAAAGGTAGATTGGGTTTTGTTTTTTTTTTTTATTACTTTTTTATTTTATTTTATTCCCTTTTAGTCTCTTGCTGTCTGATTTCTTTCCATGATATTAATCACCTTGCTTATCTCAGTATTGGAGTGCTGGATATATGAGCTGTGGGATGCACCATTCTGTAGCATATAGTGTTGTCTGCATGTTTTCCTGATCTGCCTGCAAGTGCCTTGGGAGCCCAGCTGCAGCCACCTCAGGCTGCTGCCTTCTGGGGGGATGCAGGGGGCAATTTTGCATTTCCGTGAAGCTGTGTATTTAAAAGTTAAATAAGCTAAAATATGCACAAATCTTTCATAGTAAGTCCCACCAGCACACCTTCCTCATCAGACTTCGACATAAAACAGTTCTTAGCACTGATCTTTGTGTTGGATGGAGCTTACAGTGTGTTTAGCAAAGAAAACTTTCATTCATGTGTCCCTGCAAATTAAAACAATCAAAGACCTTAGAGAAACCTAAACCAAGTTGCTAAATGGGAAGGTGCTGCTAAGTTCAGGTGATTAAAAATAATATCATGCCTTTAGAAGTCTTTAAATTAATTGAGAAAAGCAAGATTTCTATAAAACAAAAGAACCTAAAAATTTAACCATATATATTTGTCTTAGAAGCTCTTCTTTCATGTTTTAATTTTTTTTCTTTGAAGCCACATAGAATATAAACTTACTTTGCCCATTTTTAGAACAGAAACCCAAGGCTCCCTTGCAATCTAATTGGTTGTGTCCTTCCAGTTTTGATTTTGATTTGTCCTGAGTATTTTTGGGTGCATCAAAAACATGACTTGCAGTCAGAATATGTGTCCTTGTCAACATCTCAGTAAGCAGAGGTCAAACCAGAACATAAGAATACAACTTACGTATTCATAATTGCATAAGTTGTCCCAAAAGAAGGTCTTTTATTATATGCTGTCCATTTGAATGCTTAGTTAATAGTTCAGTGGGCACCATGAAGATGTCAGCTGCTTCTTTACTGATAAATTTTATTTTATTTTGCATAAGCCTACATACTTTTTCAGACAAGAGAATTAGTGTAATCACTTTCAGAGTGATAGTGACATGAGTTCAGTGCCTACAGGAAGGGATGATAGCACTGGATGTCTGCTAAAAAAGAAGAAATCTTTGAAATACTCCATTCACCTATGCAGTTTAAAAGTGACTAGAGATTCAAACAGTCCTCAAAACATTGATGCAACTTCACTGTATCTGTAAGTCTATAAGCACCTGCCTCCAAAACAAACAAACAAAAAAGCAAACTGTGAGAAAAGCGAAAGTATTTGAAAGATAAAGCAACTATAAACAGTTACTGTACTGAAGGTATGGCAGTTTTTTAACAGTGTGAATAAAAAAAATGGGGCAGGAAAATCATGGGAAAGATAATGTAAATGTTAATGGAAACTTATGTGGTTTCCATTAATAGCTTTTAGGGGGTTTGGGGGAAAAGCCATTTCATAATAGAGTAAAATAATAAAGACAGTGATCAGTGGTAGTCAGGGCCACAGATGCAGCCATCTGAAGATGAAGAAACCCAGGTGTGATCCAACATGGCTTTGGTCCAATTTTTGGTGGCATCTTTGTCACCAATGACTGTTCTCAGGAATGTCTGAGGATTTCTGCTCTAATTACCTCCATGCTGCCCTGAGCACAGTGGTCAAAATTCTCTAATTTTCTTACTCTGACTACAGCAAAGCTAAACCTGCCTTCAGTTGGGATGGTTTGCAATGGTGAATCAGGCCAACCCCTGAGAAAAGGTGACAGAAGTTACAAGGAAGACAAAATGTCAGGAAAGGAACAAAACCCCCACCTGCTTACTAGTGAAATCAAAGACTATGACCTGGTTTCCCTTTTTTCATTAGAATGTGGCTTAGCAAAATTGCCACCATGTGCCTGTGGCAGTGGTGCAGGTTACCCCAGAAGAAGAATTTCCAATGAGAAAGCCCTGGGGGGAGGAGGAGGGCTCCCCCGAGGTAGAGCAAACAATAGTTTAGCCCAGAAGAGGCTGGGCTCGAGACAGGTTAATACCCCCAGGGCTCATTTGGGAGCACCACCTGCCCATCTGAGTTAGTCACCCCCAGTTTCCTAGAGAGTTCTCAGTTACTCGGTTGTTCATTGTATCACTCCCCTGTCTGTAACCCTCGCTCATCCCCCTTCTATCCCTGGTTCGCTTCCTGTCCCCTGCTCCTCCCCAGTTCCTCCCCTCTGCTACCCGGTGATTGGTCACCGGGGGAACAATAAAAGATCGTGTCCCAGGGGAATCGAGGTCCTCCGATCCCCGGTGCCACAGAGTGCAGAACCTCGTGTCTGTGTCTCTTCATTCCTGGGTTGGAGGAACCCCCTGAGGTGTGGGAGAGTTCGCCTACCGAGCAGCTAGCAGGCAGCAAGGGCAAGAGTCGCTCGGCGATTGGGAACGAGGCTGGCCCCCGAGGACCCAAGTCGCATCTGCCTTTGCTAGTAGCCACCTCCACTCCACCGAGGAGGCAGGCGGACGGCCACATGTGCCTGCAGAGGTGATGAGCCCCAACCACACCACAGGCCTCCCCAACAGCCGAGCTGTGCAGAGCGTGGCATCATCTGCACAGCAGATCATCTGCCATAGCTCTGGGGGCAAAAATAATCAATCCAAGAGGCAGCAGGGAGCTCCTGACAAACCCCTGTGTGGGCCAAAAGCACTTGTAGGAAGCAAGAGGTGAGTTAAAAGCAGAGCAAGGGCTGTGGCAGAGCCTGCACAGGTTCACCTGCACTGTGTTCGTGCCTTCACCCTTCCCAAGCACAGCCACTTGCCAGAGGAAGCTGCAATTTTTATGAATGTCTTGAATCACAGCCAGGTAATTACCTTCAGGAAATTTTCATGTTGCTAAATGATAATCTATAGAAAGTGAATGAGGAAGACAGGCTAGAGGGGGGAAGCTAAAAAGTTTGTAGTATAATAAACAACCATCTTGATTTAGAAGCTATGTATAGGAAGATCTAGGTGTGATCTTCAGGGAAATAGTCTGTTCTGTAAGTGCTAATCCTAGGAGGGTAATTTGCCTTTGGTGGATATACACAATGTCTGCATATTGGACTCAACACTTTGAATTTGGATCTTAAACTACCCAAAATTAGCTCTGAGCAGTATCAGCCTTACTGTAACTGTGCTGAGTGTCAGAACTTTGCATGTGACTTTTCAAGAATCTGAAAAACATCTCTGCTGAAGAGGCTGTTTCCTCAAGCTGACTTTCACATTCATTTTTGGTTTTTTTGCTGCTATTAATTTATTTCCTGCATTCCATTAAAAATGGCATTTACTGGTCAAGGAGCATTAAAATGATTTCATTTGCAAAGAAAAAATCAACAACGCCCACAACTGAAAAACAACAGCAAAACCCTATTTGCCTTTGTTGATTGTGCAGTTTACCAAAGATTTACATTTTTCACATCTGTTGCCCTCCCATTATAGTTTTCATCTTGCATGTAAAATTGATACAGCAGCCTAAACAATCTCCCAATGGCTGGAGAAGGAAAACTTAATAATAGCTCTGATTATTTTTTTATCCAAAAGAATATAAACCAACCAGTATTTATTATGATGTCACAACAAGTGGAGAGTTTGACATTATCACATTAACTACTAATGTATAAATGCAATACTAATGTACTAGAATTAAAACTTTGTATAATGACCTTCCCTTGGTTCAGCCGTTAAAAATACATTAATATTCTGTCTTGCAAATTGGACCTGATGCAATTTGATTCATCAATAACTAGTTTGTGGGAGTTTTTGTTTGTATGGATAGCTGTGTTTATTTTCTGGAAAATTATTCTGGCTTTGTCTTTTGCAAAGTAGAAGTCAGCAACATCTCAGGTGCACTTATATGGACTTTATTTTTATTTTATTTGCAAGAATAGTAGACAGAACAAGGAAACTCAGTCTCCCTCCTTCTATCTTGTACTCAAGTTGGCCAGCTTTATCCAGCGCTGTGTGGTTCAACATACCCATTTGTAAAATTCGTGTATTACTCATCCTATGTACAAATTGAGACTTAACAGATGTTTGTAGCTACTTTCACATCCTCCTTAGAGTCACACTATGTGAGTGCAAAGCAGTTGTTGCTGGGACGTGAGAACATCGGAGCAAAGACATTTTTGGAGGTGGGGAACAGGTTACAAAGGGCTACATGGAGGTTTACTTTATATTTTTTTGAAGATACTTTGGAATCTTTTAAAAAAATCCCTGTTTTGAAGCAGGTGGGGCGCAAGACAGCAAAAGATACCTCCCATATAATAGGTGTTATTTCTTGCATCCCCGTCCTACAGCCTGAATGCATCAAGGTTTTAAAGCTCTTAAAAGCAAGCTCTGAGTTGAACAAAAAGACTGCTGGAACAGCAGTGGGCATGTTGAAGCACACTTGACTATAACAGCTGTCAGGACACAGGAGATGAAAATGCAACCAAGTACACAGGCTGCAGGAAAACTTGGCCTTGGGCATTTTGCTTTCACTTCAGTAGTTTTAACCCTTTGTACTCCAGAAATTATTTTTAAAGTTGGGGGAACGCAAAGGAGGAGAAAATCCTTTGCAAGCTGTTTCTGAAAAATGAAAATACACAAATAACTAGTAAATACCTGCTGGGTCATCATTATAAAGTACAGTCAGGGCTGCATTTAGATAGCTTGGCTTTTATCTGATTGTGAGCTGTGTGTTTCCTCATACGGGAACTACCGCCAACCCAATTTTAATCAGTTGCAATTTTGTTTTTGCATCTAAATTAGAATAGTTTGGATTGAAGGGGAAGTGAAAAGAAACATCTGTCAAAGCATTTCTATAAAGCAAGAACTCTTTCACTTTAGTTTCATCATGCTTCTCCAGTCTGATATTCTTCATTTTACCCAAATATTACCAGGAATATTTCTCTAGTGTATTTTACATCAGCTTTCTGCTTGCAAAGCAAAATAAACAGTTCATGAGCCATGCTGGGAAGTCTCCCTGAAGACCTTGCTCTGTAAAACATGTAAGTACAAGCACGACTCAGATTGGCGATGGAGAATGGAAACTTTCAGTTCTGTTGTTGTCCAGAATCCATCTTGATTTGGGAACAACCAAAAATATTCCTTCCTGATGACTGCTCGGGGGCCTCTGTGAAGAGACTCGGCGGTATCAGTTACTGCAAGTAAGCAGACACGTATTTGGCACATGCCTCAGCAGGGACCAATGTACCTCCCAGCCAAGCTGAGGGACCTTAGCAGGACAGCACTTGATTTGTGACTAAATTCCAACCTGTGACCCAGCAAAGCTCCTCGCTCTACCTAGCCTGTTTCTCCTGCACTTCCCACCTGCATTATATCCAGTTAAAACAAAAATGGCTAAATACAAGTTTCTGCTAGCATCTGTTCCCATGCCTGTTGTCTGAAACAAAGCCTAATTATCACAGCCTCTTCCTTCATATTTTCTTTTGACTTACCCATTTGTCTATGGCTTTGATATCTAGAGCATAAATGCCAAGGCTGAAACATGCATTCAATTAGATGACTCTTGACTGACCTACATAACAGTTCATTCATGAGATAATGTGACCTGGAGTAATGGAGATAGAAGCCAGTTGATTGAGCTGGCTTGGCTGTATATGCTGCAAACTCTCCAGTGATTGAGGAATCATCTAAAATTAGCCATACCCTGTACGTTGTCGAGAGCCTTTCAGACCCGGCTCTGTTTCAGTAATATTTTTTAATGAGATGGGCGTATAATTTGTCACATTGTAATTCTTTAATGCTTAACTTAATTAGCATGAGGTACTTGGGTATCAAATAAAATGAGCGATTAAGTGATTTATGCTTTAGGTCTGCTCTCAGTTCAGGGTGTAGGTAGCCAGCCTCCCATGAAGGGACGAGAGCGTGCACAGTATTTACCACTTCCTTCAGAGAGCTACAAAATGGTGCTTTTTGAAGATGAACCTCATTGTACATGTAAATCCCAACTGCCTATTACTGCGCTGCAAGTTAAAATGCATTTTTGTATTAAAGGTTACTGTGCATTTGGAGAGAGCCACAGGGTGTTTTCCATAGCTTTTACCTACTACATTTGTGAACTTGCAGCTTTCAGCTGTGGGGGAAAGAAAAGTTAACCAGGGAGTGAGCGGTTTCAGTGTAACGATTAAGCGACAGTTCTTGTATTGCTAAGCCACAAAGGAAGCTCAGATAAAGGTTGTAGGTCGGAAAGAAACCTTGACGAGCATGCTCGTGAAGTGAGGCACTTGAAGAAAGGCTGCAGCTTCTCACTTCCACATCTGAGGGGCTGTGAGGTATTTCAACCATTTTCTTATTCTGGCTTGTCTTAAAGATTTATTAACAGAGTAATGTGAAATTATCTGGTGTCCTCTGGGGTGGAATTTCTTCTATTTTTATTTTTTCCCTCAGTGAGTGTGGTAGGAGCAGCCTGTGCTCTGTCATGTCCAGCTCCTCTCAGATGGAGCCGCTTCGGTGCTGACTGACGCGTATCGCGAGGAGGACGGGGGGACATTTTGTACAGGGAGGCTGTGGGCTCTTCAAAACACATTTGGGGCACAGCACCACAGTTCCTGAGGCTTTCTTTTTTAGTCGATGCATCTCATGAGGGGCTTACATGCATTTAAAGAGCAGGTTGCTCTCTGCCTCCTTCTCTGTCTCTTCCATGAGCTGGGTCTATGGTTAACTCTGTGCTGACACAGTGGTGATCCTCTCTTGGGGAGGGTGAAAATTAATCAAAATGCCCAGGAGCTGACTGTCAGATGTCCAGCAGAAGGTTTCCTGGGAGTCTTTTTCTGAGTTTCTTAGGGGTTTGGGGTGTTGTTTTTGTTTTTTTACTTTACATTGTATAAGAAATAATAAGGAAACGGCAACCTGCATGGCAGTAAAAAGGCATTTAATTTATTCTTTCACATTGTACGTTTTGCAGTGGTTTTGTGTGATCCTTTTTTTTTATGATGGATATACGTTGTTTGGCTTTGAGTGAATAAATTGTTGGGAATGCTGGAAAGAGAAGCAGCAGAGAAACTTCTATATTTTGCAGGAGTTTTTTGGTTCAGACAGACCGCTTGTGCTCCAAGCTGAGGTTGAAATTGCACAGGGCCCAATTAGTGCCTGTTACCTTTGCTGTTCACTCTTGATCGGTTGCAGAGACAGAGGTTTAGTTAAGCAGAAATGGGGATGTGGAGTTAATGTTCATTATAACTAAAATCGAAACAGCTGTTTATCTTGATGAAGCCTTGTGTGTTAACGTCCATAAATTTCACCTTGAGGAGAGCTTGGAGGAGCCAGCCCCTGTACATGCCTTTCCAGATATGGTGTGATATCATTTTACATACTCCTTTTCACAACATTTCTGAAGCATATTAATTAACACATTAGGGTATAATTCTTATTGTCTGCAGAAATTACCTCAATTAAAACTATTAACGTATTATCGTGATTGTTATGGTATTTGCAATTTGCTTTGTTACTTCTCAACTACTCCAGCAAACCCAAATGTTTGAAATCAGCATAAAATTCTTGTGGCTGCGCTTTTCCTCTTAACTGTCACATCAGGTCTCACTGTAAACTTCCTGAATAAGCTCTGTTTCTGTGCTGGGGTTTCCTCTGTAAAAAAAAAAGAAAATAAAAATGAGAGAGGCCATGACTCTCCTGCAAGTTGAGGCTAGAAGGATTTTGTCTTGATTAGGCTCTGCAGTGCCTAACAGCAGTGTGATCACTATGCAAGTACATATTAAAAGAGTAAATAAATAACTACAGTGGAGAACAAGACAGTAACGGATAGAAACTGGTCACATTCATGCTAAAAAATTAGTAGGTGTCTTGCTTTTTTTTCTTTTCTTGGTCAGAGCTGTGAGTTTCTGGTCTGGCTGCCTTGGAAGAGGAATGAAGGCAAGAGGCTAGCTTTAATATTGAACATTTTCAGATTCAAAGTCTTCTTACAGGCAAGTGAAATGTGCTCCCTGTGTAAGAGGTTTGTTGTTTGTGTAATTGAAATATTAAAGTTCTCATCAAAGATTATTATTATTATTACTATTATTAATCCAGACCTACTTATTAAGAGAAAAAAGAAAAGAACACTGTTATGAGGAAGGAAAGCTTCAATAATACATTTGAGATGGATATAGACACTTTTCTGAGTGTCTACTCCTATCCAAAGTGTTTTGCTCACCCTTACTAAATGAGCTTTAATTTTTGGAGCTGGGAAGTGGTGAGAGCAACTAGTCAGGTACCAAGGGCTTCATTGGGAGGGGTACCTTGATAGTGGGGGTTTCTTCCTCCTCTTTGCCATGATGAACATGATGTTGATGGTTTCCTAATCCTCATTCTGGGTTCTACTTCTAGCTATTTTAATGGGTTTTTTTATATTTTCTAACATTCTGTTATACCTTGCTCATTCTCCCTTGGATTGCAACATCACCCATTCAATATGTATGTGATGTCTCACATATCTTGGATACTTTTTCTGTCTTACCTTAAAAGCACAGATTTGCATTTTGTTAGGCAGCTGCAGGTGAATTTTTGTAGCCCTGGGGTCTCGAGTGTCAGGCTGTGCCCTGTCTGATGTCTGCTCATGCCTTCACTCCTCTGCACTGTACCCTGTATTGCCTGTTCTAAGTTCTCCATTACAATATCAGGTCTGTGTTCCTCTGCACTCTGTTGTTACCTTGGGATCATAAATATTTAATCCTGTGCAGAATAACCGCGGGTTACTGCTGTCTGTATAAAAAGTACGCATAAACCACATCGTTATGCAAAGACAAGCAAAAGCAAAATATATTAAGCAATAGCCACCTGGCCATTAAGAAAATTGCTGCTGCAGCTAAAGCAGCTAAAATGAAGCTCCAGGTTGGGCAGTACAAGTGTAGGCAAGCCTGACATGCCTGGGGCTGAGGATGTGCAGGCTCAGCACAGTCTGTGTCCCATTACTGGCATTACTGGGCTACAGGACATGAATGAGATCACTATTTGGGTTTACCCTTACTGGCTGGGTGACACAGGATGTCCTTTCTGCTCTTGGGTTTGTAGCAACACCTTAAACTGCTGAAATACAAAGGGAGTACTTTGCCTTTACAGAGCAGGTGTATTTTGGTGTAGTATTAGCAGGCAAGTTGAACAGAAAACAAGAAATTTTATCTAACTAAGGTAGATAATTGCTATCATTATTCTAAGCCATATGTATTCTATTCATCTTCATGATATTGCTGTGACAAAGCTCTTAACCTCCTTTGCAGATAGAGAGTATTTATCTACAGTTGCCCTAGGATGCCTCTGTAGTTAATGGAAAGACATTTCTACCTCCATTTTAGTCCACCTGAAGTATGAATTGCCCTCTAAAATGTTTATTTCTCTTTACAGACTAAACAGGAAATCCCACACACATAAATTTAATAAATCTGAGCCAAAGAGATTAGAGATTTGTCTGCAGCAGATGAGTTTCAGAGCCTGTGCTTTCACAGCTGTTACTAGTAACTACCTTAGCTTAAATTTATTTCATATATGGAACATATAGGTGACTGCTATAGTTTAGATTGTACCATTGTTATACACTAAATGAGACATGTCCAAATGGCCAAGTGTGGAATTCAATTTTCATATTTTGGATGAGAAGATAATGCCCTAATCAGGTCTGGTCTATCTAATGCTCTCAATGGCACTACTCAATTCTTTTCAGTTTGGCTACCACTCCAAATTGTTAAACCATCTGCTGATAGCAGCCAAAAAGATGACAATATAATAAATTACTAGAAAAAGTTAAGATGCCTAACATCTGCTCTCCACCAAGCTCGAGCATCTTCCCTGAATTGATGTTCTGTCATCTCCTGACACAGTAAGGGAAGATGCCTGCTCTGAAGCTGTTGCAAATTCAAATCATTTGCAGCTGGGCCTACATTCCAGGCATCCATCCTAGTCCTAAATAGGGAATAACAATAGAGAAGGGAGAAGACAAAGGCAGGAGAGCACATAGTTTCTCAAAATACCTTGAGAAGTTCCTGGCCCAGGTAAAGGCCTTCGTCTACTCATTATTCATTATGATTAATGAAGAAATACCTAATGATGGCAAGCAGAATTTTGCAAGACAGAAATAGAAACTGCTGCCTCTTCAGAACCACATGACTGTCTGTCCTGGAACTACATTGTGCATAATGTTTTAATCAAATAACAGTTTGCTCAGTAGCAATGGACCACATTGGTTAGTGCAAACAGAATGCAAACGTATTCTAGATAAGATTATGTAGCTCTGAAGGTGCTGGTAGGCAGACACTGTTGAGAAAATATACACATAATATTTATTTAAAACGTTCCTGGAGCCTCCTTTGGTGTTATTAGTCTGTCATGAAAATCTGCAAACACATACTTATCAGAAACTCACTGCAAAACATTAGGCAGTTAGTGAAGTCAAGTACAGAGGGTGGATGCCATAGCAGAGCACAGTTAATGGTTGAGCTGTGACTTAACTTACATACAAGTGCAAACATAATTAAATTAGAAAAAGTTCTGAACCAAACGAAGGAGGTGTAGCCTGCCTGGAATGCAAAGATGAACCTGGATCCCATCCTACTGCTTCAGTCTCCTGAAGCAGAACTGGAGGAAACAGGAGTCCAGAGCTGAAACCATGTTAAAAGATGTAAAACAAACTAGTATGTGCCACAATGTTCTGCTCATTATTGTGGTACAAGCTTACACAAAATTAGCTGATCTAAGAGAAAAGACTTATGGACTGGAAAGCTTGGTGTGCATTAATTTGGGAGATTTACCTTATATTAACTAAACCCAAGTTGTTTTCTAGTTTCCTTTTCCAAGTCTTTTCAAGTATGAAAGCATCCTCTTAAGACATGATTTCCTCTATGAATAACAATTGATTTCTTCTCTTCCTAATTTCTCTCACATACACAGCCCTATCAGCTGATTACACAGTGAACAGGTGAAGGAGGAGCACTCTTTCAGCACAGATACCTCCATAATAATCTCCTGTGATTTTAAGCTCAGTGAAATTCCACTGGATCTAAATTCACCTTAAGCAGAAGGATGATCCTTGTAAATACATATGAAATCATATAATGTAGTTATAAATCATAAAAGAATGCAAACATAATAATAAATAATAATACTCCAGTAGCCTTTAGTATATAGTAAAGCAACTGGATTTGATCCTGAAGAGTGTATTCTGCACTGTATTCCCATGAGTCCTGTTCTGCCACAGATCTGTCATCCATCCATCCATGAAAATCTATTCCTTCAGGTCTAGATTAGAAAATGCTCCCCCCTGTTTTTTCCGTTGTAACAGTAGTGTTCATCATTCACTCTGCTGCTTCTCCTTACCTCCTTCTGTCTCCTGGTTAGACCTTGGGGCTGCTGGCTGGTGTTCCATAGAACCAGCAAGTTTTTCCTGAGCTAGACCCAGCAGAAGCAGTAATGAAGTTCTATTTTAGCTTGTGTGATTTGGCAAGCACTGGCTATGATGGGATAATATGTGAAATAAGGAGCCATCAGGCTGGGCTGGCATCAGGAGCAGGGAGCACCATGGTGGTGCTTAATCCGAGATTCTCGCTATCAGTGCACCTGGATGTGTCTAGGAACAGACACTCAGGTTTATGTCATACTGCACCAGCCTGGAGAAGTCCTGAGGGGTTTCTCAGATGAGCTGGTTTGGTTTGTACTCACCGGTGCTGTTTGGAAAAGGTGGGAGAGTATAAATCTGTGTGCATGTGTGTGTCCCTGACTGACAGATTTAACCTAGTGCAGAATTAAACCTGTGGCTGTCACTGTCTCATCCCAGCATGGTGACCAGCTGTGCCTGACTGATACAACAGGCTGTTTTCCCTTTTAGAGGTATTATTTATAGCGTTATCTTTCGGAGTAAGGTGTGAGACTGGTGTATTTGGCTGGATAGCAATGCCAGTGTGTTCGTCTGCTGCAGGCTAGAGGTGATGTTTCTAATCAAGCTGAGGCTGAATGGACTTTTCCAAGAGGAACAAGGGGAGATTTCTAAACAATTTAAAGGATTTGGTTCAGAACAGGCATTAATCAGTCATTAAAAAGCAATTGCAAATAACCATTACTTTCTGTCCATCTCTAGTGTTTCTCAAGCATGTCCCTGAAAGCTCAACACCATTCTGCAGCTTTAGCAGTAATTTGAATGCAACAAATGGTACCTGCAAAGCACAGATGTTGAAAGCTGAAAAATCTGAAGGTGCCGTATGTTTCCTGTAATTGAAAGCAGGTGCCCTGAAGGAAGCAGAGATTCTGTTTTGCTTTATAAAGTATCTAGTTGGCAGAGCAGGCAAAAAAATACCTGCTAAAACTTCATTTACTGGGACTGGATAAAACAGATTAAAACTGTTGTTTTATGACAGCTCTTGGGCTCGAACAAGGGATCAAGGTCCTGTTGGGTTGGGCAGCATAGACAAAAAGGAATTAAGGCACAGGGTTTGGAGTAGTAAATAAATGAAACTACATGTATTTAAAAGATGGGATGAGGGGAAGGACCATGATACACAGACCTCTTGGAGTGATTCCAGAGGAGGACTACCAAGATTATTACAGGAATGGAACACCTCTCTATGACGAAAGGCTAGGAGAGTTGGGGCTTTTTAATCCTGGAGAAGAGAAGGCTCTGGGGAGACCTTATTGCACCTTCCAGTACCTAAAGGGGGCCTGGAGAGAGCTGGGGAGGGACTTTTGACAGGGGCCTGATAGTAGTGATATGAAAAATGGAAATGGCTTTAAGCTCAAAGAGGACAGGTATTGATTAGATGTTAGGAAGAAATCCTTTCTTGTAAGGGCAGAGAGACACAGGAACAGGGTGCCCAGTGAAGTTGTGGATGCCCCATCCTTGGAAGTGTTCAAGGCCAAGTTAGACCAGGCTTGGAGCAACCTGGTCTCATGGAAGGTATCCCTGCCCATGGCAGGGGGGTTTGGAACAAGATGATTTTTAAGGTTCCTTCCAGCCCAAACCATTCTGTGATTCTATTACATGACAACCATTCCTTGTGCAGCACTGAAACCAGGCCCAGCATCTCCATCACTCTGGGTCTATTCCACTCTGGATTTGGGTGGATGCTGCATCCCAGGTCTGCCTCTCCCAGTGGCCCCACACCCAGACACTCCTGTCATTGCTTCAGTGAATGCTCAGTATGGTAGGCTGCCAATCTATCTTTTGCCTCAGTTGTTGTTTATTAAGAATCCAGACCTAAAAAATCCATAAAAGCTATGAAAATTTGTGCTTTGGAGGATTACTTTTTGGGAAACAGCCATAAGGTGAAGCCTGCAGGATAAGGAACAGGAGAGAAGTCCCTGGTGAGTTGTAGCTGCTGCTCCACCTGCAGAGTTCACAAGCCTTTAGGGAGGATGTTTTTGTGTGTCTGTGTCTCAGTTTACTTATGGGCAGTGGTAAAAGCCCCAAAGATCCTCTGAGAATTATTTAGTTGTTGTTTGTGGGGGGTTTTTGTGTGGTGTGGTACTTTTAGGACATGTAAGAACCAAATGTTATATACCCCACGAAATTTAGCAGAATTGTATTCAAGCTGAACATAATCTGTGAGTGTAGGTAGTATTTGATACTTAAAGGCAGAAGAAAAAAATAACAGAAAAGCACCCCAAATCATCCAAATTTACTGATGCTTCCAGCCAGTTTTGTAGTGCTTCAAGCTGGGACTACATCCCCTTCTCTTCTGTGTTTTGGTGGCTCTAGCAAGCATAGAAAGACGAAACAACTTTGATCAAAATATTTTTCATCTCTTTTTCTAATGAAACAGATAGTGTCTGGGCACAGCATCATTGTACAGTTATTTCATCTCTCTCAAAATACTTTTCTTCAGTTCTGAAAGTGCTGGCTGACCTGTGTGCACCAGGCTCAAAGCTCTTGCTCCGATTTAAAGACTCTGCAGCACTTTCACAGTATTCTTCCTCTTTGGATTGCACACAATTTTTTTCCTCCATCAGTTCTAGGCAGACATTTTCTAAGATTTTTTTCTTCTTTAGTCCGTCAAACCACCTGAAAGAAAGAAAAAAAATGTCCTTTGTTCACATTGTGACAGAGAACATAGATTTTGCTGAGAAAATAGTGAATTATGTTTCCACCTTTTTCTAATGGCCAAGAATAGATGGGAAAACCTGGGGGCGAAAAAGGCCAGGTATTTAATATATATTAGTCAGTTTTTCATTCTTTTTGACAATCTTATTTAACTGACTTAATATTGGATCTTAATTCTGGCCAAAATTTTAGAAACCAGGAATTTAATGACCACATAATTTCTCTCTGTGTAGCTTCCTATACATGAAAGGTCAGTGTCAGTCAGACTGTACCATTTAGCATGAAGATGAATATAGAAGCTAAAGAGGATTTAAAAAAATAAATGATCTGTCATTTGAAACTGGAGTCTGGGAGTTGAGTCCTGCTTTTGTTCCTTTATCTGCTGGTGACCTAGCACTTCTTCTCTGATGGAGTGTGTTTACAGATTTAATACTTTTTTCATTCCACTGCATGGCAGTGGGGAAAATCCTGCAGGGGCTAAGTCAGATTTTTAGGTAAGTTGAAAGAAGTGTCTGGTTGATGCTACCACTCTCCCTTGAGTCATTTCTGTGCAGAAAGTATGTAAAACAGGGTTTTACACCTCACAGAACCTGAAAAAGAAGTCCATTTACCTAAAAATCTTTGGCAGGGATGTCTGGTCCCCTTGTTTCTTGTTATTAACTGTGGAAAGAAGGGAAAGTGTCTGGGTTACTAATGTGGTGTTTACCGAGGCTGCTGTGGCTCAGTGAAACCCATCTGAGCATTAGTGCCTTAATTTTCCCATCTGTGGAACACAGGTTATGTCTTGCAGTGGAATCGTGATCCTTACTGCTTCTGTGTTCAGAATGCCTGGAGAAGGAAGGCAAAGTTAAAAGGCAAGGTGGCTTATTCTGATCAGGGTGGTGTTTGCTCTGAAAACTGCAATGCACAGCCTGGAACTACAGCACAGATGTGGACATATAAAGAATGAAAAGGATAGCACTGAAAAATAAATTAGCATTAGATGGCTTATAAGCCTTATTTCTTTGTGCAGTAGTGCTTTTAGGTGGTGGTGTTAGGTATCTCAGGAAAAGAGTTGAATATTTCCAGTCAGTCTTGGAAATATCCATTTTAATGTGCCCAGCTAAGGTGGATGGACCTGTGTTTATGATTTGAATACTTGCAAGCAGTCAGGGCTCTGTGCACAGTCCCTCTGCATCTGCTGGCTTGCTATTCTTTATCTATAGTTGCTCACTTTTGATAATTGCATCAACTTCTCAGTTGAAAAACACCCATATATTAAATATCTCTATATTATGCATTGTTAAAGAATCAGAGACAGCAGTCAGCCAGCCTGCAGAGATGTTCTTACAAACATTATAACAAGTGTTATAAAATTTCTGAATTTCCAGGCTTTTTCATGAAATGAAACCTGGCTGAATAAGCCACATCTTCTTGTCATCCATTTGCCTTTCTCTGGAATCACGCAAAGCTCCTTTCTGGCACATCTGAGCCTTTTGCACTTCCAGTGCCACATGGTTCATGTTTTCCTTGGTCTGTCTTGCCAGTTGTGTGACCCCATCATAGGGTTTGAATTGTAGTGAAAGCATTGACATAGTTAAAATGATTGAGAGTAACACAGTGATTAGATTCTGGGAAAATTTCATTGAAGATATAAAAAAAATATTTCTTATTTACTCTGACTTGTATAGCTTGGAGATGATTCCTAAGTTTGAGCTATTCATTCATGGTCCCTGGACTTTGAAGCACATCAGAGTAAAGATACTCCAGTGGTGTCTGACCAGCTTATCTGGTTTTTAAGGTGTTTAAACTGTGGAGTTGAACCTGGGAATCAAACTGGCCAACAGTTAGAATCTATTGTGTCAGACTGTTTATAATTTAGTCTCTGTCTTGCAAGTCATTTGAATGGGAAGTGGTTCCAAAGTACACATTTAGCATTTTCTTGTGGGGTTTTCCTTTCTCTGTCTGCAGTAACTTCTCCTATGGAAGCAGAACTAAAGGGTCTGCAAAAATTTGACCTCATTGGTGCTTGCAGATGCTACACTGAATATGAAATTACTCTTAACTGCACTTCCTCGGGGGCTGCTGAAAGATTTCTGTAGCTTCAACCACTGTGATGTGATGTTCGGGATGTCTCCTACTTCTATAACTGCATATTTAATTGCATATCTTAAAGAGTGGAGGGTGCTACTGTGGAAGAACCTTTCCCTTCAAATGTATGTTACCTTGTTTTAGTTTTCTCTTTTATGATTTTGTCATGCATATGTAATATCAGCTCTTCCAGAATAACTTCACCATATTTAAAGTATGAGCTGAGTTTGCAATTCGATGTAACCTACACTGAGGCTTCTTCTCTGTTTCTAGGTACAGAGAAATCTTGTATCTTCTTAGGTTACCTAGGTTATCAGGCGCTATAAAATATCTGTCACTCATTCCTACATCTAGTATGGTGTATTCAGACAACAAAAAGTCTCTAATCCCTAATTGCTGCAAATTGCTATTTGTAGCAAAGTGAGACAGGTTTTTGTGAATGAAATCTCAGGTGATCTGATGATTTTTAGCTTCTGCCAGACAATTGTTCTTTGCTAGTAGGTGGCATATAATTCATTAAAACCAATAAACTTTGATACTTTCTATCCTGTCACATAAGACCGAGCTGTTGCTGAGGTGCACGAGATATGGTTGTGCTTCCCCTGGAAGAAGAATTCACTTGTTTCATCCTCTCTGATATTTCAGTTTCATCCCCCTGTGATCTGATGGCTTTCTCTTGTCACTTCTCATTTTCATAAGGTATTGCTCCTGCTGTTGGTAGTAGTAGGATCACGTGGTAGTTGAGGTTTGCAGGTCCCTCGGGAGATCTCCAGTCCAACCTTCTGCTCAGAGCTGGGTCAGATGTGAAATCAGACCGTGTTTCTCAGTGTCTGATACAGCTGTGTCTTGAAAACCTCCCAAGACTGCATGATGTCTCTGGGCAGCCTGCTCCAGTGGCTGACTCTCCTCATGGGGAAAATATTTTTCCTTCTATCCAGTAAGATATTCTCATTTTAAGTTGTATATGTTGCTTCTTGTCTTCCTGTCGTGCCATGCAAGGGACCTGGTCTTGGTCAGGCTGGAGAGGAGAAGGCTTCAGAGGAACCTCCACGTACTTAGGGGAGGATATGGAGAAGGCAGGAACAAGATGTCAAATTGGTAGATATTCCCATAATTTGTCAGTGAAGGTTGGTCTGGAGTTGTTCACACTTTGAGAAGTCTTTGAAAGAAGATGCTTTAAAGAGAAGCAATCTCGTTTCTGCCAGTTGGCAATCTGTGTGAATTTAAAGAATGATTCTGTCCCTTCTTCTCATCTTTGACTCAGGGAATCCAGTCTGCACTGCAGGACATCTTGCCTGGCTCATGACAGAATCTGCCTGCCATGTCTTATTCCTTTGGGCATCCACAATCCCCTGGCAGCCTGCTAATACATGCAGTGAGACTTGTTCTGCTCCAGGTTTTCTGAACAGATAGAACGGGTTTTCCCCTGGATTGCTAATGCTGCGTGCACAAAAGTAGGAATGGTTTGTCTGCATTTCTGCATATTTCTGAATTTTCTCTGCAAGAGCTGTCTCATGTTAACTTACTGCCTGAAGTTATACAAATTACTGCTGCAAATGGTTAACACTTAAGGATATGGGGAAATTGCTGTACAGACAGTACCTATCAGTCTGGGGAGCAAGTACACAAAAACTTGTAAGGCAGAGTAGCACCCAAAGGCAAAGAACTGCATTGGTGTTCTTGAGCTGTTTAATAACATGGAGTTTGTTGTTGTTTGTTTTTGGGTTTTGTTTGTTTTTAATCTACCAATAAATGCACATCTATTTGAGCTAATTTTTGAAAAAAAATATCATGTGGGACTATGCTGTTATTTCCTTGTTGTATACCACTAGACTTCTGCATTTTTTTCATAATCTTAAAAGAGAAATGAAAGCAGATTACAAATCAAGGCTGACTCTCTAATTTGCATTTCTAAATCTTACATGACCCTGTTCCCCCAGCATGGCAAATACATAGGTAGTAACTTCAAACCTAAATTAAACAAACCTCTGCTGTATTTTGCTTCTGATCCGAATTAAAACTAGTGCTTGTAGATATTTAATGAAAAGAACATCCCTTCCACTCCTTTTACAGGACTTGCTGTATTTCTCATTTTTAGGTGTTTGTTTCTACTGCTAATGCCTCTTGTGCTGCATCCAAAGCACCCCTGCAGGTTTCACAAAAGCATAACAACCTCTTCACCAAAAATGTTTGTCTTCTGAATCTGGAGGGTCATGAAAGTAAGGAGTAGAGAGTACAGAAGGAGGAGGATTTGAGATTTTATGGCAAATAATTTTCCAAGGGACAGACAGAGGGCTTCTCTTCCTGGAGCAATGCTTAGTAGCTAGACTATGATGCATTTTAACTTAAGATATGACTAAAAAAGTGTATTTAATCTTTTTTTAACAGCTCTTTAAATTACAACACAAGCTGTCTAAAAGCATGAGAACATCTTTACAACACCAAAATGAATGTTGACCTAGCCTAGTAGCCTGATTCCACAAAACCCAGAGAAAATGTATAAGTGAAAATAAACAAAATAATAGTGAATGTTCAAAGATTTTATTCTTTTTTTCCTGTAGCCTCTCTCAGATGTTTTCAAACTGAAACAAGGTGACTTCCAAACCTGAAGTTACACTTACATGTTTATTTTAAATAGACTTTGTTGAATTTCTTTTCCACTAAGGAAGAATTTGGTGGGTCTTTTTAGGTCCTCATACACTGGGCTATTTTGAGAGAGAACTAGATATATTTTCATGATATCACTGTTTGCTGCTCCATTATTATACCCTCCTGTACATTAATAGTGCTGAGTTATTAGCATCGTCCCACACATTCTCTGTTGATGCCAGCAGGGTGAATAAGAAAAACATCTGCCTGGAAGGTAGAAATGTTTTTATATATTAATGCATAAACATGAAAATTCTACACCTTCTGATTTGAACTCACACCAGAGAGCACAGGAGAGACCCGTGAATTTCTGCAGTTGGGAACTGGCCCTTGTGTAAATCCAGTGGGAGGAGATTGGAAGGGATAAGGTGTCTGTCCACATCCATGTTAATGAAGAAGAAAACTGGCACTGCTTCCTCTGGGAGTAAAGCTACGGATGTTGTGACGCTGGGATACACATGCTGTTATTTCCTCAGCATTCATGAACTACTTTGTCTTGCATTTAAGTCTGTGTTGCATTGCTTGAACTTAAATGCAGTGCTGGGAATATTTAAGGTAATGTTGATCCTTCTCATTTATTGTTTTTCCCCATGGCCTTTTTTTTTTTTTCTTCTATTATTTTAAATATTATAATTTTGTCCATTCAGGATGGATGGGATCTGTTAAGCGTGGCAACACCTGATGGCTGTGAAGCTCCATGGCATTGATGAGGAGATACAGTACAGAAAAAAAGGCTGTTTAAAATAAATGAGGAGCAATTCTTGAACGTTTTTATATTCAGAGAAGTGCATCTGCTTAAATTTCCCAGGACACACTGAGTTTCTACTAAATATCTTAATAGGCTCAGGGGTCACGGTGATCCTCCTGTTGATACTTTGGAGTTTTCTGGTAGCTGACACATCCATGGAAAAACAGGAATGTCAGCAGATGAAAGCAGCATTAATATCTTGACAGATGAGTGTTATAAAGGCATCTTTAGGCAGAGCTCATGTGCCTCTTAAGAAAGTCATTTTTTGCCACAATAACTTGAGTTTGAAAAGTCTTGTATTGAAAGGTGATAAAAACTTGTGATAAAATCAGGTTTTCCAGAGTTGTCTGCACAACCTTTAAGGAAAAGCCCAGGCCTCTGTCACTCAGTTCTGTCCAAGCTTGCATTTTTAAGAGCAAGATGGAAACAGAATTCCCTTTCCTCTTTAATTCCCTCCCACTTTATCTTTTTAGGTGTTTAAAAAGATTGCATTTTATACCATAATAGAAAGCTAATCAGAAACCTGGCAGATAAGAAATCCTACAGCCAGTGGAGATGCTGTACAAACAGCAGAGCTGTGAGTATTTAGCAACATCACAGTAGCCTTGTTTCACATTTGCAATTAATACACGTCTGTGTTTGCATTTGTTATAGGACTCTTGACAGCACCCACATAACAAGAAAAACAAACAACCTGAGTAATAAATCTCTGGAGGCATTCAGCAAGTGCCATAGGGCTCATTAATCTTGATTATTCCCCATAATAGATAACTTCACAAATCATCTATTCTCCCCAATCATGCACATAAGGATAATGTATATGTAATAGCCTCCTGTACTGTAAAACCCCAAATAGAATTTCATTTTTTAAATATAAGTCTTGACAAATGCAAGACAAATATTTATAGAAGAAGGATGGGTATGAATAACAATGAACTGGACTGAAACAAGTTGAGCAGTGACTGTTGTGAAAAGATGGGGTTTGGGTTTGTTGGTTTGTGGGGGGATTTCCATTTACTTTATGATGTCTCTATTTGAAACAAGAAATTAATTTATGTAGTTATAGCCTGAAGTAGATGGGATTTTCTTCCTGAGAATTTTGGCCTGGGAGATAAAGCAGTCTGCAGCTGCAACCTGCATGCGTACTCCTTAAGAAATATAGGCAGGGGGAAATAGGAGCAGCTAAGAAATACCCTGAGTTCCAAACAATTTAATATTTATAATTTATACTACTGATTCCTTCTGTTTCTTGTCTCTTCCCAAAGCCTTCCTTTGAAACCAGTTATCAAAGAAAACCCTAGCTCTGATTTGACATGGTCTTCTCCTGTTTACCAACTTTTCTCAACTACAACTGAAATATGCCAGCATAAAGAGATCTGTGAAAAACATCGTGTTTAGAGTAAGACTGTGTGTGATCATTTCAGTAATAGCAGAGGTGCTCTAATACCCAGAGTTGCAGGCTGTGCTTCAGCTCACAAATACCTTGATTACCTTAAAATTGCTTGTTCAAACAACAGAAAATATAGGAGACATATTAAGTTTTGAAAAAAATGTACAAATTATTATGGTTTAAATGCAGTAAGTTTTAAAGGATAAAGTAAAGAATAAGCAAGTGGAGTAAGGAGGAAAATAAAAGTTGTTTTTTTTTTCCCAGGAGTAGACCAGTACTTTTTATATCTTTGTAATTGTAGTGACCTTAACCTGATGCTTAAGAGTAGGTTCTGCTGATTGAAGTTTCAGAAGTGTAAAGCACTATTCACAGCTGAGCCTTCCTCTTACACAGTATAAAGCATGAGATTTGATTGCCCTCATCTTTGCCCACATACCCATTTGGCCACCTTTCTTCTCCCTCCCTCCCTGTGTCCAAAGGCTCTCAAAACCTCAGGATTTTGTTCTGTGACCTGGAGCACCAAAATAGTTTTGTGTGAGTGGAAAGGATTTCACAGAGTAACAACTGAACAGCTTTAGGGCATGTTTCTTCTTCTTCACTGTCCCTCCTCCACCCTTTGTATCAAGTACTCACAATTAATTTCCTTAAAATTTATTAGAAAAGAGAACATAGGTGTCATCTTTCAGAGCTGAAAAAAGAACAACCTGAAATTTGGATCTGTTTCTTTTTCAAGATCTGCTGTGTACATTCTTTATCAATTCTATTTCTGTAATTGTTTTGCATGTGAATGCATAATACCCATCTATAAAGTATCACAGTCTTTTAATAGCCTAAGCTGTGTGTTGTGTGTCTGTTCCTAAATACAAACATGTTAATCATATCCACAGGCTGTTTTGGGTTAGGCTAGAGGGGTCAAAATTTAGGAAGTGATCTGTGCTGCAGGAAGGAATACAACTTTTTTTCTGGGAGAGAGAGTTAATAATTAGGTAGTTTTAAGGATTGATATGTAAGTGAACTAATTAAGAAGTTGATCTGCCTTTGAGGAAAAAACTATATATAAGCAGAGACTCTCTGAAGCTCTTCTTCTTTGGACCTGCTGCTGTTGTGTAGAGAGGAGCATCTCTTGCTTTTTTCGCTGGTAAGGCCCAAGCCCCCCCCCCCCCTCCTTTTAAAGAGGGGGAAGGGAAGTTTGGAGTGGCTGTGCCGCTGCAGCCGGGCATGGGGGAGGAAAGGCTAGAATCTTCAGCAGATACAGCTCAGCCAGTGTGCCAGCTACACGAGAGGGAGAGCTAGGCTCTTGCTCTGGGTCAGGCAAGGACCAGGCCGGACTCTATCTAGCTCGGACTTGTTCAAACAGCCCGGTAAAGAGCATGTGGTTTTCACACTACCGGAGAGAGAGAGAGAGAGAGATTAACTCTCTCCATGCCTGGACTAAACTCACAGACACTCATCTTTCTTCGCAGAGAGAGGAACGAGTGAGGACATCGACATAGTGCAGCACAGAGACTTTACAGTCAGTGAGGAAAGCAGAACTGATACTTACAAAGAGGTGTATGAGAAGTGCTTCAAGAGTGAAGCTGAAAACTCTTTTGGAGAACCATGGTTAGAGACTGAGCTAATAAATTCTCTGTAATATATGAAGATATAGTCCAAAGGGGGATGTGAGGTT
This sequence comes from Eopsaltria australis, assembly GCA_034509425.1. Lineage (NCBI taxonomy): Eukaryota > Metazoa > Chordata > Aves > Passeriformes > Petroicidae > Eopsaltria > Eopsaltria australis. The sequence goes on from JAVTVJ010000798.1 coordinate 77,680, forward strand.
CTTATTGCAACTAATGAACTAAAATACTTAAGTACAGACAAGTAAGTGTCAAAAAAGTACAGCCTAATGAAAAACTAGAACCAAGAGAGAGGAGAGGCTGTGACCCAGAGCCCTGGTCCTGGGGAGAATGCTAGAGAACCTGAGTTGTCAGGAGAACCTGTGTTGCTAAGCACAGAAGAAAAGATTTTCTTTGTTGCTGCAATTGAACTGTGCATCTTTAAAACAAGTACCCTGTATTAAGGCATTTTGACTTCCAGTACCCAAAGGGTTACAAGGAGAAACTAGTCTCCCTCCATACCTTGCTAAAATGGGATTAGAAATACAACTAAATAAGTGGCAACATTGCTGCTGGAGGGATCATTTCCATCTTTCAAGATAGCATCTACTATGGTAGGGAGGCAGCACTTAACAGCCCTTCCAGTGCTATCTATCTCCTTTTACCTGAAAAATCATCTCCATAAGCACTTTGTCAGTGTTCCTGTGCTTTCTTCAGTGAGATTAAGTGACCAAAACCCTGCTCCCAGAGTCAACCGAAAAATACATTAGCTGGTTATTTTTAAGTTGTTTGGAAACTTGACAAGTGAAAGCAGCTCTAAATGCATCCAGATTCAAAACATGTTACCCTGAGTATCTGAAATAGAAGTTGTAGTTGTGACAGGCTCCCAGTGCTCACATCTCAGGAGCTTAAAAGATGAGAAACACATGTTTAAACTCAGATGCCCAATTTAGAAATAAATTTATACAGGCTCTCAGTCTCTAGACTAGTACCTGTGTTATGGAAAAAAAAAGTTTATGTAATTCTGTTTCCATTATAAATGGGGGTTAATTTTCTCAAAAAGACTCTTAATACTGAGCAAACAAGTAAGTTTAGTACTAAAAACATCCTCAGTGCTTCATTGCCTTGGGTTTACAATATCATTTGCATGTCAAATTATATTTCATCTTATGATTTAGTAATGCCAGAAGAATAGATCTAATTCTCTGTCTCATGATACCCTTCAAGATGGAAGATTGCTTTCCATGGAGTGTAAAACTCAATTTGTAGTTGTTAAAAACGAGGTTCAGTCTCTTGTTAAAATTTAAAGGTTTAATAAAAGGACAATAAAGGGACAAGGTATAGGGCAAAAGGTTACAACATCCAGGTGACGTTGGGAACTCTTGGCATGGAGCCAAGAGCACATCTGACATGGTGAAAATACTCTGTTTATATACTTTTTTTATTGCATTAGTCTGTTACATATTTATAGACAAGTATACATATTCAAACTTTTCTCTAAACTATTTTACATTTTCTAGGTACTCGTTAGCATGGCTCTTTTTTGGGTCCGCTTTTTTAGAGCATGTGCAGTTTCTTTGAGGTTTCTTTTGTCTATCGGTGTCCAGCAGATGGTCATTGTCGATAGGGATGTCCAGTCAGACGGTTATTTGTCGATAGGGATATCCTGTCAGATGGTTCTTTGTCGATAGAGATATTCTGGGATAGGAGCCTGTTACACTTATGCTTATCCAACTAAGCTTGCGGTTTAGTTATTTTAAGCTAGGTACATTTTAACACAGCTACATTAGCCACTACATTTAAGCTAAGACAAAAAGGCATTAAAGCATTAAAAAAAATGATTATATTCCTATAACAAAAGCAAGTTTTAAAATAACCAACACCATACACATAGCATTCATTATTTGTGAAAAGCCAACACTATAATATGCATTTATAACATAGTCATGTGTATAAAACATGACTTTATGGCAGATTAGCTCGCTGTAGATTCAGTTCTCTCTGACAGTGAACTGAAAATTATTAGCATTTCACTGAACACAATATTAATGGCAAGAAGAGAGTATTATTGTAATGTAGGAAGTAGAATGGGATTTTTGAAAGTAGAGCAGAGGAAAATGTGTTTAGAGATTTGCAAGTTTAGGTAGAGTTGGTTTAACTTTTTTCTCTTCCCCGACCTTTCCCCCACATCTCTTTGAATCATTTTGAAAAACAAAAGTATATTTGCAGTTATCAGATTGACCTCTCAATGTTTTTAAATAAAACAGCAATTATAGTACTGGAAGATGCCTTTGGATCATATGTGTTTCAAGTGACTGTAGTAAAAATTGAATTTTTAGATATTTTTAAAGGCTGGTTTTGATTTGTAGCTGTCTGGTTTAGCAGTCAGATGTGATGTTTGCTTTTTCCAGTGGAAGGAGAGAATATAAGCAGAAGATTAGAGTGATCATTTCTGTGCAGTTCATTATTCATAGTGCTGTGGAGGTGGTGTGATGCTGTGGTGATGGTGTCAGTTTGTTGAAACAGGTGAAAAATCAACTCCAGGACGTGACGAGGCTGTCCGTTGGAGTGCTGAGTACTTGGGAATGGGTCCCAACCAAGTAATGTGCCACTGAAACCACCACAGCCATGTGCTGCATTGAGGGTTTTAGTAGAAGAGATGGAAGAAGGAAAGAAATTGAGAAGGAAACCAAGTAGACACTGTAATTAAATGGCGATCAAGAGGGGAATGTTTTATGGAGAGAGCTCAGTGCTATTCTGTATCCTGCTCTTGAATTTTTGCAGCCTATCTTACATGTATCTGCCAGAGTGATCCAACATGTTTATACAGAGCCTGCTTTTATAATAATGGGACTGATAATAATGAAATTCTTTATGCCTAACTCAAAGCTAATGTATTCAAGATACAAATGATATAGGAGGGCGGAAAAAGCACTGCAACAATTTAGCCGCAGTTGTAGGAAGGTTCCCCATGCTTCTGTGTTAACTGAATACTTTGTATTTATTAATTGTGTTCATTTTAATTCCACAGTAAGTCAAATAATGATGTGTGAAAACAGCATAATTAAGCTTTGATATTTCTGCAAAAGTAATAACTGAATTCGATCTGCTTTTAATCTTTCAGGCTATTCATTGTGTCTATCCCTTATTCCTACAGTTATCTCTTTTCTCATTTAGTTCTCTTTGATTAACAGGCAGTGGAGGTCTACCTACTTTCTTGGGTCAGACACAAGCTCTGCTGTCTTTTAAAATACCTTTCTGTGTGATTACAGGTCCTTTGTTTCTATTGAAGAAAGCATTTAAGATTGTAAATGATATGCTAAATTGTCCCATTCTTTACAGAATATTTTCCACATATTCCAAAGGTTGAAAATTAAGATTGTGCTTGTTCTGAATTATGCGCACTTATATAAATTCGTATTTTTCACTAATTTTCTTTCATTTTTAGCTACAGCTTGTACAGTGTGAGACTGAGTCCTACAAATATGCATGTGATTAATTTTTCTCACCAGAATTGGTTTTTGTTGCCATTACTTTTTGCAATCTCCAGAGGACCTGCTTTGCAATATATACAACATACAGCATTGTGCACTTGTGGGACAAAGCCTGGTGTACAGTCAGGATAGGGTGTTAGGGATGGCAGGAGAAACTGGTTGCAGCCGCCTGATGTTGACTGGTTTGTACTGGCTGAGTTCCCCCACGGAAACCAGCTGTGGTGGTGGGGCCTCAGGTAACCAAAGTGAGTTGCACTAAGTTGGAGGGGAAGAAAAGAGGGGGACACAACTCCTGTTTCCACAGTTGTCCTGCTGAGATGCATATTTTACAGGTTATCACAAAAGGTATTTCTAATCTACAGGAGATGGACTATGATGCTGTTTAATCTCATGGTGGTTGTCTTGTCTTTGGTGGTAGCACTGGAGGGCAAGTGGGTTTACTCTCAGATTTACAGTCTATCTCCACTGGGAACTTGGTCCTAAAATTTTGTCTTTGAAACAGCCTCTTCTTTGCCAGTGACAGGTTTTGTTCACCATTGCAAGGAGGCAAAAGTTAGAGAGGACAGAGGGACCTGTCTAGAGTGACTTTCCTCCCTCTGTGTACATCCCCTGTCCCAGACAGAAGTCAGGACTGCACACAGCTTTTCCTCCAGAAAACCTAAAAAATAGAAGAAATTTGTTATCCAGTCTGGTATTTGAGTTCTGCTGGGTTGAGGACATGCCCCACTGTCCTGGTTTAGGCCAGAGGGGTCAAAATCTAGGAAGTGATCTGTGCTGCAGGAAGGCATACAACTTCCTTCCTGCGAGAGAGAGCCAATAATCAGGTAGTTTTAAGGGTTGATAGGTAGGTAAACCAATTAAAAAGTTGATCCGCCTTCGAGGAAAAAACCATATATAAGCAGAGACCCTCTGACGCTCTTGCTCTTTGGACCTGCTGCTGCTGTGTAGAGAGGAGCAGCTCCTGCTTCTCTCACTGGTAAGGCCCCCCCCTACCTCCTTCCGAAGGAGGGATGGGGGGGGGGAAGGGAGGTTTTACGGCAGCCGTGCCGCTGCAGCCGGGCAGGCATGGGGGAGGAATGGCTGGAATCTTCAGCAGATACAGCTCAGCCGGTGTGCCAGCTACACAAGAGGGAGAGCCAGGCCCCTGCTCCGGGCCAGGCAAGGACCAGGCCGGACTCCATCCAGCTCGGGCCAGGCCCTGCCCTGTCACCCCAGGCCTAGATGGCCCCAGCAGGCCGAGCCAGCTTGGCCGAGCCAAGCAGAGACTCTGAGAGCGTCTGGCATTCAGCTCGGACCTGTTCAAGCAGCCCGGCAAAGAGCACGTGATCCTCACACTGCCGGAGAGAGAGAGACAGAATTAACTCTCTCCATGCCTGGACTAAACTCACAGACACCCATCCTTCCTCGCAGAGAGAGGAATGAGTGAGGACATCTACATAGTGCAGCGCAGAGACTTTACAGTCAGTGAGGAAAGCAGAACTGATACCTAGAGGGAGGTGCATGAGAAGTTGCTTCAAAAATGAAGCTGAAAACTCTTTTGGAGAACCATGGTTGGGGACTGAGCTAATGAATTCTCTGTAATATATGAAGATATAGTCCAAAAGGGGATGTGAGGTTCTTATTGTAGCCAATGAACTGAAATACCTAAGTACAGACAAGTAAGTGTTGAAAAAGTACAGCCTGATGAGAAACTAGAACCAAGAGAGAAGAGAGGCTGTGACTCAGAGCCCTGGTCCCAGGGAGAATGCTAGAGAACCTGAGTTGTCAGGAGAACCTGTGTTGCTAAGCACAGAAGAAGGGATTTTCTTTGTTGCTGCAATTGAACTGGGCATCCTTAAAACAGGTACCCTGTGGACTGTTCATAACCCACCATAGTGGCTGTGGGAAGGCTACTGGTGTGGGAGAGATCCACCATTAAGCTGGACTTTCTCCGGCGGTTAATGGTGAGGCAGAAGACCCATAAAAACTGTATTTTTCTTACAGAAGATCCATGGTGTAAGCAAAAGAAACTTCTCTCCCTAAATGAACTGGAACAAGAGCTGTTTCTGAGGTGGTAAACTGACTGGAGGTCAAAGTGTTGTCTTTTGTATGTTGTCAGGGAGAATGAAATGGAGAGGTGGGGAAGGAGGGGTGGTCTGGGAGTTTGTTCTGGTTTTTTTTCTTGAGTTTTTTTTTCTTTTTTCCCTTTGTCTTAGATATATTAATAAAACTTCTTTGTACTTTATAAAGTTTGAGCCTGCTTTGCCTACTCCTAATCCTTATCTCACAACAAGCAATCAAGTAAATTTAAGTAAGTGTGCTGGCATTTAGCCACAAACCTGAATAAGCGAACTAAAACCACGACACATGGCGAGTGAAATGATTTCTGCTGTTGTAAAGGAGGGCTGAGGAGCTGAGAGTCTGACTGGGTGTGGGGAAAACACACACGGGTAAACACAGATTGACCCTGACCTGCAGGGCATTTCTTTAGCTCTCCACAATTGCAGAGGGTTGTAACAAAAGCAGCCCTGGCCTGTGCTGCTCCTCTCACCCGGGGATCCCTGCAGGCTGCAGTGGGAGCATCACCCCAGGCTCTGCTGTGACCAAGGTGCTCCAAGCCCGGCCCTGGGCAGGACTTTGCTTTGAAAGGATGAAGTGCAGAGGGCTGGGGGATGCTGTGCCTGCTGCTCACAGCCAGCCCCTGTCCAGGAACAGCCACAGGCAGCAGGGAGGATGGTTCTGGCCCCATTACAATTTCAAAGCACCGTGCCAGGCTTGTTCTACAACCTTGGTATTAACGAGCACAGTCAAAAAGGAGGAGGAAATTTCATCTGTGTCTTGCACGTGCCTGTCTTTCCTAATGATGGCCTTTGTGCCTGCCCTCCCACCTTTCTGTGGGGATAAATCAAGGGCCAAGAATATATTCATGCATCACAAGAGACTCAGGGAGGAGGTTCTGTTCATGGAGCCTCTCCAGACCGGGGTCTGGCATGAAGTCACCTGCCAGAAAAATCCATGTTTAATTACCTGCATTAATATTCAGGTCCTGAAGCCCTCAGCATTTGTATTTATTCTCTTACATAAATGAAACAAGCTTTGCAGAGCACGGCTGCTGACAGCACCATTCCCCCGAGGCCCTTTCTCAGGGAAGCATTTGCCTTTTTGCATACATACATAGATTTCCATTGATTACAATGGGTTGATTGATTACATGAAATAAGGTGATTAATTGACAGCTGTAGGAATCAGAGTGAACACATGGAAAAGACAGGTGGTTCAGTTCAGTTTCACCTCAGATCTGCGGTTCTTTGTCCTTTCTTACATGGGAGGTTTGAGCACTTGATTGGAACAGGGCACAGAGGGAAGAACTTCATGGCAGAGGCAGATCTTGGGCACTGAAAAGCAAAGCAGGGTCATTGACAGATGCCCCAGAGTCTCCTCTGTGCCTCTGGCCTCAGATCCCCGCTGAACTGGGCAGCTCAGCCTGACACTCTCTGTTTCCCGTGATTGTGGGAGGTTTATGGTCAGAGCTGGGAACAATCCCGGATTCTTGTGCTGGTTTTTCCCATCCACACTCGTATGGGAATTGCAGCCCCACCCTGCAGGGCCAGCACTGTTCCCGCCCACCGAAACCATCTCCTGCCACCTCCTTCTGCCCTCAGCACCTCCCAGAGTCCTGACCCTGGTCTCCATCTGAATTCTAAGGAGGTGAAACTGGTCCTGTGCTTAACATCCCCCACTGCTGTGGCTGGCAGCTGCCAAAATCAATGAATTTGCCGTGTTCCACCAGAAAGCCCTGACTGCCAAGGGATACAGACAGGGGGAACTGCCCTGCTCTCCAGGAGCCCCTGAAAAACTGAGTAAGAACCTCGACCTATTTCTGTCTGCAGAGCTTTCTTGCTGTTCTTTCTTTCTTTCTGAAAGAGAATTTGTAATTTTTAATATAAATGTCAAACTACTGCTGGCTAATTAGAGACCTTAAACCCAGAATTAAGTCCTAGGGCAGGCTAGGTGGAAAGGGAAAAGCCCAGCTTGAGAAGCTGCACAGAGCAAACATCCACAAACATTGACAGGAACTGAGAGGGTGTAGATGGGGCAACAGAGCAGATGGAAATGAGCATGGAAAACACATCTGGAGTGGATTTAAGGATGAATTCATGGCTTTGCAATGGTCAGCAGCACTGATACAGATTCTGCAGCCCTCTGCTCTCAGCCTGTCCCAGCCTCTCCTCCCTCAGAGGATCCAGTGCTGGTTTTGTGCCTCTCCTGGAGTTAATTCTGACTGTGGTCCATGGGAACACACCCTGGCTTAGCAGTGCTCACAAATTATCACCCAGCTGCCTGTGAGGATGACTACAAAGTCCTGGGATTTTAATTTCCTTAAAACGCACTTGGCAACACCAGGAACTGAAGGAGGTTCCTCATGTAAGCGTTTAATCAGCTAAAGCACTCCTGACAGCAATTCCACAGCACTGATATTCCTTCTTCAGGCACAGACCAGGGTCAAACCTGTGACTGGAGCTGATCAGGGAGCTCAGATGAGCCAGGCCTGCCTTCAGCTTCATTTCCTTGCATTTTGACCACGGCACACCATCAGTGTGTTTTACACTTGAAAACTTACAGCCACTCTGCTAAAAAGGCTGTTGTGCCATGAAGTGAAGAGCAGCAAATCACAGGCAGATAATCCTGAGTCCTCAGTCTGTGATTTTTGCTGTTTGGTTGCTCCTGCACGTGCTTTGAGAACCAACAATAATTAATATCCACCTCGGGATGGATGGTGTGCTTTCAGCAGAGCTCTCTGCACAACACCATCCTCTTGCCACAGTGGCACTACAAAATTATGCCATGAAGGGTTTTTTCAGAGGTTTAAAATAATTTTTAGGTATATATTGCTAAAATTATTGAATACTGTGATTTTTATGCCGTGTGACATCAACCCTTCTTTTTTTTCTGTTCCCAAGGGAGCACAAATTAGAACGAAAGTCCAATATTTTGAGTTTTGCTCAGAATTTCTGGTATATGGCAAACTTCTTTTAGTGAGAATAAATGTTCTGTGAACAGACTTTTAATCTGGTAATTTCTGGACTTCCTTGAACATAACAGAATTCCAGTAACTCAAAGCTGAAGCTGTGACCTCTGAAGGTCACAGTTGGTGAGAAACCTGGCTCAGGCATCGTGGGGGTCCTGGTAGTGGACTCAGGGGCTGCTAGAAAGACCTTTCATCACCAGTGACTCATCACAGTGGCCACACTGGGAGCCAGACCAGGAACATTTGGTTTTCCAAGGCTCACAGAGCCAGGGATGGCACCCAGCTGTGTGATTCTGTGATTTTACCCTTTCCTGGACAGCACCAGGGCTGTGCCCACCTCCCTCTGCACTGTCCTGCTCCTCCTGGAATTACTGCCAATAACTGAACCCCTCCTGGGCTTTCAGCAGCAGAGCTGCACTGAGTTTGTGCTCAGGAATTCGTGGGAACAGGCAAGAACAGGCTCCTGCTGGTGTCAGTTCAGGCTCTCCTGTGCCTGCCAGGGACTCACTCTCGGTGCTGTTGCAAAGATGCTGAACTCAGTGGGGATGAATAAAGGATTTATTAAAGAATAGACAGTCTGTGGGATGCCTTGGAGAGGCTAACCTAGAACAGAGGCTGGACAGAGTTAGAGAATAAAGTGGGTATTTATTAAAGGCCCTCAATAGGCCCTCCCTGGGCAGTGCAGGAGCCTCACAAGAGGCTGCACCCTCAATAGATCCACCCTGGGCAGTGCAGGAGCCTCACAGAGGCTGCACCCAAGATGGAAAATGGGCATGAGATTTTCAGACAGAGATAAATTGGGTCTATTTGCATCTCAGGGGTTAATTGTCCAATTACAGCTTCAGGTGATGAAGTCACATTCCCCCAGTTTGCTCCCCTCCCATTTCACTTTGTTTGTACTTTTTGGGGCCTGAGGCTGAGGATGACCTTGGTTCTCAGGCCTGGAAGGATTGTTTTGTCTGACCAAACTGTGCAGAGAGCTCACTCACACTCTGTGTGGAGTTCAGAGTTATTCACTAATGCAGCACAGGATCTGGAAAATATAAAAGCTAAAAGCTAAGGCATCATGTGGACTGAGAAGGTGAAAGATTAACCTGGCAGCTGCTGCTGAGTTTAGCAGAGCCCAGGCCTTGCCTTGGCTGCTGTTTTTGCACCCCTGTGCTGTGTGAGGGAGCAGCACAAAGAGGCAGCCCCAGCAATTCCCTCTGTCTGTGCTGCCTGGGAGAATCATTTCCACACCCCTGCTCCCCTTCCATCCCTCATCACAGCCTGACTGACACTAATGGAAAATATTCATTGATCCTCAGGGGCTGCCCCTGATGGGCCCTTGGCTCTCCAGCCCCTCCTCTCCACAGGTATCTGCCTGGTTGAATAATTTTCCTGTGGTGGGTTGAGAAATGCCAGTGAAATACAAACTGGGAGGGACTGGCAGGGAGAAATGTCCTGGCTCAGCTGTTTCCTGCTTGTGTGAGGAAGACTGAGCCACTGCTGGGTGTGGAGGTTTGCATCAGTGCCACTCTGGAGTTTCACTGAGGTCTATTTATCTTCAAATGGAGATGGAAAGCCTGGTAGAGACGATTTTTTGTGTTTATTTGTGCACTGAGGATGCAGAGGCCATTTAAGTTTTGCACACATCTGATTCAAAAAGTCCCGACCAAAGCAGGGAGTACTTCCAGCTTGGGAACAACATTTCATTGCTGAAAATCTGTGACAAGGGAGATGTGTTTTCCTGGCAGGAAAAGAGAGTGGCCTGGTAGCTGTGTTGAATTCAGTCAGAAAATCAGGACCTGAGGTGAGCTGTTGTGAGCTCTCAGCCTGGCCCAGGCTCTGGTGGTATGGAGGGAGGATGATGAGGCTGCAGAGCTCATCCCTGCCCCTGTGCCAGGCTCTTCCCTGGCCACACAGGGGTGGGTGGCTCTGGGCTCCTTGGGGTCCCATCTGCTGTGGGTTCTGGGGTTTCTCTTCTCATCTGTGTTGGGATCACTTTCAAATTTACTTCTGTTAGCAAATCTAAACACAGATCGATCATCTTGGAAAATACTCTGCCTAAATGTGTTTAATGTGGACATTTATTAAATAGAATAAATCCTACACTCACCTCAAAACTGTCCAGGTATTGGAATAATTGGAATAATAAAATCAAATTTACAGAAATGCATTGTGTTGGGTTTGCATGGCTTGGTTTTTGGGAGTGGGGGGACACAGAGGTGGCTCCTGTGAGAGGCTTCTGGAAACTTCCACCACGTCCAGCAGAGCCAATCCCTGATGGCCCCTGATGGATTTGCTGCTGGCCAAGGCTGGGCCAGTGAGAGATGGTGGCAGCACCTCTGTGATAACAGATTTAAGAAGAAAATCTAAACAAAAGCTGTGGTGCAGTTTTGTGGCTAGAGCAGAGCAGGAGTGAGAACATGTGAGGAGAACCTGCAGACACCAAGGGCAGTGCAGGAGGGGCTGGAGCATCTCCAGGTGCTGGAGCAGAGATTCTTCTGCAGGCTGTGGTGAGGCCATGTATCCCCAAGCTGAGCCTGTTTTGCCCTTGATGGCATTTACTGAGTGATCTCTCCCGGTCCTTATCTCAAACCATGAACCCTGTGCTGTATTTTCTCTCCTCTGTCCAGCTGCTGAGAGGGGTGAGTGGGTGAGAGGCTTTGTGAGTGCATCAACCATGGCATGCAGGTATCCAGAGGTACAGGGGCACCTGCTGCTACTAAAAATTACATCATTAAATAACAGAGCTTGGAAATTGCAAGGTCAAACCAGAACAAAAATTGTGAGGCTGATGGTTTTGGAGCAAGTGATCTCATTTCACTCCTGCTAGGGTAGAAGCCTAAACAATCTGGAAGTGGCTATAAACATTGCAAAATACACTGAAGCAAGATGCACTCTGACACTGAAAGAAGAGCATGCCTAAAAATACCAGATCTGCAATAAAGAACTGCATGGGTGAAGTCAGAGGGATGGCTTACACTGGGTTCCATGAGTAAATATCAGTATATATATGTATGTACTGATACACAGATACATGTAGATGTATAGAATGTTTGATATGTGTATAAATACACACATGTATCAAACATTCAGTTCTAGAGCCCTGTTGCTGCAGTTGCAGAGGAAATGAACTCTTGGCTGCTTTTGATTTCTTTCTATTTGATCACCCATTCTCCCTCCTTTTCCCTCGGGTCTCCTGATTGTTAATCTTACAGGTCATGGAGCTTTATTAAAATAACACGCCAGGAAGACATTATTAATTATTAATGAAGGCTTTCTATATTTCTTTTCAATAATTTAAACTCGTTATAGTCAAAGCTATTACATTAAACAGCAGATCAGTTAGTACAGATGGGATTGCTGACAGGGAATTGTCACTGTAATGTTATCCTGACTTGGAAGGTGTCCATTAATTAACACTTAAAGCCCAACTTGGAATCACAAGAGGTTTTTTTGTGCTATCTCACATCTAGTGATTGTCTGTCATTAGCAGCCTCACTGGAAGGACCATTGAAAGGTTGGTGACCCCGTGCCACGGCCTTGCAGAGCTTCAAGGAGCCCTGGTGTGGGTCAGGAGGTCACTGAGCCCTGCCCTGCCTTTCCCAGGATATTCCCTCACCTAGGAGGGCATCACCACTGCTGCAGGGACTGCTGCATCCATCCCCATCCCTGCTGCATCCATCCCCATCCCTGCATCCATCCCTGCATCCATCCCTGCATCCATCCCCATCCCTGCATCCATCCCCATCCCTGCATCCATCCCTGCATCCATCCCCATCCCTGCATCCATCCCCATCCCTGCTGCATCCATCCCCATCCCTGCATCCATCCCTGCATCCATCCCTGCATCCATCCCCATCCCTGCTGCATCCATCCCCATCCCTGCTGCATCCATCCCTGCATCCATCCCCATCCCTGCATCCATCCCCATCCCTGCTGCATCCATCCCCATCCCTGCATCCATCCCCATCCCTGCTGCATCCATCCTCAGCTCCTGATCCTGATCTGCACAGACTCTAGGGCTGCAGGAGGATTAACCAGTTCCCACTCCTGGGAGCAGAACAATTTCTGACCCAGCCCAAAGGAGCTGCCTGTCCCTGGCTGCTCCCCACGGACAGGGAATGCTTTCTTTGGCAGGACACCTGCACTGCCAGTGCTGCTCATTAATTTTTCTGCAGGCACTAATTAGGGGCCTCAAGTCCCCCTCGCTTGCTGTGCCTTTCATGTGTCAGTTCCATTTCTTCCATCTGCTTGTTTTTGTTTCTCCCTTTCCTGTGCTGACTCATCTGCCCAGGCAGCTCCTTGGCTGCTGTCTGGGGAGCTCTGCAGCAGCAGCGTCTCCATCCTGGGGAGGAGGAGGAGATTCCAAGGCTTGGCCCATGCCAGGGCAGGCAGGCACAGAGTGGAGCTGGCAATTAGGCAGCTGAGAGGGAGCACAGACCAGCTCCACCAGCTCCAGCACTCCCAGCTTACTGTGGCTGGAACTGAGACCAGCAGTGGTTTTGGCAATTGCAGTCATCCTTTTGGGCAGCCTGGTTCCCCCAGGGGCAGTGCAGGAGTGCAGGGTGTCCAGTCTCCCAGGCAAACTCCATCCCCAGCTGACCGTGAGGTCACCACTCCCAGCCAGGACAGATCCTGTCCTCTCCAGGTGGGCTGGATCCCCCCTCACACGCAGAGGAGGGGCCCTGTGAGCCCCCCCTGCCCCCAGCAGGCACAGCAGGCACTGGGGCTGGGCTCACCAGCCTCTCCCATGGCTGCAGGAGCCAAACCCCACACCCTGGGGTCCAGTGGGAGCCCCAGATGCCCTTGCTGGGTTACCTGGTGCTTTCTAACAGGAACTCTGATGCTCAGGAGTGAGGGCCATGGCCACATCCCCCAAACATCTGCTGCTGCTTTTTTTATCCCAAATTACCTGCCATTAACTTCAGCAGGTTCTTTGCAGTTGTTCCCATGTTGACAAGTGGAAAATCCCAACACTTCCATTGACTGCTTTTCTATCTACTCCTATATATATTTATTCACAAAAGAGTCCCAAACTTCTCCCAGAAGCTGGTTTGGAGGAGAAGGGACCCAGCAATGGGTTCATTTGGTCTGTTCTGTGATCGTGGCTCTCCTTTCCTGCTCCAGACTATTTTTCTTTATTTGCTTTTTCTATTCTTCATTTGATTTTGCTTCCTGTTTTGTCTTGTTTATTCCTCTGTAGAGGAGAGTGAGGAACTCCTTTGAAAAGTCTGGTTAAAGGAGCTACTGTGGGAGTCCAAACACTCTTTATAGACAAGAAAGCTGGTGGAGAAGTGAGTGCCAGAATATTAAGCTGCTTGCTGAATTGTGGCTGCAGAGAGCAGCCTTGGAGTCCTCTGAGGAGGGGCAGAGAAGGGGACAGGGACCCTCATCTGCCCAGAACTCAACCCCACTCTGAAGCCACAAGCCCAAGCCTTCCAAGAAGGCTTCAAGCACTCGGTGTCTGGGTTGTATTCCAGTGTGACACCTGCATGCTTTGGGTTCAGCATTTGCATTTTGCTTTTCATGAGCTTCTCGTGGGCTGAACATTTCCACCTCCAACCCTGCTCTGGTCAGGTCTGCACCTGAGTCTGGTCCTGCTCACTCTGGCAGAATGCGCGTTTTTTGCCTGATACAATTTTTTTCCATCTTTCTTTGCCTGTTCTAGAAGCAGCTGGGCACAAATTACTTTCACTCCAATATCAGTATTTTCATAGCACAGGCCTCCAGCTCGTTAGAGCTGTGCTGAGGGGGGTGGCAGGTGGGTAGAAATGGCATTTCCTTCCAGTACAGAAAATAAATCAACAAAACCAGCACAAGAAGTTTTCAAGAAAGATCCCCATCCTTCATCCTTTGGCACTGCAGCATCACCTGAGTGTGCATGGCAGATGTCACAGGGCTGTGGAAAGCAGAGGGAAAACCACGGAGAAGGCAGCTGCCTCTTCATAGAGGCAATTTAGGGTTCCATGTCCCTTCCCTCACTGGGGGAGCATCTCATGGGAGTGGGCACTGCAGACTCCCCTGACTGTAACCAGCCTTGTCCATGAAGCCTTTACTGAGCTGCAGGTCTCAGTGAACTCATCTGCTCTGCTTTCCCCACACTGACAGCTCTGAGCCTCCCCCAGCACGACAGGAACAGCTCCAAACACTGAACAGGAGGGGCTGGGGCTCCCACAGCTCCTGAGCTGGGCCTTGGCAGGCTCAGCCTGATGTGCTGAGAGCCCTCAGGGAGGGGCTGCTGCCCTGCACGGCCCCCCAGGATGGATCCTGGCACTAAGGATTTGTTTATGGGGTGAGATAACAGGTTCATGCACAGCCACCACGAGTTTAAACTGATCAGTGACCCAGAACTGCTTTGGCAGAGACTGGCACGTTAAATTTAAAAGCCTAAGAGATGCTGGAGCACAGTGAAGGGAATGTGCTTGCTGTGTGTAAGGAGGAAGGCACAGCGAGTGTGTGACAGGGATGGTGGGAGCAGCTGCAGCCAGGCTCTGAGGAGGGGACAGTGACACTGGTGTGACTGCTACAATCCAAGCAGGGATCTGGTTTTGTTCAACATTTGCAAAGGCTCTGGGCACCCCAGAGAGTGCAAAAAAGGCATCACGATGCTGAGGGTTGTTCTTGACACACTGCCTTGCTCAGTTCCTCCTCCTCCTCCTCCCAGACTGCACATGGGCATTTTCATGCTCCTGCAACCTGCACCCAGCACAAGTGTCCAGGCACTGATGGAGCTTTTCTTGTCCTGGTAAATCAGCAGCTCCAATTCCCTAAAATGCCTTCACCGTGCAGCTGCAGTCTAAGACCTGGGTGTGAGAGCAGACACAAAATACTGAGTCAAGGGCTATTGCTGCAGTGAGGACAGAGGCAGCTGCTGTCAGCTCAGACTGCTGGACAGACTGCAGGTGTGGAGAACCTGCAAATGCTCCACAGTATTCAAGGAGCTGGGATAGAGGAGAGGTTATTCAAGGCAGGTGTTTCAGCTCCAAAATGAATAGATGCAGATAAATCCTCTGGGTTTTTCAGTGAAGGGTGTGCACAAGCACATTTCAAGAGCTAGAGAGAGACAGCAGGGTACAGAGAGAAGTTGGGCAGTAAGAGATTTTGAGAGGATGTGTGGTTTGACTATTAAAAATGAAACACAGCCAAGCACCACAAATTTTCCAATGATGTTTATTTTTCCTGTAGCCCACAGACACAGTAGGATCTGGCAACGGAGCAGATTCTTTTTTTCCATCAAGTGTCCGTGTGACATCAAGCCCAGGCTAATACTGTCATCAAAGGCATTCAGAGAGGGCAGCAGCAGAAGCAATGGGAGACGCTGGGAGGAGGCCAGACAGCAAGGCACAAGGGCAGGGAGCACCTCCTCTCCCACTGCCACAGCACAGACAGGGTGCAGATATGCAAAAAGTCATTTTTTCTCATCTATACCAGACAAACACAGCACCATGCAACACAATCTGCAGCTGGGAGTGGGTGGGAGCAGGATGTGGATGGTTATTGCAGTTATTTTGGGAGCCGTGTGTGCAGCAGGGAGAGCCCAGGGAGTGACCAGGGGTCAGCAGCTCACACAGAAGCTCCCCAGGGGCATTTGCTTGCTGAAGGGAACCACGATTCTCAGGAGGCATCTACTGGGTAGGACACAGCTCTCCCTTGGAGCCAGGTCCACTGGGCTGCATTGCAAATGCAGTTCAAGTATCTAAAATACCGTGGAAAGAGACATCTGTAGATTTTCTGTGCAGGAGGTGAACTACGGTGGTGTCTCATCAGGTGAAGGGTCCTTCCCAGGGTGCCCTCCCTCCCAGATCTGCACTGCCATGGCTCTTGCTGTCCAACCTGGCCAAGGGCAGCACCACCTCAAACCATCATTTCTTTTCTAAAGGAAGATTGGAAGAATGCCTTCTCCTGATTGCACTCTGCTGCTGGCAATCCCCCTCCTCCCTCCAGCCCAGGTCCCTCACAGCCCCCACCCCACTGTGTGTGCTGTACAGCTGCACACAGGCAGGGCCTGGGCTGTGGGCACAGGAGGGTGGCACACACACGGCATCGCTCCCGGTTGCTGTGTCACCCACTCACAGACCTTCCAGCACCCCAACACTCCTCTGCCAAGTGGTTCCTCCATCCCAAGCAACCTGCACAGCAGCAGCCAGCCCAGAAGTCTCCACAGTGCAGGGCGACTCGTGCACCCCTGCTTGCAGCTGGGACCTTTGCTCAGCCCTGGAGACCGAGGAAAAGGCTTTGGAAAGGCAGGCTGGCTCCTGCAGCCAGCACCACGCCCTCGTCTCAGCCAGTTACTGTACAAATGGACAACACACACACATTATTTACAGCCCCTTTTTCACATGATGGAGCAGCTCTTGGCTCGGTCTTTCCTGATCTCTGTGTCACTCAGTAAGTCTGTCCTGCCAGGCATCTGTGACGCCCGCTTCAGTCCCCGCTTGGAGTTGCTGCGCTTCAGGTTCTTGTGCACCCTGTTGACAGAGGCCAGCGTGGTCACATGGAACACGTCCCTCACGCTGTTCTCTGACACCTTGGAGGAGCACTCTGCATAGGCCACTGCCCCGATCTGCCGTGCCAGCGCACTGCCCTGCAGGCCAGAGACAGCAGGAGAAGGAGGGGACAAGGTTAGGACACGGGTGATCTGCAAGGAGCTGCCTCTCACACAGCCAGCAACCCTGCCAGAGCACAGCAGCACTGAGGCCTTTCCCTTGGTCCTAAAAATTCAGAGCCAGACAGGGTTAAGGGATAAAGGGTTTTAACCAATTAAGGGTTAAGGGATAAAGGGTTTTAACCTCAGTATTTAATAAGGATCCTTGTGGGGCACCACTGCACCCAGGTGGGATGCGCCGAAATGCACACGCACCATAGATCTCAGATACAATTTTATAGACCTTGCAAATGAGCATATCTAACAAAGATTCCCTAATGAGAGGCTTGAATGAATAGTGTGACATCCCCCCATCCTGAGGAATTTCCCCCTGGATGGGCCAAATCTCAGTTTACAGGATTGTTCTAGAGAAGACTTTGGTTTCTCAGGACAGCGTTGGGCTTTCCAGCCTCCAGCTGTGAGGCCTCTGGGATGTTTGGTCTCCTGGCTTAACAGAATAGCAGGAATATGCTAAGGTATCAGTCTTGAGGAATTACAAGTATGCATGCTGAGAGCACTGAGGGTACATAAAAGGTATATAAAAGGTATATTAAAAAAAGGCAAAAAATCATCATGGTATCAGCACCATGGGGACACAGCAGCTCCTCAGCACCTGTAAACACAGTGCCAAGGCTCTGTGAGAGCTCCAGAGGTGAGGGCAGCCTCCCCAGCAGACAGTGCTGCCAACCACTGGGTCCTGGGCTACTGGCACTTTGTCATCCCCACAGTGCCACCCCTGCAGCTGAGACACCTGGGCACCCCCCCCTCACCTGGACAGTCACTGCTCTGCACAGCACAGAGCCAGGCAGAGCAGCAGCTCACAGCACAGCTGCCCTGCACCAGTCTGGGTCTGTTCCAGCCTGGAGGCCTTGCTGGGTCCCCTGGAGGCCACTGGCAGCAGCCCCTCAGCCCCCCAGCTGTGGCTTCCTTCCCCCCCTGCAGTTTTGCCCCAACACAGAACCCAAGCAGGAGTCACTGGGAGCAGAAAGAGCTGCACTGAACCAGGAGATGCAGAAGGACAACACTCCCCTTTAGCCAGTCCAACTTCTCAAATCAGCCACTTCCACCTGCTTTCAGGAATGATTTTCTGGCTAATAAGTGGGTGGCTGCTCAGTAGAGCATCAGGAATAGGTCAGGGCTTTCCAGAGCTGGGACAAGAGTGCTGCAAACCTGAGCAGCTCCGAGCCCCTGAGGCAGGACCAAGCCCTGGGCAGAGCAGTGACAGCACCCAGCTCTCCCCCCTGAGCCCTGCAGGGCCCTGCCCACACACACCTGCTCATGTGTCACGGGGATGAGGCGCTGCTTGGAGAGCTCCCGGAGGGTGTTGAGGTCTGTCCTCATGTCCAGCTTGCAGCCCACCAGCACAATCTTGGCGTTGGGGCAGAACTCCTGCGTCTCCCCTTGCCACTGCAGAGGAAAGGAGAGGCTCTGGTGGGTGTGGATTTTCCAAACAGGGTCACAACAGTCACAACTGTTCAAACACTGATATCAGCTCTGTAATGACTGCCACAGGCAGGGATGGGAATGGTCAGAGTATTCCTTGGACAGCTTTGTGCCTGCTCCAGATGATGCCCTGCAACCCTGCCCCATGCAAGCAGTGCAAGGCACAGGAGGCCAGTCCTGGCTGTGGAAAAACAGCAACCACACAGCCTGCTGCTCAGATCTGGGACCCCAAGAGTCAACACAGCCAGGTTTTGCACACTCACACACTATTTATCGCTGGGAGCCACCTGTTAAAGACATTATGATATTCAGAGCACAGCTATACCCAAGGAAATTAAGAATTGAAGCAATGGAAAGAGAAGGCCAGGGCAAACATCCATGTCCTTCATATAAATTGCTCCTTTCAGAGCTCCCAAAATGAATGCCTGATGTCAGCTGTGTCGGCAGCAGTAAATAAATCCATCACCTGTGACCTCCCCCGGGGGAGACCTGCACAGCTCCATCAGCATGTCAATGCCCCAGTTACTTATCTCGTGGTGCTGAAGTGGAGAGCAGATAATAAACAGAGATTACCCCCAGCTGCAGTCATCACCTGGAATTAGCAATTTCCTGCTACACTAACTGGTGGTTAAGAACATACCCTGGGCAATCAGAAGAAAGAAAACCAAATCACCAAGCCCAGTGTCCAGAACCTCGTGGGGAAGGGGAGTGCCAAGAATCACCCAAATGTCATTCAACCAGTATCAGAGCAAAGCAAAATATGAAAAATCTTATCTTCTACCAGGAGATTGTCTTAGGTGTCTCCAGACATCTGCTTGCCAAGGACACTGGTTCCCCAGGACTCAGGCACCCCCAGAATGCTGGAGAGGATGGTGCTGCAGCCACAGAGCACCAAAGGCCAACACACCCTCACAATGAACAGATCCAGTTCTTTTGGAGCTGGAATTCAAGCACCCTCATTTACTGAAGGATTTGAGCTACAAGGTCTGCTCACACCTGGCAGAGGTCACAGCCCTGTAGTGACACAGGGCTCCCCAGACTGTGGAGAGAACTGGGACCCTCTTCCTGCAGGGCTGACACCCCTGGGAGCCCAAGACTTGCTGTGCTACCAAGACTTGTCAGAAGCAAGGCACCACTCCATGAAAACCTGCTCTGCATGGAAGGCAGAGCTGCCTGCTTGCTCTCCCTCAGAAGGCTCTGCCCTTTCAACTGCACATGCTGTTCAGCAGCCCAGGCATCAGAGGGTCTGCATTAATAAAGATTTCCTCTGCTGAATTTTCGCCTGAGGCTCGAACAGGAAATGTTATTTTCCTTATTTGCTTGATATCACAAGCTAAAATCCATTTCAGCTTCATGGTGTCTCAGGAATTTTCCTCACTGCCATAAGGCTGAGCCTGCACCAAAGGAAACAAGGCATCTACTCAGAGGCACTTAAGAAATCCCCTGGGATTTGGGGTTTATTTTAAGTCACCATATCAAAAAAACATTGCCTAACAGCACTCAAAACATCTGTGAGGCTGCACAGGGAAAGCCACGCACTGAGCAAGGTGGACTCACACGAAGAGTGAGCAGAGAGAGACAAATGACTCCCAACCCCACCCAGTTATTGAGGGGTTTGTATTTCATTAAGCTATAAGTGATTCACTTGCATTGTTATTCTGCTGACTCCCAGGCTGAGCAGTGAATTCTTTGAGGCCACATGAAACACCCTCCCTCCACCCAGCCTGCTTGGTACCCAGGACCTGCTCTGGAAGCCAACACTGAGCCATTGACCAATTTATCTGAAGGGTCTTTGTCCCCTCACCAGGACACTCCTGAGACAAAGACCCGCTTCTCAGCCCTCCCAGCAGCTGAGTAAGAGGCACTTGCTTCAGCACAGCATTTGGCAAAATGTGGAGAGGCCAAGAGGCCAGCCAGGACAATGTGCCATGTTCAGGCCATCGCAGCCCTTGCAGCCTGGGGCTCTCTGGGAACAGCCACGGGAACCACTGCTCTGTGAGGCTTTTCATGCTCTGCTGTCTCAGTGTCACAAAGGAGGTGCCAGCCAAGGCTCCCCCCAGGACAGGATGCAGCTGCCAGATGGAATTCAGGAACCACAGCTCCCTGAATTTCATGGAAGGCAGCAGGGAACAGCCAGGACCAAGGGATGCAATCAACCAGGAAACCACTTACCCTCACTCCTCTGAGCAGCACTCAGAGCTGCTGGACTTCACTCCATCTCAGAGGAAAGCCTTGTATGGGACCTTCTCCCAGAAGTGAGACCAGCCAGGGGTGCTCCACAGCAGATCCCCAGCCCTGTGAGGCTCTCTGGGACCTGCCAGCTGGAATATCAGATCTGCTGAAAGGCACTAAGGTGCAGGTAGAAAACTCAGCTGCTCCCACAGAGCACGGCCACTCAGCTCTGCCCAGGCAGGCTCAGGTATCTCCAGGCCAGTGGCATTGTGCCATCTCATCTTATTAATTCACAGGCTTCAAATTCAGTGCCACAGCTCGTCATTTTTGTTGACAAGCTATAGAGAACTGATTGCTGTCTTTTTTTACCATGCAGATGCTGAACTGAGGGGAGAGCCAAAAAACTGAGCACTCTGCTTGCTTGGCAATAGGCACCAGGGGCCACTTCTCAGCTGCTGCAGGCAATCCACAGTCACTGGTGGCTCTGCTAACAGAGATCTATAACATCTCCCAAGGTCTTAATGGAAAACAGAAGAAATGCCCTCCATTTCTCTCTGTCCCCACACTGGATGTGTGAACACAGACAGACCCCACACACATGCTGCAAGCTGAGCTTCACCACTCAGTAGGCTCCTTTCAGATGGAAACATCCTGCATTCTGCACACACCAAGCACAGCACCTGACCTGACCTTCCTCCCCTGAGCACACAAACTCCAGCCACGCCCGGCCACAGGGCCAGAGCTTTGAGCCTCAGGGACCCCGTGGTGGCCCATGAGGTGCTGCAGAGGTGGCAGAGGCCAGCAGGCACGGGGGACTCACCTTTTTGAGCACGCTGTCCAGGGTCTCGGGGCGGCTGATGTCGAAGCAGATGAGCACAGCGTCCGAGTCGGGGTACGCCAAGGGCCGCACGTTGTCGTAGTAGGCTGAGCCTGCAGGGAGGAGGGCAGGTGAGCAGCTCCCATCCCAACTGCTGCTGGACCCAAGGGCCATGAAGAGTGTGCAGACAGACAAATAACCCCACCCAGTTATTGAGGGGTTTGTATTTCATTAAGCTATAAGTGATTCACTTGCATTGCTGTTCTGCTGACTCCCAGGCTGAGCAGTGAATTCTTTGAGGCCACATGAAACACCCTCCCTCCACCCAGCCTGCTTGGTACCCAGGACCTGCTCTGGGGTACCTGCTGGGACCCCCCAGCCCTCTCTGCCAGGCAGAATCTTTAATTCCAGTAAGAACTGGAGACACTGACATAGCACATGGTGCAGAGTGCTCTGTTGGAGACAAAGGGCATTAACCCCAGCTCTTGACCAGTGACCACACACCAGCAGAGTTTGGTTGGCAGAGGATTTGGTTCCTTTGTTTAGGCATGGAAGTCAGAGGTTTTGTGCTTGTTTTCTTATATTTACCCCTTTGACAGAGTGAAGAGGGAGGTGCTGCATCCCTCTCCCTCCCTAGTGAGCATCTGGAGGAGCTGTGCTGCTGGGGATGCTGCTCACACAGCAGGGAGCTCAGGAGGGCTGCAGTGCCCCAGCACAGCTCAGCACTCACGCCTGGATTCCATCACTTGTCATGCCAGTGCTGCACCACTGACACTGGAAAGGTGTGGCTGAGAGCAGACAGGGAATGCTACTGCTGGCTTGTAATCTCCCTTGCTATCTTTATTCAGGAGAGCTTGCTCACACAGATTGTGAGAACTTGTGACAGGTAAAAACAAATTGCCTTCTTTCTGGATTTGTGCTGGAAAAAGACAGACAGGTCTGTCTTTTTGGTATATAAAAGGAATGACAGGATTTGGTGAACATTATAAATGGAAGGGGATGATTCTGCATTGCACAGGAATTCTGTGAGCAGGCAAAGAGCCCAGCCTGAATCCTGCACAGCTTCTACCACACACGTGCACACACACACCTTCAAAGCAAATTTCAGGCACTGAAGTCACTGTGCCACAGCGTTTTTGTTTGCACTGCACTCTGTTGGTGAGTGCAGACACCTCAGCAGACAGCCACGGAGCAATCAGCTCACTGCTACTTAAAAACACTGGTTTGGTTTTGTATTGCAATGACAAATGACTTAAACTTCCTGCAGGGATGAGCAGCAGATGTTTATTTATGAAAAGAGGAAACAGAGACACCAGAGTCCTTGTGGAATCTGCCTCCTCCAAAAGCAGGATTGCCCACCCTAGGCTGAGGAAGCTGGACACGTTTCCTGCTGCAGCCCCTTGGCATGGCTGGACCCTGCACGTTCCCAGCCCAGGAGAAGGGTGCAGCCCAGGTGTCAGGTGGCTCCTTGATGAAGTTCAGCACCTGATGAATTATGGATGATGGTGGCTTACGTTTCCAGAAGGATGGAAATCTGCCTGGGCTAAGCACGAGAGGAGAATGGGCTGATTCTCTGCAGCAGCTCCAGGCCTGGGTCCTGCCTGCTCCCAGCTGAGGTGCAGCCCAGAGGGGGGCACAGTCCCCCAGCACAGCCCTGCACACCAGGTGCTCTGCAAACACTCCAGACTAAACCTGGGGAGCAGAGCCTGATGCTCTGCTTCTGCCCAGAGCCCTCAAGGGGCAGGCTGAGGGCTGTGTGGAGCCTCGCCAAGCCCTGCCCAGTGCCAGAGACTGCCCATGCAGCTCAGAGCACGGTGCCAACAACAGCAGAGCTCCGGGACTCTCACCAGCCCCTGCCACTCCCACGCAGCCAGGGGAAGGTGCCCTGGGTTTGGTGTGCAATTGGATTCCCAGCAAAATTGGCTACAGGTGTCTCCAGCTCTTCCAGCCAGCCCAGAGGAGCAAAGGCACCTGCACCCCCTGCTCCTGTTGGGGACAGAGGGGTCTCTGTCCCTGCAAAGTCACTGGAAGGGGAGCGGTCGGGATCAGCACAGAAGAAACAGATCCCGATCTCTGCAGAGCCCAGCCCTCTTCCTAGAGGGAAAGTCATGTTCCCTGATGGAAAGGAGCCATTCCCTGTGGCATCTTGGAGAGCTCTGGGGACAGGGATGGCAGACAGGCAGGCAGGGTGAGCCAAGGTGACCCAGTGTCCCAGGCACAGAGATTTCTGAGCCAGCCTCAGGCTCACGCTGCTGCAGCTCAGTTCACACTGGCACAGGCACAGCGAGGGGACCCAGCCCTGCTCAGCCCGGGGCTGCTTTCACAGCAGCATCAACACAGCAGCGCTCAGCTCCCCTTTCAACGGGGTTTTGAGTCTCCTGCTTGGCATGGGCGGGATGGGATGGGATGGGATGGGATGGGATGGGATGGGATGGGATGGGATGGGATGGGATGGGATGGGATCAGCGCTGATCCGCATGCCTGAATTAGCCCGCTCCTTTATCCGAGCCCTGCCCTCTCCCCCGTGCTCACAGGGGTGGCTGCCTCCAGACAGGGGCCCTGGTGCTGCAGGAAACGTTCCCACGCACATCCTCTCCCTGCAGCTTCTCCGTTTTGCATAAACACTTGAGATAAATGTACCCCCTCCCAGCCAAGGAATGCTCCTTTTGTAGGGGCAGTTTTGGCTCATTCAGCACAGACACTGCCACAGCAAACTGTCTCATAGCAACCTGCTGCTCCTCAGCAGCCAGCCAGCCCCTCAGCACAGAGCTGCTGCAGCCCCCACTCTCCCACAGGACCCCCCTGGCTCATCCCAGGGCCAGGAATCATGCCAGGAATCATGGTCTCGTCACCTGGGACCACAGGAGGAGAGATTCCCATGCTGAGGGAAGGGATGCACGAGGTAAAGAACCTGATCTTTTTAATGAGATCAAAATCTGCTTCACATTCATTAACTTTCTGCTCCAGCTGCAAGGAGCAGGAGTCACCCCTGGCACCTGAGCTGGCAGAGTTCAGCTCCCAGCCAGAAGCAGCAGCTCTGCCCACCTCAGGAGATGACAGAAACCCACATTCAGTGCTGCCCTGTGGGGCAGGAGAGCTGCAATGCTCCCAGCCAAGGTTTGCTCTGGAGAACTCTCTCCTGAATCAGGAAATTCTGTTTGGGTGATTAGCATTCTAAGGTTTTGCATCAATTACTTTTTCATCACATATAACAATTTAAAAAAAAACACAACAAAACTCCCCCAAAAAGCCCACCTAAACTAGCAAAAAAGCCTCAGTGCCTTCAACTGTAGCTCTCCAGTTTTATTGATTATGACCACTTGACACCTTGCAGATCCTGCAGCAAGGCACTGCAGAGACCCCCAGCCTGGCACTGGCAAACACACACAGGTGCCCAAGGCTGCTGTGCCTGCAGATTCAGCCTTCCTTCCCTGCCTGACTCATTCTCCCACTTGGCACCCAGGTCTGCAAGAACAGGACCTGTGTGCATCTGTTCATGATTATGGGGAAGATTGGAGCAAGCTTAAAAATAAAATCCACACAGTTGTCTGAAATTCAGGGGTGGATACAAGCAGGAGCAGCTCCTCTTTCCCCTTGGCTGGTAGACCCTGGGATGCCTGGCACTGCAGCTCAGAGATGCCACTCTTGGGCAGGGGACACAAATATGCTGTTTCATCTGTACCAGCACTGTGCTAATCTTCATTTGCTCCTTCTTAGCTGTTCTAGAGATAATGAACCTCCTCACCCAGGCACCCTCCATCCCACAATAGGGCATTGCAAACCAGGACAGGCAGTGATCTGCTCTGCAAGGGGCTCCCACAGCCCTGCTCTGCCTTCAAACAGAGGTGAGCACTGCCAAGACCTGGATTTCTCAGCAGCACTCTTGTCTTGGGGGGATCATTGTAAACTCTCCCCACAGAGGCAGCAGTGCTGAGGCACGTGCTGCTTTCTGCAGGGACTGCCAAGAACAGCCTTTGTGGAATGAAACAGAAATTCATCCCAGCTTTCTGGAGGGCTGCAGTGACAAACCAAAGAGTTTTGGGTCACCTCCCCACACAGAGGTGCCAGATGAGCTCCAGCCTTTAGAGGTGACAGAGGACAGATCCCACCCACGGTCCAGCCAAGCTCTGGATGAGAGGACAAAGCTGCCAAAGCAGGAGCAAGTCAACAGCCTCAGGACTTCTACAACCTTCTGTCCTGGCTGGACTTTGACATTTGTCTTGCTTGTGCAATATCACTGCAAACCCCTGAAGTACAGGAAAGGAAGAAACTGCTCAGTGACATAGAATAAACACCCTTCTGGAAAGTGCACAACTGGGATAAACCCAGCTTATCAGCTTGGACAATTAACCTCTGCTCCTAATTCTTACAATGCACGTACAAAAATGAGTGAATTACTGAAGAGCTCAGCTGGCATACCTTCAGGATGAAGGGAATGGTATTTGCATAGGCTGAGGTGGCATTTCTGGGCCCCTCTCCAGACCTCATTACTGGAAGCCTGCCCCTCAGGAGGAGGCTGTTCTGCTGGATTTACCAGTGCAGGAATCCCCAGCTCAGGCAGGCACAGGGTGCTTCTGCCTCACCCCAGCCCCGTGTCCTGCCTCACAAATGCAGCTCCCAGTGGTCCAGAGAAGCTTGCTCAGGTGCAAACCTCCCTCCAGCAACTGTGAGGAGTTCCTGAAATCTCCTTGTAGAATTCCCTGCTGGCTCCTGGGGGAGCTTCACAGTGTCTGGCGTGGCAGGACTGGGTCTGCAGCTGAGCCCTCCCAGCCTTTCCACAATCATGCCTGCAGCAGCTCACCAGGGGGACAAGTGGGGGTCACAAGTCCCTTCCTGGCACTCTTGCCATGTCACAAGGACAGCTGCCATTGCCACAATCTGCCTGTCATCCTTTCTACAGGGTACAACAAGCACCTAGAGTGGCAACAGCCTCCCACAGCACAGCCAGCACACTCTGCCCTTGGGGAACGCAGCCCAGGGCTGAATGAACACAATTATCTTGATGCAATGCTGCACATTTCGGGTTCACAAGCATGAGATCCCTCCCCAGCCACTTGGCTGCCAGATAAGGTTTCTTCCCACAGGGAAGGCTGGGCCTGTACACTTGCAAAGTCTAATGGAGTGGAGATTTTATCTTCAGAATCTGGGGCAAAAGGAGCAGGGAGAGCTGAGCACAGGAGAGAGCAGATCACCTCTGAGAAAGGGGTCTGCACCTGAGCTGGGAACAAACCCACTCCACAGAACAGCCTCCCTTGCCCACGAGGTCACAACAGCCAGCAGGGTCAGCTGGTTGTCACCAAGGCAGTGTTCCTCAGCACCCCCATAACTCCCAGGACACCCCATGGCCCCACAGATCTGTAGGGGACAAAGGACAGGTGCTCCCTTGATGCAGCAGAAGCATCCTCCATCCCTGAGCCACCCCCCACACCGTGCACAGCCCAGAGATAGGATCCTCCTGGGCACTGCCCTGCCCTGCCCTGTCATGTCTTCTCAAGGTCCATCCTCCACCCACTTCAGTATCAGCATTTCTGTTGCAACCCTTTAAAGTTCTGTCTGAGTGGCTGCTGACCTGCGTGAGAATGTGACCCAGCTGCACGTATTTTTAGGATTAACTACGTATTTGTGCTGAGGCACAACACAGGCATGCTGGTTTTAGGCTCTCAGTCTGAACAGGAAGCATGGGAGGAGCTCTTTTGGTATGGAAAGGGCAGCTCCACATTTTCTCAGAGTTCAGAGACAGAACTTGTTCTTACACTTTGGACGAGGCAGCCATGGCAATCCTGGAGCTGCACACTGGGAATCCAGGCACAGACAGCCACAGCATCCATGGAGATGCCATTGCTAAACTCAGCCCCTTTCAGCTCTCTAATCTCATCAACATTCCACTGTAGTTCCCTTAAAAGAAGGATCTGTTATCACAGCCTGTGGGTTCCCACACAGGCCATTCCAAGGCAGACTGTTTGCTGAGTACAGGCAAAGAGGAAGGCGGAGGGGGATTTGCAATTCACAGTGTTATTCTTGTCTTGAAAGCACATCTGCTGAAGAGACAGCGGCTGTGGAGGGCTGGCAGCCACACAGCTCCTCTGCTGAGAGCTGAGCAGGGCACTGCTGAACCTGTGAGCACTGACCTCTGCAACACTGCAGGCTGGAGCAGACACTGCAACTCTCCACCACTGCATCCTCATGGTCCTCAAAGCAAAGTCCCCTCCAGCAGCTTTCCAAGGCAACAGTGACCTTGTGCCAGGCTGGGTCTCCCACTGAGCACTGGCAAAGATGTCCCTACCAGAAGCAAGCAGCTCCACTCTGCAGCTGAATCTGCATCAGCAAAAGATGCATGGAGCAGCTCCAATGCCTCAGGTCACTCACTGCTCTGCCTGCCTGCACTTTGAGGCCACAGGCACAGGAGGCAGGAAAAGCCTCCCAGCATAGGGGGGTGAACCAAAAGCAAAGAACTGAGCCCAGATGCAAGGCATAAATGTAGGTTCCTCCCCATTATTACTGAAAACAGAACAAAAAGTCCACCTAGCTACAGGGTAAAGCCTCAGAGCTGCCAGCATCAGTGCTGCAGCACCCTGGCCTTGCCAAGGCACTGGGCAGCAGCGTGGCTTCAGCTCCTCTCTCCCCTTGCTTGCACCAGTGCCAGGGAAGCTCTGCAGCACAGGCAGGGCATTGGGCCAGCCCAGAGTGGGCAGAGTTCACTGGCAATGCCAGGTCCTGGTGGGGAACACTCCAAGCACAGGTCCCTGGGCAGCCCTGCTCACTGAAGGCTCTCGCTGCCAGAGACCTGCTGGGCACCGCAGTGCCTCCACTTCCAGAGCTCCCGGAGCTGGGCAGACCCACGGACACTCCCTGATCCCACGGGGAAAGCAGCATTGCATTGCTGAGGAGAACCTCCCTGCACGCCTGGGGTAACAGAGCTCCCTCCCAGACCTGACGCACTCAAACGAAACTCGAAACTCGCCCACTCCTTGCAGAGCATCGCTAAGGATCACAAGCCATCCACCCTCCTCCTGCTGCCGCAAGGAACAAAGCTCTTCCTGATGGGTCCGGGGCACTCCGGCTCTGGGAGGCACCCAGCCCTTTGGGAACAGCACTCCCGAGCCACCAGGCATCCGACTGAACAGGACTTTCCCCCACCACAAGATACCAGCCCTGTGCAGAGGAGTTGTTTCTGTGCTGAGCGTGTTCAGCCAACAGGCAGCCGAAAGAATTTGCCAGAACAGGAACAAGAAGAGCAGCAAAGCCCCGTGTCCTCCGTGAGGCTCTCGAGCAGAGGTGCCAGGGCATGGCCACTCCCTGGAGCTGGAATCATGTCCACCCCATCCAGTCAGCAGGCTCTGCTCTCCTTCCCTCACAGACAAGGAAGTCAATCTGCTTTTTAAAGGAGGCTTTAGCAAACGGGACAGGAGGGATGGGACACGGGGACATGGCACCTGAAGCAATTTTGCTCCCATGGTCTGTCCCAAGCTGGGACACAGATGGGAACAAACACAGAACACAACCAGCACCTGCAGATGTTGGACAAAGGGTACGTTCCTAGATCTAAAGCACGTTTGAGACAGTGCAGAGTCCCAGCATTTTCCTGTCACAGCACCACAGGTTTCATCCTTACGAAGGATTCTCAGTGCTGGAAACTCTACAGAGTCACCCTCCAGGCCCAGAAAACTTGATCAATGGACAAAGAGTTAAAAGAGGTTTAAAGAAAATCTGAGGTCCCAATACAATTTGGGAGCCATTCAGCTCTCCATCACTTCTGTCCACTCCGTGTCAATATTCCTCTAATGAGAGTTCCTGCCTGCCAGCTGCCAATGTCACAGCCTGTGTTTGCCACTTAGCAGGAGGGGTCAATTCAGCCCCAAAGGCTGCATTTTCCAACACACTGCCATCAGCCAGGATGACAGGACACAGGGAGCAGCCCCAGGGCTATCCAGGGCTTCCCAATGGGATGGCTGAGTGGCCAGGTGGACTGCAGCCACACTCAGCCAGCAGAAAGGGAGTTTTCCAGGCCAGACTTGCACTTTCCCCACCATCCACTGCTGAGTGATGCTCAGCTCACTCTGTGCAGCTTCCAGAGCCTCCAACTGCTTCCTCAACTAAGTATGAGGCCAGGGGAATTAATTTAAAAGTAAAAAAACAATATCAAGCTCCTCTCTCCAGGTCTCTGCTGATTTTTGAAGGAATTTCAGTTCCAATTCCTTATCTAAGAGATGGCAAGCATTTAAAACAGAAAATGTTCCCCTCCTCATGTCAGGATCACCCTTTCTCAACACCTCCCTCTTCACTCCTGCTGGGATGGAATTTATCATGAACAATAAATCCCCATGTGAAAAGCAGCTTAAAAGAGAGAGTAGGTAGCACAGAGAGAAAGGGAAGTGCCCACCAGTGTCTGTCATTCTTCATGGCAGGGGCAATGAGCTACTCCTGATCCCTTCAGCTCAGCTCGTTCAACTCAAAACTTCTTTTGCCAAAGCTCCCATTTATAATGTAGTGGAAACTCGACAGTGGTTTGTCTACAGCTAAAAATTTCAGTTTGATTACTAGGGGAAGTTGCTGTATAGTGCTTTGCAGGATTGTTTATTAAGAACTAGCTCCTGTGTATTCCAAATCAAAGGGAATTTATGTGGAAAACTACCTGATGAGCCCTATCTACAGCAAAGCTGTTAGGAAGGTCTGACATTTTTCATAGGAGAAGAGAGAAAGAATCAAAGTCCATTTCCTTTTGGCTGCAGAGATAAATATTGGAAACACATATATTCTGTCACAAGGGGAAAAATGACTGTGTGACAGCATCAGATGCAGGTATCAGGTACATACTTTAAGGACTTTTCATCATGTCCTTTTCTTTAAAGATTTGTAAGACCAAAGCAAATCATTCTGGAGAATTCCTGAAAAGCAGACAACGCTTCAAACGTGCTTCCACACCCTCCAAAGATGAAGATTTTATATCAAATACAGATATTCAAGAGCAAAGCCATTCAGTGCCTAGCAAAGATAACCCACCCCATCCCCTTCCAAGGTTGCAGAAGCCCATGGTTTGGAAACCCCCCCAGCCATGGGGGTGAGCAAGCTGTGGGTGTCCACTCATGTGCATCCCAGTGACATGAGAGGCCAATCACCCCTTCCTTAGTCCTGGCTCACCCTGAGCAGCTTCAAGGAGCCCCCTGCACCCCGGGCCAGCCAGGATGGTTTCACTGAGGCCACCTCTGAGAGGCTCCAAACACAGGTCAGCCCAGCACCAACCACCACACAACAGCTTCCATGTTGTAACCTCCACTTGTAGTTAAATAAACAGCTTTTTTCCACTTTTCTCTGAGGAAATCTTTCCTGAACTGGTTGGGGGAGGGGCAGCTGAAATTGGCTTTTCTAGAGGAGACCCCCTTGGAGGTTTCCTCCTAAAATTTGCCCTAAACCAGGACAACCACTCTGTGCTTCAA
This sequence comes from Eopsaltria australis, assembly GCA_034509425.1. Taxonomy (NCBI): domain Eukaryota; kingdom Metazoa; phylum Chordata; class Aves; order Passeriformes; family Petroicidae; genus Eopsaltria; species Eopsaltria australis. The sequence goes on from JAVTVJ010000798.1 coordinate 108,456, forward strand.
GCACAGCTCCTGGTCAAACACTGAGAGCCAACACTTCATCCACAGCCCCAGGAGCTGCCCCGGTGTCCTCGTGGTTCACAGCACAGCACACAGCTTGCAAGCAAAGCTAAACCTAATTCCCTTTTCATCTCAGGGAGTTAAAATCAGCAAAAGCAAGATCTCCTGAGTCAGGAAGCTCCAGAAAAAGACTCAACCATACTTTACATGTTTGAGCTAGTCCAAGACTCAGCAAAGCCACCACTCTACGTAGAGCTGTGCTGATCCTATAGCTCACATTTGATGAATGCAAAATTACAGCAAGGAACCTGAATGAACAACAGGAAAAGAAAGTCCTAGGGTATGTTTTAATTTACTACTGCTCTTGGACACCAAGAGGACTTCATTTGTCATCAGCATTCCAGAAATTATGAGAATATGGGGAAAGAGCACCAGCAAGCACACGATGTACATTCATCAGCAGAGCACAGCATTCAGCCGCACCGCCTGTACAAAGGGATCCAAAGGTAAATTAGAAAGTGCATGTGAACTTTGTGGGATGCCGGCATTTCTATTAGCTCTGCATCACACACTTCACTTGCAACTCGTGCCTCCACTGACAGCAAAGTTTGGGACGGATCTTGGTGGGCTGGGACAGCAGTGCCCGAGGCTTCGCACAGAACCACAACTGAGGACACAAAGAGGCGAAACCAAACCAAGCCAAAAAGACGCCAGAGAACCCCAGAGGCTCTGTGGCAGCAGGCAATGACAGGCCAGGGCATCCCTCCCGAGGTGAGGGCTCGCTCCTCCAGCAGCACAGCCCCTCCTCCCCGCTGCCCTCCGGCCTCGCTCGCAGCCGGAGCCGCTTCTCTCGCTGCCCATCGGGGCAGCACCGAGAGGCCGCGCAGAGCGGGACACGGGAGCAGCCCGGGGCCAGCCGGGAGGCTCGCAGGGCTCGGAGCCGCTGCCCCAGCCCCAGCCCCAGCCCGGCCCGGGTCGGGTCGGGTCGGAGCCCGTGGCTCGCAGGGACGATGCCGGCCCCGCCGCCCCCCGCGCAGCCCCCGGCCCCACCTGAGGTGTCCCACATGTTGAGCTCCGTGCGCTGCTTGTCGATCTCGAAGCTGGCCGTGTAGTTCTCGAAGACGGTGGGCACGTAGCTCTGGGGGACGGAGGGGAGAGCAGAGGTGAGCCGGGGTGAGGGGATGCGGGGCGCACAGCCCGGCCCGCCCGCCCCCCATCCGCCGCACCTCGGGGTAGCAGTCCTTGGCGAAGACGTGCAGCAGCGCGGTCTTGCCGCACTGCGTGTCCCCCACCACCACGATCTTGCAGCGCGCCAGGTGCCCCTCCATGGTGCGGGACCGCCGCGCCCGCGCCGCCGCTTTACCGGACCGGCCCCGGCCTGGCCGCGCCCCCGGCCCCGGCGGCACCAACCAGGCGGAGCGGAGCCGGCGCTGGGCAGGGCCGAGAGCCACGGCCGGGCCCCGGGAGCCGCCCCCCGCCGGCCCCGCCGCCCCTGGGGCGTCCTCTCGGTGCTGCCGCCGCTTCTCGGCAGCCGCGGGGATCCGGGACCGGCGTGGGCACGGCCCTGCCCGGGGCTCTGCCCGCAGCCCCGGTGCGGCCCCGGCCCCAGCCCCGCGCTGCCCCGGAGATGCCCTTATCCCCGCTCTGCCGCTGCCCGGGGAACGGGAGCTGTTCCCTGAGGAATCCGGCAGGAGCGGGGACAGCCGGCATTCCGGCTCCGCAAAGATCCCCGTGTCCCCGGTGTCCGTGACACCGGCAGGGGCAGGGCACCCGTCTCTGCAGCAGCTGCGTGACCCCAGTTCCGCCTCACAGCCCTCGGCGATTTCTGCTCTCCGTCCCTCCCTGAGCACGGGCAGCACATCCATAAATTACGGGCACTGAGTTTAATTAGCAGGCCACTCTGCTGCTGATATTTTGCTGGCCACCTGCGGAAAGATTCACCTGAATGGCAAACTGACAAGCTGCCTGTCACAAAATGCAGTAAAAATAGACACAAGGAAGACAAAGCAGGCCTGGAGAAGTGGAAATGAAAATGTTTTGGCAGCAAAACCAGATTATTAATGGACTGAGGGGGCAGACTGTTTTCACTGAAATCACAGTCATTTTTTGTGTATAAATATTGGTGCTGTGCATGATGTTGGGACAAGTAAAGAGCAAAGACAGGGTGCAAGGCAAGGGAGTGCCATGCAGGTGCCTAGTGGTTTCAGGTGTTTTTTGGCCTTCTGACGCCCCTGCCAGCCAAGCCCCCCGGGACACAGCAGCCTCAGTCAGCCCTTTGAGCCAGATGCCTCCACGTGGTCACAAACCATTCCGGTCCCTCCTCTCAGGATGCACCTCCAGGACAGGAGCCAAGTGCAAGCAGGGCTGAAGGTGTGTCTGTAGCACATCCAGCTGGCCAAATGGGAATGCAGGTCCCACCTCATCATCACGTACTAGAGAAGACCTGAAAGCTGTTGTCCAAGGAGACGAGGTAGTCCTGGAATCCCTGTAGTTCCTGTCCTCAACTGGTCTGATTCCTGCATTTTGTGAGCCAGCAGCTGGCTCAGTCAGGTCTTTGTTCTGCAGCTTTGCTGTGGGTTTTGCTGCAGCGTCTCTGGGCCTCCCAGCCTTGTCTAAAGCAAAACGATGAGTGACTGTCTCATGCTTGTTTCCTCCAACCCTCCCTGGGGAAAGGAGCCTGTGCAGCACAGTGACAGGTTTATAAGGCCTGTAGTATTTTTTTGCCTTCTCATATGTGTGCATGTCGCTCCATTTTTATGCACAAGAATGGAAAGAAAAGTTCATTGTCTTGTGATTGCGGGCAAAGGAGTGCAGGGTATGCATCAGTGTCACCTGGAGCAAGGTTTTCCCCTGGCCAATGCCCTTTCTGACACGTTTCTCAATAAGAATTGGGTTTTTGCTCCCAACCAACAGACTGTTGAAACCCTGCCTCGGTGGAGGCAGGACGCTCTCTGCAGGGAGCACAGACCTTGGCAAACCCAACAGCCACATTTTCCTTCCCCAGGGAGAGGCAGCGAGTTGACTCTTGCTCAGAGCTGCTGGGCACCATCACTGCTGAGCCTCACACCCCCTTCAGTGCAGAGCAGGCAGCGCTTGCAGGATGTGTTCAACAATCCTCCACCACAGTGTGCATTTTCTGAGCAGGCTGCAGAGACGTGCTGTGACTGTCACTGTGCGTGGAGAGGCGACAGATGGCTCGCACACATTTGCTCCTGGAAGTGCTTCCCCAGTGGCTGGATCCTCCCTTGCTGATCCACACTCTCAGGGTCTTCATTGCTATTATGAATTAACTTCATTGTGTTATATCTGTGCCATTTCCTGTGCAAAGAAATTGGAAGGCATCCTGTGCTGGGAAAATAAACTGTGAGAAGCCAACCTTCAGTGAAGGACCCACGGCCTGAAACCTGGAGCTGTGACAGCTTGTTCTGGTCTGCAGAGTCCCGGAGTTTGGTCCTGCACAGCCAATCACAGCCTCTGGGCCTGATTTCAAACATGAATTACTGAGTGAGCAATGTCCTGTGCTCTGTCACATGGCCATGGTGTCACCTGGTGAGAGGTGCACTGGTGTCACCCTGGGACTATGGACAGAGCTCCTGCTCATCACATCATGCAGTGACAGCTTCCTGGATTTTTCTGACGATTGTTCACTTTTTGCCCATCTTCTCTTTGACATTTGTCTCGGTGTGCAATGTCTGATTCCCCAGCCTCTAAGCTGGGACAGGAATAGGGGACACACTTCAGCTTCTCACCAGATCTAGTCTTAAATATCTTTTTGGACTTGTCAAAAAAGGTAAAGAACTAGAAACCTTCCAGGCCAAGCTGTAGAGTATTGCTAACTATGAACACTTGGAGTTAAACCATTCAGCCCAGAGTGGTGTGTTGATGCTTTCCCCAGAAGATAAAGAGGTGGGAAAGCAGTAGTGATGCAGCAAAAGAATACAGATCAGCAGCAATTAAGAAGGTTAAAAAAAGAAAGAGAGAAAAAAAAATCCCAGCCAAATCCCCTTTCATGTGTCCAGCCTGTTTACATTCTGGACTAGAATGGTGCTGATCTGACTCACTGCTGCCATTAATGAAGTTTGCACCTCTGGGTGAGCAATTTAATTTATCTCAGCAAGCCAAAGCTCATTATAACAGTCCATAAATGCTATCAGATGAAAGCAGCATCCTTCAGCAATCTCGGGGATTAAAGCAAGGAGGCATTCAAATGCCAAGGCTTCTGCTGGAAAGACTGCAGTGGGAGCATGTGTGCTAGAGGCTGAGGAAGCACAATGCCTCAATTACTGCTGCAGATTTCTCTGTGTCAGACAGTGATCTGGAGCCTCTGAAGCAGCTCTGGAGGTGAGCAGCTCCCTTTTCTCAGCCCCCTCTCTCCAGACTTCTCTCCTTAGGGTTCATCAAGCCCAGCAGCAGCTGGAGAGAAATGGGGGGTCTGGGGGGCTCCGGAGTTTGGCCACAGCTGGAGGCTCTCCTCCAGGGAGCAGGAGGCCCCTTGGAGGGGCATTGCGGCATGAAGGCAGAAAAAGAGACTTAAGGTGGGAGGAAGAAAGTGGCTGATTCTGTCCTCCTGGGTGTAAATACCTCCTTGCCACACGTCCTGTCCTGGGCTGGATCCAGCTCCTTGAACTGCAGCTCCCAGCACTGCGCTGGCCTTGCCCTGGCCCTGGCCTTGCTCTGGGTGGAGGGAGGGCAGCACCCACATCGTTCCCATCACTCCCTTTCTGCCAGGGCTGCCAGCGTGGCTGCAGCACACAGCACACAGCACACAGCACAGCACACAGCACACAGCACACAGCTCCAGCACACAGCACACAGCACACAGCACACACAGCTCCAGCACACAGCACACAGCACACAGCACACACAGCTCCAGCACACAGCACACAGCACACAGCACACAGCACACAGCTCCAGCACACAGCACACAGCACACAGCACACAGCTCCAGCTGTTGGGGTGTTGGAGTGAGCCCAGCTCAGTGGAAACGGCTTCTTCAGCATCAGGAGTGATCTCCACTGCCTTCACCTTTGAAATCATACGCTCAGGTTTTGCAGTTCTTTTTCATGTGAAGGTGGGGTGGGCAAGGGATGAACAGAAATAAACCCTCAAACCTTCAGTTTCTTTTCCATTTAATTCAAAAAATGAGCTGCATATCCCAAACACAAATTGCAGGGAAAAAACAGTTTTTAAAATCTTCCTTTCTGCAGGCATGACACAATGAGGCAGCATCCTCCAGGCTGTGTGTGCCTGTAGGGCTGCAGGCTGCTGGGGAGGTCCCTGCTGCATCTGAGGGATGGGGCTTCTCTGCAGGGCTGCTCCATCCAGGAGAGGGTCTCAGCAGGGCTCAGGTGAGGGTCTTGCCCCTGCACTCCCACTGCTTTTCCCTGCAGAGCTGCTCATGGTCCTGGGGTGAGCCAGGGAAACACGGAGCAGCTGGCACTGCCAAAGCACAGCAGCCAGGAGCCCTGGGCCCTGGGGCAGCAGCAGAGATGTTGGTGGTGCAGAGAAACCTGAGTCTTGATCCAAGGCAGAGCCCTGGTCCTGCCTGCTGTACCCCTGGAAGCCTCAGCACACTGAGGCAAGTCTGTGCATTTTCGGCGAGGTGGGGCACACTGACCAGATAACGGGGATGCACAGCATGTGGATGTGCCAAGCCTGTAATTTTGGGACTATAATTGTCAGTAAATTATTGATGCTGTGGCATAATTAGAAGTTAAGGAGACTGATTCTCATTTCACACGATTTCTCCCAGGACTGCAGTGGAAAAAGTGCCTCCTTCCAGAGGAGGACGCAGGGGGATGCTGTTCTGTGCACACCTGGAAATTGGCCTCATTCCAGCCATGCCATCCACTCCTGCTGCACATCCACAGCCTCTGCTGCTGCAGCTGTGCAGGGGAAGAGGCTGGAGAATTCCCAGTCTATGCATTCTGGGAATGATGCTCTGTGCTGGGAGGATTTCTTCAGGCTGCCGCCGGTGCGAGGAGTGAGCCGCCATCCACTGAGCTTCAGTTGGCACTTGACAACTGCCTCCATTTGTCTCTGTGATCAAAACAGCAGCGCAGGGAGCTGCAGCTGTGAGTGGCAGGGATGTCTGAGGGGTTGTGTCAGATCTCCTCCACCTGCTGCTCTACCTGTCAAATCTAAATGTAATTTTCTGTGATACAGGCACAGTGTCACCCAGGAGACACAGCAATCCTGGAACGTGTGATGCAGGTGGGACATCTTGTCTGTGTCTTCCTCTCTCTGCATCCTAGCACTCTGCATACACAGGTAAAGAAAAGGCAGAAGAGAGGCATGAGGAATCTTTCTCTTCAGTTCTCAACAAATCCAGGAAGATGGATCGAGGTCAGCGCTTGCTGTAGAGCCAGGAAACCAAAGTGTAGAGCCCTGAAAGTGTGTGTGTGTGTGGATCCTGGCACCCTGAGGGGGCTGACTGCAGCCCCACAGCTGCTTCCTGTGCTGAACCCCTGCCCTGGCCTGCAGCTGGGGGGACAGGGAGCAGGGGGGCTCCAGGAGCATGGGCAGCACCAGCAGAGAGGGATGGAGGCACCAGGTCAGGGCCAGAGTTGGAATGGTCTGAGCACCTCCCCTGTGGTGTGGAGCCACCCCATGTCCAGCAGCCAGCCCCCGGCCACCAGTGGGGTCTCAGGAAATCCCACCCTGCAAGGTAAGGCTTTTGTGGCCTGAGCCTCTGGGGTTCTGTCCTGAGAGAGCCCTGGGAGCTGGCACAGGGCCTGCTGACGAGAAAATTGCTGCCAATTTTTTTTATCTTCTGCCTGGTCATTGTTAAAATGTCCTTGAGAGCAGAGGAGAGGGAGTGCTAGAGCCCTTGGAAGAAATAAAAGGACAAGGAACAAAGGGCCAGGCAGGGAAGCTGGCACTGCTCCTAATGTGGCACATCCTCCTCCTCAACCCTTCTCAGGGGATGGGGGGAGTGCAGGAGGCTGGAAAAAGCAGGACAGCAGCTTACAGGGAGGTGAAGGGCTGCTGGAAAGCTGAGTGTCTGGCAGAGAGAGAACGAGAACAGTTACCTGGGTGGCCTGTGCCCACCTCTGGCTGTAAATCACAAGTCAGCACAATTCAGAAGGGCCTTTGCCAGCAAAAGCTCACATTTGGAGAGCTTGCTGGACAATGGGCCACAGCAGTGAGCACCAATTCCAAACAAGTTTTCTCTAGCTAATGCTCCCTTGCTGTCTTGCACCAGTGTCCTGTCCCCAGCAGGCAGTGGGCAGCTGCTGTGATGTGCTGGGGATCCCAGGTCTGCAGGCTCAGAATGGGCCAGCTGCAAATGCCCAGCCCTTGCCTTCCCTGGCTGCTCCCCAAAACAGCTTCACTCACACCAATTCCAGGGCAGCAGCAAGCCTGGGCTGACCTTAACCTGCTGCTTCAACACAGTGGGAAAACTACCCCAGCAGGACACAGAGTGAAGTGGGTAAAGGTTTACAGGGAAAATGTTACTGACTGAGCTGATAAGGAAAGATTGACTCAGAAACACGAAAGAGACAAAGGCACAGAGAGTGTTCTGCCCAGCCACAGAGTCCTGCTGCTGTGCAGAGCTCTCCCTGTCCTGTCCAATCTGCTCCAGAGCTTCCCACAGCTGGAGCAGCCTTGCTGAAGAGGAATCTGACTTCCCAAATCCACTGCTTTCACTGACCACTGAGCCTCTGGGGATCATCCCCTGAACTCTGGGGTTGATAGAGGCTCCCTTTGGACCAGCGTGTTCCATGCACCATAAGAGCCCTGACAGCTGTGAATATAAATCACTGAAAGAAGGAAGGCTACCAGAGATGCTAGGAAGAGCAGCAGAAGGTAGAGGATTGTGCTCTGGCTGCTTCTTTCTAATCTGGGGTGTGGGAAATGCCCAAACATCAGGAAGGCACTGTATTTCTGTATTTCTCAGAGCTGACCAACAGCAAACAAAGGGTAAAGCTGGCCTGTGGTCCTGCCGTGCAACTGGACACGAGTCTCCTCCTTGTTCCCACCGCAGCCACCCCAGCACCCATAAATCTGCCACACAGCACGATGTGCAGCCTGCCCCAGGCTCTGCCCTCCTGCCTCCTTTTCCTGCCTTTGTGCTCCTCTTCCTGAGCAGCCCCAGCCGCTGTCAGTCTCAGGCCAGCCCAGCCCGGAGCGTGGCCCTGCAGGACACAGCCACAGCCACGCAGAGCTCCTGCAGCCCAGCCCAGCAGCCCACACTGCGACTCCTGCAGCCAGCAAAGGCCCTGGAGATGCTGGGATTTGCTGATCCGTGGGCTGGCCGGAGCTGTCAGAGTACTGGGAGTGCCCTGCCCTGCACAGGCACCGTGCTGGGTTTTGTTTGGCTTGGGAATGACACAGAAACTTCCCAGCACACTGATGATCCTCCGGGTGCTTTGTGTTTTCTCTCTGGGCATGGATATTTTTCTGGTTCGGGGGCTCTTTGAGCAGTCACCCTGCAGTGGCTGCGGGTTGTTAGGGACGGGTTCACCAGGAACAGACAGCTGAGGTGTGGATGCTGTAATGAATGCTCTGCACACACAAAATGGCACCGAACCGGCATTCCCGATGGTAAGTGTGATATCTGGGAGCCGAACAGGAGCCCGAGCAGTGAGCTCATGGAGGAGGCTGATGTCTGCTGGCAGAAAGAGAGGGTGGATCCAGCGATCTGTCTCCACAGGTTGCTTAATTTATTTTTCTTTAGTTGCAGACTAGAACTCCGCTCCTCCCTCCGACCCGTGTGCAGCCCGTGCCTCCTCCCTGTCGCCAGCGGCCACCGATGGCCACTAAACTGCCCGCAAGCGTCAGGATTTGCGCACTATAAACTGTAGGACTAACACAGGGAAATGATGCTCCAGCAAAACTGCCATTTCACCATGTCCCCAGGAAGGACGCAAGCAGCGTGTTTGTTGAAAGGAATAATTTAGCCAAAAAAAAAAAAAAAAAAAAGGGAAGGGATATAAAAGACAAAAAAGGCGGCGTGGAGGAGATGGCCCGTGGCGGCGGAGGGCCGGGCACGGCTCGGGGAGCAGCCCCGGGGCCGGAGCGGGGCTGACCGGTCCCGCCGCCCCGCCCGCCGCCGCCGCCGCTCCGCGCTGCCCCGCCCGAACCGCTCCGCCCCCGGCCGCGCCCCGGCTCTTCCCCGCCCGCCGCCGCCGCGCCCGCAGCCGCTCTCGCCGCTCCGCAGCGCCATGTCCGCCGAGCCGGCCCCGGCCCCCGCCGCCCCCGAGCCGGCCCCCGGCCCCGAGCCGCCCGCGGGCGGCGGGGAGCCGGCCGAGCACCGGGCGCTGGTGCTGACGGGGTTCGGCGGCTACGACAAGGTGAAGGTGCAGGCGCGGCGCGGCGCTGACCCGCGGCCCGGGGAGGTCTCGGTGAGCGTCCGAGCCTGCGGCCTCAATTTCGCCGACCTGATGGCCCGGCAGGGCCTGTACGACCGCCTGCCATCGCCGCCCGTGTGCCCCGGCATGGAGTGCGCCGGCACCGTCCGCGCCCTCGGCGAAGGCGTCCGCGACCGACAGGTGAGGGCGGCCCGGCCCGGGGGCCCCGCCGAGCTGCGAGGCTCCGAACCGCCCCGCCGCCCCGCAGGTGCGGCCCCGACCGACCCCGCCCTCGGCCGGGCCCGGTGCCCGCAGCCCCGGCCGCTCCACCCGGGCCGGGGCTCCCCGTCGGGACGGGCGGGCCCGGCAGCGCAGAGCCCCCGCCAGGGGCCCGCCCGACCCCACCCGCGGAGGCTTCGACGGCGACAAGGCGGGGGACAAAGGCCTTGGACAAAGGGGCAGGGCGGGCAGGAATCCCCGGGCCGGCCCTGCTGCTCCGGGACGACGGGAGAGCTGCGCCCGACGGAGCGGGCTGAGGGGCTGGAGCTGCGGGGAGGAGCTGGGGTCGGCCGTGTGCCTTAGATTCAAGAGGTTTTCCTAAGTTTGGACATGCATTTTTCATGATTGATGCTACTAAACGTTTCCCAAAGGTCCCTGCCTCTTGGCAGGATGATCCTTACAAGGAGCAGCAGTAATGTTCTTCGGTGTTTAGACTTCTGCTCTCAGCTTGGCAAGGAGAGTAGGACATGATCCTCATCCCTCTTGCCTTGTTTGGGATGCAGCATGGATCCAGTGGTTGGTTTGGGCAACCACAGTTTATGTTTGGGTACCACTACAAAGCCAGAGCCTGGAGTGCCTGTGGTCTCGCTGAGGTTCCTGGCGTGTGCCCAGGTGTGTGGTGAGAGGTGCTGTGCTGCAGTCTCCCGATGAGGAGGGAGCAGGCTGTGCTCTCCTGCCTGATCCAGCGGTGCTGCAGTCCCTGCAGACCTCTGCACAGGGAGCAGTGTGTGTGCAGTAGCTCTGACCTACCAAGAGAAAGGGTGTGATGGCTTCTGCTAGCCTTGGGGGCTTGTTTCAGACCACCCTGTCCTCTGATTTCAGGTTGGCGATAAGGTGATGGTCCTGGCTAGGTCAGGGCTCTGGCAAGAAGTCGTGAATGTGCCGGCCAGTCAGACTTTCCCCATGCCTGAGGGGATGAGCTTCGAGGAAGCAGCTGCTCTTCTTGTTAACTACATCACTGCCTACATGATTCTGTTTGACTTTGGAAACCTGAGACCCAACCAGAGTGTCCTCATCCACATGGCTGCAGGTAAATAGTTCTTGCCAGACCATGCTGAGACTCTTGGTTTCACCGTGCAGCTTCTGAATAAGTGACATGGGTGAGGTAACAATCAGAACGGGTCTGAACTGACAAAATGTCACCGAGCAGAGATGTGGGCTTCATGCTGACCCCATTTCCCAGCAGCTGGGGGTCAGTCTCTCCCAGGTTGTGCAGGCATCAACCTCACCAGGCTGAGCCTCTGTTCCCCAGGCTGCTGTGCTGTGTGCACAGCAGGGATAATTCACCTATTCAGAGGTTTTTCTGACTGCTGGGGCTATTTGCTTCTAAATCTTTCTCTCTGCTGATTTTCAGGTGGTGTGGGAACTGCTGCCATCCAGCTGTGCAAGACTGTAGAAAATGTCACCATTTTTGGCACAGCATCTGCCTCCAAGCACGAGGCACTCAAGGAGAGCGGAGTTGCTCACCCCATCGACTACAGAACGATGGATTACGCAGAGGAGATCCGGAAGATCTCTCCCAAAGGTATGATGTGGTGGAGGACTTCTGCAACTGTCTCACGTTTCTTTCAGTTGCAAAGAAACTTTTATTTACTTCCAATTCCCTCTGTAGGTGTTGACATTGTCCTGGACCCACTGGGAGGATCTGATACGACCAAAGCTTTTAACCTGTTGAAGCCGATGGGCAAACTCATCACTTATGGTGAGTGTGAGCAAGGTGCCCAAAGGTGCCCGGGGGCTCTGTGATGGTGGAGTGGGATCCACACAGGAATGCTCCTTGTCTGGGTGCGTGGCTGTCAGGGACCATCACTTTCCTCACTGCACCCTGTGTTGTAGTTCTGTTATTTCATGAAGGTCTGCAGGATGCCTTGGCTTGGTGAGATACTGAGGGGAGTGAGATTTGTGTCTTGTCCCCAGAGCTGTGCTCACAGGCTCCAAGGCTCTTTCCTCCCACAGTGAAATCTCTCTTGGAGTAAAAGCTGGTGCCTGCAGGGGAAGCTGGAATGTCCTCATGGAGGAATACTGGCATAGCTGCTTTGTCTAGGCTGAGTTAATGCATAGCCTTGCTTTTCTTTTAGAGGATGTGTGGGAGATGAGGTTTGAGGCTACTGAATACTTATCTCTCCATTCCCCAGCCCTGGAACACTGTGATTTTGTCCCATAGACAAAGCTCTCACACAGCCCCCAGTGGGATTCCAGACACTTGCACCAGTGTGCTGCTTTGGTTGTCCCAGCCACTGCAGCGTGTTATTCCCCTGAAGAAGCAGGGCTGTAGGAGAAGGGGAAAGCTGTCCTGCCCTGGCTGGATGTCACTTGTAACCCTTTCTTACCCCTGCCAGTCTAGCTGCACTGCTGCTGTCTTAGGAGGGCCAAAGAGAGTGTAGTTGTTCTATATTTTTGCCGCGTGAGTGCTGATAATCCAAATTCTGCATATCCTGAGGCTGAGGTCAACTGGGCAGGTTCTGCTGTGATCCAGTTCCCAGCTCTGTCCCTCACTATGCTGAGTGGCTGTTCCCTGTGCATGGTCTGAGCTGATCCGTGGGATGCCCATTGCCTCCTGTGTTGTGTTCCAACTCACCTGTGCCTTGCCTTCCTCTCAGGTGTAGCAAACCTGCTCACTGGGCAGAAGAAGAACCTCATGGCTATGGCCAAAACCTGGTGGAACCAGTTCAGCATCACTGCCTTGCAGCTCCTACACCAGAACAAGGCTGTGTGTGGCTACCATCTTGGATATATGGATGAAGAAGTTGAGCTCCTCAGAAGTGTCGTAGCCAAGCTGGTTAACCTGTACAGCCAAGGCAAAATCAAGCCCAAAATAGACTCTGTATGGCCCTTTGATCAGGTGAGTCTGAGCTGGCATGCAGGCCAGCAGTGGTACAGAGTGAGCACCTTGTTCATGGGGGCTGAACTGTTGAAAATATCTAATAACCATCTGTTCTCAGATATTCATTGCCTTTTTCCTTTTAAAATATTAAAGCTGAGTTAAAGTGGCTGAGCTATTCTGCTCCAGTGCACAGGGCAATGCCAGACAGTGTCTCTGAGGAGCAGGGCAGGGGCTCAGCTGTGCTCCAGGAGCAGCAGCAGCCAGGAAGGGGCTGGGTTATCAGTCTGGAGAATGCCCTGAGTAGTCTGTACCCTGTAATTAAGCAGACAGATGGGAAGGTTGTTGCTGCCCTTCCAAGACTGCAAAAGAGCCCAGGCAGTGAAGCAGAATGAAGATGTTAGAAGGGAGCAGGAGGTTTTTCAGCAGCTCTGCTCTGCTCAGGGATACTACATCGATGTGTCCAGGCAGAGTCAGGCTCTTCCCTTGGGAATCTTGTGCTGGGGCAGGACTTGCTGCAGGGGAGCAGAGAATTTAATGATGATCAGTGTTCATACCTGAGAGCTAGTCTGATGCAAAGGTTTAAGGAAAGCTTTGATTCTAGGCCTGGCCCAGGGGCTTAAAAAGAATGATAATAATGATACAATTCTGTGCATATATTGTGAACTGGGGGAGGCTTTGTCCTCCTGGCAGGGGGCTGGGATCCTCCCTTTGGAGAGGAAACTGGTGACACACACTGCACTCTCACATTTGTGTGAGCAGAGCATCCCTGTGTGTGTTAGGGTTGATCTGTGTGAATTCCTGAGGATAGTTTCCTATGGACCTTCTGGGGTAGGTGCCCAGGTCTGTCCAAAACACACCTGACTGCTTGGGACTTGCTTGAACTGCCAGGAAAGCTGTGCCTCAGACTGGTCTGGGGGGACTGAGGGGCCCAGGAAGGGCATGGGCACACTCTGCAGTCAGGGGGGGTCTTACCAGACTCTTTTTGCTTCCAGGTGGCAGAGGCTATGAAGCAGATGCAAGAAAAGAAGAATGTTGGAAAAGTCATCCTGGTTCCTGAAGCACCCAAGGAAGAATCTAAAAAAGCAGAGAACTAAGGAGATGTATGCAGATTATGAATCCATGGTTTAGCTCCCTGATCTCTCTGGGACCTGGAAATGGACAGATCAGTATCTTCCATCTTTCACCAGTACAAGAACATCATGGTTATCATTCAGATGAGGTTTGCATGCTCTTCTTGTGACTGACCTTTGCCAGATATGCCTCCTGCTCTCTCCTTTGAAGCCTGTTTATTTCATACTGTTTTCTAACCACTTGTTTCTCTACTGAATTTCCAGACTAACCTTATTTTTCCCTGGCAGTGAGGCTGAGTCCTCCAAGCAGTTGGTGACTAACAACTGCACAGCCTGTCACTGTAAAGTCATGGCACAATGTACTGTAACAACTGCCAAATACCTCTGCAGAAACTGAGCCCTGCTGAAGCATTTGCCCTGTCAGCTTTGGGAAGCCTGTTCAGCAGAGGATTGGCCAAATGTAGATGTTTCCTCCACAGCCAAAGGAAAACCACAGCTGGCTTAGTTGAATTTGAGCAGGGGTTTCTCTTCTGTTCACACTAATCCGGCTCTATTCCCTCTGCTTTTTGTAGGCCACTAACACAGTCAGATAGGAACAGCTCATGCTGTCTTTGCCTCGACCATCCTGGCAATTTGGAGTCTATAGCATATTGTATTTCATTTGCAGTCACTTCTCTGTGCAGTCAGTAAATACCTTGACAGGCTGGGCTGGGCTGTGTCTGACTACAGAAGAAAAGTTTCAGTGAGGTAACCTGATTCTGTCCATTTTCTATTTCCAAATTGTATAGAGAGATCTGAGCACTGTCTGATTCTTAGAGACCATAAGGACTCAACTGTGTCTCAAACAACTGGAACAATTGATGTTGGCTGTGTGCTTTATTATATTGAGCTCCAAGTTGGTATTGTTAGGGCTTCACCCTCGTCTTTGTATTTCCAAGGGCTGCAGTATTGAATTGGACTTCACTGAGACGGAAACAAAATAATTCCCTGTTAATGCTTTGTGCAGTGCCCTGTGCATTGAGGAGGTGTTGCAGTTTGGGAAGGAACTTTCAAGAGCCAGTCCCATGGGCTGGCTGCCCAGTAGCCTGGGCTGGCTCTCCCTGTGGCACACTGGTCAGTAAAGCTGTAGCCAGGGTAGCAGTTAGATGATAACCAGCCCAGGTGTGCATCAAGCCTCTTGACCTGTACATTCTGAGCAGTTTTCCATCATGTCCTAGCTCAATTGCTGCAGTAGGGCTTGACTCTTCTTCCCCTGAATCTGTGTCTCGGGGCTCCAGCGCTGAGGGTTTAGGAGCTGCCTGGGTTGCTCCTCCTGTACCAGAACTTTGTTTCTCTTCTACTTTTCTTTCCTTCTGTGCATTTGGAAACACAAGAGCTGTGTAGAGGCCCAAGCCCAGCTCTGTGAGCACCCTGAGTGCTGGATGATGCTGTCCTTCCCACCAGACCCTGCTTGCAGCCCTGGGCAGCTCTGGTGCTGTTGGTGCTTCCTTGTCATGGATTGTAGGTGTGCTGGGCTTTTGGGCTTCATTTTGAATTTGAAAAGATAAACCCAAGGGCACCAAGAAGAGCTGCCCGTCATGGAAGAATCTAGGCTCCAGAAGCAAAACATCGAGATTAGAATCCTGTTTAACTAGCCCACAGGGAGGGCCCAGGGCCCAAGGAGGGCAGGTACCCACTGGGCACAGGGCTGGGCACACAGCCCCACCACCACCCAAGAGAGCCCACACCACACAGGGCTGGGGTTCCTCTCTGGCTTCTCCCTCATCCTGCTCCAGTGGGGCTTCTGGCTGTCAGTGCAGCTTGTGTTCAGGTGCTTGGGCTCAGTCCAGAGTTCTTTAGAAATGCATAGGCACAGCTTCCAGGGGTCTTGCCCTGGCTAACTTTAAATATTGCAACAACCCTGTTCCCTACAACCTCAGAGGAGTGCTGGAGCCCTCTCACAGATCCTTGTCAGTTCATCTCTTGAGCTTCACAAACAGAGGCTGATGGAACTCTCAAGCACAACTTTTTACCTTTCTGAATCCAGTATTTTGCTGCTTCTTTCAACCTGCCCTGTTGTGCTGATATAGATTCAATCCAACAGTGTCTAATGCTGCTTTACCAGGTGTGAAAACAGAAGGACTGTCTAAATTGCTGAAACGGAAAGTCTGGACCTGTTCCTCTGAGAAACTGGACTTCACCTTGATGACAGGGCAGCCTGCTCAAAAGGCACAAAGCCCCACACATCTTCCAGCTCTGCATGATTGTAAAAGGGAAAACTGTTATGGTGTGTTTGACAGTAACATCCTCCCCCTGCTTTATCCTGAGCCAAGCTCGTGCTCAGTGCCTTACATGGACGGCCTTGGGTCAGGCGCGGCTCGGCTCTCACACCTGGGAGCTCTGCAGCTCCCCCTCAGACCCTCTGCCCTGCTGCCTCCTGTGCCCCACGGGAAGCAGCATCTCGGTGCCTTCTGCTGCATGACCAGGAAGTCACTGGGGCCACTTCCATTCTGGCCTTTCAAAGGATTGCCAAAACCCTGTTTTGACTCTTATTAGCCCTGTTTTGTGAACACTGGTGATGTCGTTAGATTTGCCGTGAGTTAGCTGTTCTCTCCCCAGGTGTTCCAGCCTTTCTGGGGCTGACCTGGTGGTTCTGTGCCCCCCAGTCCACGAGACCTGTTGTAAAGCCCTTGTCTCCCCCAGGGCAGCTGTTTGGCTCCAGAGGGAGCCTTGAGTGAGGATTTATCGGCTGCTGCAGCCTTCACTCTCTGGAAACAATCCCAGCTTCTGGCTCTCTGGGCTCACTAGTCTTCTACCTAGAAATTCCTGAAATCCTTATCAAGGCAGGAATGCCAAGCAGTTACTGCCCCTTCGAGTTCAGCACTGGCTATTTTGTGTCTCTTGGTAGCAACAGTGTTTTCTACAGGAAGACCAAGATTAAATGTAACCTTGCAATCCTCCGCCCCTGCTCAATGCTCCGCTCTAGGTGGGCGTGGTTGGTTGTGTTTTGGTTTTTTACTTTCCTTTTTTATGGACCAGTAAGTGTAGAACCTATGTAAAACAACTTCAAGTGTCTTAATCAAGTTAACCAGCCGGTTTGTATACTAAGGACCAAAGCAAAAAAAAAAAACAAACCAAAACGAAACCCTCGGATAAAAATCATTCCATTCAATGTTGCTTGTTTAGGGCAAAGTTGTGCTACTGAGGAACTGGGAGAATCCTGTACTTAATCACATGTGCCATTCCAGAAGTGCAATTTAATGTTTATTTTACTGATTGTCTGGCTCAAAGGTTGTGCCATGAGGAGTCCAAGTGGAAGGAGCTGATGAGCAGAGGAGGCACCCATGGCCCTGCCTGCTGCAGGGGGCTCAGTGTGAGTGCCCCTCCTGTCATTGCTGTAGTGACCTCCCAGCCTGGTGCTGCTGGTCTGGGACAAAGTGCAGCTCCTTTGCTATCACCAGGCAGTGGTTGCCACATTTTTGACTCTTTGGTTTCTCTGAAGCTCACTTGTGTTGCAAGCTGACTGCAGGAGGGGAAGGGAGCAGAGGTTGCCTCCACTTGCACAGAGCAGTGCAGCCCCTCCCAAGTGCTCTGGGTAGGAGTTCAGCTCCATGTTTTGTTTTAAACACCTGTATTAAACTAGAATTGATTGGCCAGGGAGAAGTAAGAAGCAGTGTGTGTGTCAGGCTTCAGCTGGTGCAGGATCCTGGCCTGCTGACAGCTGCTATCATAGGTGTTAAACCACTCTGGTTGCCTGAAGTCTCTGGTGTGCTGAGCCCTCGTGCTGGCAGTGTTATTGGCAAGTAGTACATGAGCATGATGTGAAACGTGTTAGACTCTGAGTGAGCCTCTTACAGCATATGGTCTGGTCTGTACTGTCTGAATTGTGTTGATTTGCAGCTTTGTGATATGAGTGATGCTCATCCTACAGACAGATAGCAAATCTTTTGTTTAAAAAACATATTTCGCTTTGTGCGTGTAACCAAGTTGGACAGAAGACAACTGTGCCACTGCTGTTTACATGACTACAATGTGTACTGCTCCTCTGTCAAATTTTACCATATGCCTTATGTGTTTCAAATGTTAATTAAAGCATAACAAAACCTTCCACAGCACGCTGCTCAGGTTTCTGTTGTCGTGAACCCTCTGCCCACAGCTCTGGGCAGGTTCAGTTGACAGAGTGTAACGCTCCCAGCATGAGGAGATGCCTCTGCTCTCAGGGATAACTGTTAATTGTTGGCTTGAGTGCTGTTCCTGACACTCTTCCTGGAGAGCAGCCATGGTGATTTTTGTTTGTGTCTGGGTGTCTCAGTAGCCAGGAGGGACTGAAATGGGTGCCTGGGTTAAGGGTAAGACAAGGCATGAACAGTCACTACCAAACATGAGAATAAATCCCGTTTATTTGTCAGCATAGAGGCTGTCCCTGGCAGGCAGCTGCTGTGAGTGCTGAAAGCTGTTAATGTTCTCCTCAAGAGAGCACCAGGTCACCTGCTGGCCTCAGAGCAGGTGCTGGAGCATGGGGCTGTCAGTGTGAAGAGCTGACACTAATGACAGCTCAGCTCTGGCAGCAGCTGAGCTGGAACCTGCCTGTAGTGGCAGGAGGTGGAAGACACTTCCAGAAGCTGGGGCTGGACTAGGTGCAGGCTCCTGCCTGGGTTTGTGTCTGCTACTGAAAGCCACACAGGGCTCAGCTGCAATCAGCTGAAATCAGCTGTGACTGTCTGGCAGGACACACATCCAAGTGGAGCTGGAGTTTCTGGGAAGCACTGATTGATGCTGAGGCCTGGATGGGGCAGGGATGGAGGGAGGTGCTGCTCTTTGCTAATGTGCAGATTTGTGGCTACATCTGGGGAATGCAGGAGCTCCTTCAAGAAATACTTGCTTTTTCCTGAGCTGTCTCTGGTAAGGTGCAGTTTTCTCAGCAGGAAAGGGAGGCGAAGGGAAGCCACAGGCTGTGGCAGAATCACACAATGCCCAGTTTTTCCAGAACTGTGCTGAGCTCCCAGAGGTACTGGGCATCTGGGTAGCCATTCCTGTGGGGCAGAGAGGGAAGCACTGTAAATCTGCTGATGGGCCAAAACCCCAGTGGGAAGCAGCCCTTTATTTTTGCCCCAACCTTTCAGCAGGGGCTGAGAGTGGAAGTCCTGCTCCTGGGATGTCCTGCTGCCTGCAGGCACAGCTCATACCCAGAGCTGTCATGGGACAGGCTGTGAGTGAACAGGGCCCAAATTCTTGTCCATGGGGAACTTACAGGTCCCCACTACTTATGGCTGTGGGATGGGCAAAGGCTTTTGCTCCAGCTGGAGGGTGCCAGGGCTGGTCTGCCATACCATAGCTGCCCTGCAAGCTGAAGCAAAGGGAGGCACCAACTCTGTCACTGTGGGAGAGTGGAAGAGCCATCCCTGACAGGATTTGTTGAGCTGGAGCCCATGGTGCTCCTCCTCCAATTGCTAAAAACCCAAGATACCCAAAAGCTTAGGATGAGCTGGGCCATACCTGGCTTTGCCTCCATCCCAGGAGGTTTTGTGGGGGATAGGGCCCCATGTTACTATCTCTTCTCCATTGCAGGATGTGATCTGGAATGTCAGCCCACGTTCAAATGCTTTCTTCAGCAGCTTTGCTGTCTTCAGCCCTTCCTTGTTATCAGGCAGGAAGGCACAAAAACTCCCCCCTTTGTAAGGCTGTCCTGGGCGAGGGTTCCCAACCTTAGAACAGGAATAAAGACATTTTAAGCAATGGCTGGAGTGCTGTACCTCTGAGGGGATTTCTAAGGTTTGTCTACAATAATGACCATGGGCCCCATGGACTGGTAGTCACTGTCAACTAAAACCAGAGGTCACACGTGCTTTTGAGAAGCTGCTCCAAAACCTGGAGCTTTTTGCCTTTCATAGGTCAACACCTCTGCTGCTTTGCATATGGGGCAGGGACCTGTGGCTGCTTTTTCCCCCCAGCCACCCTGGTAGACTCCCCCGTGTGGCTGCAGTGGGAAGGGGAAGCTCTGTGGTCGGTACCTACCCCCTGCACACCATCAGGGATGCTGTAGGCCAGCTGAAGTGTCGGGTCCCGACAGTATCCAGGCAGGCTCTGAGACAGGGAGGAGATCCTCAGCGTCCCTGAGACCTTGCAGCTTGGGACAGCTGAGGACAGTCTGCAGCAAGCTGGCTGCACACTGTCTGCTGCAAAGCATGTCCTGCACAAGGTGTGACCGCAGGGGCCCTGGCAGGTCACACCTGAGCCCTGGCACGCATCACACTGGCCCAGAGGGGTTGTGCTGCTTTCCTGTCCAAGGCTGGGGTCTCTTCTCTGCTGTGATGGGGGTTCAGACTCCTCCTGCTCATTGCTCCTGCCCCTTGGGAGCTGGGCCCTTCCCTGATCTGTGGGCTCTGCTGCAGGTGCCTCTTGGGCCACAGCTGGTGGTGGCTCAGCAGCAGTGGCCCTGGATAGCCAGGTGGGCAGAGAGTGAGGAGCTCCATCAGCTGCAGGGACTGGACAGTGCTGCTGGCCCATTGCTTCATTGTGGCCTCCTCTGCTCTTGTCTCTTGCAAACTGGAATCTGTCTGGCAAGACTTGTTTCAGCCCAATGGTGTCAGGCTCCCCCAGGGACAGTTTTGTCTTCCGCTGTTCCTGGGACTCCCTCAGGCCAGGAAGGCTTGGCTTATCCCCTGCACCAAGGCTCACAAGGCTGCTTCCTCCTCTCCCACTCCCAGAATCAATATGGCCCCTGGCCTCCTCCTGCCCCCAAGCCTGCTGGAAACTGCAAGCACTGGGGGACCTCTTTTCCTCAGCCTCTGGCATGCAGGAAGCCCTGAGCACATCTGTAGAGTCTACATTATTGCTGATATTCAGCTGCTGTAGGGAATTCAGGGCTGCATCCATCACTGGGTCCTGGCTTCTGCTTGGCTGGATGACACTTGCTTTCCCTGTACTCTCTGGTCCAGGAGACACAGATGAAGACTTGGTGGCACAGAGCCTCCTGGAAGAAAACATGTGGAAGGCCTCAGTCACTCCTGGCAGCATCTCCTTGGGGCAGGCAAGATAGAGCTTGTACTCATCTTTGCTGAGTCCAACCTGGAAGGATTTTCCTCGCAAGAGGCTGCACAGCTCATTCAGGTCACTGTCATCTGGACCACTGACAGCGAGCTCTGAGTAGCTCACACTCTGATACACCAAGTCAGGGCACTTCTGCACAAGATCTTCCACTTTCCATTTGGCCTGGAACAGTTTTCTCCTGTCTGCTGCCCGCAGGGTCAGCACCGTGCAGTTTCCAGCGTGGTGCTCCAAGATCTGCACCCCTGCAGCCCTGCACAGCTCATCAATAGTGGCATGGCAGACATCCTTCAGGTAAAACCACTGCAGAGAGTCCAAGCATATTTCCTCACTCACCCTTCTGCTGCTGCTGTCTCCGGAGCTGATGCTTTCCTTTGATGTTGGTAGGGAGAAGCTGTTGGATCGTCGCAGCACAGGCTTGGCTGCAGAGGGTTTGGAGCCTAAAGCAGAAGAGGTCCATGTCATATCACAGGTGCTGGAACTGCCAGTGGGGGAGTGGTGCTCAATGGGACCTGAGCCTTTTGAGTCCTCAGGCTGCTGAAAAGTGCTGTTTCCTTTGCCCACAACAGGCAACAGCACCGTTTGTCCTGTAAGTCTGGCACCTCCTTTCACATGGTCCCTTTCTGTGGGGTTGTTCTGCTGAGGCTCTGCTGCTGACCCCAGAACCTTTTCTGTCATGGGGGTGGGAGGCCGATACTGCTGGGTCAGTGCTCTTGGGTCACTCAGACCAGGAGCATCTATCTCTGATGAATGCTTCCCAGAAAGCTGCACCTGTCCCACCGGTGGGGAGTCCTGATTCAGCAGAGGCCCTGGCCAGCCTGAGACCTGTCAGCTTTCAGGGTGCTGAAGCTGGCAGCTAGCTTGACTTCACCTTTCAGCTCCAGCCTGCTTGGGCTAAGACTTGTGGCTGAAGTATCCACAGGCACTGTGGCCAGGTTTAGTGCAGCCTCTGTGGTGCCAGAGGTTGCAGGGAGTGAGGGCTGGGAGCTGCTCAGCGTGTCAGCCGTGTGTGCAGCACCTCTCCTGGTGACAGAACCCTGAAGGAACTGCTTGGCCTGGGACACATCAATAAGGTTTCCAACAAGATAAAGCTGCTTCACATCCTCATGGCAGAGCAACTGGGGGTACAGATTCTGCAGCTCACATATCAGAGCCCTGAGTGCCTGGCTGTCCATTCCCAACCCTTCCTTAGCAATCTTCTCCTTGTGCAGGCTCACCTCCAGCTGCTCACAGAGCTGCTGCAGGGCCAGGTGGGCCTGTCTCAAGGCCTCCATGTCCCCAGACAGACCTCCAGATGGTTGGAGGTACAATACAGCAATGCCATCGCCACTGACATCCACCACATCCACCTGATGTTGGTGCAACACACCTTGGTACTCAGCAGCACAGAACCTCTGCATGTACAAGTAAATGTCCCAGTCCATTGCTAGGGAAAAGGCCTCCAGCCTCCCCAGAAGTTCCACAGCTTCCACACCCACTGGGCTCCAAGGTGATGGGACTCCAGCTGCCATTTCATGCACCTGGTCCCAATTTGGCAGCTTTGCTGTCTCTGGTGCTGCCTTGGTGGAGTCAGGCACTTGCTGGTGATCGTGCATTCCCATCTCTTTGGCCCCATGGCTGGAAGCTGGCGGGAGAATCTCACCCATGGCTTGGCTCCTGAGGTTCAGGCTGCCCAGCACGTCTCTGCTGAAGGTCTGCAGCTCAGTGAATGATCCCTGGACTATGCAGTGCATATTCTTTGAGTCGAAGCTGAACTGGACATTGCTGTAGTCTTTGTGCAAATCCCTCAGGAGGGCTTTGCCCGTCGGCAGCTTGCCATAGTCGATTGTCATGCACACACAGATGAAGATCTGCAAGTAGACAGCAAAGGAGTGAGAAAGCAAGCACCAAAACCAGCCCCTCTCTAAGGCACAGGAGAGGGCAAGTGCACCTGGCCCCTGCATTAATGTGACAGAAAAGACACAGTCTTCCACTTGTCTCCCTCAGCATCCTGCTTTTGAGACAGATGGACCCTGACACAGACAGGACCAAAAGACCCAGAGTAAGCAACTCCTTGACCTTGTGCACTTGTCAAAAGCTTTCTGCAAACAAGGAATCAGAGGGGGAAATTGCACAGAGATAGGACCACATTTCTAAGCACTGGGAGCTCTTCAAAAAGCCCAAAGCCAAGAAATCCACTATTGTTTCTGTGTCTGAAATGCAGTTGCCCTCTTGCCCTTGCAGAGCTTCAGCTCCAGATCTTCAAGCAGTTCTGGCACCACAAGCTTGCAAAAAGGTCTGCAAGGGCAGGCTAATTCCCATGCCCTTGTTCTGGAGGCTCAGACATGAAAACATGAGACATGGCTACTGCCACGGTCTCTTGAGACTGGAGGGAGAGGCAAGAACTCTCCAGTGCTCCCTAGACACCAGCATGTCTGTGTCCTAAGCTTTCCTGAGAAGGAAAGAGGAACAATACACTGTACATCCAGCTGATGACATGGCAGAGGCATTAACAGGATCCCCTTGTGGCACCAGATGGACTGGGGAAAAGTGCCTGTTCTCTGCAGCCTGACTACCCTTCATTTGACAGGCACAAATGCCAGATGACAGAGCACACAGCCTGCCTGGCTGTCCCTGTGCTATTAGCACAGAAAAAAACCCGTCATTTGAATATGAATGAAAATGGATTTTAGTGTAATTAAGATGAAAGGAGAGAGAGTGAGGTCTCTCTTCCCGAGTTGTCTGCCAGGCACAGAGCCTGTGTGGGAGCAGCTGGGGCTGCCACGTCCCCTCAGTACCTCATCAGGGCTCAGCTCTGCAGCGTGCGGGGTCACCTCCAGCGGGTACCATGTCTTTCCAATGGCCAGCACGTGGTTTTTCACTTTCAGGATCCTCTGGGCCACTGGTGAGAAAAGCCACCCGGACCTGTGTCAGCCCAGCCAAGGGACAGCAGTGGGGCTGGGGACAGTGGGGCAGGGGACAGCAGGAAAGGAGACAGTAGGACAGACAATGTTGGGAGAGGGAACAGCACGACGGGACAGTGGGACAGGGGATGGTGGGGTTGGGGATGGTGGGACAGGGGATGGCGAGACAGGGAAGAGGGGCTGGGAATGGTGGGACAGGGGAAGAGAGGGGCTGGGGATGGTGGGACAGGGACAGCAGGACAGGGTAGAGGGGCCGGGGATGGTGGGACAGGGGAAGAGAGGGGCTGGGGATGGTGGGACAGGGAAGAGTCGAGCTTGGGGCGGTGGGACAGGGAAGAGAGGGGCCGGGGATGGTGGGACAGGGAAGAGAGGGGCCGGGGATGGTGGGACAGGGAAGAGAGGGGCCAGGGATGGTGGGACAGGGAAGAGAGGGGCTGGGGATGGTGGGACAGGGAAGAGACGAGCTTGGGGCGGTGGGACAGGGAAGAGAGAGGCTGGGGATGGTGGGACAGGGAAGAGAGGGGCTGGGGATGGTGGGACAGGCCGGGCCCCCAAGGGTCCCACCGGCGTTACCTTCTGGCGCCTCGAAGGTGATGAGGGCGCAGGGCGGGGACCCGGGCAGCACCTGGACATCGTCGATGTCCCCGCCGCCGTTGCGGGAGCGCAGGAAGTGGATGGTCAGCTTGTCGGCCGCCCTGTCGGGAGGCAGCTCGGCGGGGAAGCCCCGCACCCGCACCGTGCGGCCCGCCATGCCCGCCGCCCGGGCCCCGCCGCACCGGCACGGCCGCCCGGCAGCGCCGCCGGCCGTTCCCCCGCCTCGCCTCACCGGGCCCGAGCCCGCCCGGTCCCACCCCGGCTCCGCGGCCCCAGCTCCGCTCCGGCCCCGCCGCCGCGGGGAAATGAAAGCGAAAGCGGGGCCGCCCCGCCCTGGGCCCCGCGGGAAGGCGCGGCCCGGCCTCCCTCAGGCTCCCTCAGGCAGCGCCCGGCCCGACCCGACCCGGCCCCAGCACGACAGACACGGCAGGTGCTCCCAACAGACACTTTAATTTCCCCCGTGCCCGCGACCCAACGGATTGAACGGAGCTCCTCAGCCTCGGGCTGACGGGGTTGGCCAGGACTAGCCCGTGTCCTCCACGAACGCGGCCACCCCTGTCCGCCCTGCTGGGACGTAGGCGAGGGCATCCACCTCCCCGCCGCCGCGGCTGGCCTTCTGGAAGTGGATCTCCAGGGCGTCTCTCATGGACTCCTCGCTCAGCACATCGGGGATGCCCAGGAGCAGGACGGTCCTGGGGCAGCGGGAGGGCTGGAACTGGGCAGAGCAGGGGCTGAGCTGCAGAGCAGGGCAGGGACAGGGGCTGCAGGAGCCCCCCCACCTGTGCTGCCTCAGCCCAGCCCGGCAGGTGCTGCTTGCACAGGGTTCATGCCCTTACCTGCAGGTTAGAGATGTCTCCACTCATGCATGGTGATATTTTGACTTTGTATTTCCCTTTCCCGATGGGCACCAGGATATGTCCTTTTTCAATTAGTGATTCTGCCACTGCATATGGAGAGGAAAGCCCTGAGCTGCCCAGGTAAGCTCCAGGACAAGTTGTGTCCCTGGCATAGGCACCAAGGCTGATGCTGCCCAGCTCATTGCTCAGCTCACCTGCACCAGCACAGTTTAGGGGCAGGCAGGACAGCCTGGGGCTCACTCTACCTTCCCTGTTCCCCAAACATCTGCTATCGGGAGATTTCCCCCCAGAGCAGGCTGGGCTGCTCCACCCAAGCTCAGCACACCCCACGCACCTCCATCCTTCGTGAAGGTCAGCACCACCTGGTCAGAGTCGTCCAAGAACTCCCTGCTCTCCACTTCGCTGCCCCCATTCTTCGTCTTGCTGAAGAAGAGCTCCAGCTTGTCCAGCAGTGCCTCCTTGGAGATGTCCAGGCTGGGCAAGTCAGTCACAAGGATGCTCCTGCTGCTCTGAGTCAGCCTGATCTGTGGGTGGCATTGGCCAGTCAGTGCCAGGGCAGGGCTGGCCCCAGAGCTCAGGGAGCAGAGCTGAGTGGGGCTGGCAGCAGTGCCCTGGCCGAGGCAGGCTCAGACAGGGGAAGCAGCGTGCCCAGGGCAGCTCCATGGCAGATGCTCCAGGGCCCTACCTCCAGGGCAGATGGCTGCAGGATCTCCACTGGCACTGCCTGCACTCGCACTCTGCACTGGTCGAGCTCTGCCAGTTCCCCACAGCTCAGCTCCACCGTGTGCTCCCTCATCTCAATGATCCTCTGGGCCACTGCGAGCAGGGAGAGCCCCCAACACAGGAGTGACTGCCCACTCCCAATGCTCTCCAGGACAGGGGAAGGGGCCAGAGAGGGGGCACAGCCCTGCACAAGGCAGGGAGAGAGGCAGCGCCAAACTGGCACAGAGAGGGGACACAGGGCAGGCCCCAAAATGATCGAGGACACCTGGCCTGTGTCTTCTCACACTTACCCTTTGCCTCCTCAAAGGTGATGAGAGCTGAGCCCCCTGGCAGAGGGTGGTGAATCAGTGGGGTGAGCATCAGCTTGTTCATGTCCTCCTTGTTTGCTGTGTGTCCCTTAAAGATCATTTTCTTTTCCGGCAAGGCAGACAGCATCTAGGTTCAAATACAGACAGCACCTGGAGGAGACTGGACCCTGCACAGGGCATGTCCCTGCCAATCCACAGATAGAAATAAACTCATGGCTCAAATAAACAGCTGGAAAACCTCAGCAGAGTCTCTCCTAGGGTCTGGCTGTGCCTGGAATCCCAAAGCCATGACTGGAGCTCCTGGCCCTGGCAGAGGAGCCGCCTGCTAGCAGGAGCTGTTCCAGTCATCACACAGTGCCCAGCTGCATTCACCTGCAGCTTCTCCAGCCAGGCTTGTGCCCTTGCCAGCAGACCCAAGGACCCACACACACTCTGTTACCATCGCAGGATCATTCCAGAGGACCCTCTTCTTCAATTCTTCCAGTTTATTTTTCAGGACCTGCTTCTCCTGCCTCAGTCTGTTGTTCTCCTCCTTTATTGCAAAAATCTGGAAGGAAAGAAAGAGTGGGCAGTAGTGAACACCCAGACACGAGGGGCTGCAGTACACTTCTGTTCTGAGGACAGGGCTAATCTTGGGCACACAGCTCCACCCCATTCTCTTGCTCATGACTGCCTGCAGCTCTGCCTTGGTTCCTCTCCTTTGAGGACAGCTCTCCTCCTCGCTGTGGCACTGCCTCACTTCTCGGCACAGGCCTTATTTTTCCCATGAGACCTCCACTGGATCTCAAGCAAGTGATCTCAGAGTGGTGACCTGCGTGATGCAGCCCCTGCACCCCCTGCCACCCTTCCAAGCCTAAGACACATCCACTGACCACCAACCTGGTGGGCTCTCTCTTCATCTCCTTTTAAAGACAGTTGTTGCTCAAAAATTTTATTGTGTTCTCCTTCTTTCCTCAGCTCTCGTGTCCTTTGCTCTGCAGCTTCCTTGGCCATTTGTTCTTGCTCCACAAAACTACAAATACCCTGTAAGAAGCACCATTAAACAGCAAGACCCCAACGACGTTGTGTCACCCCCACCAGCCCTGGCACGGGCTGTGCCTTTAGGAATGAGCCTTGACCCCAGAACAGGCTCTTTTTTCCATGGGATTATTCCTCTCTGCCGCCTCTGACTCGTAGTCCAAGAAAAGACACTCGAGCTCCCGGCCAGGGCCGGCCGGGCGGATCCCGGACAGTTGGGACCCGGCCAATCAACCCCTCTGCCGGGCGCAGCCGGACCCACCTTGCACCGCTCGATCCAATGCTCGAGGTCCCGTCGGAGATGCTTGGGGCTCTCCGAGCCGTCATCCTGCGGGTCCTCCTTGGGGAGCAGCCGGACGAAGGATTCCTAAAGACAGGAGGGGTCTCAGCCGCCCTGCGCCGCGCCCCCCCCCCACCCGCCGGTCCCGGTGCTCAGCTCTTCCTCACCTCGTCCGAACTCATCCCCGCGGCGCTGGCGGCTGCACGGACCGGACCCCGGTCCTGCCGGGACCCCTCTCCCTGCCCGGTTCCTGCTACCGGGAACTCCGCGTCCGCTCCCGCCTTTCGCTTTCGTTTTCCAGCCTGGCCCCGCCCCGGCGCCCTCCGAGCGCAGCCCCGGCCGGGCCCGCCCACCCCGGCGCCGCATCATCCCCTTTTTCCCCATCCCCGCCCCGCCCAACTCGCCGTCCCTGAGCACCCCACCTGCCCTGCCAGGAACGGACCAGCTAATAAACCCAGAAATAAACTCTTCCTGCCCCTCTTTGGGATTTACAACCCGACCCAGCCCCTGCTCCCCGGGTGCCAGCAGCCAGCACTGTCCAGGAACCTGAAATCCAACACCCACAGGTCAGTCACCACACAAATCACCGGGCGCTCAGCTGACACCCGGCATAACCTGTTTGCCTTCCCTCTCTCACCCTTTTTCTCACAGGGATCACCACAGTTTTGGGAATAAGAGATGTCCACTGTGGCAGGAACACCAACCACGCAGCAGCTGCAGAGGGGAAGCACAGCCGTGGCCCCATATGGAGCAATCCCAGAGCTGAACACCCATGGCTCGGGCTGCACAAGGCTCCACCAACGTCCTGGTGCTCACCTGGACTGCAATGGCTTTCCCAGCTCTTAAACACAGAGCAAGCACGACCACACCACCAAGACCACTGCTTGCTGGTTAAATAACAAAAGAGACGTGGTTTTTAATAAACATTTATTGATGTAACGTTGTTACACCCTTAGAATCGCAGCTTTTGGAAGAACCACTTATTCTTGCCGGTTTTGTACCTGAAAGAGAACACACAGGTTTAGAGAAGGAAGTGTACAGCACCAAACCCCTACCTGAGCTGTCCCAGACAGACAGAATGCAGCACCCAGCTCACCCAGAGGCAATTCAGCTGGTCTCTTTGGCCTGGGCTACAACTAAACCCATTTTAAATACTGAAATTCCGAGGGAAGCGAGTGCCAGGTTCCAAATTTCTCATGAAGGACAGCTTCACTGTGGCAGTTTCTGCCCCAACAGGCACAAGCACAGGACACAGCCATCCTGTGGATACCTTGTGTGGAGGGCAGTCACGGGGAGATGCCCTCAGAGAACAGCTCAGGGGCTGCCTGAGACACTGTGTGTCCTATTGAGATCACAGCTCCTTTCTCTGAAGGAGCTTCTGAACACAAAACCCTAAAGAAACCCTACTGAAAGATCAGTAACCCAACCAGCACTGCCCTGGCCCACCTAGCCTAGTGATAAGAGAGGATGAACTGATCTGTTGCTGAACTGTTGTCAGAACTCTGGTACCTGAAAGGCCCTGCACACGCTGCCACAACGCTTTTCACCCAGGTGAAAAGAACACGCTCAACAAACATGCATGCAAAGAAGCTGGGGCAGAAGTGCCATCTTGGAGACTCACAGGCTGTGGCACAGCCACACTAAGCCCTCACCCCAGGGCTGAGCACCAACACCACTGAAGAGACGAGCTCCCCACTCACCTCTCCTCAAACTTCACCTTGGCTTCACGTCTTGCTTTGCGTTTCAGAGCGGGATCCCTGAACACATCCTTATTGACCACTGTTTTGTCCAGGGGAATATCCACAGAATACCTGGGAGAGAGCAGAACAGTTCAAAAGAGGCACTGCTACCTCTCACAGGGCTGAGAAGCAAGCACAGCCAGGATCACTCAAACGCTCATTCTCGTGTCAGGTCAAGGAGCTACAGTGAAGCTGTAAAGTCTCCTCAGTTCAGGAATCACCAAACGACTAAAGCTGTCTCAGCTCAGCCTATAAAGGGAACAGCCACATATCTTCTGAGGGATATGCAGCTCTGTTCGATGTGGTGCCTTGGAGCACAGAAATGGCTCTGCCAGCTCCAGACCCTCACAGCTGTCCTAAACTGCTCGCCTGCTGACACCCCCTGAGCAAAGGGAACATCAGTGTGGTCGCAGTAAGAGCCAGCTACCTCATTCCAGAAGTTCATTAATATTTCCACTCAGCCTCAGACCCCCAACTCCCTGCTTTTGCAGAGCCTGAGCCTCACATTCACCCAGCCACGGCATTAACAACTTTGGTGACTCCCGGCGATCAGCAGAGAACACCAGAACCACGAAAGCAGCCAAGACTCCTCCAGCCCTGCCGGCAGCAGCACTCCCGGGGCCGCACTCACCGGGTGGGCATCAGGTGGTTGTAGTTGTAAACCTTCACGAAGGACTTGATCTTGGACCTTTTGGCGATCTTCTTCTTGCCCATGGCGGCAGTCACCTTACGCGGGTAGCGGTCGATGCCGGCCACCAAGGCGTGGCTGTACGGCCGGTCCGAGGTGCCATCGTCGATGTTCTGAAACACACGGGCCGCGGCGGCGATGGCACCGAGGAACCGCGCCCGTGCCGCTCCCCGGGCTCCCGCTCACCCCGGCGGGACAGCGAGCACCCGCACCGGGCGCGACCCCGCCGGGCCGGCCCCACGCTCACCTTCACGATGACGGCCTTGCGCCCCGAGTAGCGGCCGGCCAGCACCAGCACCACCTTCCCCGGCTTCATGAACTTCCCCATCTCTGCGGAGGCAGCAGCCGGCAGTCAGAGCGGGCCCGCACCGCGCCCCGACCGCCACCCCCGCGGATGGCGGCGGATGCCGCGCCCGCCCCGCACTCACCGAGGCTCCGCTGCGATGGCGCCCAGGCCGGAAGAGAAATGGAACGCCGCGTCCCCGCCTTCCGGCCCGCGGGACTGCGTCACTTCCGCCGCACCACCGGGAGCCGCTGCCCACACAGTGCGGCCGCGCCGGGTGTGCGCTCCGGCCCGGGATCCCCGGGCACGGCGGTGCCGGGTGTGCGCTCCGGCCCGGGATCCCCGGGCACGGCTGCGCCGGGTGTGCGCTCCGGCCCGGGATCCCCGGGCACGGCGGCGCCGGGTGTGCGCTCCGGCCCGGGATCCCCGGGCACGGCGGTGCCGGGTGTGCGCTCCGGCCCGGGATCCCCGGGCACGGCGGTGCCGGGTGTGCGCTCCGGCCCGGGATCCCCGGGCACGGCGGTGCCGGGTGTGCGCTCCGGCCCGGGATCCCCGGGCACGGCGGCGCCGGGTGTGCGCTCCGGTCCGGGATCCCCGGGCACGGCGGCGCCGGGTGTGCGCTCCGGTCCGCGCTCCTCGGCCACAGCCGTGCCCGGTGTCCGCCCGCTCCCTCCTCGGGCACGGCGGTGCCGGGTTTTCGCTTCTCCCACCCGCTCCCGGAGCACAGCAGTGCCGGGTGTCCGCCTCGCCCGCCCCCTCCCCGGGCACGGCGAGCGCCGCGTCGCAGCCCCGGTAACGGACAGAGAACACAGCACGGCGGCGGGCTCGGCCCACAGGTACTACAGCGGTATTTAATTTACCCCGAGGGACATCGGGCTGCGCTGACTCCCGCACAAAAGTCTCAAACACGCAAATGGCTCTGTTGGTCCCAGGGCCTAAAGGACAGATTGCAGAGCCACTGAAGGAACCCCGGGCACCTCGGGATCTGCCCACATCACCTCCTACATCCACCCGAGGGTCAGCTCCCATGTGACCGAGCAACCCCCAAGGTGCCTCAACACCTGCCAGCTCCCTCCTCCACGAGGGATTGTGTGTGCACATGATGGAGAGCAGAGACTGTGAGAAATAACCACAAAGGAGCTCAGCTGCTCATCCCAAGGGCCTTCCCTCACCCACAGGCCCCGTGGCCAGGCCTCTGCCCCCACCCTGAACAGTCACTGGCCACTGGGCAAGGCAGTTTGGCCCAAGAGGAGCAGGGCAGGGTGCCCAGGCCTGCAGCTGCAGGGGCAGCATATTGGACAAGACATTTCCAGCAACACCCTAAGATTTCCCTAAAAGCAAATACCAAAGAGACAAACTTGGGTCTCACAAAAGCCAAGCTTCTTGAGCCCAACAGCTGCCTACAAGTGGAAAACGGATGATCTACAATAAAAACACATCAAAAAGCATCTTTGATGTTTTTCAGCTGCCGAACAGCCAAGTCAACCGGGAGGTTGAACTTCAAGGTGCTCAGGCGGCTGAGGAGGGTGAGCGCGCTCTCGAAGCCCGTGTTGGCCATGTAGCTCCAGGGCTGGTAGTGGGACTGAACCAAAGCTCCAGACTTGCAGATGAGGTTGAGCCACGAGACCAGGCGCTGCTCGTTGAGCGCCATGCACACCAGCGCCTTCAGCTCCGAGTCTGCGCTGCGCTTGAAGGGGCTGTGCTCAGTGAGCACCGTGTGGATGGCTGCCAGCAGGCTCTGCTTGGGGGTAGCCACCACTGCTCCCGTCACGGGCAAGGCGAAGGACTGGGAGAGCTTGCGAGCTGGGGATTCCACGAAGGCTTGTCCGTTCTTAGCGTTGTAATACTTGACAAAGAGCTCCCAGGGGTGCATGGTCCGCGGCGAGGGCGTGAACGCGGGAATCAGGCAGGCGATGGGGGCCAGCACCAGGCTCATGCCTGGGGAGGAGGCGTAGAGCCCGTGAGCCATCAGGTCCCGCAGAGCCCCCGTCAGCTCCCTGCGCACAGCCAGAGTCAGCTCGTCCCTGCCTCCCAGGGGCACGTCCTGCAGCTCGGAGGAGCAGATCACATGCTCTGCCTGCTGGTGTTTCAGGGCAAGCTGCCTCACCCGCTCCACCGACAGCTCCAGTTTCTCAATTAAGGGGGAGAAGTCCTGGTTGTCTCGGTCCTTTTGCCAGAGGGTGCGAGGGATCTGCCCCGTGGCACAGCCAAACTGGCTGACAGCAAAGATCTGCAGCACGGCCAGCACGCGGCGCATGAGCTGCAGGCCTGTTTCTTGCATCCTCCTGGCTTCTTCTGGGTTCACTGGCCAGGTTAGAAAAGAGAAAATCATACTCTCATTAGGGAGTCAACAACTCTGCTTGTTCATACACACAAAGGGAGTGCAAATATCTGAAAAACCCTTCAGGCTGACACTCTGAGTAGCGGCAGGTGCCTCATGCTACATTACTGTATTTTCAGCAGGTTCATGGGGTAAGTAGGGAGGTCTCAAACTCTAGAGAGCACTGGATCCCCCTGGCTCACTGCATCTGCTCTCAGAGCTTGAAGAGCACAAACTACAGTGCATTTTGCACCAAGTATCAGCAGTCTCTTCCTGACCCCCACTGAGGACCAAACCCACCCTCCGTGCCACACACTCAGGCTCTGTGACTATTTTGAGGATCCTATGGAAGGAGGGTAAAGGAACAGGACACAGGCCTTCAGCAAAGGGAGTGTGGAAGTACAGAAACCAGCTGCCAGGAAAAAGCAGAGAATGCTTCATGCTCATCAAAGCTCCAGGGAGGAACTAGAGCTTTGCTGGCAGCACTGAGCCCAGCAGTACCCACCTCTGTTCCCAGAAGGCCGGGTGCTGGGTTTGTAGGAGCCTCCACAGTCACAGTGTCCATCTTCTGCCTTGCCAGAGCTTCCAACTTCATCTACAAAAAGGATTTCACGTCATTATTTCACATTTGTAAATATCAGCTCCGTATCCCAGATAGTAAGGTCAACATTCCTCACACCCCTCTGGACCTCTTTTGTCACTCTATGGATACTTTTCCTCACCATCAGTTTAGAGAGATTTGTACTTTCCTGTGACCCAGGAGCTGTTCCTGCATCTCCTGACATCTGTGACCTCCCTCCCCATGACAGCATCACGGAATTACAAAGCAATTCAGTCTGCTCATTCAGAAACCCATCACTGACCTTGAATGAAGTTGATGAACATTTCGAGGTCCCTTATTTGGGTCTTCAGTTGTTCTACCAGCTGCTCCTTCACCCTGGCTGGATTCACAATCTGTGCTATGGCAGCATCCACCCGCTGTCGCAGCTCCTCTGGAGAGAGCGTTGCAAAATCTTCACTCAGGTCCATGTCCAGCTTCTTTATCAATTCATTTATAATCATCTGCAAAACACAAGTGAGCAGCACGATTTCACCATGCAGCACTGCTGCCTGGGAGCTTCAAGTACTCCTTTCCCAGAGATTCCCTCAGAAAAAAAGGACACCTTTGCTGCACAGAAATACCTACAAAACACATGGGACACATAGACAAACTTCTGATACTCTACTGCAGCTGCTGGTGAGAAATACAGATTGATAAGCACCTACAGTCTGTAAGACACTCACAAGGGCTAGGAAATACAGCAGGAGGATTTGTGAGCCTTACCCGTTGTCTTTCCATAACCACAGACTGTGGCAGAGAATCATAGCTGCCCTCCTGGTAAGCAAAAGTCTCCAGGTCATCCAGCTGTGTCTTGAGCTGAAGGATCAGCTCTCTATGCTTCTGCTTCTGGACCTCAATTTGTTCCTGCTTCTCTCGCTCACCCTGAAAGAAAAGTTATCAGTAAATAAAATTGAAGACTTATTGTCATATCCAAGCCCCAAAGAACAGGATTATGACATGAGGAGTGTTTCCTGCAGCTCATGTACTTCACTAGTGAGCACTGCAAACCAGTCTGAGAGAGAAATGTGTCTGAGCAGCAAGCAGAGGTGCAGCTACATCGCCTCATCTGACAGGAGAGGGGAAGCACCTCTCCAGACCTCTTGCACCTACGTCCTCCCCCACAAGGCCAGGATCCAGGAAAGCAGCTAAATAACATGTACATATCACAGATCCTGAGTCAGCTGTGCCGTGCCAGGGCGTGGAGCGGTGACACACCGCTCAGGGCTCCGGGGCACATCCCTGCGAGCTGGCTCCGCGTCACCAGGAGCCTGTGCACGGCTGGTCCCGAGCTCTGTGCGAGCCCGAGCACCGCGGGCACGGCAGCCGCCGAGCCCCTCCCGGCAGCGGCATCGCAGCCGCCGCTGACGGGCTTCAAACCGGCTCAGTCCCACCTACCGACCCCGGGCCAGGCGGCGCGGGGCGGGGAGCCACGAGACACCGGTACCGGGGTGTCAGCGCTCGCTATGCCCAGCAAAGGCCCCGCTCCGCCCTGACCGGCGGCGGGCACTCACCGGAGCAGCGCCGAGATCGTGGGGCAGCGGCGCGGGACAGCCTCGGAATGCGAAGTCCTCGAGCTCGCGGAGCAGGCGCTGCTGCTCGGCCGGGCCGGCCCGGGCCACCTGCCGCAGGCGGAACTGCACCTGAGCGAAGTGCGAGGCGAGCGCCAGCAGCGCTCCGTGCAGCCGCCGCCGTTCGGCCCGCAGCCGCGGCACCGACTGCGGCGACTCGCCGCCCGTGGCCGCCGCCTCTTCGTCCTCCTCGTCCTCGTCCTCCTCCGCCGACACGGCGCCCACCGGCGCCCAGCGCTCGCCGGGGCCCAGCGAGCCGCTCTCTCCCTCCATAGCCGCCGCTACCGGCGCCGCGACACCGCCGCCATCTTGGGGCCGCGGGGCGGGGCCTTGGCGGGGCTAGCGCGCCCCCTCGCGGCGGCGGCGGCGGTGGCGGGGGCGCGCACCGGGGGGAGCGCGGAGGGCGGGGACGGGGACGCGCACCGGGGGAGCGCGGAGGGCGGGGACGGGGACGCGCACCGGGGGCAGCGCGGAGGGCGGGGACGGGGCCGCGGGTTGGCTGCCCCGGGCCCGACCCGGTCCCCCCGCCCGGCAGCCGCGCCCCCCGCCCGAAATAGCGCGGGGCGGGGTCGGCACCGCCATGGCGAGGTGAGCACGGCCGGACGGGACAGGCAGCGCTTGGAACACATGCACAGTGCCCGGTGCCCGGCTGAGCACCACCCGACAGGAGCGTCCGAGCCGGAGCGGCGGGGAGCGGCACGGGCCAGGCAGAGGGGAGCGGACACGGGCTGGGCTGGCCCCGCCGAGTGTCCGGGCCAGGGGGTGTGGGGCGGGAGAGGGCAGCGTCAGGGATCTCTGTCCATCGGCCACCGCCCGCTCCGCACCCGCCCGGCTCCCAGGGCACAGCCCATGTCCGGAGCCCCTTCCTCGCCGCCGCCACCCGTGCCCCGCGCGGGCCCTGCTGGGCACTGCTGGGCACTGCTGGCACCGGGGAAATGCTCGCTGGTGACAGCCGCCGGTCTGCCCTTCCCCAAGGCAACCCGCAAAGACGCTGTGGTACGACCGCCCGCGGTACGTGTACCTGGAGTTCTGTGTCGAGGACAGCACGGACGTGAAGGTCGTCATCGAGGACCAGCGGCTGGTGTTCAGGTGAGCTGGCACTGCCCTGCCCACCGGCACGGCCCTGCTCTAGGGGTGCTTCAGAGGACAGGGAGGACTCTGTGACAGGACAGTACTCGTGCTCTCAGCTCTCTCCTAAGCCAGGTTGTTATGATGTTTTGGCAGTTGCAAAAATGCAGACGGTGTGGAGTTCTACAACGAGATCAACCTGTACGCCAGGGTCAATTCTAAGGTGAGGTTTCCCGCCAACAAACTGTTCTTCGACAGCCTCTGTCAGGCTCAGAGCCAGAGCCAATCTGTGCAGTCTTGAGCAACACTGCTTAACAATGAATGCTGCTCATCCTGAGAGCTTCAGTGGGGTGAGCCTGAGAGCCCCGACCCTGGGACTGGTATCACAGTGCTGCCTTCAGCCAGCAACAGCCTGTCTGTGGTTCTGTGACCCCACAGCCTGCGCGGGGCTGAGCTTTACCCCTGTGCAGAGAGGAGCCCGGCAGACACTGAGGCACCCCTGGTCTCTTGGCAGGACTCACGGGAGAAGCGCTCTGACCGCTCCATCACATGCTTTATGAGGAAGTGGAAGGAGAAAGTGGCCTGGCCACGCATCACCAAGGAGAACATCAAGGTGTGTGTGGTGCCTGGCAGCCAGGATTAGCCTCAGCTCATGTGCTATCCCCACTCAGCACCTCGTGGCTCCTAGGAACCAACCTGCCCCCAGCACAGACACAGAGGGACCACAGGGGACCCCAAGACAGAGCTCCCAAAAAGCCTGACCTGATAATC
This sequence comes from Eopsaltria australis, assembly GCA_034509425.1. Lineage (NCBI taxonomy): Eukaryota > Metazoa > Chordata > Aves > Passeriformes > Petroicidae > Eopsaltria > Eopsaltria australis. The sequence goes on from JAVTVJ010000798.1 coordinate 144,665, forward strand.
ACCACTAGTCCAACAGACTTCTGCCCTCCAGGAAGGATGTGGCACCTCTTTTCCTTGACACACTCAGGACCAGGACCAGTGCCTGCAGGCAAAGGGGCACTTCTGCTTCTGTCCCCTCACCTATGCAGGAGCTGCCCCTGGGCTGTGGGTCACTGCGGTGCTGCTCCCTCTGCTCAGGGCATGCTCTCTGTGCCCACAGCCAGCCTGGCTCTCCGTGGACTTCGACAACTGGCGAGACTGGGAAGGGGATGAGGAGGTGGAGAGGGCCATGGTGGAACAGTACGCAGAGGTGAGCTGGGCCACCGGCCTCAGGATCCTGGGGCACATCGTGTGGGTGCACGGGATGGGGGGACACCAGGCGTTTGGGGATCCAAATCCCTTTGTTTCCCATCCAGATGCTGGAGAAGGTGACAGAAAAAGGCCCCCCGCCAGCCATGGATGACCTGGATGTAAGTACCACCTGCCAGCTGCTCCCTGATGCCCTGCGGAGCACAGCCCAGCCTCAGCCTTCCGCCGGCTCCGGGACACCGGCAGCACCTCCTGCTGCACCCCTCGGGCAGCCTGTCCTGGAGCCAGCGTGGAAACTCTCTCGGGGACAACTGGCCGGCGCCACCTGCTGCGACCGGGGCTGGCCCGGTGTCGGCGCAGTCCCTGGCACCTCGCTCCTCCCTCCCGCAGGATGACTGACGCGCAGACCCCCGGGGACGCCGCAGGAGCGCACCCGGTGCACCGGCAGCAGCACGGAGGAGTAGCGCGGGCAGGGTTCTCCGAGGGAGCGGGGCTGCCTCAGTTCGTGCCTCGCCGCGGGCAGCGCTGCCGGGTGTCCCGGGGCCGGTCACTCGCGCGGGGCTCGGGGCAATAAACGTGAAGTGCCGCAGCCGTGTGCCTGCGCTCGGGAGCCGCCCGCCCGCCGCCCGCACCGGGCCCGGCAGCGCCGGCAGCGCCGGCAGCGGGAGCGCGCCCCGCGCGTCACCGTGCAGGCTCCGCCCGCTCTCGGCGCGGCGGCCGCCACTGCCCGTCCCCGTCCCTGTCCCTGTCCTTGTCCCTCCGCGGCCGCCCTCGCCTCCAGTCCCGGCTCCGCGATGGTGTTCCGGTGCCAGCGGGACAGCTGGGCCCGGCAGGTAGCGTCGGGCCGGGGCCGGGGCGCGGGCCAGGCCCGGGCGGGCCCTCACGGCGGCGCCGTCTCTGTCTCAGTTCACCACCAGGGTGGTGTCGTGCCGGGCGGCGGAGCTGCGGCCCGAGGGCGGCGGGGAGCCGGTGCGCGGGTTCCAGGTGGTGCTGGAGGACACCATCCTTTTCCCCGAGGGCGGCGGGCAGGTACGGGCCGGGCTGGGCCGGGCGGGGGCCGCGCCGGGGCCGGCGGCGCTCATGTCCCGTGTCCGCAGCCGGATGACCGTGGCCTCATCGGGGACGTGCCGGTGCTGCGGGTGACCCGGCGGGGCGCCGAGGCCGTGCACTTCGTGCCGGCAGCGCTGGAACCGGGCGCTGAAGTGCTGCTGTCGCTGGACTGGGAGCGCCGCTTCGACCACATGCAGCAGCATTCAGGTCCGTGCCGGTAGCGGGGGCTCCCAGTAACTCCCTGCGGGTGTGGCTTTGGGCAGGGGGCGGTCAGCGCCCACCGTGTCCCCACCCTGGTCGGGGTAGGGAGAAACACGGCGGCTCTGTGTGCAGTCTGTTCCCGGGACTACTGAGAGCAGCAGGTGCCCTTCTGCGAGCTCTCCTCGGCTTGTAAACAAACACACCAAAAACAGGTTTGGAAGGGAAAGTTCAACCTGCCTTGCAGCCCCCAGCGTGTGCTGCAGTGCTGCCGGGACCCGAGGCCCACGAGGCCAGAGCTGTGTCCTCGCTGCTCCTGAGCAGGCACCCCTCAGTGCCCAGCACTCTCCTGTTGTGGAGAATGTCAACAGGAAAGACAGAGCCTGACTGAAAATACCAGTAGCACTCAGAGCTAGTGCTTGCATGTCTCTTCCAGGACAGCATCTCATCAGTGCCATTGCAGAACAGATGTTTGGATTCAAGACAACTTCATGGTGAGCAGGATAGAGGTTCCTTTTGACCCCAGTATTTTCTTGTTTGGCACATGTCAACCATGCTGCCCTGCACAGAGCTTGAACATGGAAACACCAAAAGCAATTTGGACATTTCACTTGAGCTCAGATGTCACGGGAGAGGTGACTGACCTGGAGAGAAGCTGTACAAAGTGTTTGCTCTGTCTTGTCCTCCTTAACTGTTTGTTTTCTGTCTGGTGCTTTGAACATAACAGGGAGAGGAGGGAAGTCTGTTTTGTTTCAGTCACCACATCCCCAGCAGTGGGATGCTGGTGCTGCACAAAGGGATCTCCCAGCTGGTCTCAGCTGCAGCAGCAGATGTTCTTCCTTGGTGCAGGGAGCTGGGCCGTCAGAGAGGTGTCATTGAGCTGGACACCCCCTTGGTGACAGCAGAGCAGGTCGAGGCCCTGGAGAAGAGTGTGAACGAGAAAATCCGGGACAGGGTCCCTGTAACAGTGAGAGAACTGGCTGCAGGTGACCCTGAAATTGAAACAGTGAGTGGTGGGAGAGAACTGATGGGATCTGTGGGACTGGAATGACTGAGCACAGATGTCACCTTGTTTGTCACTGTCCTCCTCTGGCAGGTGAGGACCCGGGAGCTGCCCGATGACCACGTAGGGCCAGTGCGTGTTGTGGACATCAAAGGCATTGACTCCAACCTGTGCTGTGGGACTCACGTGTCCAACCTGAGTGACCTCCAGGTGCGTGGCTGCAGCTGGGCCGCCTCTGGGAGCAACACTCCACACGAAGCACAGCCAGAGTGCCTGGGATCCACAGGCTGCTCGAGTCCTGATGGGGAAGGGGGTGGCAGCAGCCCCAGGCTGAGGGAGCCCCAGGAGGGTCACGTACAGGCTGGGAGCCTCAGGTGCTTTTGTTTCCTTGTAGCAGAACTCAGCCCTGTGTCTATCAGTGACATTCTTGCACTGCCAGGGGTGTTGGCCATGTTTCCTCTGCTTAAAGCTCTGATGTTTTTGAGTGTTCATCATGGATGAGAAATCTTCTGTGCAGAGAAATGGTGATAAAATTCTAGACCTGCCTTAAAGTATTTGTGCTTTCTCAGGCATTGGTTGGAGTCTGTTTCCCAGCAGAGACATCCACATGCCCTGTAGAGTGCATCCTGTGCTTAGAGAATTGCATAAATTCCTCTCTACCACCATTCCCTTTTTTTTGTATGTTGACTTCATGGTTGATTTTAATCAATTTAATTTCACTGGCAGAGAGTGAATATTCACCACAAGGCATAATCTGGCAGGATCTGACCACCTGTGTGTGTTACCAAATGCTGTTCTGACCAGGCTGATTTTCTTTTTAAGGTTATTAAGCTCCTTGGTGTGGAAAAAGGGAAAAAGAACAAAACCAACTTGGTTTTCTTGGTGGGAAACAGAGTGCTGAAGTCAATTGAACAAAGCCACAGTACTGAGAAGGCTCTAACCTCCCTGCTCAAGTAATGCCCTTTCCACTTCTCTTATTTCACCTTCACTTTTCCTCGAAAGAGATGCCACATAAGCCCCAGGGTGCATCCTGTGGGGCTGTGGATGATGTTGCCTGTTTTGCCCCTTTGTCCTTCAGAGCAGTGATCCAAAGTCTCCCATTTCTTTCAGAAATGGACCAGGTCAGCACGTAGAGGCTGTGAAGAGACTGCAGAGCTCTGTGAAACTGCTCCACAAGGTACAAGGATGGCTGGCTAAAGTGGGTTGTCACTATTTCCTGTAGACCTGACCTTTAGTTGTGGTAACTGGGAGTCAAATCATAGGCTTCAGTTTTTGTGGATATTATGAAAAGTGCTCAAACCTCTGGGAACATGACTGTGTTCACACTGATTTGTCTAGCTGCAGTAGAGTTCATTTTCTTTTCTTTCAGAATAACCTGACCCTGCTTAGAGACATTGCTGTGTTGATAGCCCGGGACTTCAAGAGCAAACCTGCTCCAAAGCAGCTCTTTGTGTTGCACAGGTACGGGGGAGCTCAGGGAAGAGGGCCCAACAGTATCCCACATGTTCTAGGGCAGTTGGATCTCTCACATCTGTTCAGCTTATTTTCTCAAGGAAGAATGTAAACAAAGTAAATAGGATATTAAACTGCCTCGGCCTGCAAAGTTGTGTAATTAAAGGAATCTGTAATTCAGTCCCTGAATTCTTCTGGTTTTGTAGCTGAGAAATTACTGTGTCCATCTAATTCCCTGTGCACTTGATATTTTCAAATAAAACCAGGGAGCTTTATTTCTTAAAGGTAACACTTAAATAATTACTAACATATCCACAGGAGTGCCCAGTGAGAATTTACATATATAGACAAATAAGAGCAAGAGGCCAAAACCCCTGATCAGACATTTGGTTTCTCATAGAGGCAAAAGCCTCTAGAGGGGGCTTTTGCTTCCTTCTGAAGTGTTTTTTTATTTATCCATACAGGAAAGAGGGTGATCCTGAATTCATGAACATCATTGTGAATGAGATCGGGACAGAGGTGAGTCACTGATGAAGACTAAACTGACACCACTGGGTTTTCACCCCAGTTATACACAGCCAGGGCCTGGCCAGGCTGCTCTTCCTGCCACAGTCATGAGCTGCAGATCTGGCTCCTTTGACAGGTACCTGAGGTTCCCTGCCTCCAGCAGCCTCAGCCTGTAGGGCAATCCTCAGCAGTGAGAATTCAGAGCACTGGGGAAGAGCCTTAGCCCCCAAGAGCTGTGCAGAGCCTCATTGGCTGAAAGAGGTTAGGATAGGATTAGGTAGGAGTAGAATAGAAAGAACAGAAGGTTTCAGTCACAACCACCTAGTTCAACTGCCAACTGTATCCTGTTACCTTGGGATACCCTGGTACTGTGCTGTCCCAACAGCACATGACTGAGCACAAAAGGTTCAGACACCACTTCCTTTCTACTTTTCTCAAGCAGTCTCAGTAATGCACACAGACTTCTGGATTGTCAGTTTGCTGTTTGTGTCCTGTGGCCAGTGCCTGTCCTCTTCTTGGACAAGGAGGGCACTGATTTATCTGGAGCAAGGCCCATCTCTGTCCACAGGAAACGCTGCTATTCCTGACTGTGGGAGATGAAAAAGAAGCAGGACTCTTCCTTCTAGCTGGACCTGTTGAAGCAGTTGAAAATTTAGGTCCCAGGTAACGTGTTTGTGATTTGTTCAACGTGAGTAAGAATTCTGCTGTTGCAGACTGAGCAGTGGCACAGTGGGATCCAGGCAGGGATCCATGTGTGCTGTCTGGGGCAGTTTGGGCTCCAGCCTGAGCTGTTGTTGCTGCAGGGTGGCAGAGCTGCTGGGGGGGAAAGGAGCTGGGAAGCGCGGCCGCTTCCAGGGCAAGGCAGCCAAGATGAGCCGGCGAGGAGAAGTGCAAGCTCTGCTCCAGGAATTCCTTAGCCGTCAAAACCCTGGAGCATAAGAAATTATTCTCAAAGTAGGTTTGTCTTCCCTTTGTTCGCATAGGCTCCTCTAACTTCTCTGACAGAGAATAAAGACCTGAACCCAACAGCTGGTGTGCACATGCTCTGCGTGGGCCGGTTTGGTGCTCACGGAAATGGGGAGGGGATCTGCCATCAACACTTTGCTGCAAGGGCTCATTTCTCAAGACAAATGGTACAGGAATTAAAGTAATCCTTAGTTAACCACTTTGTAGGGTTCCTAAACCCAGAAGAGGCCTCCTGCTGGCAGTAAGTCTTTAAAAAGCGTTCTGCTTTGCACCGGTTGCTGAGGAGGAGTTGGCTTGGCATGAATGCTCAAGCAAGAGGCAGCTGGTCCCCTCAGACACCTCGGGCTGGGCAGGGGCAGAGAGCAGGTGCCCCACAGGCAGGGGATCATTCCCCACTACCAAGTCCTTTCCCTTGGTGGGGTGCAGTTGTTACAGGTGTTTTTTTGACCATCGGGAGTTTCTCTGGCTGATGCAGCTGTAAACTCCCCCGGGATGGGGCAGAGTTGTTCTCGGTGTTCCCTCAGCTCAGGTTTCCTGCCCAGGCAGGCCCTGGAGCTGCTGCAGTCTCCTCTGGAGGAACTAAAGGGCGCTGTGGAGCCACAACGGGGCACAACAGGTCAGTTGAGAATTTACCCTTCCCCTTCTTGCTGGAAATGGCACTGCAGGTTTACTCCAGATATAGGTAATAAACAGAGAAACAGAATAAAAGACACCTCCATCCTAAGGAAGTTTACCTGTCATGAGCAAGGGGATGGAGCAGCCCCAGCAGATCGTGGCTGCTGTGACTGCTGCATGGCCACAGCCTTGGCTGAGCTGTTGGGATGGTGTCAGAACATTGCTGAGGTCTGGAACTGGCTGTGGGGTCAGAGCTGCAGGGGCTTGTGCTTTGGGGATGATCCTACACATGCACACAGAGAGTCTGGCAGGAAGAAAGTACCCACACCTCCCTATCTGTTTTGGACTGTCTCAGACTGAGTGAGGATGTTACTGAGGAAGTTCAGAGCTGGGCTGTAGAGCCTGCACAGCTTGGAAGGGAGCAGGCTGAGCCCACAGGACTCTGCTGCAGAGTGAGCAATGTGCCAAGGCAGGGGCTGGGAGACTGAGGTGAGAGGGGCCTGACTCCAGCCCCACAGCACAGCCCAATGCCAGCTCTGTCCCCAGCACCCTGAGGGCTCAGCACAGCCCCAGCTGAGCCCGTTGTTTCTGTAAGCAGCAAGGTGACACAAGTTTGTCCCTGTTCCTGGCACAAGGTGCACCCAGAAACCTCAGATAAACAGCACAAAAAGCAGCTCATTGCCCCTGCTGTGCTGTCAGTGTTCAACTGCACCTCAGGGCAAAAGGTAAAGACCCAGGGCACCAGGCAGTGCCCTTCCCAGTGGCTTGAACATTTCTTGTTGATGTTGAGAGTCTTCAGCACTTAGGAGATAGGTCCTTCCTCTACCATCTGCAGGCTGTGCCACAGTCCTGCACCCAGGAGCTGATCCCCCATCCCATGGTGGGACACTCAAACTCACCAGCTAAACAAATTCATCTTTAATAAAATACCTCCTGTGCACAATCCCACGCCCGTGTCGTGTGCACAGATCCGTGTGGATCCACATGGGCGTGTGTGCACCCCACACTGTGTCACACAGAGGTGAACACCCAGCGTCCCAGGGCTGGGGGGGTCCCTCACACTGGCACTTCATGTCACAGTGTCTGCCCATTCCTGTCACAGAGCTGCCTGTTCAGCAGACCCCAGACATGCAGAGGTGAGAGCCCTGCTCCCAGTGCTGCTGTCCCCAGCCCTGCAGTGCAGAGGTGGCCTGTCCCCACGAGTTGCAAGGGAGTGCAGGACCTCCTGCTGCTGCTGCTGGGTCCTGGGCAGGTGACCCCCACCTGTGGGTGCAGGAGGGACAGCAGGGGAGTGCTGGGCATGCAGGGCTCTCTGTGCCATCAGCCAGCTGCAGACTGGCACCGTGGGTCCGTGTCGTGGGAGCCACCAGCAGCACCACCGGCCCAGCCTCCGTGGTCTGCTGCAGTGCAGAATCAGCCTGTGCAGATTCAGCAGGAAGCAAACAGTGGCTGAGCTGCACCCAGGGCCTGGAAGCTGCCCCTGAGCCCAGGGCCAGGGTGTCTGCCTGCCTTAGGCAGCCTTTTTGTCCTGCGTGGCCAGGAGCTGGCAGAGGCAGTAGGGGATGAGGCCGACAGTAACCAGCGGCACGGCCGCGCTCTTGCAGAAGGAGAGGGCGTAGAAGAGCAGCTGCACGTGGGAGGGTGGCTTGAAGGCATCGAAGACGTGGAGGATGAGGAGGGAGGCAGCGATGCAGCCCAGGCGGAAGGGCAGCTGCTGGCCCTGCTGGAGCCGGGAGCTCTCCTGGTACATGTGGGAGTTGAGGGCCAGCCCCAGCCCGAAGAGGATGCCCAGGTTACGGAGGAGGCTGGCAAAGGGAGTGGTGTCAATGTGGACCCACTCAGGGCGGCTGCACCACTTCTGTGCCTTCTCCAGCGTCCAGAGCAGGTCCACACCAAATGTCCACAGCAGCAGGTAGAAACCCAGGGTGAAGCTGAAGAGGAAGACGGTGATGCCCAGGTACCGATGGAAGCTGGCGTGGTAGATGAAGCGGATGTGCTGGAATGTCTTGGCCACAGCCATCCCTGCCAGTCACAAAGTGAGAGCATTGGTCAGTGCTGCAGGTGCTGCAGTCCAGCACGGTGGTACTGCAGAGAAAGGGAGGGGGGTCTGATACACTCACCTGAGAAAACCCCTGCAATCACCTGGTGAGGGAAGTGAGCAGCAATGTAGACTCGGGACATGCAGACGCAGACCTGAACTGCCCAGAACCCCATCCAAAGCACTGTCCACAGCACCCTGCGAGGGACAGATGGCTGTGTCAGTGCCAGGGCCAGTTGCACTGCCCATGGCACTGCCATCACGTACTCCAAACAATGCCTGGCTGCCTGCTGAGCCTGTCCCCATGCAGACCCTACCCTGGGTGCTGCAGCCCAGCTGTCCATCCACTGCCTTGTGCCTTGGTGGGCTTGGCTGTGCCTGTCAGTGCTGGAGCTGCCCCTGCCTAGCACAGGTGGTTTTGGCACACAGCTTACCAGTAACTGAGTGTCCTTGAGTGCTTCTCTCCCCCAGCAGCAGAGAGGAGGGCTGTCACCATGACGTAGTACACACCTGCTGCACCCATGGCATGGCCAGATGGGCTCCCTGGGCAAGAAGAGAGACCCAGGTCAGACTCTGCAGGAGCCGGAGCTGAGCACAGGCAGGGGTTTGTGCTGAACCACCACAGCTGCACCAAGGGTCAAGGTTTGCTCTGTGCAGGGGCTGCCCAGCCTCCTTCCCCTGCAGGCACAGCCAGCGTCCCCAGGAGCACAGCAGTAACTGCCCTTTGTCCAGAGCTGTCCAGGGGCATGTGCCACCTGCAGGCTGCTAGCCACAGCCCTGGCCAGGCCAGCACCCCCTCCTTGCGTGTGCAGGTCACCATGGGCAAGCACCCCCTGTCCCTGCTGTGGCTGGGGGACCCTACCAGGGCCAGTCTCACAGGTGAGCGGGAACTGCTGGATCTCTGGTGCAGAGCTGTTGCCATAATAGTCTGTGTCAAGGACCCACCAGTATGGTCTCTCCCCAAAGAGGATCCTGAAAAGAAAAGAGAAGGTATCTGGGGAGATCCTGGGCACAGCTGCAGCTTTAGATCTGTCCTGGGAGATGGAAGAAGCAAAGGACCCACAAGCAGTCCAGGGAATCCTGACAGACACGGCACCCATCTGATTGCTCGGTTCTGACAGCTGCCACTGCCTGTCCATGTCCCCATCCCCAGCCCTGAGGAGCAAGTCAGTGTGACCTCCTGTGGTGAGGGGCTCAGTGACGATCCCCCCACTCAGCACCACAGCCCTGGCTGATGGGAAGCTCTGTTTGCAGGAGGCTCCATCTCTCTGCTTGGCTCTGGGAAGGGGGGAGCCGCTGCTGCATGGCTTGGGAAGGAGTGACCACTGCCACTGCCCAGCTGGGGCTGAACTCTGGTCTTTGTTCTGCTCCAGCACTGGGGCTCAGAGCACCCATCTGGCCCACATTAGTCCAGGTGTGCCAACACACTCGGTGGGAGTGCTGGCCCAGGGCCACTCACCACTTGAAGACGAGGTTGAGCCAGTCTCCGATTACAGCCACCCAGATGAGCCTGATGCCCACTGCTTTGCTGAAGTGGAACCAGATGGGGAAGAGGACAAAAAAAGCATTCCTGAGGTCAGCTGCATAAGAGATGAAGAGGAACCAGTCCTGGGAGCCCTGGAAGCGCTGCTGCAGCCACTGTGTGGTCCGGACGCCCGCGTCGTGCAGGAGGTTCATGTTGGCCTCCATCCTCCCCTGCTGCCGCTGCCCTCGGCGTGGCTCTGGCTGTCCCGTCCTCCCCTGTGCCCCTGGGGTTTTATACTCTGCAGGGTCTTGTTTGCGGCGGGCAGGTCGCTGTCCCAGCACTGATCTTTGGACCCAAAACCACTCTTTCCAAAGGTACAGCACCAGGGGGTTGTAACAAACATGTTTGGAACAACTTACGTAAAAGGGGAAAACAGGCTTGGAGGGCACGTGGAGTGCAGGGTGCTCCAACACCAGCACCATCCCCTGCCCCACACCATCCCCTGGCTCAGGGGGATCCTGCAGCCCTGGTTCCTCTGGCTGTCAATACAACAGTTCAGCTGCTCTGACAGAACCACAGCCTTTGCTCCATCAGCCCACGCTCTGTGTGACAGTCCTGCAGAGCTGCCACGTCCAGGGCTGGCTGCTGCTCTGGTCCCTCTGCCATTCCCCCATGAACCACCACAAGGATGCCCAGGAGCACGGAGTGGGTGCATGGAGCAGAGGGCAGACTGCCCACCCCCCCCCCACCCTCCGCATTTGCCAGGTTAATTTAACCAGGACTTTGCATAATGGAAAACTTTCAAAGCCATTCCTGGAGGTCCCTGCAGTCCCAGAGAGCCAGGCCTGCGATGCTCCTGGCTGCCAGCCGTGTTCTTCTGATCTCCAGTGTGGGGCTAAAGAACCTTTGCAAATAGGGATGGCATTTCTCCTCCCAGCACCACTCCACTGGGTCAATCCTGCCCCATCATACCCTGGCTCTGGGGACAAAGCCAAGCACACAACTCATCCTGCAGCGCCCATGGCTGTCCCCTCCACCCCAGCTGCACTCTGCTGTCCCTGATAGCAGTGCTGGCACCACAACTTTATCATCCCCAGCTGCCAGTGCATGGACACACAGCCCTGTGGCGGCTGAGCAGGCAGCAAGGCGTTAATGATCAACAGCCAGTGAAATGCATCACTTATCTCCCTCCTGAGAAAATTCACGTCAAGAGCCTTGAACCACTGCCCTGTGCTGTTTGCCTCTGGGAGAGCTGTGTCCAGCACTGAGCCCTGCTCACAAACAGCAGGAGCTACAGGCCCCACGCTGCTCCTCTGGCCATGCAGAGCCCAGGGAGCCGTGGGGTCTGACAGGCAAAGCACCAGCAAACCTTGCTCCTGAAATATGGGCATGGATGGCCTGTGAGAGAAGTAAGCAAAGGCTATAGACTCAGCCCTGCCACAGGCACATCCTATCCAGCCTCGCCTTGCTGAACCCAAGGAAGATGGTTCCAGACCCTGGACTGAGCTCCTGACCTGCAAAACATCCCAACAAAACAGGAGTTTGCACAGAAATTAAATTACTCTTGGAAAACAAATCCCCCAACAGCTCATTCCAGGGTCCTCAACGGAGAGTGGCTTTGGCCAGCGTGAAGGAATGCAACAGACTTGGCTTCTGTTCCAAAAATATTTTGAAACCATCAGCAATAAATCCTTCACAGGAGATTTCACAGCGGAAAATGGGGCAAAAGGTGTTGGGGGATGGGGACTAGCACTGCAGTCCCCTTGGAAAAAGTCACTGCAGGAAAATTGGGGCCCTGGTGGGGAGAGGCCAGGAAGCAGGATGGAAGCAGTCACCTCCTCCCTCCCAGCACAGGGGACAGTGGCTCAGCCCAGGAGCCCCCAGTGCAATGCCAGGTGCACGAGCCACAGGTCAGGACTGTGCCAGAGGTGCCAGGGTCCACACGGATAAATCCCCAGCCCCAAAGTCACTGTGTGGGTCTGGGCAGGGCAGGGCAGCAGGAGCTACCTGGGCACTGCAGGGTTCTGCATCCTGCCTGGTCTGACAATTGCTCGGGGTCCAGCTCATCCCCTGCACTGCACAGCCCTGCCAGCAGCACCGCTGGGGATGTGCACTGTGAACTGGCTGGCTTTCCCAGGGAAGGAGTGGGGCCGGGCTGGGGGAACCCGATTTGTGCCCTGGCTCTGTGCACACCAAGCCCAGGATCTGCTGGCAGCGCAGGAGCTGTGTGACAGCAGTGGCAGCAGCTGGCTCTGGGACACCGTGTCCCGTGATTCCCAAGGTTCCGGATGCAGCTGTGGCCAGGGCAGCAGCAGTGGGTGCCGTGAGGTGCCACAAGCAGTGCCAGTGTTTGGTCCAGAATGTTCCCAGAGGGCTGCAAGGTCCGGGCTGGGCTGTGGTCACTGCGTCAGCAGAGTCCAGGCGGCACCGCACGCACGTGGGCACGGGGTGGGCAGGGAGCCGGCTGGACACGACCTTCCCCCCGCACACGGCCTGGCAGGAGCCACTGGCACAGCCCCTGCTGTCACCCCAGGGCACCCAGGGACTGCTGCAGCCTCGCACTGAGCCATGGCCTGAGCTGCCCGCTCCTCCCAGCACCTCTCCCCTGTGCTGCAGCGGGCTGCTCAGACCCCTCACACTGGGGCTCTCGACTGACCCAGCCACTACAGCAAGGGGTCAGAGGGGATGGATACCCACCATGGCCCCAGGGACACCTTGGTGAGTGTTTAGAATCTGCAGGCACGTGCCAGGGCTGGCACTGGCCTCACCAAGCATCTCGGTGTCCCCATGCCAGCCTGGCACAGTGGGGATGGGCTCTGTGGGATCCTGCAGCCCAGAGCTGCTCATGCAGCTGAGGGTGTAGAATCAAGGGTCCCCACACAGGGGGGCTGAGCACGCTGGGCAGCAGCCAAGCCCAGAACTGATTAACGCAGCTCAGAACAACTGTTAAACATTAACGCCCTTGTTTGCTCCATATTCCCTGGCAGGAGCACCAGGGGTCCAGGAGCATTGCCAGGACACGCTCACACAGCCATGCCAGGCACTGTGCCGGGCACTGGGGCAGCCCCACATCCCTTGGACCCCGCAGAGCTGAGCCAGGGCCATCCCTAACAGGGCATCAGCTCCTACAGCATCAGCCGTGCCCTGTCTGGCCCTGGCCACAGGAGACAGAGCAGCACCCGCGAGCTACAGGAGTTTGTTCAGGAAAAGCACTCGAGTGCCTGTTTATTGGGAAGGGTGGACACGGGACAGCCCAGCCTGGGGAGTGCCCATCAGGAGGCCCAGCCATGGGCTCCTCCAGCAGCCTCCCAGCGAGCCCAGTGCACCCTCTCCATCTGCAGCAGCAGCCAGAGCTTGGCCGTGCCTGGGCCCACTGATGCTGCAGTGGCTGCGTGGCTGGGGGGGATGTTCTGGGCATCCCATGGCAGATCCACAGCAGCACCACACCACCCACTCCTGCCACTGTGGGCAAAACCTCGGGTGGGCCACAGCTCCAAGGGCAGCTGCAGCTTTGTGCTGTAGGCGCCCTCAGCCAGCACCGTCACTCTGTGTGCACCAGCAGTGGGAAGGTGGCTGAGCCCCATCCCAGAGGACAGGAGTGGCTGTGGGTACCCCACAGGACACAGATGAAATTAAAAAATCACTCCCAGGGGCTGTTTTTCAGAGGCTTTGGGTCCTCCTTTGGCTGAAACCAGTACTGAGCTTCTCCAAAAACCTGACCCTGAGCACGTGGCAGCCTGGGCAGGGGGAGGGCAGGTCCTGGTGTGGGACAGAGCCCCTCTGAGTGCCCACCCGAGGGCCAGCAGCAGCCCCTGGCCCATCAGAGCCCACCAAGAGGCGGTGCCAGGCTGAGGTTGAGGAAGCCCCCAAAGTGGAAGGGGGGCAGGCGGGGGGCACAGGCAGCAGCAGAGGACAGGCAGGCGAGGGGATTGGCCCCACATGCCCCGGTGTCCTGGTCACTGCTGAAGTAGACACTGTCAGGTGAATCCACCGAGGGGTCCTCGTTGAAGTAGTTGTAGGGCCTCAGGAAAAAGCCAACACCATTCCCCACAGTCACTGTGTTGGGGACATCTTCAGCATGAGGGACATGCAGGAACCCCACAGTGATCCAGGCAACCAAGTCCTGGGGAGAAGAGGAACCAGGCATCTGTCAGGCTGAGCAGGACTCTGCCAGCCCAGCAGCTGCTCAGTCTGGCTCTGGGACAGGTGAAGCTTCTGTGCAGTGCAGGAGCTGGGATGGCCCTCACAAGGTTCAGCTTCTCCCCATCCCAGGGCCCCCAGCTCACCTCGTTGGTGATGGTCTCGTTGTTGATGAAGTCAGCAAAGGTCACAGTGGGAGTCCAGGGGTCGTTCTGGTTGTAGATGCTGGTGCTGGTGGGCTCCTCCTCCTTCCTCCGGGTGACAGCCAGCTGGTACCTGCCAGCACAGGGGTCAGAGGGGTTTGTCTGTGCCAGCACAGGGGTCAGAGGGGCTTGTCCATGCCAGCACAGGGCAGGACAGCCACAGAATTGCCAGCTGGGATGCCCTGGCAAACTGGGGCTGGATGCATCCCTGGTCTGCCCTGGGGCAGGGAGGGAAAGGGCCAGCAGGGCAGTAATGGGCAGCAGCCCCAGCATCTTTGAGCTTGGGGGGGATCCCTTGCTGCCCAAGGGATCCTCCCCACGCTTCCCGTGCTTTTCCAGCATGGCTGGGAAACGTGAATGGACCCAGGTGCCACTCAATGCCCAGTGCTCTCCCTTAAGCCACAGCTACTCCCCCACACAGACTCGCCCAGCATTGGCTCTGTCAGTTCACCCTGGCAGGGAGACTGCTCTGTGCTTATCCCAAGCATTTTCCAAAAGGCATCCTGTCCTCACGGGAAGATATCCCAACCTGGCCATGCCAGTGCTTCCCTTAGGAATTTGTCCTGCAGCCCACTTCCCCTGAGAAGGAAAAACACATGGGTTTGCTCTAAATTAGTCTGACATGGGGTCAGATTCCTGCCTGTGAACTACCATGAGCAGATGTTATTGAGCAACATTTCAAGAAAATTTCAGAGCCAAAACCTAAACATGTTTGCTGTTTAACCCTTCCCTGCAGCAGGGGTCACAGCCTCCCTGCACCAGGAGCAGAAGCAGCTGAGGCCAACCTGTCCCCAGCCCTGGCACCCACCTTCCCCAGCTGATGGAGCGTTCCATGGAGCTGTTGGTGGGCAGGTGCTTCCCAGCAAAGCTGATGATCTGGATCCTGTAGCTGCGTGGGTGCTCCCATTTGTTGGAATTGGGGCTGACAAAGGAGAGGTAGCGGGGCATGGGGTCATTGAGTGGGAATGCTGCCTCATCCTCCTTCTGCAGCCTTTTCCTGCGGAGGTACGGCCGCTCAATGGTGTTCTGTGAGCTCCAGGGATCTTTCACAAACTCATACTCCATGTCCTGGGTCTCCAGGGAATTCAGCTGCCCTGTGAAGCACAAGAGAAAACCCTCTCGAGCTCTGCACCCCACGCAGAGCCTCTGGCTACGGTAAAACACAGCCATGCACAAAGGTGGCCAGACCTACCGTCAACATCCAGGTCCACCTTGTAGTGGAAGTGGTGGAGGTGCATCGTCCCCAGCGTGTGGGGCCCAACCCTGTTGCCATAGTCAGTGCCTCGGCCATGGAGGAAGGAGGAGCTGATGTAGCCCGTGGCGTGCACCCGGACCTCCACGGCCCCACTGCCATGGAACATGAAGTCCCAGATGTAGTCGTAGTTGATGAGCGTGGAGATGGTGCGGATGACCAGCGTGTTTTTCCGCAGCCCGCCGTAGTAGAAGGACTGTGAGTCGGAGAAGTGGCGCCGCAGAGGGACAGCAGAGTCATGCTCAAAAATGCAGAGCGAGTTCTGGTTGGTTTTGGGAGTGTCTGTCTCTGCCAGGTAGTGCCTGTCCACGTAGGTGGCTGTGTAGGGGCAGTCGAGGCCCCGGACCAGCTCGTAGGCGAAGCGGCCGATGCCAAAGCTGCCATCGAGGTAGCGGGTGGACATTCCCCCGGGGCAGTTGGAGCCGTACAGGGCTAAGGCTTCCTGGAGACTCAGCTCATAGACAATCCTCTCCCCACGGTACCTGATGTCAAAGAAGCGTGGGCCACTGTTGGGGTTCATGCCGAAGGCAATGCTCCAGCCCTGGAAGGTGACGCGGTTGTTCCTGACGCGGTAGCGGGGACCCTGGGGCTCAAACTGCTGCGGGCCTGGGGACCCGGGCGGGCGCCGGGGCTTCATTGAGCCCAGCACTGCATCAGCCCGGGGCTGCTTGAGCCTGATGACCTCCAGTGTTCCAGTCACAGACTCCTGCTCCAGATCCCCTGTGCTGGCAAAGTAACGGCCATTGTAGAAGACTTGGCGCAGCTGCCACCGGGAGACCTGGAGGTCCCCATGGTCCACCAGCACCTCCAGCCCCACCGGAGACAGGTAATAGCCAGTGCCGGCCACGTTGTGGAAAAGGACAAACCAGGTCGCTCGGTCACCGGACTTGAAGCCGCGTGGGGCTGTGGTGAGGATGACCAGGTCAGTCCCGTCAGAGTCACAGCAGGCAGTGAGGAAGCTCGGCGCCTTTCTCAGCTCCCTCTGCACGAGGGCGTTGATGTCCGTGTACTCCTGGCCGGTAACGGGCCTGCGGTGGTACGGCACCTTCCCCCCGTACTTCTGCACCGTCACGTCCCGGTGGTACGCTGGCAGCGGCAGCGGTCCCACCACCAACTCGCTGATGTTGGGCTCTGGCTGCTTCCCAAAGTACAGCACAGCCAGGGCCTCCCGGGGGGGACGAGCCCCCCCTGCATCCAGGAACCGCAGCACCTCTGCCTTGGCGGGCACCTGCAGATCCACCGAGGCGATGCAGTTGTCCCCGGGTTTGGCGCGGGACGCCTCAACCAGCGGCACCCCGAGGTGTCCCTGCAGGTACCGCACCACTTGGGACATCTCCTCGGCTGTCAGGTCAGCAAACACCAGGCTCTGGCCATCCTCGATGTCCTCCTGCTCCGGGGGCGGCTGCTGGCAGGATCTGGGGCTCCTTTCTCTGGTCAGCAACACGCAGACCAAAGCGAATATTGTGGCTAAGGCCAGGCCAAGGAGGATGAGCACGGTTTTCAGGCTCATGCCTGTGGCTGGAGCATTGAGTGCTCCTGCAGTGTGGCAGGACACGCTTCCAGCTGTGGAATCCTCCCAGCGACTCACTAGGACAAGGGGCTGGGCTGGCTCGGGTTTATTTTCCTCCCCTGTTTCCTCAGCAGGGAGCAGCCCAGAGGAACTCGCAGGGGATGTTCTCACACATTGCCAGGGTTTGCTGGGAACCATAAAAGGCAACGTTGCTCTGCTTCCCTGGAGGGTCATAATTTTAAATAAACTCAATGTTTGTACATCTGTGCTTCCCCTCATGTCCCAGATCCTACACTGCAGAGCTTGGAAAGGATGGATCCAGTATTTTAGGAGAAATAAGAACATCTCCCTGCTCCTTCTTCTCTTAACCCCACAGGTGCTGAGCAGGCAGCAGTGGCTGTAGAGATAAACCTTCCCTGAGCAGAGCAGTGCTGAACACAGCACCACACTCCATCCTGACACAGCCCTGCCATCACCAGCAGCATCGACTGCTGCTGCCAACACCCCCATGGTCCTGCAGCTGGCAGGGAGGGGACAGCTGTTTGTCACCCTGCAAAGGTGCCCACACTGATCCTGAGCTCCATCCTAGCACAGATGGGGCTATGAGGAGGGGAGCAAGGGCACCACAGCCCAACCAGCATCCTGGCAAACAGGCAGTGGCACTGGCCATGCTGCATCACCAGCAGCCACGAGACCCCTTCCTGCAAGGTCCAGCCTGGATCCCTCCCTTGTGCTGAGAGCCTGAGAGCCACAACCCACACAGTCCTGGCTGTGACCCAGCCTGCCCCCAAGAGCCACAGGGCTTGGTGCCAGTGCCCACCTCAGTCCATGCCCCTGAGCCCTGGGGGGTGCCCCAGGCTGTCCCTCCTTCCCTCCAGGACATCCCTGTGCCCTGCAGAGCCACAGTGCTGGGCTGGTTTGTGGGCACTGGCAGACACCAGCACCACCCCCAGGAGACGCTGCTGGAAGTTGTAAGAATGAGACACTTGAGAGCATTGGACCAGCACCATTTTCATTATTTTAACCTGAGGTATGCACTACACAGCACTCATTTCTACAGCAGAGGAACAGGATTTTCTCCTCGCTTTCCTCTGGTGACAGGCTGAAATTCAGGAATCAATAGAGAACGTGGACTTCCATCTCAGATCACGCTAGGAAAATCATGCTTCCCTTTCCAAGGGCACTATTTCAAAAGCAATGATAAAATGTGAAGTCACCAGACAACTGGAAATTGAGACAACTTCACTAAAAAGCTGAAAATCGGAGGCAGAATGGTCAGCCTGGTGTCTCTGACCACACCTCCTCACACCATCCAGCATTAAAGCCTGCTCATATTTCGAAAACCATCAAAGGTGAATGGGGGGAAGTTTGGCAAACAAGAGGCAGTTTTGGGCAAGCAGGCAAGAGGGTTGGTTTCACATGCTGTCAAGTCCTGCTCGCTGGTGAAAAAGACACCATCGTGGGAGTAGATAGAGGGGTCCAGGTCATAGTAGTTGTAGGGTCTCAGGAGAAAACCGACCGAGTTTCCCACGGTCACAGTGTTGGGAATGTCCTCAGAGTGTGGAATGTGAAGGAAGCCAGCAGTTATCCAGGCCACCAGGTCCTAGGCAAAGGAAGAGCCACAAGCCCAGGGTTACTTCAGAAGCTGCAGCAGCAGTGACCAAAATGCACATGGGGCCATGGGGAGTGACAGGAGAGGAGGAGGGGGAACCCCACGGGCACCAGCAGCTGCGTTCCCACACACCAAGCTCCCCTCTCCTGGGAAAGAACTCCTCCCTTCCCCAAAAATCTGCCACAGCCACGGCTGCAGAAATCCACCCAGTGGAAGGGCCCTTTCCTTGACCTCCATGGCCTCACAGAGATTTCCAGGATGTTTTGCCAGCATTTCTCCTCAGGGAGAAACAAGCGCACACGCTGCACACACTCTCTGTGCTCTCTGACCAAAGCACCGAGCAGACACACGGAGAAGGGGATGCCCAAACCCACTTTCCTCTTTGCCCTGGGCTGCTGCTCTCACAGCTGGGCCCATTGTCCCACAGGCAATGCTGGAATTGCTCTGCTCCTTGGGGCTCCCCTTGAGCCTGGGTGTTACCCTCCAGCCCAGGGACCCCAGCTCACCTCGTTGGTGATGGTCTCGTTGTTGATGAAGTCAGCGAAGGTGACAGTGGGCGTCCAGGGGTCGTTCTGGTTGTAGATGCTGGTGCTGGTGGGCTCCTCCTCCTTCCTCCTGGTGACAGCCAGCTGGTACCTGAGGACAAGAAAAGAGAGGGGAGCAGCCCCCCGAGGCAGGGCAGAGCTAAGTCAGCTCCTGAAAGAGCCCGCAGAGCACAGGCCTGCTCTGATGGAACAACCCCAGAGGAGTGCTACCCTGTGCCTCCCATTGGGACATCCAGCAATGCCTTCCCAGCTCTGAGGACCTGCCATCCCAGCCAGAGCAGCCTGACCTTGCCCAGCTGATGGCCCTCTCCATGGAGCTGGCTTCGGGCATGTGGTCCCCTGCAAAGCTGGTGATCTGGATCCTGTAGCCTCGCTGGTGGCCCCACTTGTTTTTGCTGTTGGCAGCAAAGTAGACGTATCTGGGCATCTTGGAGTGCAGCCTGAAGGCAGCCTGGTCCTCTGTGTCCAGGACTTTCTTGGTGAGTCGTGGCCGCTCTATCTGCTGCTCTGGGCTCCAGGGAGCCCGTGTCATCTCAAATGCCATGTCATGGGCCACCAGGGAGTTTCTCACCCCTGCGAAGCCAAAACAAAGTCACTGAGGAGCGTCCCCCCTGTTCCCCAAGGACATCACAGTGCCTGCTCTCCCTGCTCTCCCTCCCTGCCCCCTGGGCTCTGAGCACCAGCCCTGCCCAGGAGCAGCTGCTGCTCTGCAGCTCCACATGCCATGACAGCACCTCATGTGTTACCTATGGCTGGACACTTGTCCAAGCTGGGCAACACCACCTGGAGCAGACTCTGTGAGAGACAAAAGGGGACAAGGGATGAGCCTCATCCCAGGGCAGAAGAACAGGCACAGTCTAATTAACGAGAGCACCAGCTGTGTTACAGCCCATCAGCTCATCCTGCACATTTGCACATCACAGACAAGAGCAGTGTTCTGCTGTTCAGGTCCTGCCACAAAGGAGAGTCGTGGGCCCAAGGTTCAGAGCAACAGGAGGGGCATGGGAGCAAATCAGTCTGGGAACAAGGTGGCAAAGGGCTGCTGAGAGCATTTGGTGTGCAGGTGTGGCAGAGGGGTCATTGCTCAGCACCTCCTGCCTGTCCCACCATGACACCCCTCTGTGTTCTGCTCCTTTTACACGTGAGTTCTCAGCTTTCATAAAAGCCATTTCAGTGCTGAACCTGTGGCCATCTGTGAAGATCTGAGCCCCACAGAAGAAGATCCCTGCACAGCCAACTACAATGAGCTAATTTTTTCTTTTTCTCACATGAAAAAACTTCTAACCCGACACTTCCCCTACCAGTACTAACAGTGACAGTCTGATTTCATTTACCTTTTCCCTGTTTCTGCAGTTTTGCCACCCCCCCCCACTGCTAGCACACCATACTTCCCCACAAGTGGAAAGGAAAATCTGTATAACCACCAAAAGAGTCGAATTTTTTGAGTCCAAGAGTATTTGGAAAATACTTTTTAAAAAGGAGCGACAAGAGCCAGACCTACCTCCCACATCCAAGTCCACCTTACAGTTGACAAAGTGGGTGTGTATGGTACCCAGGGTGTGCTCCCAAAGCCTATTGCCATATCTCAGGCCATCCCCATGGAGAAAGGATGAGTGTGTGTCCCCACTGTCCCCGGTCTGCAGGTACTGCAATCACTTTCTGGGGGAAGCAAAGGTGGCCCTGAAGCTGAGCAGAGCCAGCTCCTTGGTGGGGAAAGGCAGCTCTTGCTGAACCATCCCGGTCCCGTTCCAGCAGAGGTGATCTCTGCTCAGGAGCTGCCCTGGACAGAAATGATGCGAGGCAGCTGCTCCCGTGTGACCTCAGCTCCTGCAGGGCTCCCCACGGCTCCTGGACCCACACGGGGCACTGACACACACTGACACTGAAGATGGCTTTTTGGAGATCACCAAACTCTCTCCTGCTGCTCAGGACAGTCTGAGGCACAGGCAGGACGGGCCAGAACCGCCCCAGCACTGCAGCAATTCACCCCATTTGCATTTGTGTTAATTTAGGAAATAAGTTTTCATTCTCACTCCCAACTTGGGAATAATTGCCCCTTTTCCCTGCAAGCCCCACAGCAGCCTCAGAACAGGATCCAGGAGCCTGTGTGGGCAGTGACCCACTTTAGCTGTGACACAGCTGTGCCCCCCGGCGCTGGAAGGGGGCTCCTGTGGGCACTGCCCGAGCTCCCTGCATGGAGCTCAGCTCCCCTCTCACCACAGGGAGCAAGGCTGAGATTTACACAACTCTGCTCAGGAGCGTCCTGCAGCAGCCAGGACTCAGGCTCTGTAAACACTGAGGGGCATTGAAGTCACAGAAAAGGACCTTGCCACCACACAGGAACTGTATTTTAGCGCATTCCCAAACCTTGCCTGCAGGAAGGCACCAGCATCAGCCCCGACTTTGACTGTAAAAACAGCAGCAGCATCTTTCAAGGCCACACAACCCCTGCATCACAGGAGGACACGTGCCAGGACCCAATGCTTGCTCTGGGGTTGGCTGCAGCTTGAGAACACAGCTCTGAGATTCCTTTCCCCAATCCAGGAAACAGCCGGGATCCCTGGGGCTGCGTTTCTCTTTGGGCTGCTTCACTTGGAGCCACTGCCCACCAGCGACCTCTGTGGTCCTGTGCAGATGTTAAACATTTTCCTTCTACCTTCTAGAGAAGTGGCTTTCAATACCAGACTCCGTGTGTGTCCCCACTGTCCCTGGGCTGCAGGAACTGCAATCACCTCCCGGGGGAAGCAAAGGTGGCCCTGAGGCTGAGCATCCCTGCACTGCCAGGAGGGCTGCCAGCACTACACTGAGAGCAAGGAGCTACTCCAGGGCTCAGATCACCCTGTGCAGACACCACTGAGAGCAAGGGGCTGCTCCAGGGCTCAGATCACCCTGTGCAGACACCACTGAGAGCAAGGAGCTGCTCCTGGGCTCAGATCACCCTGTGCAGACACCACTGAGAGTAAAGAGCTGATCCAGGGCTCAAATCACCCTGTGCAGACACCACTGAGAGCAAGGGGCTGCTCCTGGGCTCAGATCACCCTGTGCAGACACCACTGAGAGCAAGGGGCTGCTCCTGGGCTCAAATCACCCTGTGCAGACACCACTGAGAGCAAGGGGCTGCTCCTGGGCTCAAATCACCCTGTGCAGACACCACTGAGAGCAAGGGGCTGCTCCTGGGCTCAGATCACCCTGTGCAGACACCACTGAGAGCAAGGGGCTGCTCCTGGGCTCAGATCACCCTGTGCAGACATCCCCTGCCAGGCTGGCAGTGCACATGGCAGCAGGGAACTCGCCGGGTCGCTGCAGAGGGTTCGCAGCCCCAGACTTGGGGTCCAAAGCTCGAGTGATCCCTCAAGAGAAAATCGGAAGAGAGGTGCAGGAGCTGAGCCCCACAGGGCACCAGGACTGCTTTGCACGGGGCACTGAGACACTGAGAGGGTTTTCCCAAGGCAGAAGGAGGGCCAGGAGCAGCAGCAGGCGCTGCGAGAGCGGGCTCACACTGCCTGTGCTCAGACAGGGCCAACTCCCTGTCTGCCCGCCCATGCCTATGGCAACACACACCGTGCCAGACAGGAGGCCTCAAGGAAACACAAACATTTTTCAGCTGCTACCTTTCATACTTTCCCTGAGCTGAACACAGAGCTCCCAGAAATTCCCACTGCTTTCCACTCAATGACTGCGACAGACTGTTTTATATACAGAAAAATAGTTCTGCAATGAGAGGTGAGGAGAATAAAGAAGCAGAGTTCTGATATCAGTTATTAGGGACAGTATGGACAAGGAGGCAAAGCTCAAAGCTCTGGGGTTTATCAGAACAATAGCAGGCATTAAAAGAAGATCCAGACCTACCTCCCACATCCAAGTCCACCTTATAGTTGACAAAGTGGGTGTGTATGGTACCCAGGGTGTGCTCCCAAAGCCTATTGCCGTATCTCAGGCCATCCCCATGGAGAAAGGATGAGCTCGGGTAGCCCGGCCTGCACCTTGCCCTCCAGGGCCCCGTTCTGGTAGAAGATGAAGTCCCACACATAGTCATAGTTGCCCACGGTGGCAATGGAGCGAATGACCAGGGCGGAGTTGACCAGCCCCCCGTAGTAGAGCGACTGCAGGTTGGAGTAGTGGCGCCGCAGAGGGGAGCCCAGGTTGTGCTCAAAGATGCAGAGCGAAGCCTTCCTCTTGCTGGGCCTCAGGCTGTCAGACAGGGACTGTGTGTCCACGTAGGTGGCCGAGTAGGGGCAGTCCACCCCTGGCACCAAGGGCGAGGTGTAGCGGCCCAGGCCAAAGCTGCCGTCCATGTAGCGCGTGGACATCCCTGCCGGGCAGTTGGAGCCATACACGGACAGCGCCTCCTGCACGCTGAGCTCATAGGCAACCCTCTCCCCCTTGTGTCGGATGTCAAACAGCCGCAGCCCCGTGCTCACGCTCAGCCCAAAGGCAAAGCTCCAGCCCTGGAAGAGGACGTGGTTGTTCCTGACGCTGTAGCGCCGGCCCTGCGGCTCAAACTGCAGCGGGAACAGCGCGGCCGCAGGCGCTCGCGGCTTCATGGACGAGAAGTCCCCGTCCCACGCTGCCCTCCTCACCTTCTCCACGCTGACCCGGCCCTGCACGTAGGCACTCTCCAGCTGAGCCATGTCCCTGTAGTACTGCCCGTTGTAGAAGACCCTGCTCACCGCCCACTGCGAGATGTCCAGGCTGCTGTGGTCCACCAGCACCTCCAGCCCCACCGGGTGCACAAAGAAGCCACTGACGTTCTGGAACAGCACGAACCAGGTGACGCGATCTCCTGACTGGAACCCACGGGGAGCAGCTGCCACGGCTGCGAGGTTGCTTCCATCGTACTCCATCACTTGTCGCATGAACGCTGGAGCTGAGGGGAACACTTGGCTCTTCAAAAACCCTCCAATCTGCTTGTATTCCACAGCCAGCGTGGGCCTGCGGTGGTACGGCACCTTCCCCCCGTACTTCTGCACCGTCACGTCCCGGTGGTACGCCGGCAGCGGCAGCGGCCCCACCACCAACTCGCTGATGTTGGGCTCTGGCTGCTTCCCAAAGTACAGCACAGCCAGGGCCTCCCGGGGGGGACGAGCCCCCCCTGCATCCAGGAACCGCAGCACCTCTGCCTTGGCGGGCACCTGCAGATCCACCGAGGCGATGCAGTTGTCCCAGGGTTTGGCGCGGGACGCCTCAACCAGCGGCACCCCGAGGTGTCCCTGCAGGTACCGCACCACTTGGGACATCTCCTCGGCTGTCAGGTCAGCAAACACCAGGCTCTGGCCATCCTCGATGTCCTCCTGCTCCGGGGGCGGCTGCTGGCAGGATCTGGGGCTCCTTTCTCTGGTCAGCAACACGCAGACCAAAGCGAATATTGTGGCTAAGGCCAGGCCAAGGAGGATGAGCACGGTTTTCAGGTTCATGCCTGTGGCTGATCCAGCAGCATTCAGAGGCTTTCAGAGCAGGCTTTCCAGCTCCTGCCTCTGTCAGTGTATGCTGCACTGGATGGATTAACACAGAAAGTACAAAAGACTGGGAGAGGCTAGGGGAGGAGATCTGAAACCCTCGGTGACCAGAAAGGGCAGATCTCCGCTCAGCTACAGCCTCTTCTGTCCTCCTTCACGGCAGTGCCCTGAAAGAACTTGTGGAGATGTGGGGTCAGTGACTCAGACAAGTTCCACATAATTCCGTTACTTTTTCAGTCCAGCCTGGCTTCCTGAGGCTGCCTGTAAAAACGGAGATCCTGCAGTCAGCCTGAGGTGGCTGTGACCACTGTGAGACTCTTACAAGCTGGGAATTGTTGCCACCCTGTACAATTTCACCTCTTTACAACTCACCGATTTTCCTTGTTTATCAGGCTGCTTCCTTGTAAACATTCTCTCTGGCAGCACCATTCCCAAGTTTGGAGTCACTTTTTATTTCATTTTTTTCAGTCTTCCACATGGAAGCCTTTCCTGAAAACACATCCTTCTGTGTAGCAGCAGAAAAACTTTGGCAGGCATGGAGATGTAGCTCAGGATGAGAATCAAGCCCCAACGCGCTGTGAACAACCAGCTCTTAGTTTGCACCTCGCAACAGCTCTGAGCCAATTTATCCCCAGCACTGCACTGTCACAGGATCACCCAGCCTTTGTCTCTCCCTCCAATTCACAGATAAACTGAGGTGCAGCTCCCAGGATGGTCCCTCAAGGACAGAACGATCCTGATCCTGCACCTGGCAGCAGCCGAGGGCAGTGCCCACTATTGGTGCTGCCAAGCCACAGTGCCCAGGCTGGGCAGCCACAGCTGCCCTCTGCCACCCCAATGACAGTCCCTGCTGGCCCCACAGCCCTGCTTACAGGGAGAGGCAGAACAAGGCAGGCAGAAGGAGCTGGTGCTCCATCCTGCCACGCAGCAGATGCTCGGGGTAGACCAGACGCACCACCCTGGCTACAGTCCCGGAGCTGGTGCTGAGAAGGACAAGGCATCCAAGAGAACCAGAGCTGGAGATTCAACCCAAAATTTCCACTCCTTCTGCCAGCCTCACCTCACCTCACCCTCCTCTTCTTCTTGCGTCAGATTCCTGATGGGACACAGCTTCCACCAGCCTCTGGTTCTTCCTCTGCGGCAGATCCTGCCTGGGCTCAGCCCCGCTGTGGTTCCCTGGCCGTGCTCAGACACCACGCCGGGAGGCAGAAGGTCACACTGCTGTGGGACACACTCCATTATCCTCACCACCACTGGCAGCCTCAGCCTTCTTCAGGGCAGGCAGCAGCTGTGAGGCCAGGGACATGCTTGTCCTCTCTGTGCCAGCACAGAGGGCTCTGCCTCAACAGCCACCACACCAGGAGAGCCTCAGAGCCACAGCACTTGCTCCATGTAGTCACAGTGCCAGCAAAGGGGCCCCCTGCAGCACAGACACAGCAGAGGGCAGGGGCAGGACAGGAAAGAACAGAGCAGGGGCTGCACGGGACACAGCAGCCACAGGTGGGAGCAGTACCTGCTCTCATGGGCTCACAGCGACACTCAAGTGCCTCTGAGTGACCCCAAACAAGGCAAAGCAGCGCTGATTTCCACGTCAGTCTTTCCATCCATGAAGTCAGTGAGGCTTCGAAGATTACCTGGGGTTAGGCTTGAAAGAAAAATTCCCTTTTGGTATAGGCCTGGAACATGGTGCCCATTTCACTTGGAGCACAGAGCAGCAGCACTGCTGTCCTGGTGCAGGTCTGGAGCACAGAGCAGCAGCCCTGCTCTCCTGATCCAGGTCTGGAGCACAGAGCAGCAGCCCTGCTGTCCTGATCCAGGTCTGGAGCACAGAGCAGCAGCCCTGCTGTCCTGATCCAGGTCTGGAGCACAGCCAGGACATAACTGCTGCCTCCCAGGAATGGAACAGGCTTTCTGCTGCCTCACACACCAGCACAGCCAAGGTGAGACTGAGGCAGAATCTCCATGGCTGCAGGACAAAGCTCAAGTGGACTTCCCTTAAGAAGTGCACAAAGCAGATCGTTCAGGTCTGACTTCACCTCTTGGTTTTGCATCCCTACTCCCTTCAAAGCCACGGCACAGGCTGCAATTACAGAAGGGCCCTTTCCAAGCAGCACAGCAGTAGTTTAAGAAAACTCCACAGGCCTTCCTGCCCCACAAATCACAACTCAACCCTGCAGCTGGCCTGGGAGAGATCCGAAAATAGAGTGTGGGAACCCTCCTGGCTCTCTGCATGTTGGGGGCTTGGAAAGAAAGAGAAACCCTAATCTGTACTGACATCTCCATGACAAAGCAACCACAGCACACACCCCAGGGCTGCTGGATAAGGATGGCAGCTCCCTGCACTGCCTCTGCCCCACTGCAGAGCCTGTGCCATGAAGGCCATGTCTGATACCAGATTTTTCAGTACCATCTGTTTCTGCTGGACTTTCCCAACTCTGGTTTAGAGCTCTGTTTCAGAGTAAACAAAGCAGCCCTAAATCCACCTTCATCTTGCAGTAGGAATTTCAGGAAGCAGAGTAATTAACTAAGTCTGCAGAGCCAGGACCTGTGTCAGTAACTGCCTGATGAAAAGCAATGAGGGATCTTCGGGGGCCATGCACACCACGGAATTGCTCATGTACCCTCTCCAAAAGGAGCCTGCAGCAGCTTAAAGCTAACCTAGAATTAGAGGAATTGCACGTCTCCCTAACAGCAGAGTAACTTGTTTATGACCTGCTCAGTGCACGTACTGCTGCCCACACGCCAGTCCCCAGTGTGATCAGCCCATCACTGACCCACATCCCATACAGAGAATTCACATCCTACCCACGTTTTATTTTGGCTACGTGGCTGCTTTTAGGCACTGCCCATCTTGTATCTGCTAAATTGCCCACATTCCCCAAACAAAGCAAGGGAGATGGGAGTGCTGCTTTTCACGCACACAGAAAGGTAGAGGTGGCAAAAAATAGCATCTGAAATTTACTGAAACCCAAACCAGACACAGACGGCTTTTGGCTTGGGGAAACTCAGGAGACAGCGACAGCTGGGGAAAGGGCACAGCGCAGAAAGCCCCTGCCAACACTGGCAAGGCTTGAGCAAGCCCCAAACCAGAGCTCAGACTTTAGAAAGCTCCCACTCCCAATGCCTCACCTCCTGGGGTCAGCTTATGCAAAGCACAACAGTGGGACCTGCCTGGCCCTTCCTCCACGCCAGCTGTGCTGCCAGCAGCGCCTGTGGCTGCACACAACTGCTGAGCCTTTATCCTCCTGCCCTGCACTTAGGCTGGGGTGTCTCAAGGACTGCTGAAGCAGAGCCCTGACCGCACACTGCAACTGCTCCCAGACTGAGATCACAGACAACAAACCCCTCCCTGCTCCCACTGATGGACCCCACTCCCTGCCAGCACCTGCCAAGACAATGGTCCTGGATGCTCCATCCTCCCATGGGAGAGCTGGCACTGCCTTCCCAAGAGTTCAGTTTCTCTAACTGTGGTAAGGAGCCCCTCACATTGCACCACATCAAGCCCTGCCAGCAAACCCTTCCTTTGGGCTCTGCTCCAGCTGCCTTGGCCCTGTTTGCAGCTCAGTGCCCCCTCCCTGCACGGGTCAGGCACCTGCAGGGCTTTCCCACACTGCAGGAACTTTCCTGCACAAGTGGCTGCTCCTGTTCCTGGGCAGCCGGAGGTGCCACAGCCGGGAGCCTCAGTCTGCAGCAGCAGCTCCAGGGCCAGTCACAGACCCTGCCTGGCAGCACCACAGCCAGGACAGGCACAACCCCAACAGGCACCAAGACCCAGACTGGGGGCTGGCTCAGAGGGGCTGCAGCCCTGCAGCTGTGGGCAGGACACTCAGGAAAGCCTTGAGTGCCCCAGAATGGAGGGAAAGCAGGAACAGGATGATCCCCAGAAGAGCAGAGGGCACTGAGGCTGGGGACAGCAGGGCAGCTGCCTCTCCTTGGGTACCCCAGGAGCCCCAGACTGTGTGTCCCACAGAGACTGTGTGCTGCATCCAGACCTGCCCAGGAGACACCTGCCTGGCAGAGAAACCCTGCAGCAACTGCAGGCTCAGAGAAACACCATGCAACATCCCCATGTCTGTTTGGACCGAGACAGCCCAAGTCCCACACTGGGCTGAGATGGGACAGATTCCACCAAACCCAAGCCCACCAGCAAAATCATGCCCCATATGAGGCATGCTGAAGGAACAGAAATAACCTACAGAGCAGAACAGTTTATAACACAGTCAAAAAGAGGAATGAGGAGAATGAAGGGAAGGAGCAACTGAATGTGAGAAAGGCAGAACCAGAACTGGACACTAAAACTGCATGGCTTAAGAGAGCCCAGCATCACACACAGGGGGCTGCCTTGAAAGAATTCCAAGTACCTTATTTTAATTTCTTGACATGGTAAAAGTTTACATACGTTCATCTCGCAAAGAAAGCTGAACAAATGAAAAGGAATCAATACAAAGAAACACAAGGGGAAGTGCTGCTCCCAGGCAGCAGCTCAACGCAGTTGGTTTGTTACTGAATATTTATTAGAGGGAAGACTAAAAGTTGACTTACTACAAACAACAACAGAAGAGTCTATAGCAAGGGCCAGCAGCCCGCCACACTCTGGGCAAATCCCTGGGAAACCAGCAAGAGACAACATGGCTCTTAGATGTGGAAGCAGAAAAAAAAAACCCAAAAAAACTAAAAACAAAAAAAAAAAAAAAAAAAAAAAAAAAAAAAAAAAAAAAAAAAAAAAGGAAAGAAAGTTCATTCCATTTGTCACTGTTGTTACAATGAGATTAACACAACTCTTAAGGCTACTGCACAATAAGAATATACAGGTGTAACAGCGAGACCTGGGAAACAGCGAGGTTCCTGAAACAAATGATTTCACGTTCCCTGATCAGGGGACTTAAGTAGAAATACTATAAATAAGAAAATTTTGAAGCCTGCAGCGTTATGGGCCCACTTGCCACACACAAAAACTGACGCAATACAACCAGTCATTTCCAAAGGGGTTTGTAATGGACCACGAAATGTTCTGGCAGCTTAGAGGAGTCACGAGGCACGGGAGTGTGCCCTTTGCAGGGGAAAGACTGCAAGGTCTGCAAGGTACCAGGTGGGTATCAGCCACCCTCACCGTTAAGCACCAGCTGTGGCAGCCAGCCTGCTCTGCCCAGGCACCAGGGAGCACTGCCAGGGACAGGGGGGCTCAGTCTGATCACATGCAGAGATATTTTAGGACTTTTAACATCAGATCTCCAGCCCCTCCCTTCCCTCAGCCCAGGGCAAGAGCAACTCATGCTGAAGGGGCAACTGGGATGTATGTGAAAGAACATTGGTTTTAGCCCAGAAAGTGGCTCTAGTCAAATGGCAGAAGCCACCTGAGCTCTGACAGCCAGGACAGCACCAGCTCGAGTTCCAAGCATTTGCCTCATGCTCTGCACTGATCCAGACAGAACTGGTGAGGCAGAGACCTGTGGGGCAGGCTCTGCTGAGCCAGGAGAGAGCCAGAAAGGGAGTGCAGATGGCTCAGTGGCACCAGAGCACAGCTGCCAAGGGGCAGGGTCCCTGGTCAGTGCAGAGGGGCTTGGCCACAGCCAGCAGTGGGGACAGAGCTTCCCTGCTGTGGCACTGCCAGCCCATCCTCGTGCTGGGCTGTCTGCCCTGTTCCAGAGCCTCCAGACAAGAGATGGGACAGGACAAGGGCTTGGTCTATAGTGTTGTTCCCACTCAGGTAGGAAGCAAGGCATGAAGGAATGTCCCTGCCTGGCTGCAGCAGCCTCTGGGGCGCCCAGTGCAGCATGGCCTCTACCAGTGACTAGAGGAAGAGGGAGAGCTCCTGAGACCTGAACAAAACCAATCACAAAACTAGGCAAGAATTTCTTTAGAGTTTAACTAAGAATGCAATACTATTTCCAGCCAGTTTCCCATCTCGATAGTCACGTAACAAACCAAGGCAATGACGGTCTTTAGTTGACTGAACAGTTCTCAAGTTCAAACGTTGACACTTAATAGAGGGTCTCAGCATTGCTGCTCCGAGGCCTCTTGATCTTCTCAATGTTTTTAAGGATCATGTCATGCAAAGTGACCTGCAAGAAGGAAGAACAGGACTCAGACAGGAAGCCACCCAGCTTTCACCACAAGCACTGGTTACCACAGCAGCACCACCCCTCAACCTTTGTGTGCAGCCACACACCTGGTTAAGGGAAGGGCTTCATGTACATGTAATACCAAAAACATTTATTCAGAAACCCCCAGGACTGGCTTGTACTGTATGAAGAGCTTAGAACCAGATTCCCACAGAGGGGGCAAGAATATTTTGCACTGGGGTTCTGTGAACACTGCTGGAAACACCTGCATCTCTAGGAGATGGTGAAGCACCAGCTGGCTCGTTTCACTGGAGCCAAAGCAGGAACCAGCCAGGCTTCCCACCAGGAGTGCACGTGCCCAGGGGGAAAGGGGAGAGGAGCAGCAGCAGGATCACAAGGGCTCTCCAGTGCTGCACCAGGAGCCAGCGTGAGCTCTGTGTTTGCACTTACATATTGATTTCTGAGCTCTGAAATGATCAGGCGCAGACTAATGTACTCCTTCTCGTCAATCTCCGTCACGGTGCGGCGATAGTCCTCCTGCAGGAGGAGACACAGCTCAGCTCAGCTCAGCCCACCACACTCTGCCCTCCTCAAAGGAACCCCCCACCTTCATCTCACTGCCCTCCCTCTCCCCCTCAGCTCTAAAAGGACAGTGACAGAGCAGCTCAGAGAGCCCCAAGAAGCAGCAGCATAAAGGTGTAAATCTCCGTGTCCCCGCTGACTTACCACATGAGGGTACTTGGCTATTTTGGAAACCAACTTTGCTCTTGTGATATAGTATCTGGCAGGAAAAGAGAGAGATTAAAGCTCAGATAAACGGCACCAGGATTATTTTCAAGTCCAAGCTGCCCTGTAACAACAGCTGGGGGATCTTTCCCAAACACATTCATTTTCCAAGGAGATCCTAAAAGAAACTCTTGCACGCCTACCTAGAAATCTGGTCCAGGTAAGATGCTGCCTCACTCTCCACAGTCCGAAGCTCAGCAACTGTTTCTTCCTGCAGGGAAGGCAAGGAAGCTGTTAGCTCCAGGAGGCTGCAGCTGGCATTCAGGGCTCAGAAAGCAATGCCTCAGCAGCACCACATCAAGTTCAGGTTTGGGTTTTAAAACCTAAGCTAAGCCCATGCCTGCAGCTGTTGGACACCATGAACTGAAAGACTGAGAGGAACTCCAGAGATCCAAGTGCATGGAGCACAGAGCAGAGCCTTACCTGAATAGAAACACCAAAGTTGTTCCCATCCTCTATCCTGGGAATGAGAAGCTGCACCCACATTTTGACCTGCAGTGGAGAGATCACAGCACTGATCAACGCCAACATCTGCACAAAGACTTCTCTCAGGAATGCCAGCAAAAGCCTCCCAGGACCCTGCCTTTGCCACACAGCTCATGATAAACTGCTGCAGCTCTCTTATAACACTTCCAAGATCACTTCCCACATGGCTGGGATGCCAGGCAAGCCAGCACTGGCCCAGCTTCCCCTGGGAAGCTTTCCTCACCATGCCACAGGAGCTCCTGGCAAAGCAGGGCAAAGCAAAGCCTCATAAGCCCTGATAACAGACATCTTTCTCCTTCAGGTGACCAACAGAGCTCCCCAAGGGTTCCACCTGCCTCCCAGCCCTGCTTTTCCTCATCTACAGCATAGAGGGACCTGCACCTTTCACAGCTTTGCCTCCCCAGGAGTAAAACCACCCCGCTGCCTCCCCTCACTCCAGGCTCACACCCACCGTATTGCACTTCTCAATGAGCAGCCTGATTTCTGGTTTCACTTTCTCAATGATGTCCACCAGCTGCTGGTTGCTCTTGAGCATCCCATTGGGCATCACAAACACTTTGGTACCTGCAGCAGAGACAAAACCCAGCATCAGCCACTTGCAGGAACGGTCACACCAGGGTCGGACCGAGGGGCCACCTGAGCCTCACTCATCTCCCACAAAGGCCAGGAAGGGACTGAGCCAGGCTTTGGCCACCTGTAGGGAAGGGGAAATGGGATATGGGGTAACAGCAGCGACCACAAGGGAAAGAAAAGAGAAAACACAGAGCAGGATGAGACTGGAGAGCTCGAGGATGCTGAGGCTGAGCACAAAGGGTTTTCCTGGAGCACACGTACAAGAAGTTTCTGTCTCAGCTTAATCCAAAGCCTGGAATCTTCTTCCAGACAAAGAGAGGAACTGCACAGAGCCACCAGGAGATCAGCTGCCTCTGTCAGCAGGCCAAGTTCAAGCCAAGTACTACTTATGTCTACCAGAGAAGTACTAATTATGCTTCTAAGAGCTGGAACCTGCCTCCTCCACATCAAGACATCTGTAGGTCAGGCTCTGGCCTGTATGAGCAGGAGCTGCTGGCAGGGCAGGGCAACTGGAGCTCACAGGATTTGCATCCCCAAGGCTCAGTGCAGCAGTTCAGGGGGCAGGCAGCAATACAAGGGACTCGGGGGTTCTTACCCTGAAAGGTCTCTTCGTGGTCTTCCAGCTTCCTCTTTTTCATATTTGGCTAAAATATACAAAATGTTTTACTCACAAACTAGTCGTAAGCTGTAAAAGCGTTGCAAAGGAAAAAAAAAAAAAAGGAAAATTTAGAGCCCTGCCACGTTCCTGGTTTCTAAGCATTCTTCCTTAAAGCCCAGGAAGGCCTGCAGAGCAGTGTTACCTCCAGCAGACTTCCCAGCATTGAGAGATCAATCTCTAAGAAGCCTCTGGGCCAAGGCCTGTCGTTAAATAAGAACATCCTACCCCAGCACAGAGCACACCATGCAGGTTTAACAGAAGCTGGGAGCACAGCCAGGAGAGTAACCTTACCCCATCCAGTCCATCATGGCTGTTGGTGAGAAGAATTGGGTCAGGCACTGGGAGGTTCATGTCTGAATGGATCTGAGTGAGATCATGAATATTCAGGATGGGTTCCTGGAAAATAGAGCAGATTTGTTATTTAATTATGAACGAACAAATTGTGCCACGCCAAACACAACGAAAACACAAAAGGTTCAGGCCCCCCTCTTGTCTGACTGTAAAATCAGGATGGATGAAAACACAACAGGCAACAGGCTGTGATCCCCCACCCAGGGCACCAGGCCATGGTCAGCTGTTGGTGTCCCTGTGAGCCCCCAGCACTGCCAGGGACAGCCCAGGGGGGAACGTGGAGAAGGAGAAATGGGAGAGATCACAGAAAGCAAACTGCAAGAGGCAGCAGCCCTGCAGAGCCAGCAGCACTGCAGCGCACGAGAGCCACCAGCTGCTGCCTCGTGTCTCTGCAGCGAGGTGAAACGCACAGGAACAGCCCTGAAGAGACCTGCCACAGCACTTCCAAAATGGGAGAGGATGCAGAGAACAAGGCACACCCTACCTTAAGGAACCCATCGAGTTCTAACAGCTTCTTTGGAAAAAAGTTTGCTACGAGGTCTTCAGCCTGAGAGAGAAAGAACAAACAGTGATGTGAAACAAAGCCACGTGGCTCCCACCAGCAGGCAAGAACACCAGGGAAATCATCTGTGCATGAGCAGGAAACAGCGAGAACACAAGCTCTTCCTGCTGCCAAGACCAAACAAAGGCCAGATGAGAAGAGAGCCACGAGGCTCAGGAGCCTCCTGCCGCGGCTGACGATGCCCTGGGTGCTGCTGAGCTCCCAGGGCAGGCACAACCCACAGTCGAGTCAGTCACAAAGATACGGCCAAAAAACCCCTTTCCTGCTGGGCTTGCGACACTCACCTCACTCGTGATGCGCTCCCTGAAGGAGTCAACCTGCAGAATGAAACAGGGACACGTCAGGGCCCGGGGAGGTCGCGCACTGAGCCCCGCACGGCCCTCCCGGCACAGCCCCCGCTCCCCGGGGAACAGGGAGGAGGCTGCCAACACCGAGCGGGAGCTGCCCGGGAGCTGCTCCGCCCCGAGCAGCGGGCGCTGCGGGGAGCTGGGACCCGCGCAGCTCCCGCCGGGGCGGCAGATCGGCCGGGCGGCCCCGGGCCCGCGGCCGCGCTCCGCCGGGGCACGGCTCGGGGGCGGCCGCAGCCCAGCGCCCGCCGCATCCCCGCCCCCCGGCGCTGCAGGGCCGGCCGGGGGTGGAGACACCGGGGGCTCGTCGGGGCGGGCGGGCCGCGCTCGGCGGCCGGGGTGGAACGGCCGGGAGGCACCGCGGGGCGGCCCCAAGCCCGCCCCGCCCCAGGCCGGCGCCAGCACGGCTCAGCGCGGGCCGGCGGGGCGGAGGCGGCGGCCGGGCCGGGCCGGGCTGGGCAGGGCAAGGCCAGGGCGGGCCGGGGCGAGCGGCGGGGCGGGCGCACCTTGAGCTTCACCTCCGGGTCCACCTTGAGCAGCGAGGCCATGGCGGCTCCGGTCGCGGGGCCGCTCCGCTTCCCCGGGCCCACACCGGAAATGACCTCACGCCGCGCGCCCGCCAATGCCGCGCGCGCCCGCCGCCCGCGTGACCCCCCCCTCTCCCCGCGCACGCGCAGCCGGGCCCCGGCCGCTCCAGCGCCGCCCGCGGCGGGGACGCGGAAAATGGCGCGGGCGGCGCGCGCTGCCCCGCCGGGACCGCGCCCCCGCTGCGTCACGTCCGGCGCGCGGCGATGGCGGGGCGCGCGCGCGCGGCGCGATGGAGGCAGCGCGGGCGGGCGGCGGCGGCGGCACCGCGCACGTCAGCTTCGTGTGCCAGCGCTGCTGCCAGCCGCTCAAGCTCGACACCTCCTTCAAGGTGCTCGACCGCCTCACCATCCAGGAGCTCACTGGTACCGCGCCGCGCCGGGGGCGGGGGGCCGGGGCTGGGGGCTGGGCCTAGGCCTGGGCCTGGCTGACGCCTTCTCTCCCGCAGCCCCGCTGGTGACCGCCGCCCCTGCCAGGCCCGGGGACGTGCACGAAGAGGAGAGCGCCCTGACGGAGGTACGGCGGGGCCGGGCGCGGCGGGGGCGGCGGCAGCTCCCCCGGGCCCGCCCGTAACGGTGTTGCCTCGCCTGCAGGAAGCTTTCGCGGAGAACCGGCAGGATGGCGTGTCCAGGAGGTTCATCCCGCCAGCCAGGTACGGCCGCCGCCACGGCCCCGCCAGGCCCGGCCAGCCCCGAGCCAGCCCCGAGCCAGCCTGGCCGCTCCCTCCGGGCGGCAGCACCTGAGGAAGGCCGGGGGGGGTCACTGAATAGCTCGTGTGACTCCTCAGCTTCCCCTCCCTGCAGGAGCCCCGCGGCCCTCGGGCTCCTTGGCAGTCTGAACACAGAGCTGCACAGCCCTCGGGGCGCTGTGGGTCAGCACAAACCCGGCAGAGCCCCTAAAACACGGGCTGGCCCAGCCTCCTGCTCTCCCTGTTCCCTGACCCAGTCCCGGGTTCGGGGCTGCCTCCCCACGGCCCTCAGCACTCATCTCAGTAACATTCCTCCTCCCCACGGCCCTCAGCACTCATCTCAGTAACATTCCTCATCCCCATGGCCCTCAGCACTCATCTCAGTAACATTCCTCATCCCCATGGCCCTCAGCACTCATCTCAGTAACATTCTTTCCAAGAATGATGTCGACAGAAAGTGCCAACAGTTTCACGCTGATCGGAGAGGCCTCGGATGGTGGCACGATGGAAAACCTGAGCCGGAGACTGAAGGCAAGTGGGTCACGAGCTGTAAATTCAGATACTGGGGAACAGAGTGTCAGCTTTCCCTGATGCACTGCAAAACTAAACTGCAAAGTTTCCCAGAGCATTTCCCCTCCAGGGGCTTGGTTGGTGAGTAGGTCAGCAGAAATAGATTATTTTAATCAGTATTTGACCTGCAAAGAAGACTCCTGCAAACTGGA
This sequence comes from Eopsaltria australis, assembly GCA_034509425.1. Taxonomy (NCBI): domain Eukaryota; kingdom Metazoa; phylum Chordata; class Aves; order Passeriformes; family Petroicidae; genus Eopsaltria; species Eopsaltria australis. The sequence continues at coordinate 180,785 of JAVTVJ010000798.1, forward strand.
GCTGCTGCAAGGCAGCAGGCAGCTGCCTGTGGTTTCACTTGCAGTAACGTGAGCTCTTCCTGCAGGTCACTGGCGACCTCTTTGACATCATGTCTGGGCAGACAGATGTGGATCACCCCCTGTGTGAGGAGTGCACTGACACTCTGCTGGACCAGCTGGACACACAGCTCAACATCACAGAGAATGAGTGCCAGAACTACAAGTGAGTGATGCACAGGTGACCCAGGGCAGAGCTGCTGTAGCTTGAGGCACGATCAGCGTGGAGAGCTCGGGGTTGGCAAGAGCTGCAGGGGCTGCCACAGAACTGGGGACTGGCAGTGCAGGACTCACCAGGATGCCTGCTTTGGTAATCTTGTTGTTCTCCTTTAGGAGATGTCTGGAGATACTGGAACAGATGAACGAGGATGATAAAGAGAAGCTGCAGACAGAGCTGAAAGAGCTGGCCCTGGAGGAAGAGCGGCTGATTCAGGAGCTGGAGGATGTTGAGAAGAACCGCAAGATTGTGGCTGAGGACTTCGAGAGGGTCCGGGCAGAGGCCGAGCGGCTGGAGCAGGAGGAGGCTCAGTGAGTGAACTGCACCTGCTGTTTGTGGCAGGGGCTGGAGGCAACAGATGAATGAGGTTGTAACATGAGAAACCTGTAAATGTGCCCAAACACCAATGTCTGGTGGAAGCACAGGAGATGAGTCCAAACCGGCCCGTGGGGCTGTCACTGTGGTAACGCTGTTACTCTGAGCCAGCACTCAGCACTTCTTGTCTTGCTTTTGCTCCAAGGTATCAGAAGGAATACTGTGAGTTCAAGAGGCAGCAGCTGGAGCTGGATGATGAGCTGAAAAGTGTGGACAACCAAATGCGCTATGCCCAGATGCAGCTGGATAAATTAAAGAAAACCAACGTGTTCAACGCAACCTTTCACATCTGGTAACGTAGACACTGGAATATTACATCCATTTTCTTGGAATCTGCAGTGTGAGGCTGTTTTAGTCACTGCATTTGACAGGAAAGGTGCAGGCCAGCTCACAGTTACCTCCCAGCAAAGCAGTGAATGCCACGTCCCAGGGTGGCAGCTGAGTTAAGGTGTGCCAGGCTGTGGGACTGGGAAGTGGCTCCTTCACCAGTCCCAGTAACACTTTAGGAACGCCTGAGCCAGCCAGCAGTGACACTGGCATCAGGGATCACAGAGCAGGCAGCTTAGAGGGGCTGGCTAGGGGGTTTTGTTGTGTTTTTATGACAAAAAGAGAACAAGTGTGTGGTGTTTACACACACTGGGTAAGAATAGACCCAAACCCTCCGTGTGCACGGCTGGCACTGTGTGTGCTGTGCTGTTGGGACACGGCCCCTGTTTGGTTATCAGGCCAGGAGCTGTTCCTGAGCTGTTCCCAGCCCAGCACACTTATTTATAATTCCTCTTATCACAGGCACAGCGGGCAGTTTGGCACAATAAACAACTTCAGGCTTGGCCGTCTCCCCAGCGTTCCCGTGGAATGGAACGAGATCAACGCTGCCTGGGGGCAGACTGTGCTGCTGCTGCATGCCCTGGCCAACAAAATGGGCCTCAAGTTTCAGAGGTACCTGCAACACCACACACAGTTCATTTGTGACCCAGAGGAAGACTCAGGCAGACTCAGGTGCCTGTGAATTCTTTTTTCAGGTACCGTCTTGTCCCCTATGGCAACCACTCGTATTTGGAGTCCCTCACGGACAAATCCAAGGTAAGAGATCCCATGTAAATCATGGGATATTGACTTTGAGTGCCAGAGCCCTGCTCACACTGGGGATGCAGAAAATAAACTGGGTCTCTGTGAATGTGGAGTCCAGGAGAGCTGGCTGCCCCAGCTCCTCCGACGTGGTAACTTCTCACTCCACCTCCTGTGTCAGGCCACTGGTGCTGCCAGCCAGCAGTGTTAAAAGTGACAGAACTGTTGAATGGCACACCTGGCCAGAGGCAGAGGTATGATTTGGGGTGAGTGGCAGGTAGATGGCATGATTTGGGACTGGTGGAAATCAGGAATATGTGCTGACACGTGGTAGGCACTTGCACAAAACCAGTCACACCTGCTCTGTGCCACGAGCCATTTCTCAGCATCCCATGACAAACTGAAACTTCACATGAGGTTAAAAAGCTGCAGTGACCATATCAAAAACAAGTGCTTGAGGTGCCTGATCCAAACCTCTTTTCCAGGAGCTCCCCCTGTACTGCTCTGGAGGCTTGAGGTTCTTCTGGGACAATAAATTTGATCACGCCATGGTGGCATTCCTGGACTGTGTGCAGCAGTTTAAAGAGGAAGTGGAAAAAGGTGAAACTCGGTTTTGTTTGCCTTACAGGTGAGTAACAAAACTGTCAAATTAACCCCTGCATGCTCCCCCAGCACTGCTTGCTGTTTCAGTCCTGGGTTTCAGAAAACATCTGGAATTCTTTATGATGTGTATTTGCTGGTTTCATTGAAATTTAAAGCCAGCTCAAATCCCTTTAAAAACAAAGTATTCTGAGAGGATAGTATGAATGTCAGATTTAAAATTTAGTGCTTGGTGTCATATTGAGATTAAATGTTTGCAGTAGGAGTGCACTAATTAAAGCTTGTGTGCGATGCAGGATGGACGTGGAGAAAGGGAAGATTGAAGACACAGGTGGGAGTGGTGGCTCTTACTCAATTAAAACACAGTTTAACTCTGAAGAGCAATGGACAAAAGCACTAAAATTCATGTTAACTAATCTGAAATGGGGCCTTGCCTGGGTCTCATCCCAATTCTATAACAAGTAACTGTGGTCAGAGCTTGGCCTGGCAGGTGTGGAGTGTCTGCGTTGTGTTGGAGAAAGGCAAATTGAGATGTCTCTTAATATTAACCAGTACAAAATGTTTACAATACCAAAAATCCACAAGACACTTTATTTAAAATACCATTATTACAAGTAGTTTTCAGAAAAGCAATATGCAGAGTTGTATCATTGAGCTGAACAGAATAAAACCCAGCTGTTAAATGGATTCTAAACTGGTGTTTTTGGGGTTTATGGCCACATGTGTAAATCATTGACAAACTCCAGAACACCCATGAGTTTGATGCTGCTCTGTTACAGCTAATGCAAGGTTGGAAAAGCAGAACCTTAAAAATACAGATAATAATGTAGCAGAACCTTAAAAACACATAGAATAATGCAGAAAAACTGCCAGAACTCTGCCTGGTCATTAAAGAGTAACTACAGTTTGAAATACAGTATTTTCTAAGTCATATCAGCATTTCTATGTGCTACTGAACTTACTCAAGGTTTGATGCCATTACAGCACTTTAACCCCTCCTGCAGCCTGTTCCTGCACAGGGCTGCACTGAGGAAACAACAAAACCATTTCACACTCCAGGTGCCTCACACAGCACAACCCCCTGGCACTCACAGGGACACACAGCCTGGGCACTGCTGTTGTGACAGTCACAGCACTGTGATCCTGGCCTCATCACAATGCTGGTCACTACTGGCTGTGCAAGAGCACACAGGCTCCAAGTGTTGGCAGAGAGGGGACAATCACAGCTGAGACAGGGATTTTATAAAAGCAGGAGACAGTGCAGCCCCATTTGTAATGCACTGGTCCCAGTAATCCCAGTCCCAGCTGAACACCAGGCATGGCAGCACCTCTGAAACACAACTACTCTGAGGGCTCTTTTGGTCAAAGGCAACTTAACTTTTGAATCTAAAAGATGCAGCTCTTGCAAAAAAAGCTCTTGGGGCATTTCTAAACACTGTAGTGCTGTTGGGCCTCCCTTCAGAGGATGATTGTGATGCCCAGCAGGATGAGCTTTGCTAATTCACATGACTGACTGAGGTAACCCTGAGCTGTGCTGGGTGCCTGGGCAGTGCCACAGAGGAGGGACAGGTGTCAGCAGAGTGACAGCTCCTGCTGCTGCACCAGTGACTGGATGGACAGGGTGCTTCTATTTCTGAGGCAGAATTCTGCCCTGGGGAGCTCTGGTTCCCCGTTTCCCACGGTGCTGCTCGGGTGTGGTGCTGCCAATAATGCGCCTCACCACGGCGTAGGAGAACTCCAGGATGCTCTGTGGAGTGATGCCAGTGATGCAGTTTAAATGCTCCACAGCCTGAAAAAAAGAAAAAGATACAGCACCTAAAGGCCATGAGTTTACAGAGTAACAGGAGTAACTGCTCCATGGGCACATTTCACAGGGAGCTGTGTCTCGTTGCTTCTCTACCTGCCAGTGAAACATTGCCTGTGGGGTTTTGTTCTGGATGTGCAGCACTGAAGGCGAGGGCACTCACCAGTGCCAGCACAGGCTGCACACAGAACTGCCCCCTGCCCTCAGCTCTGACAGGCCCACAGGCTTCCTGCTAAAAAGACAGAGGTGTCCCCTCCCTCGTGCCACTCCCAGTGCAGCCCCACCTGTTTCCTTGCTGTGCTGGAACAGATAAACCACCTTGGCATTGTGTTCCCACCGTGTTCAGCAGCGACTGTACCTGCTCCCAGTGCCCAGGGCTCAGGATGAACACTCCTGTGCTGATGACTCCAACAGCCAAGAGCATGAAATCTTCCTTCACTGTTAAAAACTTGGCTCTGCAGAAGAAGAGTGTGTTCAGATGTAAAACGCCGTTTCACAGTTCAAAAGCACCTGCTGCTGCAGTTGCCAATGCTCAGGACATGTTGGTTCACTCAGGCCAATCAAAGCCCAACAGCAGAAGCTGGAATTGACAGTGCAAGGCTGGATTTTAACAATCAAGTGAAACACTTTCCTTGCCTGTGAAGCAGCTGTGGTAGAGCACGTTGCTTTGAACTGGTGTATTCAGAAACAATGAATGCCCCCCCAAATTTGTTGCTACTATTTATTAGCTTTTTAAGGGCTTTAATTCCAAAGGGTTACTTTAAGTCATGGCCAGGTAAGGCCCTTACATCTGCAGTTTGCTTGGGGTGGAGTTTTCGATGGCGATCTTCAGCAGAGTGTCATAGATGGTCTCCCTGGTCAGGTAGCAGAAATCCAGCAGCTGCACACACAGCTGGTGTAAGGGCTTGGCAGGAAGCAGGCAGCCGTTGTATCCTGGCAGAGATCACACCATCAGTCCCACATTTTGGGTTATTAAATTGAATTAGGAGTGTTGGGTACCATAAGGGAGAGAGAGAATTCTGAGGACGACTGCCCTGTCTCTGAATGCCACAGGATCCCTCAGCCTCATTATAATTTCACTCTGAAGTTCAGGCTGTCAGACCTGGGCCAAGAAAATTGTGATTGTAGAAAATGTGGCCTGGGCACCAGGTTTGGGGGCTTTAAACTCTTAAATCTTTTACTGAACGAGACATGACTGGCTGTCCAACAACATTCATCACATTCTGCAAAGGACAAAGTTCTCATCTAAAAAGTGAAGCCCTGGACAATCTGAACAGTTCCATGTGCAAAAAATCTCTAACAGGAGACATTTTGGTTCAGATCAGCAGCACCTCTGTGGCCCTACTAAAAACCTTCCTTCCCGTTTTCTCTGACTGATACTCTCACCTAGAACCTCCAGGAGCAATTCCACGTAGGCCAAAGGAGTTGACACATTGATGTGGAACTGCAGGGTGTTTAACACAGCAAGCTCCGACTCCAGCAATTCCTGTTTTGTGTAGGAGTATTTCAAGGATTGCAGAAATTTCAAAGCTGTGTCACTGGTCACTCTCTGAAGAGGAAAAAGAAAAGAGAAAATGTCTTCCAGGCAATGAGGAGCAAAGTGCTCAGTCACCTCTGTCCTCATGCTGAGCACGAGGCTGCAGCTCACCCACCTGTCCTTGGAGCTGGCATCAGAAACCCAGCTCTGACCTCTCCCACAGGTCTCCTGCACTCAATAAACCATCCCCAGGCAGGTGTGAACCCCTGTGGACACACTATTTTGGACAACCACAGGCCAAGATTTTCCTGCACTTTCTTTTTCCCCTCAGAACTGGGAACATTTTCCAGCAAATCATTACGGGACGAGCAGCAATTTCCCTGCCCTAAAGGGAATGTCACATCCTTGGCATTTCATTATCACTATTGACTTCCAAAAAAAGGAAATCTATTTTTAAGAGAGATTAATACACTGCAGATTGAACCAGGCTGCTAAAGCAAGGACAGGCTTACGTTGTAGTGCAGGGAGAGTTTGCTGGCGAGCTGAACGCACGACACGAGCCGCAGGACAAAGGTGCTGGTGATCCGATCCCTCACAGAGCTCCAGCTGCTCCTCTGGCCTTGCTCACGACCTTTAGTGTTCCCTCTGCCATTACACAGCTCTTCTACCTGCTTGATCATAAACCTACAAAACCCACAAGTGCTCAGAGGACGGTTCTGTCTGCTGAGGAAAAGGAAGAAAGGCAATTCCGTGTATACCTAAGAGTATGCATAGAACTCATAATTTGGATTAAATGAATGAGGAGACAAAGCCCTCAACACGCACGTGAGTTGTGTGGTTTGGGTGAGGGGGAACGGACAATGTAATCCCATCAGAGAATGGGAAGTGTGCTGAGTGTTTAGAACTCTTACTACCTTTCGAGTAACTCCACTGCCTGGTACCGTGCTGATTCGTCCAAGTGCCATTTCTCAGACAAAAGGAATATGAATTCTGCAAAAAGCACAGCAGTCACTCATTTCAGTCTCCTGAAGCTCACTGTACAGCTGTCACCTGCCCCAGGAGCTGCTGTAGCTAAGTCTCACCCACGATCCGTGTCTCTTTGAAGTACCCAGCGTACTCAGGCAGCTCGCTCAGGTACCGCTCATTCTCCATGGCCAAGTGCATCAGTGTGTCCTCGATAATTTCAGCAGCAACCCCACTGAACACGGGGCCCGAGTCACGGCCCCGGTGTCGCAGCGGCACCTCAGACCCCATTTAGCGGGTCGGGGCTGAAGCTGTAATGACAATGATTTCAGCAGCCCCGCAGGGACAGACCGGCACCGGGCTCTGCCAGCGCCTCCTGGCCACGCTCACTCCCGGCTGCTCAGGGACGGCCCCTTGGAGCGGCCACGCTTGAGGAGCGGCCCACGGTGGTTGGTGGCGGGCAGGGGCACGGGCTCAGGCAGGGCCTGGTGCTGGTTCGCGTCCCGGTCCGGGCCTGGTTCAGGCCCTGGACTCGATTCAGGCCCTGCTCCCGGTTCAGGCCCCACTCTGGGCTCGGTTCAGGCCCCAGGCTCGGTTCAGGCCCTGCTCTGGGGCCGGTCCAGGCCCCGCTCTGGGCTCGGTTCAGGCCCCGGTTCAGGCCCTGCTCTGGGGCCGGTCCAGCCCCCGCTCTGGGCTCAGTTCCGGTTCCGGTTCCGGTCCCGGTCCAGGCCCCGCTCTGGGCTCGGTTCCAGTCCCGGTCCACGCCCCGCCCTGGGCTCGGTTCCGGCCCTGGTTCAGGCCCTGCTCTGGGGCCGGTCCAGGCCCCGCTCTGGGCTCGGTTCCGGTCCCGGTTCAGGCCCCGCTCTGGGCTCGGTCCAGGCCCCGCTCCGGGCTCGGTTCCGGTCTCGGTTCAGGCCACGCTCTGGGCTCGGTTCCGGTCCCGGTTCAGGCCCCGCTCTGGGCTCGGTTCCGGTCCCGGTCCAGGCCCCGCTCTGGGTCCGGCCGCGGCTGCCGCTGAGGCAGCGCCTCTCACGTGACCCTGCTCCGCCAATCAGCGGGCGCTGATTCCGCGCCCGGCACGCGCTGAGCCTCAGCCAACCACTCGACGCCGCGCGCCGCTCGGGCCCTCCGATTGGCCAGCGCCTCCGCCGGATGTGGCGTCACGTCGCCGCGGGAAGACGGCGGGGGAAGATGGCGGCGCCCGGTGAGCCGGGGGAGGCGGCGTTCGCGCGGCGAATCCACCCGGCCCGGGAGCCGGGGCTCAGCCCCGAGCAGCGCCGCCTCATGGCGCAGGTGGAGTACGCCCAGCGCCAGCGCGCCCTGCAGCGCCGGCTCCGCAGCCGCAACGTGCTGTTGGCGCTCGGCATCGGCGCGGTGACATTTGGAATCTGTATCCTCCGGGGCCGGGGCCGGGGCAGGGCGGGGCCGGGGCCGCGCCCGCAGCTTTTCCTTAATTCCCCCCGCAGACGGTTACACCTTCTACTCGGTGTCGCAGGAGCGGTTCCTGGACGATCTGGAGCAGGAGGCGGAGGCGGCGCGGGCGCGGGCCCGGGCACGAGCCGAGGGCGCCGCAAGCTGAGCGGGGCTCGGCCCGGCCCGGCCGTGACTGAGCTGCCGCCCTCGCTGCCGCCCTCGCCAGGCAGGGCGGGCCCGGAGCACGGGGCAGCTGCGCCTGGGGGCTTCGGGCCTGTCCCGTTTTGTGTCGGCCAGAAGGCCCCGGGGGCTCCCCGCAGGCAGGGCCCGCCCCGGGGCTTTGCCGGGGCCGTGCCCATGGGAAGGACAGCGGCGCCCGGGTCCCACCGCGCCCCACAATAAATCCTCTCACTGCAGACCGCGTCAGCTCCCCTTGTCGAGCATCTCCTGCGCTGAGCCCAGCTCAGGATCTCGCCCTTTTCGGGGGCTGCTGAGGGGGTTTCTGTTTTGGGCTTTCTCATCCCGCAGTGAGGCAAAGAGCCACGCGTCACTGACAGACACACACTGAGCCACTTTGTATTCAATCCGTGTTTATGAAAACACCTTCCGAACGCCAGTTCATAACAAAGTGCTCCCGGATCCTGCTGCTCCTGGAGCTCCGGCAGGCAGGGCCGCAGGGAGCTGAAGCCACTCGCAGGGTGGGTGGGGGCCGGTGCGGGGCTGAGCTGGTGGCAGAGCTGCGACAAGCCGGGGGTCCTCAGGGCGGGCTCGGCTCCTTGTGGCCGCCAAGGGTGGGGACACCTGGCACGTGTCCTCCGGCAGAGGGATAGAGGACAGCGGGCAGACTCCTGTGGGACAGGCCTGCACCAGGCCAGCGCTCCCAGCCCGCAAAGCCCACGGCTTCCGTGCCTCAGGCCACAGCCAGGGGAGCAGGGAGTGCGGGCTCTCCAGGGCTGGCGCTGCCCTCCGGGAGGTGCGGAGGCTCTGCCCGCCCCGGGGCAGCAGGCACTTGGATGAGGTAGTTCACGGAATCACTCCTGGCCAGCCAGCTACTGGGGAGAGAAGCAGCCGTGAGCCGAGAGTGCCGCGGGCTCAGCCGGGAGCGCCTCGGGATCGGGATCGGGATCGGGATCGGGCCCTGCCCCTACCATGCGGCCGAGGTCGTCGGCGAAGGTCACGCCCTTGTTGAGCCGCTGCTCCTGCGAGCCGGTGCTGCTGCCGCTCAGCGAGTTACGGCGCATGATGCCTGTGGGACACTCGAGTGAGGGCGCGGGGCTGAGCAGCCCCAAGGGACCCTTACCCCTTATCCCCCGTCCTGCAGCCCCCTCCCAGCCTGGGGGCCCTGGAGGGAGCGGGGCTGGCACCTGCGGGCTGTGCCAGCTCCAGGCGCTGCAGGCTGTTGCGGCGGGAGGGGTTGAAGCTGCCCTTGGAGAGGCGGCGCTGGCGGCTGGAGAGCATCGCAGCGGGAGAGACGATGCCCAGCGGCGGCTGCTTCCCCATGCGCAGGTACAGCTCCTCGATCTCCTTCTTCTGCGCGCTCTGCAGCAGCTGCACCTCAGCCAGGTGCCTGGGGAGAAGATAGGGGCTGGCAGCGGGGCCTCGGGGAAGGGACAGCGAGCTCCCAGCCGGGCTGGGTGGGCAGAGCTGTCGCCTCTCAGGTGCAGCCCACCCCTCCCCGCTCACTTCTGGCGCAGATTCTGCAGCTCCTCCCAGATCTCCTCGTCCTCACTCTCGGTGTCATCGCTGCTCACATAGGACAGGCTGCGAGAGTAGCTCAGCCACACCTGGCTCAGCATGGCCTGCGGCATATTTTCTGTGCTCTCTTCCCCAGCGCCCTCCCGGTCGCTCCCCGCCGGCGCCGCAGGCACCGCGCCGCCCTCGGCTGACACCTCCTCAGCCTTGGGATCCCGCTCCGCTGCCTCCGGCGCCACATCCGAGTCACTGCTGGAGCTGTGGCTTGTGTCAGGGGCCGCGGGCGGCGGGGAGCCGCCACTCGCTGCTGCCTCCGTGCTGTGCTGCTCCCCGTCACTGCTGCACAGCCCCGGAGAGGTCACAGCCAGGTCCTTGGCTGGCACCACCTGGAACCGGCCCACCTGCACCTGCGGCTTGGCTTCTGCTGGGGACAGGGGCGGCTGCTGGGGCTCAGGGCACACGGGCTGGCCGGGGCGTGGCGGTGCCCTGGCACGGGCACGGCACAGCCTGGCCCTGCCCCGCCTCACCTTCATTGATGGGCGACAGCTGCGCCTTGGGCACGCTGGGGGCTGGTGCCTCCGAGATGATCAGAGAGTGGCTGGGCTTGGGGGCACCGGGCAGCACCTGTGGGCACCTGAGCACCGTCAGCCTCCCCACCCCAGGTCCCTCCACATCTGCTGTCCTCCCCCTGCTGATTCCGTGCCCTGGGATCCGCCACCCGCTCAGCCCTTCCTGCATCCCAGCGGCTCCCCAAGCCATGAGGCTCCATCCCATCCCATCCCATCCCATCCCATCCCATCCCATCCCATCCCATCCCATCCCATCCCATCCCATCCCATCCCATCCCAGGGCAGCACCTGCAGCAACCACCCAGCCCTCCTGACACTGAGCTCCACCCTGAGCAGCCCTGGGCAGCCCTGCACACTCTCACTCACCGTGCTGCCCTCTGGACTCACAGATGTGGATGTGCTCAGCAGCTGCAGAGGGCTCCCCACAGCCTCACTGCCTGTGGGGCACACGGGGGCTGGAGCTGAGGGAAGGGGGGATATGGGCCCCCCAGCAGTGGGGACATCAGCTCCTGCTGATGCCAGGATCCCACTGCCAGGTGGGACTGGCTTGTCTCTGCTGGTGGGCTCAGGGTAGACAAAGCGTGGGCCTCCCAGGACAAGACTCTGTGGCCGTGGCAGCAGTGCTGGGTACAGCTGCCCACCCGAGCTGGCAATGGAGGAGACAGTTTGGGCCACGGTCATCACTGCCAAGGAGAACACATTGGCCAGGGACAACAGGGGGGCAGTGGGGGACAGGGGCGTGCTGGTCACAGGGGGGCTCAGGGGACTGCTGGGCTCACAGGGGACAGGGGACATGGGGAGAGGCTGCGGGGACAGGAGGGCCTGGGGCAGGGCTGGGGGGACAGGCCCCCCTGGGGTCCTCGGGGGGGTCAGTGTCGGTGTCAGTGCTGGTGACGATGTGAGCCAGGAGGGAGTCATGGAGACGAGGGGCCAGGTCTGCGCTGAGCCTGCAGAGAGAGAAGCATCAGGAGCTGCCCCAAGGGACCCTTACCCCTGCCCAGGCACCCGAGCCTCAAGCCAGCAAGGGACTGGCAGTCCCAGTGCCATGAACGTCCCCTCCCTGCCAGAGCTGGTACCTGTGGGGGACCCCAGTGGCACTGGGGCTGCCAGTGGCTCCACGGGACTGGCCAGGTTGGTCTCTGATGGGGAGCGGCTCAGCATTGGCAGGACAGGGGACTGGACAGACAGGCCAGGACTGGTGCAGCTCAGGTCTGTGGCACAGGGGTGACAGCCAGGCTCAGCTGGGGCAGGACATGTCCTTTGAGACCCGCTGGGCTTGGCTGAGGCCATCACCTGCCCTTCATTGACTCGGGGGAGACAGGAAGGGCCTGGGCAGGGGCACAGACGTACCACTGAGTGAGGATGAGGAGGAGATGGAGCGCGAGAGCCCCTGCAGCTGCAGGTCCACCTGCGAGAAGGATGAGCTGAGCCCAGCACTGGGGCAGAGGCCCCAGCCAGGCTGTGCCAAGCTCCTGCTGGGCCCCACCCTGGCCCCACCATCTGTGGGGACAGGAGCTGGAGACTCTTCTGGGCCGGGCAGTACCTTGACTTGTCACAGGAGCGGGCAAGTGACCACAGGAGGACCCTGCACCCCAGCCCCCTCCCCCGGGACTCCCTGGGGCCAGGCAGCACCCCAAGCCATGCTCAGCAGCAGCAGCAGCAGCAGCAGCTTGCCCAGCGCTGGCAGGGCCAGGCTGGCACTCACGGGGCTGCCCACAGCACTGTCAGCCTCGGGGCCCTTGGGCAGCTCGGAGCCGCTGCGCCCGTCCTTGCGCAGCAGGGTCTCCACGCGGTGGATGATGTCCCGGATGCGGCTGATGAAGCTGTCCCGCTCTGACTTGAGGATGAACTCATTGTGGACCTGAGGGTGGAGGAGCTGCTCAGCACCCAGCCCGGACAGGCAGCCTCCACCTCCGCCCTCAGCCTGCTCTCACCATGGCGGCTGCGATTTCCTCCGGGTTGTCCCCATCCAGGTCGAACTTGAAGGTCACCATCTTGTTGTTGTAGGTCTGCAGCTGGCACTCCACCACTCGGTCGTTCTTGTCGGAGATCTGTGGGCGGCAGGGCTGGCTCAGCCCAGGAGAACCTGCCTGGCACCTGCCTGGCACCTGCCTGGCACCCGTGGCACTCACGTTGGTGATGCGCAGCCTGGAGCGCGCCCGGCGCCGCAGCAGCTTCCCCGAGGCTCTCTTGGGGGGCAGCTTGGTGCTCTGCTCGCTGGCCGAGAGCCCCTCACAGCCATCGCTCATGCCCGACGCCACATCTGAGGTGTAGCTGCAGGAAGCCCCAGCTCTGGACCATCAGCGTGGCCTTTCCCAAGTACCACACTCCCCGTCCAGCCCCCACCTGACCCCCCCAGCCTCACCTGTCCACCGAGGAGGAGAAGCCACTGGCGGGGGGCAGGCGCTCAGAGGGCAGGTGCTGCACGGCGATGCTCTGCAGGGAGAGGATGGGGTGAGCTGGTGCCACAGCTGCCCTGACCCCCTGCCCCTGGGGCCCTGCTCACCGTGGGGAAGCAGCGCACGGGCCGGGTGGGCACTGGGCTGGTGGGATCCACTGCCACAAAGCTGCGATGGGCCAGGTCTGGGGAGTCCAGGAAGCCGGAGGAGCTCAGGTACCCATCCGTCTCACAGTCAGCTGTGGAGGAGCGCTGGCATGAACCAAAGCCAGTCCCTTCCCTGGCTGGGCAGCTGGGAAAGGGCTGTGGGGTGGGAGATGGTGACAGACCCCCCACCCACCTCCTGCCCCAGGTTCCCTGCTGCCTGCCCAGCTCTTGCCCCCTTGGTGCCTACGCACAGGTGGCTGAGGAGTAGCTGGTGTGCCGGTAGGTGAAATGCTGGTGCTGGTCAGCTTCGGGCTCCTCGGGCTCCAGGGGGAAGGTGCTGCTGAAGGCAGAGTCCGCAGAGCCAGGGGTGGCCAGGGCAGGCGCGGGGGCACCAGGTGGCAGCGGGGACTTGAGCTCATCCAGCAGCCTCAGGACGCCTGGTGGCTGCTCTGGCTCTGCAGGTGACGGCGCCTCCTTGACGCGCTTCAGCTTCTCCCGCTTGCGCTTGATGGCGACCACCCGGTCCCGCACAGCCTTGGCCACCAGCTTGTAGTCGGCCTCACAGACAAAGCCCAGGACCACCTGCACGGGAGGAGGTGTCAATTCAGGGTGTGGTGACCCCCCAGTGCCCAGGGCTCCCCCATCTCTGTACCCACCATCTCCTGAGCAACCTCCTCTGCCACGTCCTTGTAGAGCTCAAAGAGGAACTCGATGGCGTTGTTGTCCTTGTATTTGCCGTGCAGCTTCTTGGTGTCATCCATGCGCAGCCACAGCTTGAGCCCAGACTTGACTCCATCATCCTCCTCAGCCAGCTCCACGTGCACCCCGGTGTCCTCCTGGAAGAAGGAATGCTCCAGCAGGTCCTGGATGGTGTACCTGCAGAGGGCACATCTCAGCACGGGCTCAGGGCCAGGGGTGACCCTGCCACCCAGGCCCCGCTGTGCTCCCACCTCTCATCCTTGTCCATGCGGATGCAGCCCTCAATGATCTCCTTCAGCTCTGGCACCTTCACCTTGTAGAAGCTGCTGGGCTTCAGGCCCTGGGGGAATTGAGAGTGAGCACCTCATGTGCAAACCCACCACAGCACAGGGCTCCCAGGGAAGAGCCAGCCCAGGGCCCCACCAGCTCTGCGGTGGCTCCTGTGGCCAGGCCACGTGTGCCTGCACGGGCCATGACGCCCCAGGGCTCTGAGTTTCCACACCAACAGGCAGGAGCTGGCAGGAGCTGGCTGTGACTGGTCAGGGCAGCTGCAGTGCCCCAGGCCAGGGTGGCCGAGCAGGGGCCGGGGTGGCCGAGCAGACTGAGCAGACTGCTCCCGTTCCACCCCATTAACACGCTGGCAGTGGCTGGTGCAGAGCCAGGGATGTGGGGTCTGGCCAAGCCACAGCCCCACCACCACCACCCACAGCTCCATGCCCTGGCAGAGCCACCCCTCGCCACCCAGGCGATCTTTAGCCACTCACACAACCTGCACAGTGACACATTTTGACAGCAGCAAGGCCTGATGGCTCCAGCTGACCACTCCCCCAGCCCCTTGCCCTGGCTCCTGTGGGATCAGCCAAGATCAGCAGCAGGGATCATCACCCACAGCTCAGAGGGACCAGGCCTCACCGAGGTGACCTTGCGGTAGATCTGGGCGGCGTTCTGGCACTCAGAGTAGGGGTACTCCGAGGTGGCCATCTCCAGCATGCACATCCCGAAGGCGTAGACATCCACGGCCTCGTCGTACTTCTCCTCGTACATCTCTGGTGCCATGAACTCGGGGGTGCCTGGAGGCAGCAGAGGAGCTCAGCACCCCTGGGAAGCCCAAGCCCTGCAGCCCCCACAGCTCCCACGAGCCCGGCCCCACCTATGACACTCTTGGCAAAGGAGGCTCGCTTGAGCGTGGCCAGGCCCAGGTCCCCAATCTTGACGGAGCCCGTGGGGCCCGTGATGAAGATGTTGTCACACTTGAGGTCGCGGTGGATGATGGGGGGCGAGCGGGTGTGCAGGAAATGCAGACCCTTGAGGATCTGGCGGCTCCAGCGCTGCAGCACCTTCAGCTTCATCTCTTTGAACCGCTTCAGGTACCTGCCAGGGACCAACAGGGCTCACACCCATGGGGCTCGGACTCGTGGCCCAGCCTTGGCTCCAGCCCGCCCTCCTCCCATTGCCATGCCAAGCCCCTCTGCACTCAGATCCCCACACAGCAACAAAGAGCGTCTCAGCAGGGACCCCATTCCCTCCCCTGCACGCCCCAATCACGTTTTCAGGGTGCCAGATGTCATCAGTTCTGTGACCAGCACGATGCAGATCTGCCCTTTGATAGTTGACTTCCAGGAGTCGTAGAAGCGGACGATGTTGGGGTGCTGCAGCCCCTTCAGCATCTCCACCTCCTCACTGAACCTCTGCCGCTCCGTCTTCGACAGCTTCCGCGTCTGTGGGGGCAGTGAGGGTGTGAGGGGGCACACGGGGTCCTGCTGAGCACGGGGGGTGCCCTGGCTACAAAAGGCCCTCACATCCCCATCCCCATCCCCATCCCCATCCCCACTCCCTACACACAAGGCAGAGGAGGCTTCTGTGGCCCAGCACAGAGCTGGGGTCACACCTGCTGTCCCCCAGTGCAGTGCACACATGGCTGGGGCCACCCTGGACTGTGGTTCTCCCCAGCCCACCACTCTGGGTGGGTGCAGGACACACGGGGCACTAAGGAACCCACTCAGCTCCCCGTTGCCCTGTGCTGGGGGCACCCATCCCCACTGCCCTCACTCAGCCCCCAGCTGGATCCAACCATGGTGCCCCAGGCCAGGGAACCCCAGCCTGCAGCTGGAGGGGACACAGGGGGCTCTGCAGGAGCTGCTGCCACCCTGCCCTGTGCAGACCCGATGGCCCTGGCCCTTCTGCCCCCACTGGGGCACCACCAGCACTGGGCTCTGTGTGGCCGTGTGCTGGGCCAGCCTCAATGAGGCCTTTGTTGGGGAAAGCAGGCGGGGGAGGCTCCAGCCCAGGTTTTTCCATGTTCCTCCTGCTCGAGTTAATTAAAGTGGAAACACAAGCCGAGGGTGCTGACTGCAGCTGGGGCAGGGGCCAGCAGAGGGGACAGCCCCCTCATCCTGAAGGGACACAGCCCCAGGGTGCAGGAAGAGGGGAGCTGGCTGGCCAAAAGCAGAGGAGCCAGGTCCAGCTGCGAGTGCTCAGCCCGGGGCAGGAGCAGGAGCAGCGACAACTCCACCACAGCCTGGGGTCCCGCGGAGCTCAGCTGCTGCAGAACCCGGGGGCCTCCAAGCTGGGACCCCTGCCCAGCCCACATTCAGAGGCCAAGGAAACTGGAGCTGCCACAGTGCTGCCAGAGCTGTGCTCGGCCTCTTGGCCAGTGGCCACCATCCATCAACCCCGTCGGCTTTCGTAATATTTTCATTGCATCACAGGCGGCCCCATGGCTTGGCTGGAGCTGCTCCATAATCCCCCTGCATTTAATACATGCCCAGGGACAGGCTCAGCCCAGACGAGAACCTGAGCCTGCTGCAGCAGCATGAATGGGACCTTTCATGTGCAAGGAGGAAAACAGCGCCCGAAGCCCTGCATGGGCAGCAGCCCTCACCGGCTGCCCTGCCCCGTGCCACAGCCACCAGCACCCCCATGGCCCCCTCCTCCCCACCCAGCGGCGTCCAGAGGCTTCACTGCACCCCACAAACCTGCAAGGGCATGAGGAAGGTGCCACGGGCTGTGAGCTGGGGCAGGTGGGGAGTCATGGGTGGGCACGGCTCTCCCAGCTCAGCAAGAGTGGACCCTGACTGGACCCTCACTGTGCCATGCCCTGCTCCAGGCAGAGCCCCAGCACAAGGCCACCTCTCTCAGAGTGCCTGGAGTAAGGTCTAGGGGAGTCAAGCATGTTCCCCAAGCCTGTGCCAGGGCTGCTGGGCTGCCTGGCACTGTTCCTTCCACATGACCAAAGTGTCAGCAGCTCCCACTCCTGTGCATGCTGATACTCTCCCTGTTGAGTGTGGGCATCAGAGCCCAGCGTGGCCATAGCCTGGCTGGAGGAACACCAGGAAGGGCAGGGCAGGGCTGCCAGCACAGGCATGGCACACAGCATGGGCACACCATGTCCTCTCCCAACAGCACCCGCGCAGGGTGGAGGAGGACACTGGGGACGGTGGGATGGGGGCTGTGAGGAGAGGTGTGGCAGTGCTCCAGCCCGTCCTGAGAGCCAGGAGCTGGCTGCCGAGGAGCCCAGCACAGCCAGCACCAGGAGCTAGGCCAGTGCAGGAGGAGCGAGGGTGGGGCCGAGCGGCCGAGGATGGCTCCTCTGCGGCAGGAGGAGGCTGTCCCCAGCTCGGCAGAGTGCTCAGAGCACCCTGCAGCACTCACAGGGCTCTCCCATCCCCGCAGCTGCTCCTGCAGCCCTCGAGAGCCCTGGCTCTGCACTGACACTTGCACTCTGGAGGGGCATTCAGAGCAACACCACGGTGGGGCACAGAGCCAGTGCTGGAAAGTGCCCAGCATTCTCCCTCCAGCCATGTGCAGCCACAGGGAGGTCCTGAGCCCCCGCAGAGGAGCCAGCTCTGTGTCAGCAGTGGGTGCCAGCACCTCACAGCTCTCCCTGTGGGTCTGCCCTGCCGAGCAGGATCCCGTGCGTGCTCGCAGCCATGTGAGCACACACACAAGGTGCCCTGCAGCCCCGGGGCTGCTGGCTGAGGTTACCTGCCCAACCAGGGCGCTGGAGCCAGGGGAGGCACAGCAGTGCCTGCTGCCCAGAACGCTCCTGCCCACTGGGAAACCCCAAGGGGTTCCACAGGAAAATCTCACAGTCAGGTATTTACAGCCCGACCCCGCTCTGGGCCTCTGGTTTCCTCCCTGCTTCCTCCTTCCCCACCACCCGCAGCACCTATGACAGAAATAGTGCCAGGCTAAAGCTGGAAAGCACAAACAGTGGGGCTGTGGACATGGGCGGGAGGCACAGACAGACGCTGCGTTCAGGAGAGGGGACAGGGATGGGCAGGTCCCCAGAGGGGTCTCACAGGAAGGCAGGAGACAGGCAAAAGCAGCCTGCAGCTCACCAGGCTCTGAGGAGGGAAGGACAGGACAAGGACAGCAGGGAGAGCTGGGGTTTGGGACTGGGATCCATCAGAGCAGCTCAACCAGGTTCTCTGGTGCAGAACAGGTCAGGCCTGAGGTTAAGTATTCATTTGGAATTGAAAGGCAATAGAAGGAGAACTGTGAAGTGCACAGGACAAAGCTATTTTTAAAAGGGCAGAACCACAACCATTTTTATTTGTGGTTCCAAATCCTGTATTTGTGTCACAGTGTCCAATTCTTTGCATGATTGCTGAAAAAAAACCAAACTTCTAAATGTCTTCATCTGTGCTCTTAGCCCCTTGTGGGACACAGATTTGGGTACAAGAGACACTGGGAAAAGAGCAGTCAGTGGAACAGAGCCAAATACTGGGTGGGGAGGGGAGAGGGCTGGGGCAGAGGGGTTGTGGGGCAGAGGGGCTGTGGGGCAGAGGGGCTGTGGGGCAGGTACCAGGGTGGCATGGGGTGGGAGCAGGGCTGGGGCTGCCCACAGGGACCAGGCTGTGCTCCCGTGGGAGGGTGCAGGCCGAGAGGGGTCAGGTCTGCCAGGTCTCCCAGCACCATGGGATGCTCACAGGAAGGTCCCTGGCAGGAGCTCAGCCTGGACCCAGCCCCTCCACACCCACCCCCAGGGGACAAGTGAGGGGCTTCCACCACTCCTGCCTGGGCCAGCAACGGGGCCAGCAAGTGCCTGCTGGACTGGGACATGGAAGCATTTTGCTTCCCAACTCCCTTTCCCCCTCCAGCTGAGACGGTGCAGCCTCATACCCTCGACAGCCCCTGGCCAGGCACCAGCACTGCCTGCACACAGGCACGGGGAAGAGCAGGGACAGGGAACAAGACACGCTGCCAGCCCTGCTGTGTGCCAGGCCCCAGGGCAGGGGCACAGCTGGGACACGGGGCTGAGACCACAGGGAGGGACACGAAGCTGAGTGGGAAGCACTGGGCACAGAGAAGTGGAAAGCTCTGAGCTCGCCAAGGAGAGCCTGTTCCAGTCAGTGGTTGCCACCTGAAGGGACACAGGACTCAAGAGAGCTCAGGGGCATTTGTGGGGCTTGGTGAGGGCAGGAGAACTGAGCTGGCTCTGAACTGAACTCTCAACAATTGAAGCAATTGTGCAGCCAATGGGGGTGGGGGGCAAATCTTCACCTTCCTCACTAAGAGGCCACAGTCAGCCCCTCTGAAACCACCCACTGCTCTCTCAGGATCTCTTCTTGCTCTGCTGGGCTGCAGCCACCCCAAGGACCCAGCCCTGCAACTGCACCGAGCTTTTAGGAACAAGACAACAAACTCGCAAGACACGTTTTCTGTGTCAACAAGGACTTGGACCTTCCCACCACAGCAGCCATCCCAGGATCAGGAGCCTGTGGGAGACTTTGGACTTTATCAAAGCCCCTCCCCAGGGGCTTCAAGGAGAAGAGGTAACCCCACAACAAGGATCTCCTTGGGCACCTCCAGGACAAGATCAGGCTCATCAAAAGCACTTGAGTGGGCAAAAGCATCATGGAGGCAACACTGTCACCACTGCTCTCAGCATCCTGCGGTCAGGCTGCAGGACAGCCAAGGAGATGGAGGAGTGTGGCAGCACAGAGGAGATGGGGACACTCCTCAGAGACCTGGAACCACAGGTCCAGCTGCTCCCAGCAGAGAATCCCTGGCAGCATCACAGAAACCACGCACAGGTGACCATGTACACTCCTTCAGCCAAGGTCAGGCAGGCAGAGAGCACCAAGGTCGTGTCGTACCCTGCTCCCAGCTGACAGCCAGCCCCAGCTCGCTGCAGGCATGTCCCCAGAGCACACCAAGGGCTGTCGGGGCAAACCTTGGAGGCAGCTCCAGCACAAGCAAAGCCATGAATGCAGAGAGGGCACTGCTGCCCTCGCTGTCCTAGAGGGAAAGCTGCGAGCTGATGAGCATCAGAAAGGCAGTGGGATGCTCAGCCCCAGATCCACCTGTAAAGCGTCAAAGCAGGGACTGGCATCAAGAACATGGGCACCCTGGCATGCTCCACAGTGCAGGCAGCAAGAAAGCAAATGGAAAACAGCACGTGATGAGCAGGAGGGCCAGGAGCGGCGGCACTAAGCAGGAGTCTGGGTCCGGGCCAGGAGACCCACGAGGCACCGGGGCACTGGCAGTGATGGGCACAGGGCAAGGCAGCGAGGGGAGCCCGCAGCCAGCTGCAGATCCCTGCCCTGCCCTGCTGCTGTAGCAGAAGCGAAGGCTCGAGGGTGCCTGCCCTCGCCGGCACAGGCTCCAACCCGGGGAGATGCCCCGCAGGTCCCACACAGCACATAGGCAGGCAGCAGTGGACAGCAAGGTCAGGACCAGGGAGGGCTGCACACGCCAGGGAAACTGGACAGAAGAGGGTCCAAGAGCCTCTCTCGAGCCCCTTCGCCCGGGGCGGGGGCCTGTGGGCAGGCAGGTAAGGGCAGAGGCGCTGGCAGGGGCCGTACCTGCAGCTCGCACCAGGCCACCTCCACGGTGGTCTCCGTGTCCAGCCCCTTGTAGACGGTCTTGAAGGAGCCGCGGCCGATCTCGATGTCGAACTTGAGGAACCGGCCGTCGGGGGAGGTGGCGACCGCCCGCGTCTCCACCTCCTCGCTCTCCGTCTCCTCGGGTTCTCGGAGCCCGACAGCGGCCGGCGGCGGCGGCGAGCCCCCGCGCACCCCGTCGGGCGCCGGGTACCCCATCAGCTCCAGCTCGGCCGAGCTCCGCCGGTTGAAGCGGGAGGAAGCGCGTCGGGAATCGCGTCCCGAGGGCCGCCGGCTGCGGTTACGGTGCGGGGCCCGTCCGGTGAGCCCCGGCTCCGGCTCCGGCTGCGGCGGGGAGTCGCTGCCCGCCCGCTCCGCCTCGGGCTGGGACATGGCTCCGGCAGCGGCGGGCTCAGCCGCCAGCATCGGCTCAGCCCGGTCGGAGCGGCCGCTCCCGCGCAGCTTCGCACCCGTTGCGTCCGCCACCCCGCAACCAGGAGCGAGCGCCGAGACCCAGACCGGGCACCGGCACCGCCGCCGCCGCCGCCCCGCCCGGCGGCACCGCCCCCGCCCCGCCCGGGTCCGCCCCCGTGCGACCGCCGCCCCCCGCCCGCGCTGCGCCACCGGCCCCGCACCGGGCACCGGCCCTGCACCGGCACGGCACCGGGCACCGGCACCGCACCTGGCACCGGCCCCGGGACGGCGCCCAGCGCTGCAGCTGCGGGCACGGGCTGCGAGCACCGGGCGAGCGCCCCGGCACCGCGCCCGACCGCCCCGCGATGCCGGGATGTCCCCTCCCGGCCCGGCGTCACCGCCTGGCGCCCCCCGGATCCGCGCTGCCGCGGCTGCTCCAGGGGCTCCTCGCCCTCCTCTCCCCGCAGGACAGCCCCTTCCCTGCCGCCGCCCCCGTAGGGCTCCGGGGCTGCTGTGACAAACGCGGCTGGAGCCGGGACTTAGGAACGTCCCTGGTTTAAACATTTCCTCGGAGTTTGTGACTGGTCCCGGAGCAGCCGAGTCCCACTGCCCGGACGCGGGTTCCCCCTCACGCTGCCCCAGACAATCCCGCTCGGGTTCACTACGGTCCGAAATCCTGAAATTAGGGTCACGCAAATAGGAAGAGTCGAGGGTGTGTGTCAGCCCTTCGGGAGCCAGCAGTCGGACAAGAGCGTGTTGTCTCTCCAGGCTGAAGGAGAAGGTTGTTCTGCCGGTGAGGCTGTTTACACAAAACACAAAGCAATTGAGGCCACCGCTAATTTCTTTTCCCTGAGGTCAGATTGTTTCTACTCAACGATACCGGAAACATTAAGGAGTGGATCGACAAGGGAACACAGTCATGGTCTCCTGAACGCCAACCTGGCACCCGCAGGGTGACGCCGGGCGACTGGGGCTGCTGACCTGCAGCTCGGCTGTGGCCACGTCCCGCACGGCTGCTCCCCACAAATCCCTGCTGGCAGGAGGGAGGGACAAGCATTTAATGAAATGTTCCTGCAGAAGCCCTGGCCAACCTGTGCCACACCGCTGATCTCTGCTCTGCTACCCCCACTCGAGCCAGCTCTTCCTGCCCGAAGCTTCCTCGCCAGCACCAGAGGAGCCAGGTACCCCTTTCCCAACAAAGAGTTTGAGTGGTGCCTCCCTGCCAAGAGCTGCTCGTGCAGTACTGCCCGGTGAGCTGGGAGCAGCAACCACATCCCCACTCAGCCCTGCACTCCTCGGAGCATGCGAGGGGCACGGTCCCAGGTGAACAACCAGCGCTGGCAGAACACCATGTCCAGCACCGGGCCCTGCAGGGCTCTGCCTGCTGCTGGGGCACTGGGTGCCCATGGCCACTGGAGCCAAAAGACCAAGACTGACCAGCCACAGGTACCGGCACTGGCCCTGCCATGGGTGACTCTTGGGTTTTAAGATGCCACATGGTTTGATTCAGCTCTGTTAAACAATGCTCTTTCTCCAGAAGCTGCCACTACTCAGCACTGCCAGAAAGGGAGGCATGCTGCCTGAGCCCCTGTAGGCTGACTCTGTGGCTGCCCCCACACCGGGTCCCTGCCAGGGCCCAGGAACACAGCCCAGGCTGGCAGGGAGCCCCAGCTCTCCAACAAGAGACACAAAACCAGGTAGGGATCTCAGCTTGGTCCCTGGCAGGCTCATGTCTCCTTATCAAGGGTTTTCATCGTGAAACAAGATGCCTCGGAAGATCCCAGAGGAGCAGGGGAGTATCCCAGCCCAGTGAGGCCCCTGCAGACAGGAGAGGAAATTAGGGGTGATGTTTGCTCCAGCTGCTGCCCTCCCACACCTCCCTTGTGAGTGGTCTGTGAAATTCCCTAAATGATCCCCCCAAACGCCACTCCACACCAGGACTTGGCAGGGGGGAGGCAGCTTAGGCAGGGGAACAGGTCCTCTTCTGACCTGACCAGGAACGCCAATCTGCAGCCAGCTTGGCCTGAAACCAGAAGGCTCCTGTTCCACAATCAGGCACCCACTGCAGCTCCCCAGCCTTATCAGAGTGACATTTCTGGGCTGCAGGTGCCAGTGCCAGCCTTCGCTTTGAGGAACCGCCACAATCAGGGAACATAACCCATTTCTTGCCTGCATTTGGCTGCCTGAAAGAGTACAGGGAACTGTGTAATCGTTCTCCTCAGAATTAGATCATGAATCAAAGCCCTGCTCAGCTCCAGGCTCCACCAAGCCCTGCCAGGAATTGTCCGTTCTGATCCTGGAGCTTGGGGCAGGATCACAGGGGGGCCAGGATGGGTCTGGACAAAGGGGACAGCTGGGGCTGCACAGCACAGGGTGCCTGTCCCAGGAGGGCTCCAGGGACACCCAGGGCTCGTTTCACAGCTGGCTTCACCACCCCCTACCCATGGGAGGTCCTGTGTCTCTCACCCCAACTCCTGTGAGTTCAGGGAGGTGAAGTGGCACACAAACCTCAGCTGTGGCTGTAACCCTGGGCAGATCACTGCAGAGGATTTCCTCAGCCCAGAGGCACAGATGGGACCCCGCCTGCACGTTTATACCAACTTATAAATTTATCAAACTGAAACACTTCTTGCTCCTAAGCAGCTGCATTAAATAAAACATCTCTTGGAATCTTTCCTCCCTGAACCAGTGGGATCTGAGTGTGTCCAGCCTGATAGTGCCTTATCTGGACACCAGCCCCTCTGAGCTCTGCCTCACCCTGGCCAGCGAGCCCTAATCACCACAGCCAGACACAGCAAAGGCCTCTGAGGGGCCACAGGCTGGAGAAGAGGTTGTGCCAGCCCCCCCAAAACCACCCGGAGCCACCTCCTCCAGCGAGCCCCTCCCCATGGCTGTGTGGATGGACTGGGCAGGGCTGTCACCTCCGCAGAGGGACATCTGCTCCCTCCAGGGCGGCAGCACCAGTGGCTCTGCCACTCCCAGGACCCATCCCACGGGCTCAGCAGTGACACCTCGCTGCAGCAGCACTGCCCAGCCCAGGGAGGCTTTGTCCCACAGGATCCTCACGGGCACGGCTGGATGTGGCCTCTGGTAACCAGCCCAGAGGGTGTGGAAAAGGAATTTTACACCATGTCCATTCTGCAGAGGGGACGTACTCTTCCTCCTCCTCCCCGTCTCACTGAGTAAGCAACTAAATAGGAAGCTGAAAAAGAGAAGGGAATTGCTGCCAGGAGTGCCTTGGAATGAAAAGCTGGTTTTAGGCTTATCTAATGTCACATCAGCCATTTCCTAAGAAGGGAGCAAATTTAATTAAGAACACAGACTCCCTCAAGGACAGCCAGGTTACACACGGCACTCCCAGCCTGGAGCACGGTGCTGGGAGGTCGGCCTGGTGCACACAGGCAGCAGGAACAGACACTCCAGGCCAGCTGCTGAAGGCTCATTGTTTGGAATCAAATGCAGACGCCTTCAGGCACAGCACCCCAGCTCTCTGCAGGGCTGCAGACAGAGCAACCACAGAGGGAAGGGCAATGTGGGTGGCATGGAGAGGAAAGCAGAGGCAGATCTTGGACGTGGAAACAAACCCAGGGCAGGCACTGGTAGCACATGAATCCTACAGAGACTTTGGTGGCTGCAGACATAGAGAGGATCTCTGATCAAGCAGAGTTCTGGGCTGGGCAGACACTGTGCCAGCTGTGGGGACAGATGCACTGCAGGGCTCATGGCATGTGCCGTGGCACAGCTTTTGCTGCTGGGCTGGCTCAGCACTGTCAATGCAGGGCAGGACCATGACAGAGCTCATAGGGATGATGGTCTTCAGAAAGGAGACTCCACCAGCCCACTGTCAGAGACTCATCACAAGCACTGCTGGTGCCTTCCTTCAGCAGGGAAGTGCTGGCACTCAGGAATTCCTCCCCAGCACTGCTGGGCCTGGCATGGAGAGGAAGCCTGGGATCCAGCCACAGGTCCAGAGCAATGTGCCCACACCAGGGCAGCACATCCCCCCAAGTTCAGCTCAATGGGCTCCTGCTACAAAACAAATCTTTAAATTCCACGGCCCCTAGACTCCAGCATCTCACCTACACTGAGAATTCTTCAGCACTGACAGCAGCTGTCAGCAGCAGCTGAGCCAGTGCCAGGCTGTCCCCAAGGGCAGGGAATGCTGGACACACTGCCCAGCATCAGCCCGGGGCAGACAGTGACAGCCTGTGGGGTGCAAGCGCCATCTGCTCTGCTGGACCCCCAGAGTGACCACACTGGTCTGACCAGAGGTCACTCCAGCACTGCCCCCAACCTCTGCCAGTGACAAGCATGCAATGGTCAGGGAAAGGTGATCCTGCCCCAGCACAGCCATCTGCTTCCCCAGGACCTGGGCCATGGTTTCTGACAAGTTGGGGACTTTGTTACCAGCACTGAGAGCCCAAAGCTGAGTCATCCCTCTCCCAGCCACGGTGGTGCAGAGATTACCCCATCACCTCTGCACAAACCCAGGGGCTTCCAGCAGGCTGCACATGCAAAATTAAAGTAAATGTTGTCCTGAGAAGGGCAGCAAGGGCCCCCACAGGCCAGAACTCTGCCAAGTGGAGAAACACACTTGTGCTGCTGCCTCCCACCCGGGAACCACTGCATTTCCCTGGGGCAGCGAGGAAATGTGACTGAAGGGCAAAAATCTGGTACAGTGCTCGGTTTCGTTTCTGATGAAAAAATAAATACAGATGAAAACAGCCAGGCTGCTCTATAAATACATCTCATTTTAATCACCTGAAATTAGTTTCCTGGCTTTCCCCAGCCTGCTTGGCAGCAAGTGCATTTCCTTCTGCCACTGAGGGCTTCCACAGCGTAGCAATAATGGCCAGTCCCCTGCTCCTGCCTCAGCCCCTGGCACTGCAGCAGGACTGCAGGACCCAGGCACAGGGCTGGCAGGGAAAGAGAGGGGCCTTTTGAGGCCAAGCTTGACCAGCCAGCTGGGACTGCTTCGAGGCCATCACAGGAACAGGGACCAGCAGCAGCCCAGTTTCACTTCTGGGTGATCCCTCTCAGAACTGCCTAGAACAGCTTTAGCTTCTCCAACACATCAACAGGGAGAACAGACAGACAGAGGATCTCAGGACATCCCTAAGTCTTTGGAAGGGTTCGCAGACTCATCTTGCCCCAAGAAATCCCAAGATGCAGCTACTTGCAGTCACAGCTTGAAGCCAGGCCCAGAGAGCCACTCCTGGCAGCCAGACCCGAGACTGCAGCAGGGAAGGGGAGGAGGCTCCTGTCAGAAGAACTTGACACCCCGGCCATCATCCAGCGTGATGATTTCAGCCTTGTGCTCCTGCTGCAAGGCTTGCAGGGCACGGAGCAGCGTAGCCTCATCCAAGCCATGAAACTCTAGGGAAGGACAAAGATTCCCCATCAACATGGAAAAAAAAATAACATCAGGAAACAAACAGGCTCCTGAGGTTCAGGGACTGGGGGCAGTGATGCTGAGGGCTCTGAAGAACAACATAACACCACAGCAAATCCAGTCATGGCTACACTGACAGGCTCATCTCCACATCTCTGCTTTGGGAACAGAGCCTAAAGGTCATCAGGCAGCAGGGATGAGTCACAGCAGCCTGTAATGCAGTGCAGGAGTTTGGCTTGTAAACAAAACACCCCTCACCACACCTGATAAAATGCTGGGCACTGGGGAAGTGAAAATGCAGTTACAGAGGGGGATGTTCCTGCAAAGTGATAAAAGCCCTTGGAGCAGCATGTGCCAATGGTGGGAAAGGGCAAGCCTGCATCTTTACCTTCATTCTCTGTATCATCCCCGCTGGCCAGTTCGTACAGTGTGAACACAGAGTTGGTCAGGCCATTCTTTGACACCTGGAAACACGAAGAGAATGTAGCAAATTCCATCCATGTAGCTGAACATCCTCGTCCCACCCCTCACACATCCTGGAACAGGTAACATGGAGCATGCACAGCACTTGATAAGCAGGAGCACCCTGGACACACACTGGGACAGAGGGGTCAGGAGGTGCAGCCTGAGGGAATGAAGGTGGTTTCTCTCCTGCTGCTCTGCTCTTCCTGCCTGCGTGTTTCACAGTGAATTTGGGCCATACAGGGGCCAGGCAGCGACACTGCCCTGTCCTCACCATGGGACAGCCAGCAGCACTGAGGGTGGGCAACAACACCCACCACTCACAGCAAGTGACAAGCTGCTAATAACTCCTCACCTCTCTGCAACAGAGAGAAGTGCAGGGAGAAGGGTGAAAGCAGTGAGGAAGCAAGCAGTGGTCTTTCCCAAAGCCTGGTCTGGGTGTGCAGCCCCTGCTCTCACCCATTGATAGATGAGCTTTCCCCATTCTTCTGGTCTCTTCCACATGATCAGAAAGCTGGTTTTGTTCTTATCTAACCATTCCAGGTTCCCTAGAAACAACAGGGAGCAGGGATTGAAGCAGAGCACAGGTCAGAGGTAAGGATCAAACATGCAGATTTCAGGACACGCGCCAGGCACCGCACCCAGGGGCAGCCTCATGGATCAGCCTCTCCCCGGCAGGTCGGGCCGACTTCCTAGATACTGCTGTGTCTACAGAAAGGGATTTCCCTGTCGAGCCCTCTCTTCCCCGCGCAGCTAAATCTGCCTGCAAAGGCAGGGCTGGGTCCCGCGAGCAGGCCCGGGCAGAGCAGCCGGCCCGGGCGGGGGCACAGCCCACAGCCGCGGGATGGACAAGCCCCAGCCCCGGCCCCGGGACGGAGCTGCCCTCCCTGCCCCGCTGTCTGCACAGGCCGCGGCCGGGAGCACGGACGGACGGACGGACGAGGCACCCACCGTTCTTGCGGAGCTCCTCCAGCACCACCTGGATGGATTCCAGCGGCAGCTTCCCTGGGCGCGGGTTAAGGAGGCGCTGACGGAGGCGCGGGGTGGGG
This sequence comes from Eopsaltria australis, assembly GCA_034509425.1. NCBI lineage: Eukaryota > Metazoa > Chordata > Aves > Passeriformes > Petroicidae > Eopsaltria > Eopsaltria australis. The sequence goes on from JAVTVJ010000798.1 coordinate 208,387, forward strand.
GCGAGGGGGGCGCGGGCACCGGGCTCAAAGGATACGCTGGAGGCGGTGGTTGGCGAAGAGCGGGATGTCCTGAGCCTCCCGCACCGTCATGGCGGGCAGCCGGTGCTGCTGGCTGTAGGCGAGCGCCAGCGCGCACCAGGCCGCGAGCTGCTTCTGCCGCGTCTCGCCGTTGGGCTGCAGCCTGCGGGCTCCGGTCAGCACGGCGGCGGAGGGGCACCGGCACCCCCGGCACCGCCGGTTCCCGCGCTCCCCGCCCCGTCCCACCCCCCCCCCCCAGCCCAAGTCCCGGCCCCGACCGCGCTCACGTGAAGAAGGGCGGGAAGCTGTACTGCCAGGGCCACGCGAAGCTCATCGCCGCCGCCGCCGCCGCCACCGGAACCTCCACCGGAACCGCCACTGCCGCCGCCGCCGCTTCCGCTCCGCCCCGCCCCGCTTCCGGCCCGGCGGGGCCCCGCCCTCAGCCCGCCCGGCGGCACGGCCCCGGCCTCAGCCCCGCCCCACGGCCCCGCCCTCAGCCCGCCCCTCGGCCCCGCCCTCAGCCCCGCCCCGCCCTCAGCCCCGCCCCGCCCTCAGCCCCGCCCCGCCGCACGGCTCCGCCCCCGTGAGGCCACGCCCTCCCCTCATGGGGCCCCGCCCCTCCCCTCAGCCCTCCGCCCCTCCCGGCCGCCGGCGGCCCCGGTTCTCCTGCCCGGTTCTGGTGCCCAGTTCTGCGGCCCGGTTCTCGGGCCCGGTTCTCCTGCCCTGTTCTGGTGCCCGGTTCTGGGGCCCGGTTCTCGGGCCCGGTTCTGCGGCCCGGTTCTCGGGCGCGGTTCTCCTGCCCTGTTCTGGTGCCCTGTTCTGGGGCCTGGTTCTGGTGCCTGGTTCTGGTGCTCGGTTCTGGGGCCCGGTGTCTCGCCCGGCGCTATCCAGGCCCGTGCCGGCGCGGCGCTGGCGGTGGAAGCTGCCCCGGGCCGGGGCTGGGCCCGTGGAGGGATCGAGCGGCCGAAGAACCAGCGCCAGGCGTGGGGGGAGAAGCTTTTAATCCCAGACCGCGGGGTGGGGGAAGGCGCAGGAGGAACCGGCCGCCGCAGCAGCGCGGGTTGGTGGCCCCGAGAGCCCACCGGGCGGTTCGGGTGGTCGGGCGGCCCCGCAGCCGGGGGTCCGTGCCCCGACGCGGGACGGGAGGGCAGCTCTAGGCCTGTGCCTTGCCGTCCTTGCTGCGCCAGATGACCAGGGTGACGAGGAAGGGGATGAGGCAGATGGGTGCGATGATCATGGCCAGGAGCACGTCTTCGGGTGGGTCGAAGTACTCGGGGTGCTCCAGGGTGCAGTTGTGGAAGTAGCGGTGATGGCTCCGGAAGATGTACTGCTCCGCCAGCGCGTTGGGGTACGTGTAGTTCAGGTGGTCGGCGTAGTACTCCAGACAGTGCTGCAGATCGCTGTAGGGCCTGGGAGAGAGCCGACACTGGCAGGGCATGGGACACCAGGGGCACAGACCCCATACCAGGGCTACCCTTCTGAACTGCCCAGCCCCTGCACGCTGCTGCTGGAGGGGAAGGTCCTGCTGCCCCATACCTGCTGATGACTTTCCACTCGCACAACTCCGAGGTCGTCACGTTCCTCATCAAGTCGACGAAGTAATCCCAGCACTGCTGTATGATTTCGGTGTAATTCCCCTCTGTGAGGAAAGGTGCTGAGCAAGGGCAGCGTGCCTCTGCCCACAGTGTATCCCTGCCTATCCCTGTTGCCAAGTGACACCTGGCATCTGGAGCCCTGACCAGGCCAGTGGGAGAGACATCAGCACAGTGAGGGATGGACCCCGCAGCAGCCCTGGGGTGCTGCCTGGAGCCTGCAGCAGCCCAGGGCAATGCCAGGGGCACAGAGGGAGGGCAGGCTGCTGCTGGCTGCCCCCACTTTGGGCAGTGGCAGGGAGAGCTTCATGGCATGGGCCAGCTATTTTTGGGATGGCTAGGAGAAAGGAGGGGTCATTCTGTGGCACAAGACCAGCCTGGGCCAGGGCACAATTTGCCCTACAGTGCTGCCCGGCTCCTGCTGAATCCCAACACTCACCCGTGGGCTGGGCTGCCCTGTGTGACATGGCCGTGGGTGGGCTTGTCCCAGCGTCCTGGCTGAAGCTCGTTGTCACTGCGTCTGTGTGACAAAGGCCAGTCCCCAGAAGCACTGCAGAGGGAGGGACACAGGGTGAGAGAGGACACAGGGTATGGGGGGGGGTATGGGTGCTGACACGGCTCCACACGCAGGAGCTGCCCTGGCAGAGGCTGAGCCAACACAAAATAACTGCTTTTGGGTGTCCCTCGGGGTACACGAGCTGGCAGGTGGGGCACAGGGAGCCAGAGCCTGGCACACGCTGGGGCTAGGGTGTCCAGCCCCCGGTATGGGCAGGGGCTGTGGGGAGGGGCTAGCCGGGCTGCAGGCAGCTATCCAAAGGTTCGGAGGGGCTGTTTAGGAGCTATGGACCCTGGGATATGGTCACAGCATGGGGGCAAACTAGGACCCCCACCCATGGAGAGCCAGCGTGGTGCTGCGTCAGCCGGACAGGGCTGGGGCAGGAAGAGGAAGCACTGGCCACGACACAGAACTGCCGGAGAGCCCCTCCGCCTGCCATCAGCCCCACACCCAGCACAGCCTGCCAAGGGCGTGGGGCATGTCTCGCCTGGCCCACGGGAGCCCCGTGGCTCAAGAAAACTGCCCAATTCATCTTCTGCCCTTAGCTGCGGGCCTTTGGTGTGGGGCACTGGTGCTGGCTCCATGCTGAACTGTCAGACTGGGCCCTGCCTGGGCTGCTCGTGGGGAGCTCCGGCACATCTGGGCACTGGCCACGGGGTGCTCCTGGGCTGGTACACCGGCTGTAGTAAGGGCAGCCAACCCTCTCCCGATCTCTGTCCCTGATGGCCCCATCCAGCCCCACTGCCTGGGCGTGTGTGGTGCTAAAGCTCCCGTCGCAGCCCGGGTCTTTGCGGGGCTCCCTGCCGGACTGTGAGTGAGCGTGGTGGGAGCTGCCCCACAGCACCTGGTGCTCACCTGCCACTGCCCCCTGGCCATGCTAGCAATGGCTGCGCCTGCTAACCCCAGCGTTGACAGGCTGGTCCCATCTCGGGGTGGGGCGATGGGGCGGGCTGAGTCAAGACCCCGGCCCCAGGCCCCACGAGTGGGAGGGCGGCCACGTGCGGGGTGGTTGGGGGTGCGGAGCCCCCGGGGCCGCGCCCCGCGCACTTACCCCAGAGCAGCAGGAGCCCTTGGGAGAGACGGCCGGAGCTCATGTGCGCGCGCGGTGCCATCCTGCCAAAGCCTGCCGGCTAACGACCGGGACAAGGATTTCAATGGAAATAACAGGAAGCAACTCCTTTCCTCTGACAGGGGCAGTTTGACTACAGGAGACGTGTGAAAAATGAGATTGCTCAGTGCTGCTCTGAAGCGGCTCTCCCGGCGGGACTCCGCGCTGTCCCGTGCGGTGCCGGCCCCCGTGGGCATCGCTCCCACACCCCGGCACCCACGAAACCCGCGCCTCACCCACCGGCCCGGAGGATCCACTCCCTGCACAGCACGTCCAGCGTTACGAGGCCGCGATTTGTTTACTTGTGTATTTCTCTTTAATCCTGTCTGGGCTGGGTTGTGAAATCCCTCGTCTCCTGCGTGGAGGGCAGGCAGCCCAGCAGCGGGGGGAGTGGACGGGAAAGCACAATGTCCCCGGACGGGCGCTGCCGCTCGGGAATGGGGGCGGCAGGGGGACCCACGGCCCCAAAACCGCAGTTTCTGGTTCACCCGGGCACCTGCCCCACAGGCGGCACTGCCGGGGCAGCCCCATCTCCTGCCCATGGCCAAAGAGGGAAGGGTGATGGCACAATCTACCCCCCGGCAAGAGGCCGAGGAGGTGGGGAGAGGGCAGACGTTTGGCCGACCCTGCCAGTCCTTGGCCCCAGTGCCTTCCTCCTGCACTGTCCAGCCTGGCGCCTGCTTCACTCTGCCAGAGCCCCCCTTCCTGGAGCAGTTCCCGGCCAGGGGTCCGTGTCCACCCCACTGAGGGCGACTTCAGCCCGCGGGTCTGCGGCATTCCCACACAGGACCTTTCACGCCTGACCGGGGCAGAGCGCAGCCCAAAGCCTCCCCTTTGACGGCCGCCTGCAGACACGCAGGGCAGGGACTGGAGTGCGGTGGAAGAGCAGCTCGGAGGGACCCTCCCCCCTGTGGATCGCACTGGGTTTCAGCCCCCCAAGCAAAGGTCCTGGCAGAGCTGTCTGATGCTCCCCGGGCTGCAGCAGCCACCTTCTGCGGGCGAGTGGCCACATCTGGAAGTCATCCCCAGCACTCCAGTGGCTGCAGGGCTGGAGCTCCCGGTCCCTCTTTCTGGTGGAGCCGGCGGAGCCTCGGGCTGGGTGGCAGGAGCCTCTGCCAGGGAGACACCCAATGATCTCAGCGCGGCCCTAGGGCTGGGACGGCCGCCCCCCTCCTGGGGCGTCCGGAGGGGATGGGCAGGGACAGGACGGTGGCTGTCTGCCAAGGGCCTGGGCTCCCCACCCAGACTGGCATCCCAGGCGTTCCCTGCCAGCCCCACCTTGGTGTCGAGGAAGGGGCTTGGCCCGTGGAGGGTCAGTTGCCTGCAGCTCTTCTCCCAGTGCTCCCCCCAGGCAGATGCAGGCATTTGGAGTCCCGTGCCCAGCCTCTCCCCGTGCCACGGGACCCACTCCAACCTCAGGGAATCCCAAACTCCTCATCCCTGCTCTGCCCTGTCACTCACCCTCAGTCCTCTCCTCCCACTCATTAGTTGCCAGGACTAGGAGGGAAGGAGGCTGTTGCTGGCCCCTCAAAGACATGGGGGCACGCGGGAGATGGGCAGCTTCTCCCTGGGATTTGAGCCCCTTTCTGGGCTCTGCTGAGTGTGAGGGCAGCTGCAAGGGGCAAGAGGCAGCTAAGCCTCATGGCCACAGCCACACTAGGGGCCAACTGCCCATCTTGGGGAGCCTCCCCTCTGTGCAGGTGATGAAGTATTCAGTGTGGACCCACAGGAAGAAGGTGTTGAGGATGGCCCCAGGCCAGGACAGGAGAGCAGCTGGGTGCTGCTGGAGAGCTTGCTGTAGGTGCCATGGAGGGGACAGCAATGAGGCCAGCCTGCAGGGTGGGGACACATCCCTGCGATGGCCCTGCCCCGAGTGTGCAAGCGGCACTGCAGAGCTGATGTGACCCACTTGCTGATCTGGTTCCAGTGGCAGCCACTTCCCTTGGGGATGGCCATGAGGGTGGCATGGAAGGGGACCTAGCAGTAGAGGGAAATCCAGCTCTGGCAGGTGTCCTGGCAATGGGCTGGCACCACCAGCACCTCCAGAAGTCCTGCAGAGCACCAGACAGACCCTGGGATGTTGCCTCACTCCCAGCTCTCCCCCAAGTGTGGTTTCAGGAGGGCTGTTTGGGGTTACCCCTGGACTCTGCCCAGGATGGGGCAGTTCAACACACAGCCCTGGGGTCCCACACTAGGGCTGCCTGTGACTGTGGGGGCCCCATGGGCTCAGCCAAGCCAGGAGTGAGCCTCTGAGGTTCTTGCAAGCCCCAGCAGAGATTGCACGGGCCTCACCAAGGTCTGCGATGGATGGGGAGGACAGCCAGGATGGCAAGAGGGCATCTCTACTCACCACCCTCATCCAGGTACAAGTAGTCACCTGGAAGGATAGACTGTGCCATTGGTCCAAGGGGTGCTGGCCATTGCCCTGCCAGTGGTAGAGCCCCCCACTATAGCACTGCTGCAGAAGCCAGGGCTGGAGCCACAATGAGATATGGCACCAGGGTATTACCTTCATCCTTGAGATCCTCATGCTCATTGTTCCCGTGCCCGGCAGCAGGGAGACACAGGATGCCAGGGCTGCACAGTCAGGAGCAGTCCCACTGCCCAGCCGATGGTCCCAGCACATCAGAGACCCCTCCTCCTCCTCCCAGGCCGAGCTGAGCACCGTAGAGGTGAAGGGGCTAAAGCATCAGGGGGCTCCTGGCTCTGCCTTGGCCCTTGCAGCCTGGAAGAGAAGTTTATGAGCCAACACCAGCCCTGGGGGCAGACAAGTTCATGGTAAACCCTGCTCAGAGATCCTCCAAAAGAAGATCAGGAGGGGCCAGGCGAATTGTCCCCTAGCACAGCTGCACTGGGACGGAGGAGAGAAACTGTGGGGACTCTGCCAGACCCTGTGCCCTACCCCTTGGATCCTCCGTGCAGCACCCCCAGCTACCTCTGCCGCACCGTGCCGCAGCAGCCCCGGCAGCAGGTCCCTTTCCCCGCGGGAATAGGGACAGGGGCAGGCATCAGAGCAGCCGTAGCCCGGGGAGCATGCTCATCCTCCCGACAGTGGGATAGCTGCGCCCGGGCTGGGACACCCCTGGGCGTCTCTCCCGGACCCCAGCGCTGTCCGCCGGCTCCCGAGCCAATGCCCGGGCAGGTCGGGGGACGCCGGGCCCCCGCCCCACCTCACTCAGCGGAGCTCCCAGATGCGGGGGATGCAGGACTGAGGGCGCGGGCCGGCCCTGCTCGTCCCCCGCTGTCACCCCGCCGGAGCCGCGGGGAAAGGGTGCCCCGGGGCAGCCGGCGCTCCGCACCGTGGACGGGGCCCCCGCCGGGGCAGCAGCCAGCTCGGTCCGCTCCCCAGCGCCGGGGCCCCCGGGGCAGGAAAGCTGCCGCCAGCAGCCGCTTCCTGCCCGGCGCCGCCACAGGGAGGCCCGGCGGTGGGGCCAGGGGGAGCCGGGACCACCGGGGCGGCTCGTCGGGGAGCGTGGTCACGCCGGGTAAGGCTGGAGGGGGGGCCCGGAGAGCGGCGGAACCGGGCGGGAACGGCGCTGTCCCCTCAAGCGCTTCCCATGGGACCAGGCCGAGCCCGCAATAGGGGCCGGGGCCGGGAGGGTCCGCGGAGAGACGGGGCCAGGCACACCGAGAACGGGCACGGCACCGAACCCCCGCGCTTAACGCGTTCCCCGCAGCCGACAGGGGTGTCCTCCAGACTATAACGGATCCGCACCGCAAGGGCAGCGCCCCGGTCCCAGCGGCACCGGCAGCGGCGACGCGGGGCGGAGCCTGAGGCGGGCCGGGGCGGGCCTGGGGATGTGAGGGGCGGGCCGGGGCCTGAGGCGGGCCAGGAGCGGGCGTCGGGGCGGGCCTGGGGATGTGAAGGGCGGGCCGGGGGCGGGAGCAGCGGCGGGCAGAGTTCCGGGGCCGGGGCGGGGCCCGGGGCCGGGCCTGAGGCAGGGGCCGAGGCGGGCCTGGGGATGTGAGGGACGGGCCGGGGGCGGGAGCAGCGGCGGGCAGGGGGCCGGGCCCGGGGCCGGGGCGGGGACCGGGGCTGGGCCTGAGGCGGGTCAGGGCGGTGGCCGGGGCGGGCCGGAGGCGGGAGCCGCGGCGGGTGGGGGACCGGGGCGGGGACCAGGGCTGGGCCTGAGGCGGTGGCCAGGGCGGGCCCGGGGATGTGCATGTGCGCGCCAGGGGCGGGGGCCGGGGCGGGCTTGGGAGGGCCCGGGGATGTGAGGGGCGGGCCGGGGCCTGAGGCGGGCCGGGGGCGGGAGCCGGGGCGGGAGCCGGGGCGGGCGGGGCGGGAAGCCGCGCCTGAGGCGGGCCGGCGGGCGGGAGCCGGGGGGGAGCGCCGGGACGGGAGCCGGGGCCAGGAGCCGGGCGGGAGCCGGGCGGTGGAGCCGGCGCCGGGCGGGGGGGAGCCGGGCGGCGGGAGCAGCCGGGGCCGGGAGCCGGGGCGGGTCGGGCGGAGCCGGGCGGGCGGGGGCGGCCGGGGGAGCGGAGCCGGGCGGGGGGCGGAGCCGCGGGCGGGCCGAGGCGAGCCGAGGCGGGCCGGGGGCGGGAGCCGGGGCGAGCCGAGGCGGGCCGGGGGCGGGAGCCGGGGCCGGGGGCGGGAGCCGGGGCGGGCCGGGGGCGGGAGCCGGGGCGGGAGCCGGGGCCGGGGGCGGGAGCCGGGGCGGGCCGGCGCGCGCGCAGTGTGGCGGGGGCGCGCGGCCTCCCCCTGTCGCGATGGCCGAGCAGTGAGTGCGGGCGGGGCCGGGGGGTCCCGGGGGGCAGCGGGTCCTCGTGGTGCCGGGGGATTCCCGGGGGTAGGGAGTTGCGGGGATTGGACCCGCTCCCCCAGCCCGGCGGTGCCGCCGGCCGCGGCTCGCTCCGGTTCCTGTTCCCGGGCGCGGGGAGCGCTCGGGCCCGGCCGGAGCGGCAGGGGGTGCGGCTGGAGTGGACCCGCGGCTCTCCAGCGGCGTGTCCCGGGGGAGGGCGGGGACCCCAGGAACCCTCGAGCGCAGCTGCTGCTCTGGGGGCTCGGGGGACAGGAGCGGGCGGTTCTGGTCAGCACCGGCCCTCGCTGCTGTCCCGGGCCTGTCCGTGCGCTTTGGCTGTGGGTGTTCCGCAGTCAGGAGCACTGCAGAGCGACGCCGTTATTTTCCTTGGTTTGAGTCTAGGATGCATAGAGTGTTTTTACCCATCCACAGGGATGTTTTTCTAATATCACTTGTTTCGGGATTGAGCTCTCCCTTATTTAATATTTATTCTTTCTGTGCTGTTACAGAAAAATGGAAATTACCACTCCTCCGACATCCAAGTGTATCATGTACTGGAAAAGGAAAGTCAAGTCTGAGTACATGCGTCTGCGGCAGCTCAAGAGGTTCCAGGCGAACATGGGAGCAAAGGTACAGCCACAGCAAGGACTGGGTTGAGATGTCCCCAAAAAGGCTTCATGTCAGCTCAGAGTGTCCGAGTGGTGCCAGAGGGTGTCAGCAGGGGGAATTGACAAGCTGTGCTTGACTTGCAAGCTGGATCAATGGGAAGAGATGCCGCTTCTCCTCATGTTCTGTTTTGAGCTATGTGGGTGGCAGCTGTGGCACATGAGGCCGTTGAGCAAGCAGTGGTGTGACTGCAGCAAGAGAGCTCGTTCCTAGTTACTTTTTTCAGGATCTCCCTGCTGAGCCTTTTCAGTGCTGTGGGAGTTCTCAGTGGGTTTTCTTAAATTTTGAGAGCTCCTTTCTCTCCTTTCAGGCTCTCTTTGTGGCCAACTTCGCAAAGGTTCATGAAAAGACTCAAATCCTTAATGAAGACTGGAAGAAGCTCCGAGTGCAGCCAGTGCAGCTGATGAAGCCAGTCAGCGGGCACCCGTTCCTGAAACAGGTGTGCACAGGAAAAGGGGCAGCAACAGCAAGTGAGGACTGGAGCCAGAGCTCTGCAGGGAGCTGTGGGGATATGGATGAGTTTTTGTCTGTGTTGCACTAGGTCAGTGTCAGGCCATGCCTCATACTTCTGGAATGCAGAAATGGACAAAAAGTACCCCCAAGGCTTTTTCCTGTGATGGAGTCCACAGAGTAGATGTAGGGCTTTTGTGTTTGTCCTGAATTCAGTTTTCCTCAGGCTGTGGCAGCCTCTCAGTGGTTCCTCACTGACCTTCTCTGTACTTGTATTCCAGTGCACTGTTGAGAGCATTTTCCCAGGATTTCCAAGCCAGACACTGTACATGAGGACCCTGAATACAGTGGCACTGGTGCCCATTATGTACTCCTGGTCCCCTCTCCAGCAGAATTTCATGGTACGTGGGAAGCGCGGGGTCTGATTGTTACACAGTTGGGAAGTGGTTCTTCATCCCACTTGTTTCAGGCAACATCTGCTTGAGAGGTGATGGAAAGTGTTGCTTTAGTTGCTTGTTATATAGAATCCCATAAGCCAGCCTTGTGTCTACGCTGCCTCACCCAGGTGGTCTCCTTTGCACATGACTCTTGGACAGAGCCACTGTTGCTTCACAGGATTCAACGAGTAAATATGTTTTTTGGGTTTTGTTTGTTCATGTTTTTTTCCCTGAGGTTTTTATTTCCTTTTATATGAAGAGTTTTATTTCTTAGGCAGGTCCTTTCCTTTGTGACTGGCTTACAATGGGATAGCACTGATGTGTCAGTGATGAGATATCTGAACCTTTGCTGTGCACCGTGTTGTTGGCAGGTCTGAGGGACCAGAGCAGCCTTGGGCACAGCCCTGTTGGGGTCAGCAAACACTGCTTTTCTGAGTTGGGTATGATCTCTTTGCAGGTGGAGGATGAAACAGTTCTGTGCAATATCCCTTACATGGGTGACGAGGTCAAGGAAGAAGATGAAACTTTCATTGAAGAACTTATTAATAACTATGATGGGAAAGTTCACGGAGAGGAAGGTAACCTGGCAGCAACCAGCTCTGTCCACTCAAGGCCAGGTTGGATGATCTAGTGGCCTGTCCATGGCAGGGGTGGAACAAGATGAGCTTTAAGATCCCTTCCAACCCAAACCTTCATATGATTCTGTGATTCAGTCTCTTGCAAATAACATATCCAAGTAGTTCAGAAGTCAAAAGGTGGCAGCAGTAACCAGCTTTTCTGTGGGAACTCTCAAAGCAGGGAAACAGGATGGTGCCTGTTGTTCTCCATTGCACGTTCCTGCTTTTGGATACCTCACTCCATTTTAATGCCTGGAGTGCTCTGGAGCCAGTCCTGTGTACAGGGATTCACAGGTGTCCTCTGGGATGCTGAAAATGTGCTAGAGGGGGAGGAGCTCAGCAACCCTGTTTTGCTTGTTGCCTTAGCCAAGAGTTCAATCAATGAAAAACGCTGCCTGCCCCATCATAAAATTGCCCAGCGGGGAGGAAGACAGGGAAAACTGGTGTGGCCTGTCCCCAGATTGCTGAAAACAATACACCAGTACTGATTCTAGTGCTAAAATCCCATCTACCCCAATGAAACTGAGAGAAGGGCTCTGGTGGGTAGTAGAGCACATTGGCTTATGGTTTGCCATGGTGAGAAACGAGAAAGGTGGTGGCACTCCCACTTCTGTGTATTTCAGAAATGATCTCAGGGTCAGTCCTCATCAGTGATGCTGTGTTCCTGGAGCTGGTGAATGCTCTGAATCAGTACTCAGACGAGGAAGAGGAAGGACACAATGATTCTGAGGTGAAACAGGAGGATGGAAAAGAGGAGCTGCCAGTGACAAGGAAAAGAAAGCGAATTTCAGTGGAAGGTGGGTTTGGCCCCCAGAGAAGTGGGGATTATGTTGGTCACATATCTGTCCTGCCCTGCCTGAGCACTAGGCACTTCTCTCCTGCTGTCACTGGGTTGTTAATGTGTCACCAAGAGTAGCTCCAGCTTGACAAGTTCTGTAGCAAAAGGGGAATGGTTTGTTCTCACTGCCTGCTATGGACAGGAGAAGTGTGGTGAGGAGTAATTTAGATGAGTCATCTGGAAACCCACTTCCTGGTGAGATTAGCAGAGCTGGGTGTTATCTAGGAGGCTGTGGGATGTTTTGAAGTGCTGGTCTGGTAAGCACCTGTCGGGGAAGTGTGGGTGGATCTGTTTCTGTGGGAGGCAGGGAGATGGACCTTTTCAAATCCCTTCCAGACCTGCTTTCCATGTATTAGTGTTCCTCTTCCCTCTCCTGTGCCACCTGGAGCTCTTGTTGCCTAGAGGAGGCTCTGGTTTGCGGGATTTTCATGTGTCCTCGATGACCTTCTGCTGATGGATAATTTTGTCTTTGTCCTTGATCTGTAGTGATGCAGGTGGCACAAACACCAACACTTTTGTGGATGTAGAAAAGCATTGTCTGCAAGTTCTGCTCTGACAGAAATAAATTGTAAAAACACTTAGGAAAAGTTGGTACTTCCAGCAGTACATCATGCTGTACTGACAGTGGCCTAGCACTGCTTCTGGAGATGCCTCAGCCTGGTTGCAGGACACAAGGTTTATCTGTTGTGCCTGGGATTACGTTTGTGTCTTGAAATGCAATCTTTGGAATTGCTCTGTGCAAGAAGGAAAGACACATTCACATCAGCTTGGGTGAAGAATTGTCTCCTCTTCTTTGTAGGTAACAAGAAGTGTTCCAAGAAGAGATTCCCCAATGACATGATATTCACTGCTATTTCTTCCATGTTTCCTGAGTATGGCTTCCCAGAGGATATGAAAGAAAGGTAGAAAATCCCTGCACTGGTTGTCTGTTCCCTTTCTTAGTAAGAGTTGAAACCTTTATTTCAGAGACCAGCACTGTGGGCTGGCTGAGCCACAAAGCTCGGTGCCTGCAGGCTCTGTGGGCAGAGTGTGTTTTGAGTGTTACAAACTGCAGTTTGGCCTCGAGGTACCTGGGCCAGAGCCCGACAGGCCCAGATGGTGGTGTAGGCACATAAATGGGGAAAGCATGCACATCCCTGGGTGTTGGTGTTTGTCCCCAGGTACCGGGAGCTCACGGAGGTGTCAGACCCCAACGTGCTGCCGCCGCAGTGCACTCCCAACATCGACGGGCCGTGCGCCAAGTCGGTGCAGCGGGAGCAGTCCCTGCACTCCTTCCACACCCTCTTCTGCCGCCGCTGCTTCAAGTACGACTGCTTTCTGCATCGTAAGTGCCGTCTCAGCCGGACGCTTCCCTAGAGCCCTTTCTCCTCAGTTTTCCTCTGCACGCCTTGCTTAGTCCCTGCCGGAGTCTCTGGAGGGTGGTGCCTCATGAGTTTGCAGTGGGGCCTTAGGAGGTGACAGGTGCCCAGAAGCCTTTTGCACAGACGGCTCCGCTCTCTGCTCCCACGGATGGCAGACCGACGTGTGCGGCCGTCCCCTCTCCGTGCTCAGCACGCCGCGTCCGAGCTTCCGGCAGTCTGTGCAGTAGTCCTGCCACCACCAGACTTTGCTCTTGCTTTGCAGAAGCTCGTCAGTGAAAGGCATGAATGTTTCACTGCCAAAGTCTGGACATGCCCCTGTGTTTTGTTGCCTCCCTGTTGGAACTTACAGCTTCGTCTTAGTCATGTTCCCGCGGTTGGTCCTGCCAAAGCTTTTTGGATACTGATTAGCTGCTGGACCTGCTGTTCTCCAGGTCTGAGGGCTTCTTTGGGAAGTCACAGGACTTTTTCCAGTGAATTATTTATTAAAATATATAATATTAATATCATGTGGTCTTTTTGTTTCAGTGTGAAAGCTGATCCTTTTCCTATGGCCTCTCCTTCCCAAGCTGCCTAGTCGCCATCCTGGGTTGGAGCAGGGCTACCCTGCGGGTCTGGTCCCCTCAGGCCCCGCTGCCAGGGGAGCCCTCAGGCACACAGGCTCCTGCTTCCTGTCCCTTGCAGAGTGGGGGGAGACTCTTGGAGAATGCTAATAGTAAAGATAACTGTTACTTTTTCAGCTTTTCATGCTACTCCTAATGTGTACAAACGAAAGAATAGAGAGACCAAGATTGAGCCAGATCCTTGCGGCGCAGACTGTTTCCTCTGGCTGGTATGTTTCTGTGTCACTGCTTTAGAAACCATGAGAGAAGTGCCCTGGCCAACTCTGCTCTGCAGAGCTCTATGGATCTTTTTTCACAACTTGGATGATTTTTTCAGAATTAGTTCTGGTCCTTGTTGGATTCAGAGGAACATGAATGTAAATGCAGACTTTACCAGATACATATTATAGCAGATCTCCAACAAAGACTAATTCCAGAGCTAACAGATGGGAAATTGTGCGACAGATGATTTCTCTGGACTCAGTGCAGTGTTAGAGAAATTAAGCCCATGTTAAAAAGGAGCAGAGTGAGAAGCCAGGAGGATCTAGAGGAATGGGCTGGGGGTTCAGGGCCAGGGAGCATCTGCTGACCAGGGGCAGCAATGCCAAAGGGAGCAAAGTGGGAATCTGCAGCACAGGCAGCTGGCAGGGTTTGGCACTTGCTGAAGGGACCACACATGGCCGGCCTCTTCCACCTGCTATTGGTCATGGCAGGACAGAGCTTGTGCCAAGGCCTGTGGAAAAGCCCTCCTGCATTCCCTGGTCATCTGCCACCTGTCTTGTCTTGTACTCTGCTTGCAGGAAGGAGCCAAGGAGTTTGCTGCACTGCACAACCCCCGGTCCAAGTGCTCAGGCCGTCGCCGCCGGCGGCACCACGTGGTGGGCGCGTCCTGCTCCAACACCCCAGCTGTCACTGAGACCAGGGAGGGCGACAGCGACCGGGACACGGGCAACGAGTGGGCCTCTAGCTCCTCGGGTATGGTGCCAGTCCTGAGACACCCCACTCCTCTCTGTGTGGGCAGTGAGGGCAGGCAGCTCCTCGCAGCTGGAGTTCTCCCAGGCTCCCCTCTGCTTCCTGCACAGCTGGAGAATTTGGAGTTAGCAGTCAGTGTTCTCAGCAAATCTGAGGGACACCAGCCCTGCCCTTGCTGCTGTGGGATTCACTGTCCTCTCCCAGGAAGGAGGAATGTTGCCAGGCAAAGCAAAGAGCTTTGCTGGGACCTGCAAAGGCCAGAGCGAGCCCTTGGCTCCTGGCACCGTGCCTGGTCAGGAATGTGTGGCCAGGAGTACAGTGCAGGATTGCAGGGCACTAAGGGGTGAACGCTGCCCCCCAAAACCATGATGGCCAAGTGCCTTCTTCTGGGGTGTGTTTGGCTTAACATCTGCCTTTCCTGCCAGAGGCCAACTCCCGCTGCCAAACCCCCACTAAGCAGAAGCTGAGCCCGGCCTCCTCACAGCTGTTTGCGGTGGAGACGCCGCAGGAGCCTGTGGAGTGGACAGGAGCTGAGGAGTCACTCTTCCGTGTCTTCCATGGGACCTACTTCAACAACTTCTGCTCCATCGCCAGGCTGCTGGGGACAAAGACCTGCAAGCAGGTGGGTGCCCAGAGCAGGCAATGCAGCAGCAAGAGAGGGGCCAGGGCCAGAGCCACTGCCTATTTGTTTTATTCCTTTGCCACAAACCTCCTCAAGGAAGATGCCACATCAACACTTCTGGAGTTCAGGGTGTTACTCTGCATCAGTACTGCTGTTAGCAGAGTGAGCCCTGTGTGCTGTTGTTGTGGGTTCTCCCCCATGTGCAGTGTCACAGCCAGGTGTGCAGACACTCGTTTCCCAGGCAAGAGGAGCAACAGTGCCCATAGGCATGAAAATGGGGCAGAGCTGTTGCTCTCTGTGCCCAGGCTTGGGAGCCTTGCGGTGCTTACTCACACTCTCCTTATGCTTTTGATAAAACAACTTGAGTGCACTGAACTTATTTCTTCTTTTTGCTTGTGTTCTTTGGTAGGTCTTTCAGTTTGCAGTGAAGGAATCACTTATAACGAAACTGCCAACAAATGAGTTAATGAATCCATCCCAGAAGAAGAAAAGGAAGCACAGGCAAGTGTTGGACAAGCTTGTTTTGTTCTTAAAATGCAACCAGATCCGCTGCTTTTTGTGCCAACGCATTCCTGGTAATCCCCATCTGGCTCCCATCTGTGCGCACGTCCTGCTGTCACATGGGTCTGCTGATGCTGCTGCTGGGCGCTGGCCCTGGCCCAGCTCCAGGGCTGCTGCTCTGGCTGGGGGCTCAGTGGCCCTGCAACCCCAGGCTCAGCTCAAGGATAGGGCAGCACTGGCTGTTGGTCCTGGTGCCACTTCCCTAACAGCAGCCTCAGCTCCCTGACTTGGAACCCACTTTGTGTGTTGATCCCAGTGTGTCCAGTATTATTCTGGCTCTGGTGTTTGGCTTAAAGAGCTTCTGCTGCAGCTGCGTCACTCTCATCTCTCTCCACTTTATGGTGGCTGCTGATCATTAATGCATGAGTCTGCCAGGTCCATCTCTGCTGTGCTGGCTGTTGGTGCTGAGCGGCGCTGGCCGGCTCTCCCTGGTGGCTAATGCATCCCCTCAACCCTCTCTGCTCCTTTTCCAGGCTGTGGGCTGCGCACTGCAGGAAGATCCAGCTGAAGAAAGGTAGTGTTGGCTGTGGCTGTGTCATGGGAGGTTTGTGAGGGTTGAGTTCTCCAGCTCCGACTGCTGCAGCGGGATGGCCACGCCCTGCTCACCAGCCTGGCAGGCCCAGTGGTGTGGAGTGGAGTGACCACTCCTGGCCAGGCTCCTTGGTGTGCCGGGGGCATTGTGGCCATCCCAGTGCCTGCTGAGGCTGCATCTGCAGCAGGGTTTGCTGCAGCCAGGAGAGGCTGAGGGCTGATGTTCAGCCCTGCTGCAGACTGGGCTGTGGTCAGTGAGCACAGCCATGTGTGTGCCTGTGAGAGCTGGGTGCTGCCAGGCTCCCTGCCCAGTGCAGGCAGATGGGCAGCTTGCACCTTCTCGGCTTCAGCACCCTGCACTTGCTGCTTTGAAAAGGTTCTTGCAACAGGCAGCTTCCAATCTTGGCATTTCTCTCCTTGTTGTAGATAATTCACCGACCCAGGTGTACAACTACCAGCCCTGTGACCACCCCGAGCATCCCTGTGACAGCTCCTGCCCTTGCATCATGACTCAGAATTTCTGTGAGAAGTTCTGCCAGTGCAACCCTGACTGTAAGAAGAGGTCGAGGACTATTGGGCAGGAAAGCAGCCAGCTCTCCTGGCACAGAGCACTGGGAGGGTGCAGAACTGGGGCTTGCTGGGGGCCTACTTAATTCCTGCACTTACTGCTCTGTCCATCTGCAGCAATTCTGTTAGCAGCCTGCTAAAGTCCAAAGGGAAATGGTTCTGTGCTGCCATGCAACTCTTGGCAGCTTAGATACACTCCTGTTAGTGCTCATCCCAGTGTCTGTATCCTGCAGGTGCAGCTGCTGGTCCCCTGTGAGCAGGAGTGCCTGCAGCAGTTAGGGTGGGTGTTGGGTCACTGCTCTGCCATGTTTGTTTTTCCTGTCTGGGTTTCCATTCCCAGCTCTGCAGTAGAGAAAACAGCCAGACTTTATTCTGTCCCTGCCCAAGGCCTGCCAGGGCGAGATCTGACTGGGAAGGAGCAGTTGGGGCAGAGACCCTGCATGGCTCCTCTGTTCTCTGCCAACCCTCACGGTGCAAACCCATGCTCTGTGTTGCTGCAGGTCAGAACCGCTTCCCAGGCTGCCGCTGCAAGACCCAGTGCAACACCAAGCAGTGCCCCTGCTACCTGGCTGTGCGGGAGTGTGACCCAGACCTCTGCCTCACCTGTGGTGCTTCAGAGCACTGGGACTGCAAGGTGGTCTCCTGCAAGAACTGCAGCATCCAGAGAGGCCTCAAAAAGGTATGGACAGCAGTGTGGGGGGGGCTGCCTCAGGGCAGAGCTGATACACAGCTGCTGCTGCTGCTGCTGTTTGTGTGGGGGGGGGGGGAAATTTCCCTGCAGCTGCCAGAGTGCTAAAGTCTGGAAAAGAAGGTGCTCTGCCCTGGGCCTCTGCAACACTTACTCTGGAGTAGGGATTGTGGATGTAAAAATCAGGAGATGGGAGTTATGTGAGGAATGGTGAGAACAAGGGAGTGTATGAAGTGATTCCAGAGAAAGATTTAGTCTTGAATTTTGCTAGTCAGAGCAAGGAATTGCACATAAAAAAAGAGAAAATCAGAGAATGTTGCAAATTAGTGTGTGTCAAGTCCTGTGCAGCTCCACGTAATGGTGTAAGTCTGTAGAAAGTTGTGTGTCATCATAACAAGGGGATGCTGGATGGACACTGGCTCCCCTCTGCCCCCATGATCTGTGTGCTGGGAGGTGCTGTACCTGCCAACTCTCCCCATTTGTTTTCATTTTGATTCCAGCATTTGTTGCTGGCTCCATCAGACGTGGCTGGCTGGGGGACTTTCATCAAGGAGGCTGTGCAGAAGAACGAGTTCATCTCTGAGTACTGTGGGGAGGTCAGTGCTGCTGCCTGTGCTGTGTGCCAGGCACACGGGGGCTGCATGGAGTGGGAGAGCTTCCTTTGGCTGTGGGATCAGCTGCCTTCCCTAACCCAGCTGTGCCCATGGGCTCGCTCTGACCAGGTTTGCAGATGGAGCCTTGTGCTACCTGGGGACACATCTCAGTGGCCTCCACTGTGGAGGAGTGTGTTGTGTTTGTGCTGCTGCCTGAGAGCCCTGCTCTGGTCTCTGCCCCATCCCTGGAGCCCCAGCAAACTCCTGCCCATGAGGTGGGAGGGAGAGCAGGAGGGTGTTTCCAAGAGGCAGGTGTGCACCTGGCTCAGCCCTCAGCTGCTGAGTTTCTCAAGGTGTTCTCCCTCCACAGCTCATTTCACAGGATGAGGCTGACAGACGAGGGAAGGTCTACGACAAGTACATGTCCAGCTTCCTCTTCAACCTCAACAATGGTAACTTCCTGAGGTGGCCAGGGCTGCTGGCCAGGTGGGCAGGCTCAGCCCACCTCTTGCCTGGGTGGCAGGCCTGACCTTACACCAGTTTTCTTTTTTTTTTAATAGATTTTGTTGTTGACGCTACTCGCAAAGGAAATAAAATCCGCTTTGCCAACCACTCGGTGAACCCCAATTGCTATGCGAAAGGTGAGGCCTCCCTGCCCAGCCTGGCCAGGCAGGGCACAGTGCTGTGAGAGCTCCAGCCCAGGCTGGGGCTGCACATCTATGATGCTGTGTCTCTGATGTTGTGTCTGTCTCTGATGTTGTGTCTCTGGTTGCAGTTGTGATGGTGAACGGAGACCACCGCATTGGTATCTTTGCCAAGAGAGCCATCCAGGCAGGGGAGGAGCTCTTCTTTGACTACAGGTACCTTGTCCAGCGGGGACCTTGGGCTGCAGGGTTGACCCTCCCTTCTGTGCAGGTTTGTGGGGAGCATGGGAGGTCATTGCTGCAGCCATGGCTTCCTGTCCTGCAGGTACAGCCAGGCAGATGCCCTGAAGTATGTCGGCATAGAGAGGGAGACGGACATCATCTAAGCTCCGGGGTGGTCCTGGCACACCTTGCTGCTGCACCTTGTAAGCAATGCCATGTTTGCTTCACGCTGACATGACTGCTGCTGTTCCTGCTGCTGTGTGTGTCACAAGTGCTACTTTCCATCCAGACACCAGAGAGACTTGGGGCAGGAGTGTAAGCAGCCCCTGGGCCGTGACTGCTGTCCCAGGGTGGTATCCCCTCTGTCCCAGCTGGCTGGGAAACAGGGACTGCCGGGCTGTGACTGGAGTGGCACCAAGGGACGCCTGGGGATGGGAGAGCAGCACTATGCAACATGATATTTTGAGTAGGGGTGCCACTGAGCTGGGTAGAGGACAATGTTACAGTCACTGCCTGTTGTGACCCAGGGGAGACTTCTCAGAAACCTTCTTTGGGCTTTGTGACCCCCTGTCCCTGGGGATAAAAGGGAAATATTCTCTGGCAGGGTAAGGTTTAGCCATGGCACCCCATGCAAAAAAGGAAAGAAAAAAGCACTTTAAATTAATCCTCAGCTGGTGGCTGGGCCCTGTATTTTGCGCTGGGGTGGAGGGACTGCAGGTGTCCCAAGTGTCCTGCATCCATCAGCATCTGTGCTGGGATGTTGCTCCAGGCCTGGGGCTGGGCAGGCTGGGTGGGGCCTGGGGTGACCTGAACATTGGGGCTGTCCCCTGAGAGCCACACACACCACCAGCCACCTGCCTGGCCTGGTGCTGGGTGCTGGCCTATGCTGCAAATGTCCAGGGCTGGGTTCCCAGGATGACATGGGGAGCTGGGCTGAGCCCTGACCTGGCCCCAGGGCCCCAGGCCCCTCCCAGCTGCTTAGTCCAGGAACACACAGAGGTGCTGGGTTTGCCTGGGAGCCAAGGCCTCCCTGGCCCAGCCCTGACTGTGCTTTCCCAGTCCCCTGCCATGGCAGGCTAGGCTGTCTGTCCTTCCCGTTGTCCGTGATGGCCCTCTGGAGCTTGGAGGTGTTCGGGTCTGTCTGGAGCAGTGCTTGTATCCCAGCACCTGCCTGAGCCTTGCTCCCTGCCACCTCCATCCGCCCAGCTCCTGCCAGCCCTGCTCTTGCCTAAGCGTCTTCTGCCACTTTGGCCATATCTGCACTATGCCAGGCTTGTGTCTGTGGTTTGTTGACGGTGAATAATGGTAATAATAATGCACTTTAAATAACATGGCTTGTAGCCTTTGTCATAATAAAGTGGTAGCAAAGACCCTCCCCTGCTTGCTGGCCTCTGTTACGCTGGGGAGCTGCTGGCAGCAGCCTGTTCCCCGACTGTGCCCTGCCTGGTGGGGACAATCCAGCTGTCCCCAACGCGGCTCCCAGGATCCAGGGGCAGTCGTGAGTGACCCAGTGCTGCCAGCTGCCTGAATCACACCAGATCAGGGTGGGAAGGGGGCAGAGGTGTGTGGTGGGGAGAGCAGGACATGATGTATGTGTGCAGCAGCAGCTGAGCTGTCTCTAGCCCCCACTCACTACACCCTGCATCTCACTCTGGGGCCAGGAATTGCCACTGTCAACATGATCCCTCCATTGGTACAGGCTGAGCCGGGGTGGGAGGAGAGGATCTGCCCAGTTTGCCAAAGTGAAGGCTGGGGAGTGTCAAACACCATCATTCTGCCTTTATTTGATTATCTTCACATCTCATTCAAAAGAACAGGTTTTTTTTTAAAAATAAAGTGCCCAGTGGAGCCAGGCCTTTGGGTAGATAAATGCATATCTGTAACATCGTCTTACCACAACACAGCAAGTGAACAGGAGCTTTCCCTGGGCTGGAGGTAATCGGCAGGACTGGCACTTCGTACAGAGAAGTAGCAAACTACAGACCACGTACCACGACACGCGGGGGCGTCACGCCCGCGGCAGCTTCCGTTTGGGTTTTTTATACAAACCGATAGAATAAAAAAACCAGAGTGTAGTAGAATATCCAGCAACAAAAAATGGTAGAAAGGATCTGTACCTGATCTTATGAAAGCAGCATCTCAGCAAGGTGCGGTGGCGGCATGCGCGGCGCCGGTGAGGAGTATTGCTTGGCGGCCCGGCTGTGCGGGGCCGGTGCTCGTGGCTCTGCGCGGTGCTGGCGAAGCGAGCGAAGCAGCGGGGTCATCTACGCGGGCAGCACTAACGGGCGGCAGCAGCCGGGTGCCCCGGCCACAGGGACGGTGGGCGCCGGGCCCGGGGCTCCCCGAGGCCAGGCAGGATTTGGCAGCTGTAGAGGCAGCAGCCTGCCTCCAGCGTGGGGGCTGTCGGCGTGTCCGGGTCGAGCGAGGCTGGGGCTCGGCGGATCGCGGCCGCACTCCCGGGGCCGGTCGGTGGCGGCCGTGGGGAGGAGGTGGCGGTCGGTCCGGTCCGGTCCGGCCAGTCTGAAGGCGGGTGTTGGCAGTTCAGGTGTGCTCGGCCTTTTGGTCCCGCGACGCTCGCTCATTCCCGGGCGGCTCCCGGGGATGCGGGGGCTGTGAGCCCGTCCCGCCCCCGGCCCCGCTAGTCCCCTCTCGGCTCCTCCAGGATCTGGGGCAGGTTCTGTTCCTTGCGTGCCGACGGTGGTTTGGTAGCACCGCCGTAATCCTGGATTGCCTTGGGCTCGTTGGTGTGGTAAGAGCCCTTGTAGCGGTGGTGGTAGAAGTAGAGCAGCACCAGCAGCCCTGCCAGCAGCAGGAGCAGGAAGATCACGACTGCGGGGAAGAGACAACAGTGAGGGATTGGGGAGGGGCCGCAGGGCTGTGCCAGTGTGGAACACCAGCCTGAGGTTTCACTTACACCCAATGATGATCCCAATCCAGCCGTCATCGTGCACATGTGGGAACTCTGCAGAGACAGAGTAGGCAGCTTAGACTAGGCTGCAGCAAAGTCTCATGGTGGAGCTCCCCTTCTGCAGCTGGTGCTTGATGAGGGCTCCAGACCCACCAGGGTCCCACCACAGCACCCACCTGTGCCCATGTACCAGGGGTCCATCTCAGGAGGGATGAGGAGGGTGCTGAGGGGGAGCATTGAGGCACAGCTCGACTCCACCAGTTCCCCCCGGATGCTGTAGGGCCGCAGGGGACTTGTGGGGTGGAAGATGGCTTTGAGGGGCACAAGGGTGTTGAACTTCACCCCGGAGAGGCAGCCTGAGAAGCCAGGTGTGTTGTAGCGCTGGATCTCGGGGTCAATCACACCAGTCTCTGTGGGGCCACAGAAGGAGATTACTCATCCCCCTCAGAGAGCAAGGGCCATGCTGTGCAGAGGAGACCCCAGAGACCCCAGCATGGGACCCCAGCTGAGGGCAGGACCCAGCTCACCCATCACACGCCCCAGGTACAGGTTTTTGGGTGAGTCCAGCTTGCTGTCCACAAACAGGGAAAACTGCTGCTCCATGACAGGGAGATAGTCCACCTGGGAGGTAGGGGCACAGCATCAGTGCCCACAGAGCCACCCTGCCCATGCCCCCTCCCAGCCTGACCTGAACCCCTAGGCCCCACAGGGAGGGTGCCCCAGCCCGTACCTGGGTGTAGAGGGTGCGGTGCAGGCGGGTGATGTTGACACGGTGGGGCCGCCCATCTGTCACTGGCTTGTTGGTGAGGGTGAAGACATAGGGGCTGGTGCCCAGCTGGTAGCGCAGCTGGAGGCTCCCTGTGGGCAGCACAGGGCTGTCAGCAGGGCTGGACCTCTCAGTGGGCACATCCAGCCCATCTGTAGGGTTGGAAAGTGGCATCCACAGAGAGGAGCATCCTGTGCAGCACCAGGGAGGGCTCTCCCTGCAGGTTCTGGGTGATGGCAGTGGGGCGCCCTGCCCTCACCATCATCCTTGATGAGCACAGCCATGTAGTCCTTGACAAAGGTGCTGACGTAGAGCAGCACGGCGGGCGCTGAGGTGGTGCTGAAGCTGAAGCTGACCTCCTCGCTGGTGAGGTTGTAGCCAGGCAGGGGCTGCCAGGGGCTGCTCACGATGCTGGCAAACTCACGGGCGGCGTACAGCGACATGGGCAGGATGTTGTACCGCACCCAGGTGCCCTCCTCGAAGTAGCCACCGATGTCTGTGGGAGATCCGAGGAGGTGAGGGGAGCTCCGAGCGCCGGCTCCTCGGCCCCTCCCTCCCCGCGGAACACAGCCACTCACCGTGGTTGCAGAAGGGCCCGGTGAAGGCGGAGATGCTGCAGTTGCAGGTGTAGTGGCTGTAGCGCTCCACACAGAGCCCACTGTTCTGGCAGGGCACCGGCGGGTCCTGGCAGTAGCCGGTGCAGTTGACCCGCACACCCTCCGTCTCGTTGGCTTTGCCCTCCAGGTTGAGCGTCACCCCGTTCATCCGCAGCGCCCGCAGGCACCCCAGGAACGGGCGCATCTTGTGCTCTGCTGCGCCTGCAGTGGGGCCAAGACTGAGTGCCCTGTGGCACATGGGGACCTGGGGGTGCAGGGACGTGGCCAGGGGCTCTCACCGACGTAGAGGGGCTTGCTAAAGTTCAGTCGGACGAAGCTCTGTGGGGGGAATGGCCGCAGCACCCAGGGCAGCTTGTCCACCCGCAGCCGCGCCAGCTTGACGTTGAGCTCAGCCTTCACCTGGTGCCACTCGTCGTCGTTCCAGGGCATCACTGACCGCACCGTCACGTTCTCATCCCCATTCCCGATGTCAAATATAAATGCCACGTCCCTAGTGGCTGCAAGGACATGGTGTTGAGAGGAAGCCCCAGCCCTCCTGCCCTCAACAGCCCTGCACCCTCTGCCCCCCCGTACTGTTGAGCTCAATGCGGATGTAGTTTCGGTAGCCTGGGTTCTCCAGGAAGACTCCAGACTGGGCAGTGGTCTTGAAGTAGAAGGAGATGTCAAGGCTGTGGTTGGCCTGGAAGGTGGGGAAGATCAGGGCTGCGCCCCTGTTGAAGGAGACGGTGTTCCAGGTGTTACCTGTGGGGAAAGGAGGGGCAGTGAGGGATGGGCAGGGTCCCTCTGGGTGGGACACCACAGGCGGGTGAAGGCACTCTGCAGGCAGGGGATGTTCTGTGGGGCTGGTCACTTACGGTCTCCATAGCACCGTAGGGGCCCCAGCACAAACTGGGCTTCCGAGCCAGAGCGGTTGGTGTCCCCAACCACAACCTGGGTGACAGGCAGATGGTCCACAAAGGTCAGCAGACCCTTGTCTGTCCTCCTGCAAATGTGAATGCATCAGAGGGGCCATGAGGTGTGTGTCCCTTCACCAGCCCACAGCCCTGTTACCCCCATCTGAGCACCCCGGAGTCTGTGCCCCCCACGACTGCAGCCCCCACCCCACGGCTCCTGATGTGCAGCCCTCACCGCTCACCAAATTGCATGGTCAGCATCGCAGTTGCAGAAGTACTGGGGGTCAGCGCAGTTCTTGTCCAGCCCACAGGCGCAGCGCTGGATGCCCGGCCGCGAGCCCCCCCAGTAGTAGTGCCGCTCGTCGTGCCGACCCATCCAGAAGCTGAAGGGCAGCCCGGCTGCAGGCACAGAGGAGGGTCAGGACACAGTCCCGTGCCATGGCCCTGCAGCACAGCCCCACCTTCCCCAGGCACTCACAGGGGGTGTTGAGCAGGCGGGAGTTGTAGCAGTGCAGCTCAATGCGCTGCTCGCAGTATTCGGAGGCGTTGGCCAGGGCTGAGACCTCTGCCCAGGAGGCATTCCAGTACTCCACGGCCCCCAGGTAGGGCTGGTCCACGCTGGAGCCCGTCACCCGCGTGGCGTAGTGACGGTTGTGCCGGATGATAGTCCATGCTCGGTCCTCTGCAGTGAAAGGGGAGCTTTAGGGCTTGACCTGAGGACACCCCCACTCCCTCTATCCTGTTCCAGCTCCAATACACAGGCAAGGACTGGTTCCCAGGGGCACTGGGCAGACAGACCCCCCTTCCCTCCTGCTACCCCCACCTCGGATGTCACAGTACACCGTGAAGGGCTTGAGTGGCCCACTGCCATCGGGGTCGATGGTGTAGTTGCCCGAGGTCTTCCCGCTGATTCGGTAAGCATCACATGTTTCCTTGTAAAGGGCTGGAAGAGAAGAATGGGGTGAAGGTCAGTGCAAGGGAAGCACCAGGCAGGAGTAGGGGCTGCAGGTGCCCCTATTGTCCCTGACCCGTGAGGGTCCAGGCTCACATTTGTGGCAGGTCTCCCCCTTGTACCCCGTCAGGTCGCAGATGCACATGAAGTCATCCCAGGACTGGATACAGCGGCTGTCGTGCTCACACAGGTTGGGGGTGCACCTGAAGGCACAGACAGCTGCTGTCCCAGCACCAGCACAGCCCCCCAGTGCCCCCCACTCCCAGGCAGCACCCTTGTCCCAGTGGATACCTGTCCGTGATCCCACAGACGTTGAAGAACACGTTGTGGTACTGCACCAGCCGGCGGTGTTCCAGCAGCTCCATGTCCACAGGCTGCATGTCTATGTTCAGCATCTGCAGGCAGCCGTGGAAAGCCGTCTGGTTTGACCAGCAGCCAGTAAGTGAGGCCGGCTTGGGGCAGCCTGCAAGACAGATCAGGGTGAGCAGCCCCCAGGCACCCACTGCCCCGGACCCCACCCTGCTGCCCACCTCCAAAGAAGTACTGTTTGCCAGTGCGTAGCTGGAAGGGATGCGCCACCCGAAACTCGGCGCCATCATCGTCATCAATGGTCACCACAGCTGAGCCATCCCGTGCCACCAGGTGCACCGAGTGCCAGAAGCCATCATTCAGGCGATGCCCTGTGTGGAGAGGAAGGTGCGTGGGGAGGCTCCGCTGCCAGACTGACCCCCTGCCCAACGCTGGCTCCCCTGCAGCCCACCTGCAGCAAACTCCAGCTTCTTCTTGCCAGGCTGGGCGATGGAGACATTGACCTGCCCCTCACTCAGCACCATCTCGAGGGAGCCCATGTTGTCACTAAAGGCAGTGTAGAGCAGGAGGCCAACGGTGTCCCAGGAGCGGAAGCGGAAGCTGACGGCCAGGCGGTTCCTCCGCGGGATCCCTGGCACCTGCACGTAGTTGTTGATGCCAGCGAAGGTGATGGGGGTGATCAGCTGGTCCTGGCAGTAGTGACCCACTTTGCCCTGGGAATGACCATGGGAGGGGGTGAGGAAAGAATGTTCCCATGGAAGGGGAGGCCCTCTCATCTCCACAGTGCTGGCCTCAATCATGCCCAATTGATCCCAATGCCTGGCAGAGCCAGGCGGGTGCCCCAGGCCAGGGACAACCTTGCACGGTCAATGCGGCGCCGCTTGGCTGAGCACGGCACTGCCCGGCCCCGCGTCACCCCGCAGAGGACAGAGAGCCTGGCCCCAGGGCAGGGGTCACCCCACAGTGGGGCTAAGGAACCCCAGGAAAGGAGTCCCCCCACAGCAGGGAGAGGACTCCCAGAGAAGAGACCACCCTCCAGGCTGAACCTCAAAGCGAATGTTGGGTCGCCGGTGCCGGGCCAGGTCGGCGATGTTGACCCCGTTGAACATGATGTTCTCCACACAGCCACGGAAGTTTTGCCGGTAGGTGAGATGCTGCTTGTCGTGGTCGATCACCCCTCCAAAAAATACCTGGGGGGCAGAAGGAGGGTGTCAGCCCCTCTCTGGAGGACACCACAGGTCAACATCCTGGCAGCCCCCTGCCCAGTGCACCCACCTCAGTTTCGAGGTCAAGCTGGTCAAAGGTGCCATGGCAGCGGAAGCGCTTGACCTCCCCGTCTAGCGTCAGGTTGACGTGGTGGCCGAGACGCTCAATGTGCAATGAGTGCCAGTGCTGGTCATCCAGGAGGCTGCCCACCGCCACCGTTGTGTGGCCCTCACTGGCGTGCAGTGGGCTGCTGCCTGGGGAGGACCAGCATCAGCTGGTGGCCCCCTGGCCCCACGCCCCCGGCCCCTGGCCCTGGCTCACCTAAGCTGATGTGCAGGAGGAGCTGGGCCTGTTTGAGCTCCACCGTGATGTAGTCACCCTGTGAGCCCTCCCCGTGCATCAGTACCCCGTCCTGCTCCAGTGTCTTGAAGTTGAAGGAGATGTCATCCTCGAAGGTACTGACCCTCTTGGTTCGGAAACGGTAGGAGATGGCATCGTCCCCATCAAAGTAGAGCACGTGGGACCCTGGGGACAGCAGAGCAGCCCCACCCCTGTCACTGCCTGCAGCAGCAGGTGCCCTGGCACAGGGAACACTCCCTTCTGCTATGGTCTGTGCCATAGCTGCAGACTACTTGGGCACAACCCCCTCTGAGAGAGTTCTCCAGGTGTGCCAGAGCCAGGACCTCACCACACAGGGCTGCTGGAGCCCCTGGCCAGGTACTCACGGTAGGGGCAGCCATAGAGGCCCAGGCGCAGCCCGATCTTCCCACGCGGGTTCCAGGCCACCGGAATGATGCGAATGTACCGTGCAAGGATGGGGTAATGCAGGTCATGCCGCACCACCCCGCTCTCATTCACGTTCCCAAAGAATGTCTGGGGAGGAAGGGTCACTGTCAACACTTTGCTCCAGGCCAGGAGGTCTCTACTCCCCTCAGAGGGCCCCTCCCACAGGGAACCCCGCGCTGCCCCGTACCCAGTTGCTGCCCTGCTGGAAGAAGGGTTTCCAGCTCGTCGGGTGGTCTCCATAGAGCACAATGTAGCGTGTGAGCCAGTCGTAGGTGTTGAAGGTTCCCTGCGTGGCCACTGCGTTGATCCGGTGCCTTTGCATCAGGTCGATCTGGAGCCAGGGCTGCTTGTCCCGGGGGTCAGGGGACCAGCCGCTGGTGCCTGCAGGGGGAGAGGCTCGGCTGGTGCCACAGCCCCACACCATCGGCTGCCGACTGAGAGGCGGCTGCTTACTCGGCCCCACCCCAGCACCTGAGTGGACCCCTCAGCCCCGCGAGAGGCAAGACCTGGCCGGGGACAGCCCCTGCCCACGTCCCCTGCCCCGCCTGCATCCCAGTTCCGCGGTGGGACTCACTGTAGAGACGGGCGAAGCTGGCCGAGTAGAAAATATTGTATCTGGAGGAGGCACCGATGGAGTAGGAGTAAAGGGGAGCAACGAGCTCATCATAGCAGGGTCCTGAGAGGGGAGAATGGAGTTAGGGGCGGCCTCGGGGCACTGAGCTGGGCAGTGTCCCTGTGGGAGCTCCCCCGTCCCAGCCCTGCGGACCCTGCAGGCTCTGGGGACCCCGCGGCTCCCGCGGGCCGGCGGAGCGGCGGGCCCGCTTTGCTCTCCCCTCCCACTGCAGCGGAGCTGACACACCTCTGCGGGCCCCGGCGCCGGCACCAGCCGCCTCCGCACTGACGTGGGCGACGGGACCCCCCGCTCTGCCCCGCCCCGGCGGGGAACGATCCCGCGTGGGAGCCCGGGGGATCCCGTGAAAACCCTCGCAGCACCGGCAAAAGACCCTCCGGAGGGGCCGGAGTCCCAAACCTCTTGCAGGGTCCCCTACCGAGTCGGACGGGGCCCGGGGAGCCCAGGAGCATCCCCAGCTCTCACTGCAGGAACCGTGCTGCATCACCCCCAGTCCGTCGACCCCGACTCTACCATCCCCTGTCCCACCGCCCCCCGCCTCGATGCCTCTTCATCCCGGCGGCGGGGAAGGGGACCCGAGCGCCGGCTCAGGGGCCAGCGGGGAACTGCCCGGTGCGACCAGGGCCTCGCCGATTCCGGTTCCCGAGCGGCTGCCCCCAGCCCCGGTATCGGGCCGGGCCCGGCACAGCCCCGCGGCGGGGCCAGCCCGGCGGGTGGCGGTGCTGGCCGAGGTGCTGGCGGAGCTCGGGCGGTCCCTCGGGGTGGCCCCGCTCCCCTCGGCATTCCCGGGCATCCCGGATGCTCGGAGCGTTCCGGTTCCCCCGGGTCCCCAGAGGCTGCGGCCGGGCTCGGGGCCGCCGCCGGCGGGGGGGTTGCGGCGGGGCCGCCCCGGGCGGGGCTCGGTCGGGAGGAGAGCCCGGACGCCCGTGTCCCGCGGTGACCTTGGGAACGATGCGAACAGAAGCAGCGGAAGATACCGAGGGATGCCGGAGGATGCCCGGGGGAGAAAAGGGGATGCCCGAGAGAACGGAGGATGCGGGCACTGCTCGGGGATGCGGGGACGGGGCGGCGGGCGCGGTCCCGCAGTGCGGAGCGGCCGCTCCGGGGACTGCGGCCCCACTTACGTGCGAGGCAGCAGGGACCGGGGCCCAGGAAGCCGGCGCAGGCGGCGAGCAGGAGTCCGAGGAGGCGGCAGGCGCCCATGCTGCGCGCCCCGAGCGCCCTCGGCGCCGCCGCTCCCGGTGCTGCAGCCGCGCGGCGGAGCGGGGCCGGCGGCTCCGCCCACGGGGCGGGGGGGAAGCCGGGCCGGGCCGGGAGCGGCGCAGAGCCCCGGCCGCCCCCCGCCGCACCCGCCGCCGCGCCCTCGGGAGATGCTCTGCCTGGGAGCCCGATCTCCCCGCTCCTCGGCACGGCGAGCTGCCGGCCGCCCCGGGCTGCACCGGGACACGGCTCTCGGTGGGGATACAGAGGCAGAGTGACGCCGCTCAGGAGCTCCCCGGGCATCCCCGGTCGGTTCCTATGCGGTGCCTGGTCCTCGCCCCCCTCGAGCCTCCCCCGTCCCCGCCCCTGTGCAGCCCCCGAGCAGGGAGGGTCGGAGCGGTGCCCGCAGCCCCCCCGCAGCAGCTGTGGCGGCTGTTTGTAATCAAGCCGTGGATTAAGGCCTGCAGGTCTCGAGGTCGCTGCTCTCTCCAGTGGTGCAGAAGAGGGGATTTAGCTTGTATCTGCTCTCGACCATCCCCAGACGCCCACAGAGGGGTTGGGGGGGGCTGGCGCCTGCGTGCCCTACATACACCTACAGACCCGCGGTGTCCCGTGTCCCCTGGCCCCGCAGGAGCAGGAGACCTGCTCTCCCAAGGGCCTCGAGCAATCCCGAGAGACGGGGATGCCCCAGCAGCTGCTGGGTCCAGGCTGGCTCCAAGCGTAGAGCAGGAGCCCGGCCGGGCTGTGCCCGGTGCCGGCAGCTCCGCAGCGCTGCCTCCAGACCGGGCAGCGAGTGCCGGGCCCGGCCCCCGCGGGCAGGGCAGCACGGCCGTCACCTGCGGGCAGCCGGTGCTAAGGCTCCTCCCTGCCCAGGCAGAGCCCAGGCCGAGGCTGGGGAGTGAAAGAGCGAACAGAAAGCCGCAGGTGTGGCAGGGATGTGGGACGCCTGGCAGTGCAGCAGAAGTTCTGCTACCAGGAGCTGGAACCGTACGCTGAGGACATTGGCACCCGCCCTCCTGTCCCCCAGACCCCGGCAGTGCCTGCAGGTCCATCCCCAGGAGAGGCACAGCCCACCCGACCTGATCCTGACACCCTGGGGTGCTGCCTGCTCTGGCCACTGTCCCAAATCCTGACCCCGTGTTGGGTCAGATCTGTGACAGCCCCAACGGGGACATGCAGGGTCCCTGCTCCGTACCCACAGCTGGCTGTAGGGCCAGCACTGGTCCCAGGACCATCCTCCCTGCCCTTCCCCCAGGATGCAGGGTGCAGGAAGGCACCCCCAGAGCCAGCACAGGGCACAGATCTGCAGTTAACATCCCTGCAGTGCAGAAAGAGCAGGAGAGGGGGAAGAGACCCTCCAGTAAAGAGCCCTGGGCACCCCCAGAGGCTGGGGGCACCTGTCCTGGCTGCTCTTCATCCAGGGTGCAGGAGCTCCACAGCCCCACAGCGAGCACCCAGGGTCCTGTGCCTGTCTTGGAGGCAGCAGGAGGGCCGAGGGCAGAGCTGAGCTAAGCCACGGCAAAGACGGCTGTAACTGGGAGAAAGGGGGATTGAGGGATTATGGCCAGGAGCCCAGTAAAGCTAGGGATCAATTTTCTCCCCCCTGGGAAGAGGAAAGTGGGGCTTTTACCCCACAGGAACTAATCTGCTTCTTAATGAGGAGCTGGGAATTTTGTTGTCAACAACCAGCAACACGCCTGGCCAGCAGTGCAGGGATGCAGAGCTGGGTTGGGACCCCTGGGTGAGGGGTATGCCCTGCACCAGCAGCCACCCCAGATTCTGGGACCATTGTTTGCCATCAGGAAAAGACTCTCCTAGACCACACAAGGCTCTGCCAATCCTGCTGGAGGAGCATCCTGCCTGTGCTCAGCTCAGTGCCAGCCCACAGCAGCCCCCACACCATTCCTTGGCCCCTTTCCCTCTGGTTCTGCAGGAGGCAACAACAGCCCTGGGATGGGCTGGAGTTTCCTGCATGTGCTGGGTGCCTCAGCCAGCTGGGTGCCTGCTCCCCTGGCTGGGTGCTCCCGGCTTTGACCTGCACACCCACATGACAGAGACTGAGCGGAGCTGCTATTTCTGTCCCCAGCATGCAGATATAAAAGATGCACCAAGTAAAAGGTTCAGAACAGGCTTCAAAGTGGGGTGACACCTGCCACCTCTCCCTCCCCGGGGCTGGGCTTGTGCTCTACTCTGATCTCAGTATCAGGAGCAGCACGTGGTCAAACCACAGGTTACAGTGCTGAGACACCAACAGTTTCAGATCCACCAGCCAGGGGAAAGGTTCTGCTGTGCAATGATGGAGCAGGTGAGGGGGCTGCAGGGTGAGGGGTTTGCTGGGAGCCAGGCAGGACCCCGCATCACTGGTTTTTCTTAGTTTTTTAGGTAGTTTTCTTGTGAGCCCTGTGGGTTCGGGCTGAAAGGCAAAACCCTGGGGAATCAGGGCAGTGATGGGTGCTCCAGGCGCCTGGGACCCAGAGCAGGGGAGCTGCTGGAGGGGCTGCTGGAGAGTCAGCTTGCTCTGGCACTGGGTTCTGATCCCACCTGTGGCCCCAGAGCAGTTGGGGGGCTCAGACCCAGCCACCTGGGCTCACTGACAGGGACCAGAGTGAAATTGCTGTTGTGAGGCTACTCTGAGTCAGATCCTGATCTCCAGGGCAGTGGGATCCAGACTGAACAGCACCAGGCTGCATCACTGTCCCACTGCCCCAGAGCAGGGCAGAGCAGCTGGGAGGTGGGAGCACTGTGCTCAGCAACCTGTGTGAGGCAGGACCTCCCTATCTGGGAGCAGGACCAGGCAGTGCAAGACTGTGCCCATACTGGGGGTCCGAGGGTGGTGTGTGGGTGCTTTGGGCACCTGGGGATGCTGGTGTGGATCCCCAAGAGTCGACTGCGCAGGGTGGCTGGAGCTGGAGGCTGGGTGCTGAGCCCCAGAGCCGCTCCCAGCAGGTGCAGGGTTAGTCTGTGGGACGTGGTGCTGTGCTGGGGACACTGTGGCTGGGGTCATGTCCCTCCACCAGCGGCTGCTCGGGAAGTGTGTGGTCACTCTTGCAACGACTGAGCTCTGTGAACCTCCCCCCTGCTGTGGGGTGGGTGTGAGACGGAAACAAACTCCGCGCATGGGGCCAAGGCCTGAGGGCTGCGGCACACCCGGGCTCCCAGTGCTGAGGCTGGGTGGGGAAGGGCTGCCCTGAGTGTGGTTCTGCTCCCCGTGGCCGGGCGACCACTGCCGAGCTCTCCTCACTCCGCCTTCCTCTGCACAGGTGACCCCCAGCCCCATTTTAACAGAGCCGATGGCCACCACTGACTTCTACTTCTGGGAGTATGAGTACTCTGGCGAGGCCGGCGTGCTGCCCGAGCTCTGTGAGAAGCAGGCAATACAGGGCTTCGCCCGCACCTTCCAGCCCGCCGTGTACCTGCTGCTCTCGCTGCTGGGCACAGTGGGGAACGGGCTGGTGCTGCTCACACACACCCGCTACCGCCAGGCAAACAGCGTCACCGATGTCTGCCTCCTGAACCTCGCCCTGTCCGACCTCCTGCTGCTCCTGACGCTGCCCTTCGCCGTCACCGACACGCTGCAGGGCTGGGTCCCGGGCACGGCCGCCTGCAAGGCGCTGCAGGGTCTCTACGCCCTCAACTTCTACAGCGGCTTCTTCTTCCTCACCTTCATCAGCGTGGATCGCTATGTGGCCATCGTGCGGGTGTCGGCTGCCTGCCGCCTGCGCCCCCGAGCTCGCCGCCACGGCTGGCTGACGGCGGGGCTGGCCTGGCTGCTGGCCACGCTGCTGGCACTGCCCCAGTTCATCTACAGCCAGGCAGAGCAGCACCAGGATCTCCGCCTCTGTCACGTCGTCTTCCCCCGTGGGGTCTCCCGGGCAGCCCGGGGAGCCACCAACCTGGTGCAGGTGGTGTTTGGCTTCGCGCTGCCCTTCCTGGTGATGGCGAGCTGCTACGCCGCTGTGGCACGGACACTGCTGGCGGCCCGCGGTGCCCAGCCCCACCGGGCGCTGCGAGTGCTGCTGGCCCTCGTGCTGGTGTTTGTGGCCCTGCAGCTGCCCCACAGCCTGATGGTGCTGCTGGACGCGGCCGAGCTGCTGGCCAGCTGGGAGATGAGCTGCGCCCAGAGCCGCCGCAAGGACCTGGCGCTGCTGATCACGGGCGGGCTGGCGTACCTGCGCTGCTGCCTCAACCCCCTGCTCTACGCCTTCCTCGGCCAGCGCTTCCGCCGGGAGCTGTGGCTGCTCGCCAGCGACGCCGGCTGCGTGGGGTCCCTCGATCCGCGCTGCCCCGGCTGCCCCAGTCCCCGCCGGCGGACGTCGCTCTCCAGCTGCATGGACGTGGTGTAGGAGCACAGTGCCCGCGGCCGGGAGCAGCGCTCTGCGGATTGGTCCCTCCGCGGCTCCTCGGGGACAGCCCCGTCCGTGCACGGACCCGCCCCAGCGAGCAGCTGGGCACGGGCAGAACCAGACAACCCGCACGGCGCCTGCACACGCCTGGGCAGAGGGAGGAGCAGCCCCGCAGCGCCTGCATGCTCCGGGAATGCCTTCACTGCCCGGCGACCCGCCGGGCTGCGGTCCCCGCAATGTCACGCGTGCTGCAGGGGAACCCTGCAATGTCACGCACGTCGCGGGGCGTGCGATGTTACACGAGCTCTAGGGGTCCGGGAGCCGGGTCGGTGGGTGCAACAGCGGGTCCAGGCAGGCAGCTGCTTCCCACTCTCACAATAAACCCCGAATGAGTCCCGGAGGGCGAGCGCAGTGTCCGTGAGGGGCGGTGCTGCCCCGGGGGGTTTTGCGGGGCCGAGGGTGGCTTCTTGACCACCCGACACTGGCAGGCGATGCCTGCAGGAGGCAGCAGAACCCCGCGCTTCCTGGCCGCCCTCTGCTCGTCCCCGCCGCTGGAGGGACAGGGGGACAGGGAGTCCCCGGACTGGGGACAGCGAAGACCCCCCGGAAAAACCCTCCTTGGGTCCCGCTTCCCAGGGCGGGGTCAGAGGGACTTTTCTCTCCCCTCCTTACTCCCCCCACGAGCTCCTCTGGCATGGCACATCCCGGCCCGGAGGCTCCCCGACACCAGGGTGCTGCGCTGGGGCTGGCCCGGTCTGGACACGTGGCGACCAACACATGAGCACGGGCCAGGACATGGCGAGCGGCACATGTCCCGCGGGCTGGCACATGGTGCCGTGGTCCGGCAGCGCCGGGACCGTGCAGTGTCCCGCACACCAGGCCTGGCTAAAGAAGCGCTCCACAGTGTCGGGAACGGAGTGGGGTTGGCTGTGGTGCAGCTGCTCATGGAGTCTCCGTGCAGAGAAGCGCCTCCCGGTCCTGATGGGGCTGGAGGATACTTCCTGTTCACCCCCTGCTCTGCTTGGGACTAGCCCAGGGCTCGACTGAAGAAGCGTTCCAGAAGCTTCCCAGGTTACTGCTGACTCAGCAGCCGCAGAGGCAGGGTGATGGGCCTCTGTCCCCCGCAGCCCTCGGTGGGGATCAAGGGCCAGATTCGGGCAGTTCTCGGCCAGACGGCACAGCTGCCCCTGCCGCCCACCCAGCCTGTGGTCTCGGGTGGTCCCACTCCAGCCCTCCAATGCCCCCATAGCTGGTGGGCCCTGCCTGCACTGCCGGCCCCAGAGCGGAGGCTCAGCCCCAGGCACAATGCGGAGCAGGCTGCGTGGGAGGGGAACTGGCAGCCGGAGCTTCCTGCCTGCGCATCCCAGCACCCCGGCTCCCAGGGACGGCGGTGACCCAACAGCTGCAGCAAAGCCAGAGCCTTAACTCCTGGGGCTTCGGGAGTGGGGCCTGGATGCTGCCACGGCACCCACGGCTCGAGGGTGCCACAGACCCTCCGCCACTGGGCAGAGCCCGGGGCTGAGCTGAGCCATACAGCTGTGGCACCGGGTGTGACCCCACCATGAATGCCTTCCACCAGCTCCTTTGTGGAACGGCACTATGAGGGCCTGCAGGACAGGCCTGCCCGGGCATGGAGCCCTCCTGCCCACGGTGCCCTCCCGCCCGAGCGCAGAGCCCGTGGCGCTGCCCGCTGGCACACACTTGGTACCACACCGGGCTGAGTCGCCATGCCGGGACGGGCGCCAGCGGTGCCGCACGCAGGAGCCAGGACAGCACATGATGCGGGTGCCGCGGAGCCGGGCAGGGCCCGCGCCCGGTGCCGGTGCCCATACCGGGTGCGGGCAGTGCTCAGTGACGGTGCTCCGTCAGGTGCCGGGGCTGCCCGGTGCACCCCGCCGGCGGCGGCTCCGGGAGCACCGGCCGTACCGCAGCCCGGCCCCGCGCTGCCCCCGCCCCGCAGGTGACGCAGCGGCGGCCCCGCCGCCCCGGGCAGGAGCTCCGCCCCGGGCCGCGCGCGGCGATTGGCGGCGGCCGGTGACGCGCGGCCCGGCCCGCCCGGGGCGGCGGCGGGGCCGGCGGCCGGTGCGCGGCGCGGGGCGGGCGGGCGGCGGGCCGGTCCCGTCGCGTCCCGGTGCCGTCCCGTCGGTGTCGGCGGGGCGATGCCGTTCCCGGGCGGGCTGTGGTGGTTGCTGTGCTGCCGTCGGGGCTTCACGCTGCTGCGGAGGGACTACGGCGAGGCGGAGCGGGAGGCGGACGGCGAGGCCGAAGAGGAGGAGGAGGCATCCTTCGAGCTCCGCGCACAGGGAGACCAGGTGGGTCCAGCACCGGCTCTGGGACGGCCACCGGGACGAGCACGGACGAGCCGCCGGGGTGGTCCCGCGGGCGGGTCGTTCCGGCGGGTGCGGGCGAGCCGCAGCCCGGGGGAGCCTCGGGACGGGCGCGGAGGTCCCGGGCCCGCGGGGCAGGGCCGGCCGTCGAGGGAGCCGCTGCCGGCTGGGTGCAGCCGGAGCCGGCGCTGCCTGCGCCTGCCCGCTCCTTGGGACAGGGGCCACGGGGCTACCGCGCCAGACCCGCGCCAGACCCGCGGCGGCCCGGTGCCCGGAGGCGGCCCGGTGTGTGGAGGCTGGTCGGTGCCCGGAGGCGGCCCGGTGCCCCGAGGCCAGCCGGTGCCCGGAGGAACCCCGGACTGCCCCACCGGAGCGGGCCGGGACTGTCCCGGGAGCACGTGCCGGGCGCGGAGAGCGGGCCTGGATCTCCCCTCTCCGGCTGCTTCCTCTCTGGAGGGAAACGGAGCGGCGGAAACCGGTGCTTCCTCCGACCGGGCTGCGTGTGCGACGGCTGATAGCGAGAGGTGCGGGGGCAGCCCCGGCTCCCGGGGACCTCCTGTCCGTCCCGGCGGTCGCCAGCACCAAGGACCGTGGGGCCGAGCGCCAACCCAGACTCGTGGGACGCAGGGGGTGGTGACAGCCTGGCTGCAGCACGGCCCTGGCTGCGCAGGGCTGGGGGCAACCTGAGCCCCCTACCCTGTTGGTCCCCTATCAGCAGGTCCCCTTTCCCAGCAGTGCCAGCTCCGTGGGACAGTGGGGAGTGGGGACAGTGACAGGGCTGGAGCTGGGCCCTCTGGGAACTGGTGGCAGTGCCAAGGGCACAACTATGTCAGGAACCATCTTTGGGCTTCCCGCATCCCATGGGCCACACTGGCTCCGGGCTGGCGTGGGCGACTGGTGACGCCAGCTCCCCTGAGAGCCCTTTGCTGTGGCCAGGGGGTCCTTGGAAACCCACAGTGGCGACCGCCCCTTGGTGGGAGCGTGGGAGCAGCCACCCTGGCCCTGCTGCCGCAGCTCCTCTCCTGTTTATTTATATCCCTGAGAAGGAGCCCGGCTGCCACCTCTGCCTCCTCTGGGCTGCCCACGAGAAACTAGGCACTGCCTCCATGCCTGCAGCCCTGAGGAGCGTGTGAGGCCCTCCCCAGGCTCGGCAGTGGGACAGTGTCTGGAGGCTGGCCCTGTGCACGGGCACCAGCACAGTGTGACAGGTGCCCTTAATGCCACAGGTCAGTGGTGCCCGGCCCTGCCCCACAGCACAGCCATACCTGCGGCGGCTCCCCCCCTCCCTGTCACTATTTTTAGCATCTGTCTCTTTTTCTTGGCGTTGCGTGCTCTGGCCTGTCGTGCCTCTAGCTGCCCTGTTGGGCTGCAGCTGGCAGGAGCTCCCGTGCATCTCCCAGGACAGCGCTGCCGGTGCTTCCATGTCCCCGCACCCCACTGTGCTGGGCGCCCTGCCCGGCCCGGTGCCTGCCTGTGCCTGGGCTCTGCCTCGTGTCCCAGCATGTGTGCCAGGGTTATCACGTGAGCGGCACTGTCCATGTCAAGTTGTGCTGCGTGAGGAGGAACTGACCCTGTCCTACTGCGGGGCCAGGGACTTCCCAGCGCTGCGTCCCACCGCCGCGGGCAGGAAGTCAGCGGCCCCATTACAATGGGACTTTGTGCCGTAAGCGTATTACTCAGCACTGACCTTGTGCAATTCTGCACGGTATTCAGCCAGCCGGGTCAGCTGAGGACACACGGCCAGCGCGCCCGCCGGCTGCCCCCGCACCCGGGGTGCCCCAGCTGCAGCCCTGGTTCCTGCCGTGGCCCTGCGGGTGCCAGGGCTCTTCTGCCCCACGGCAGCAGGATGTGAGCCTGTTTCTCTGGGCTCAGAGCTGGGTTGATGAGGAAGCATACAGTCATGGGGAGGATGGCCAGGGGTGCCAGGTAATGACCGTGGGGTTGAGACATCTCCTTCCTCCCCAGGGATCCCTGGAGGTGAGCCTGAGCCAGCCCACCCGTAGCAGCAGCGGCTCCGAGCGGTGAGTGATCTCTGGTGTGTCCCTTGTGTGGTGCTGCAGGAGCTGGAGGACTGGCATGTTGTGGGAGGCTGCCCTGGTGCTGGTGTGTGCCGAACCATCCTGCCCACAGAGCCAGCACCAGGCTGCGCTGCTCTGTCGGGTAGAGCAGGGAGTGGCAGAGCCGGGTCTGCCATGCTTGTCCCCATCCCTGGCGCATCCCCAGGCATGTCTCCATCCCTCTGCCATGCTGGATAGCTTGGCTGCCGCAGGCTTAGCTGATGGGGCCTGTGCATGACTCTTCCTGTGCCAGGAGGCTCTGCCGGGCTGTGTCCACGAGCAGAGGCTGTGGCCTGGGGTGGTCAGTGCTGGGGAAGATGGGGTGCTGGGGCACAGGGGCCTGCTCGCTCCCTGTACTCGCAGTACTGACGCTGCTGCCAACATTCCTTCCTGGTTGTTCATTTTCCGAATTCCTTGGCAGGGCCAAGACTGCAAACAGCTTATTTTTAGCCGGGGTCATTTGCACCCAATGACTCTGCCGTGTTCCCACCGCAGGGCTGTGGGGTGCTCAGAGCCCCTTGGGGACCCAGCTCACCCCAGCCCCGAGGCCAGCTCCCTGCTCAGGGGCTGTGGGAGACCCCCGTGGGCACCTGAGCTCAGCCCCGTCTTGTCCTCAGGTCCCTGCTTGTTGCAGAGGAGATGCGCAGCCTCATCGTGGAGAAGGGCCCAGGGCCAGTGGAGGATGACCCTGATGCTCTCGTGAAAGGTGGGATTGTGCCCCAGCTGTGGCTGGCCCCATCCCAGAGGGGTGGTCAGACTGTGCAGACCCTGCCCTGTGCAGAGAAGCCAGTGGGGCGGATGGTGCTGTCAGCGGGGACTGAGGGTTCCCCTTCCCAGGCTGGCTGCAGCGGGAGATGCGGGGCTGCATGAAGACCCCCTGGATCCGTCCTCGGAAGTACTGGTTCGTGCTGACACCTGACTCCCTGGATTACTACAGCAGCAACGAGAAGGGGGCCAGGCGTCTGGGCTCCCTGGTGCTCACCAGCCTCTGCTCCGTGCTCTGGCCGGACAAGCAGCTCTACAAGGAGACGGGTGAGGCGCCCATGCCCCTTGGCTGGGCTGCATCTTCCCAGCCCCTTGTGCCCTGTGTTACCCTCCCAGCCCTGAGGGCCTCTTTTGCCCAGAGGAGGGGCTGTGCTGAGCCCTGGGGCGCTGAGCCAGCCTGGCTGGGGTGCTGGTGGACAGAGGGTGAGTGGCTCTGTCCCTTGCAGGCTACTGGAGTGTGACAGTGTTTGGCAGGAAGCATTGCTACCGCCTGTACACGGAGCACCTCAACGAGGCTGTGCGCTGGGTGTGCGCCGTGCAGAAGGTCATTGACAGCAAGGCTCCTGTCCAGACACCCACCCAGCTGCTCATGCGTGATGTCGAGGTGAGCCCACGGCACCAGGCTGCCCATGCCCGTGACCATAGGCAGCACTGGGATGGATGTTTGGGGCCTCACATGCCCCAAGGTGGTGCTGGGGGTCTGTGCCAGGCACTCGGTGAGGTGACCCCTCTGCAGCTGCTGCCGTTGCTTTGCCCCCCTAGGAGCACAGAGACAGCCCCGAGGTTCTGGAGCAGATCTATCGCTGCAACCCCATCCTGCGCTACACCAGCGGCCCCCTCTACGCTCCCCTGCTGCCCTTCCCCTATGGCAGCCTGGACCAAAAAGGTGAGCAGTGGGTGGGGGGCACACAGCTGGGTCCTATACTCTAGGCTGGCAGCAGTGATGGCTGGGCTGGACACTGCGGGGCAGGTGGGCACTGGGCTGGGGCCTGGCTGGCCCTGGGTGTGAGGACAGTGCCCAGCTGCTGGCACGGGGTCCTGGGGAGGGCTGTTAACCCTCATGCCATCCCACAGCCCCTGGCCCCCGCAGCTACACCACGCTGCGTGACGAGGCTGTGAAGCTCTTCAACTCGCTGCAGCAGCTGGAGTCGGAGCGGGACCCGGTGCCGCTGATGCAGGGTGTCCTGCAGACCTGCCTGGACCTGCCGCCGCTGGTGGATGAGATCTACTGCCAGCTGGTGAAGCAGACTACGGAGCCACCGGCGCCGGGCGGGCAGGGCGACCTGCACTACTGGCAGCTCCTCACCTGCATGAGCTGCACCTTCCTGCCCTCCCCGCCTGTCCTGCGCTTCCTGCGCTTCCACCTGGACAGGTGAGTGCCGGCGGTGCCAGCTGCCACCAGGGAGCTCGCCAGGCGCCCCTCAGCCACCCTGATCCTCCCTGATCAGTGCCACCCTGACCCTCCTGGTGTTACTTGTAGGACAGAGAATCGTTTCCCTGCCTCAGAGATGGCCAAGTACGCCTGCTTCATCCGGGAGGCGTTGGGAAAGACGAAGGGGAGGGAGTGTGTGCCCTCTCTGGAGGAGATCCTGGTGCTGATGCAGCGGCAAGAGATGATCTGCACGGTGCACTGCCCTGGGGCACCCGCCTGCAGTGTGGCCATCAGTTCCCACACCACAGCTGAGGAGGTGAGGGGTTATGGCTGTGCCAGACGGGGGGCTGGGGACATTTTGGTGCACAGGGCTGGGTGGGCAGTGTGCCACAGCAGGTGAGCGGGGTCTCTCCCAGCTGAGCCATGCCGGGGGGCTGTCTGCCTTTGCCCACCATGACCTATCTGTGTCCCTTTGCAGCCCTGAGTGCCGTGGCCAGGGACACGTGGTCACCATCGGTTGCCTTTGTCTCGCCCAGGTGGCCCAGGAGCTCGTGTCACGCCTGGGGCTGTCCCAGAGCCCCAACCTCTTTGCACTCTACGAGCAGTCCCGACGACGGGAGCAGCCAGTGGGCAGTGCCACACTGCTGGCTGATGTCCTCACCAGGTTTGAAAAGTAAATGTCCTGCTGTTCTGCTGCCTATGGAGGAGAGGGGCTGGGGGGCCACTGGTGGGAGGGGACAGATGCTATGGGGCATGTCCATG
This sequence comes from Eopsaltria australis, assembly GCA_034509425.1. NCBI lineage: Eukaryota > Metazoa > Chordata > Aves > Passeriformes > Petroicidae > Eopsaltria > Eopsaltria australis. Next base: position 248,665 of record JAVTVJ010000798.1, read on the forward strand.
AGCTGATGGAGTCTGTCCTGTCTGCTGCAGCCTGGCTGGAGAGGACCGGGAGCAGGACCCACCATGCCGGCTCTGCTTCAAGCACTACGGCTTCCTGGACACGGATAACGTCCCACGGGACAGCCTGGAGTTCGCCCTCCTCTTTGAGCAGGTGAGTGGCACGCCAGGGTGGCTGTGCTGTGCTCTGCCGTGCTGTGCTGTGGCCGTGCTGGCTCACCCTGCTCTCTCGCAGGCGCACGAGATGGTGCTGCGGGGCTACGTGCCCACATCAGAGGAGACGCTGCAGACACTGGCGGCCCTGCGCCTGCAGAGTCTCAACAGCGACTTCTCCACCCACGCGCCCTTCCCGCGCCTGGAGGAGCTCTTCCCGCCCCACGTGCTGCACGCCCGCCTGCCGCCCCCGCCCCACCGGCCCCCCAACAAGTGCCGGGGGGCCCGGCTGCGGGCAGGGCTGCTGGCCGGAGGGCTCTGGGGCCAGGCGCTGGCCAAGCAGCGGGCGGAGCGGGACCAGCGCCTGCGGGGCCGCCTGCGTGAGGAGGGGGCCAGCACCATGGCTGCCATCGTGGAGAAGTGGAAGCTGCTGCAGGGCATGGGCCGGCCCGAGGCCATGGCCGCCTACGTGGCCTTGGTGCGGGAGTGGCCTGGCTTTGGCTCCACGCTCTTCGATGTTGACCTGCACGCGGTGAGGCCCCGGCTGGGCAGGGTGTGGGGGCAGCTCTGGCACTGGGCAACCCTGACCCCCCTCTCCCCGCAGAGCCCGGTGGGCTGTGGGCCCCAGCGCCTGTGGCTGGGCATCGGGGCCAAGGCCGTGTCGCTCTACAAGCCGGGGGAGCCCGAGCCCTTGGACAGCTTCTGCTACGGCCGCATCTCCTCCTTTGGTGCCTCTGACAGCAGCACCTTCCGCCTCTCCGTGGAGGATCGAGACCTGCTCTTTGAGACCTCCCAGGTAAGGGGCTGCTATCCCTCCACCCTCCCCTCTCACCAAGGGTGCCCCGGACTGAGCCCCTATGCTCCCTCTCCCTGCAGGTGGATGAGATCGCCCAGCTCCTCAACACGTACCTCGCCTCTGCGGGTGCCCAGCGGCTGCCCCGGCCTCAGGAGCCTCCCACCAGTCCCCCCACCTCGGAGCCCCCTGTGCTGCCCCAGGGGCTCTGCCCTGTGGCCGGGCCCTGGCAGCACCGGCCACCAGTGGGTTCCTCCCACAGCTAGCCCAGCAGCTGGTGCAGCCACGCAGGTGCTCCGATGGCCAGCGTGGGAGGGCAGGCAGCCCCGCAGCGAGTGGCAGGTCTGTGCTGGCCCCCAGCTGCTCCAGAGAGCAGGGGGCCAGGGGGTCGAGGTCGAGCTCCCCCCACTGCCATTGCCTTTCTGGCTATTCCTTTAATTTATTTTGAGACGCCTGCGCGCCCCACGTCTCCCAGCACTTTCCCTGGTGGGCAGCGGGGCCGCCCTGCTGCGGTTCCCCACACTGCCCCCAGGCCTGTCCCTGTCCCCTATACCCTGGTGCCTTTGCCTCCAGCACTTGTGTTGCCTGGCCACTCTGCTCATGCCCCAGGGGCTTTGCCCAGAGCAGAGGGTACCAGGCAGTAGTGCTGTGCCATCGTCTGTCTGTCCGTCCTCTGGACCCACCCCTCCGGGAAAGCTGCGGGCGGCTTTTGGCCAAGCTGCCCTGGGGACCCGCGGGCTCCTCCTGCATGAGTGGCTGGGCTCTGCGGTGGCCCTGTGGCCGGGCTTATGTCACAGGGGTGGCTGGTGGAGTGGCAGCTGGTATGGCTGGGGCTCAGCCCCTCAGTGTTGCCTCTGTAGAGTTTGTTGGTTCTGTCTTGGGATGGGGGGGGGGTTGGTTGGTTGTTTTTCTAAATAAATGCACAAAGGAAAGGCTGGGCCTCCTGTCCTGGAGCGTGGGTTGACAGCGGGAGGCTGGGACAGTCAGATCCCTGGGGCAGCCAGGGCAGCAGGGCCTGGGACAGGCAGCGGGGAGGAGCAGCACAGCGTGTCCTTGGGGGCAGGGACTGCTGTCCCTCTGGTCATTGCTAGGCGACCTTTGGCATTTCCCCAAGAGCACAGGCAGCTCCAGCTCCCCGGCAGCCCCTGGCACTGGCTGCCCCGGCGGGGGGAACTGCCCCAGCCACGGGGTCGCTGCCAAAGAGGGCGTGGGAGCCCATGCTGCCATGGTGGCTGTATTTTTAGTCACCTGTTCTGTGCCCTGAAGGTAAGAGGAAAATGCTAATTTTCACCTTGGGCTGCCTGGGCTTGGCATGGTGCCAGCACTGCCCCTTGTCCCCAGCCCACAACCCAGGACCAGAGCTGCTGTGTTCATATCCCCTGACACTGTATGGCCTCAGGCCCGTGTCCTTCCTGGTGTTGCTGTCTCCTGCCTCAGATCCCGAGTGGTGAGGGCACCCCCAGCCCCTCATGGCCCACCCCAGCACGGGGCCTCACTCCTGCAGAATATCCATGTGGGTGCCGTGTGCTCTGCGGGCAGGGCGGTGCCGGTCCCAGCCCTGGTCAGCCGTGCCAGCAGGTCCTGCCAGTATTTCTGGCTCTGCTGCAGCAGTTGCCCAGTGCTGCCTGGGCCCCATGGCACTGCCAGCTGGGGCAAAGCTGGCGCTGCACGCCCCAGGATGTGCTGGTGAGCAGTGGCCATGATGCTCCTGTGCAATGGGGCTGGGCTGGCCAGACAAGGCAAGCACCAGCCCCAGTCTCTGCATCTGGCTTCCCTGCCTGGCTGTTCAATCTGGAGTCATGCAGGCAGCATCAGTGCAGGAACAGCCTTTATTAAAGCAAAATAACCTACAAAAATATAGATACAGCCCGTGCCCCAGGCCTGATCTGGCCAAGGAGGAACAAGGCTCCTGCCCAGGGCAAGGACTAGCTCAGCCACACGGAGCCTTTGGCCACGGGGGTTGATACACCCAACTCAGGGGGCCAGGCCTGTTCCCAGCCCCAGGGTCACTCTCCTCCTCCTTACAGCAAGTGTTGCTCCCACAGGCAGAGGTTCCCTCCCAGCACAGCGCGCAGCTGCCCCAGTCCTGTCCTGGGCCAGGGCACACGGTGTGGCGGGGCTGTCCCCCGCAGAGGAGCTGCAGGCGCAGTGCTGCTCCCCGCAGAGGCTTCTGCAGAGGGGCGCAGCGTGGGTGCGGCCGGCGCGAGGGCTCTGCCGCGCCTGGCAGCGCTGGGGGGTGACAAACGTGGGCACGGCAGAGACGAGCCCTGCTGGCGTGCGTGGGGGTGGCCACGGGACCTTCCTGTCTCCGGGCAGGGCACTCACTGTTCCTGCGTGCCCCAGGAGATGTAGTCGGGGCGTGTGGCTGCGTGATACTCATCGATCAGCTGCTGCACGATCTCCCGGGAGTTGTCCAGCTCGTCGAAGTTGTCCTTGAAGATGTCCTCCTTGCGGAACTGCTCCAGGAAAGCCTCTCGCTTGCGCAGTTTGTCGTACTGCCGGCACGTCCGCTCGAACAGCTGCGGGGCAGCGCTGGGTCAGGGCAGCTCCCCAGGGACCCTTCCCAAGAGAAGGGCACCTTGGCCAGCAGGACTGATGGGAGAGACCTGAGCCCTGCTGGGAGCCACCCACCCCGTCCCTGGCTTCGTGACAGACCCAGACTGAAGAGACACAATGTCTGGGGCTGCAGGGCCCGGCGTGGCCAGGGAAGGCACTCACCGAGGAGATGTTGGTGTGGTTTGCCATCATGAGCCCGCTGACGCGGTGAGCGGACGGCAGGTAAGGGGACTTGCGGGACAAAGCCACCTGGATGCTGGCAGGGCCCCAGGGGATGAAGTTGGCCAACTTCCTCTCCCGGATCCGCTGCAGACTCTTGTGAACCTGGTGGGATGAGAAAAGCAAGGGGCAGCAGGGTGAGGGACAAAGAGCTTGGCTGCAGCAGACCCAGGAGCTGCTCCTCACAGGACATACAGCCATGGGAAGGTGGATTTCAGCTGGACTGCAGCCTTTCCATGAGGCCAGAGCCCAAACAGCAGCAAGCTGAAGCCAGCACTGCCTAATCTCACCCCAGGATCCCTGCACAGACAGTGACCATGCTCTTCCCTGGGCCACACCATGGCCATCAGTACCTGAACAGCCACAGAAACTCACCTGTGTAGGATCCACCTCTCCCTGGATGATGTTGAGGATGGCGATGTAGCAGTGGTTGGTCTGCCTGTCTCGCCCTGTGGACACCATCACGTTTTTAGGCTGCAGCAACCTTCTCATCACGTCCAGGACTGTGGTTTTCCTCACACTGGCCACCTGCACAGGCCAGCCAGGCGTCAGAGGGAGCAGGTGTGCTGCTCCCTGCCCTCCTGCTGCCTGGTACACACACACACAGGAGCAGGGGGCAGCTAGACAGAGATGCCCTCATGCCAGGGATGGAGTCACATGCACAGCCACATGCAGGATAGGGAAATCCCAACACCACACAACAGGCACAGCCAGGCCACGAATTGGAATGTCAGTGGAGGCCCCAGCATGGAGGCTGTCTGGCCCCCACCCTGCAGCACAGCAGGGGCTGGGGGTGAAGCTCAGCTGGGAACAGAAGGACAGGAATCTGTTTTGTGTTGTTGCTGTCAAACATGAGTCCTGCCAAACGTGTCCCACTGCCAGGCAGGGAGCAGAGGGGGTTCAACAGGAAAGGGGGTGTTCCCCACTGCATTCACTCCCCACCTTGCCCAGCTCTGAGCCATGGGCAGCCTGACCACTGCCCTCCCCAAGTACTGTTGGTGCTTTGCCCAGTTGCTACTGGCCAGGGGGGCCACAGCCAGGACCAGCATCTGGACTGCACACAGCAGGGACAGCTGGGTGAGGTGGCACCCCCTCCTGCACTGGTTGAGCCATTGGCTGAGCCCTTCCCACACTCCTCCCTTGGAGGACAGATCACACACTGATACCCTTTTCAGAGCCAGCAGTTTTTCAGATTTGCTTCTCTGAGAAACATCCTGAGGAAATGCACACAGGGAGAGGAGAAGAGCAGCTGTTAGTTCCTGCCAAACCGCTGTGCAGATGGCCAGTGCAGGTGAGCACCTCCCAAAAAAGAACTGCCCTGTTGGCACTGAGGGCTGGGGGGCACCAGCTAGGGATGAGCCAAACGCAAGCAGCAGCATTTGAAATGCTGAGGGGTGGCAAATTCGCTCTCAGGAAGGGGCTGACACCTGTAGCCCATCGTCAGTGACAATGAGCACCAGTGTTTGGACCCAAATTGCCCAAGCTGATGGCTCAGGGGAGTGTCAGGACTGGCAGGGCCACTCTCCTGTCTTGCTCTGGTCATTGCTAAGGGTGGCTTTTGGCAGTCCTGACCCCAAGGATGTCCGCAGCCACCCTGATGCATGCAGCAGGTAGCCTGGCACAGGCACAACTGCCTGCTCACCTCTGATTCACTGCACATGCGGCAGCCACGCGGCGTGAGCACGTGGGCCTGGGATTTGGGACGTGCAGTGACAGCTCAGGCTGGGACGGGGCTGACAGATGCTGCAAGGTGAGTGTGGCAGCTTCTCTGCCCTCGGGGATGGGAAGGAGAGCCTGGGGCTGCCTTACCGACTGGTCGGTGGTGAGTGGCGTGTACCCCGTCATGAGGAAGTGCAGGCGGGGCGTGGGGATCAGCGAGGCGATCAGCCCGATGAGGTCGTTGTTCATGTACCCGGGATACCTGAGCGTGGTGGTGCTGGCAGACATGATGGTGGACACCTAGGGGAGGGGACAGGGTCAGCAGAGGGTCACCAAGCCTGTCAAAACCTGCCTCAAGTGGACATGCCCAGGGAAGCTGGGAAGCCTGGAAGGGCACAGAACCCTTGCTCGCAGCTCCAGGCTGCCCACCCTTGAGCCCAGCCCATGAAGCAGGGTCAGACTGAACTGAACACAGTAGGAAAAGCCCATGCTGGCCTCTCCTGAGGGAAGTCCTTTCTCACCAGCTGGTTGATCTGCGAGAATGACGGGTTCTGAATGTGCAGCCGGTCTGTCGCGATCCGATTCAAGGCTGTGTTGTCCAGAACCACCTGCAAGAGAAACCTGCCTCCATGAAGGGCCCCTGAGGCAGCTGAGGAAGGGCAGTCCTGGCCATGGTGTCCCAGGGCACTGGTGGTCCAGCAGAGGCCCTGAGTGGAGCCGTCTGCACAAGTGGCAGACACTCGAAACCACAAGCTGACTCATCTGTGGCACGTAACCGACACCGTCAATGGAACCTCTTCCCTCCCTCCTGGCTGTGCTCCCCATGCTCTCCCAAAGAGCTCTGCCCCTGGGCCAGCACTGCCCAGCACTGTCAGTTCCAGCAGCTGCAGAGCAACTGCTCCTCCCGTGCCACATGCAGGGACCAGCTGTGGGGAATGAGAGGCATCTTGATCAGACCTGACCAAAGGCCCCGGTGCAGGCTGAAGGTGCTGCTTGGCTGGGGATGTTGTGGGTGCTGGAAATGACACAGGCAGAGGCTGCAGCACAGCTACACAGCCACTCCTCACCCCCTTGGGAAGATCTGCTGGATCCAAGGCAGAAATGCCAGGCAGCTCTGCAGGTGTTAGCACCAGTCAGGGTCACTGGGGCCAATCTGCTTGGCCCTTCTGTTTGGAGTGCTCATTGATGCACCTGGGGCTCGTGGGCACTCGGTGCTGCTGCAGTGCTGGCTCCAGGACGGGCTGCACTCCTGAGCTGTGGGGACAGGACCATGTCCCCAGGGCTGGCTGCACCACAGGCCTCTTACCACACAGTCAGCATTCTGGGTCAGCCTCTTCAGTGTCAGCAGAGAGTTGTACGGCTGGACCACAACATCGCTCATCTCGTCCTGGTTTGGGAACACTGAGTAGGTCTCCACCAGTTTCTTGGGATACCTAGTGAGAAGGGCAGCATCTCAGGGGTTAACACCATCAAGCTGCACTCTCCCCTCCCACAGGCTGCCTAAGCAGTCTCCAGGGCTCAGGACAGGGTGAGTCACCAAAGCTGCAGCCAGAGTGGCTCCCAGGGAGGGAGAGAATGTGTCCCAGCAATGCCTACCCCAGCAGCATAGGAGCCGGCTGCCAGAGGAGCTACAGGGAGGCTGAGCCATCCACAGGCTGATTAAGCAGCTGCTCACAAGTCTTTTCAAGAGGATGCAAGCTGAAACAGGCCAGGATGGCAGCTCACAGCCTTCAGCCAGAGCCTCCCACCCTCCCCTGCACTGTCAGGGTGTCTGCAGGCAGCTGCCTGATAACAACGGCCGAGGGAAGGCAGAGCTTGGACAGAACGAGTCCAGTTTCAGAGCCTCTGAAGTCCCCAGGCGTATCAGGAGCCCGCCCTCTGCAGGCAGCGTGCCAGGGATTGCACAAGGCAGTGTTTGGGTGGGGGTGGTGGCTCTGAGTCAGCGCTCTCCAGCTCTTGCTCCGGGCAGGCTGCCCAGGCTGGGCCAGGCACTGCGGTGTGGCAAGGGGACAGGGCTGTGCTCACCTGTCATTCAGCCTCTCCAGGAGGTACGAGCCCAGCCCAGAGCCTGTTCCACCAGCGATGGAGTGGCAAAGCACAAAGCCCTGGAAGGAAGCAGAAGGCAGGTGCTGAAGGTGAAGCTCAGCCCCAGAGCAGACAGTGTGTCACCCCCACTACCTCCAGCAGAGACCTGCCAGACAGGGCCAGAGCTCCCTGTGGCAGCTGGCAGCAAGGATGCAGCAGAGACTGAGCCCAGCTCCTGCAGACCCCAGCAGCAGCCACGGCTCCCCAGGCCACTCCTGCCCACACAGTGGGATCTACATCTCTGCACACCCCATAAAATGCAACAGCTGCTTGGGAGCCTCCAGGATTCCTCCCACCCAGAACAGGATTTGGAATAGCTCCAATGTCACCTCCAAGGTTCAGTCCATCACAGGAAATGGAGCTGCACGTTCTCAGCCCTTTCCTGGGTCCTCCACACCCCTCCCTGCTTCCAGAATGACTGAGGCCAAGCTCCCACTGCCTGAGTCCAGGGCAGCTCCCACCTGCTCAACTCCCACAGCAGCTGCTTGAATCTCCTGCCAGCTTGTTTTGGTGACATCCTCCCTTCCCCTGCTGCCATGTGACAGTCTGACATGAACACCCAGCAGCCGTGTCTGCCTGCACACAGACATGTCACATGGACAGTGTAAAGAAAAATACCCCACAAGAAAACAGTCAAGAAAGAACTTCTGGGGCAGGTTGGGAGGAGTGGGAATGGACAGACCTGTCCCTAGATCCTTTCTCTATGTGTTCTGTGCTCAGTCCCAGAAGGACACTGAGCAACTCTGTGCCCACTAGAGCACTGAGTCTAACCTCACAAAGAGCAGCCTGGCTGGGAAAACACCAGGCAGGACCACTGGATTGAAATCCCTTGTTTACTTACTTCCAAACTGTCACTGCCATCAGCCTCTCTGTCTATTATGTCAAAAATATCTTCATGGATCTTTTCTCCCTGCAAGAGAGATCAGGATTGGTTTTGTTCCTTTCCCACAGAACACAGAGAAGAGCTGCTCAAACTTGGTGTGAAGTCAAGACTGGCACTGTGCTGCTGTGCCCAGGGTGCCACAGGAGGCAGGGACACAGTCCCAGGGACATCAGTCCCTGCCAGTGACGAGGTGCTCTTCAGAAACTGGGGCTGAGCTGATGTGAGGCAGCCAGGACAAAGCCCCAGGCCTGGTGGGCTGCCCTGTGTCTCACCCAGCAGCACTAGAGCTGGTACCTGTGAGAAGCCACTGGCCCAGTTGTTGCCAGCTCCCCCTCCATGCTCAGACAGGTAGATGTTCTCTGGGTTGTAGAGGTTGGCGTAAGGGGAGTTGAGGATGGAGTGGATGACGCGGGGCTCCAGGTCCAGCAGCACGGCCCGGGGGATGTAGTGCTCATCATCTGCCTACAACAGGAGGGAGCAAGAGGATCCTCACGCTGCTGCAGCTCGGTGCCACTTCCACAGCCAGATCGTGAGCTACCCCTGGCTGCAGGTGAGCCCCACATGGTGAGGGGGAAAGGCTGGTCCTGTGCATCCTCAATGCAGCCTCTCTGTGCCCCAGAGCACTCCCAGCGCGGGAGGGGGGGGACTCCTGGTGCTTACATAAGACACTATCTACGGCAGCCACAGCCTCGTGCCTCTGCTCCGCCTCCACAGCGCTGCACTGGCAGACCGGGAGCGCAGGCGGGAGCCCGGAGCGGGCTATAAACAGGAGCCTGGGCTGAGCCGCCGCTCCCACCGGCACAGGCAGCGCCCCCGGGGCTGTGGGGTGCCCTGCACGGGCACAGACAGCCCGGCTGTGTCTGCCCGGCCACGGAGCCCCGCGGGGACCAGGGCAGCACACCCCGAGCGGTGTGCCCGCTCCACGGCCCGGGGCTGCCGGTACCTGGTAAAAGAAGACGTCCTTGCGGTCGGTGCCCTCGGTGGCGAACTCTTCCACGATGCCCTCGGGGCTGATGCCGTGCTCGGCGCAGAGCTGCTTCCAGAACTCGAACCCGACTGCGGGGAGGCGCGGTCAGACGGGCCGGGCAGCGGGACCGGGACCGGGGCAGGGCCCGGAGCGCCCCGGTCCGCAGGCCCCGCCCCGCCCGCCTCAGGCCCCGCTAACCGGCCCCCCCCACAGCATCCCGACCGCGCCCGGAGCGCGCTCCCCCAGGCCCGGCACGGCCGCGGCGCGCTCACTCTGGTTGCCGCACTGGCCCAGCTGCAGGGTGATGATCTCCCGCGGCATCGCGGCCGAGGCTCCGCTCCGCTCCGCTCCGCGCCCCGCCCGCCGCCGGGACCGCCGCGTCTCCCGCCGGCGCCAACGGCACTGCGCCTGCGCGCTGCCCGCTTCCGGAGCAGAGCCGCGCACCTCCGCCCGTGGCGGCGCCCTGGCAACGCGCGTGCGTCCCGGCGGGAGGTGCCGGCCGCGCCTGCGCCAAGATGGCGGCGCCCAGTGCGGCGCTGCGGTCGGTGGCTGGGGGCCGCCATGGCTGCGGCGGGCGCGCGCGCGCGGCGGGCGGGCGGATGTTGACGCCGTGAGGGAGCGATGGCGGCGGCGGCAGCGGCGGCGGGGCCCGGGCCCGGGCCCGGCGAGCGGCAGCGGCGGGTGCAGGCGCTGAGCGCGGCACTGCGCTGCCGCCTCGGGCCCTACGAGCCCCTGCTGGGCGCCGTGCAGGCCGCGCTGGTGTGGGAGCGGCCGGGCCGCAGCGCGCTGTGCTGGGTGGCGGTGCACGGCCTGTTTTGGTGAGCGCCGGGGCTGCGACCGGGACCGGGACCGGGACGGGGCCGCTCGGTCGGGGGGTGCGCCACGCCGAGCCCCGATCGCCGGGGCTGGGGGGCTCGGGGGAGCTGCTCCCGGGAAGGGGCGGTCCGTAAGGGGCCGCGGGTTTGGTCCGTGTCCCGTTCCGAACAGGAGGGACCTGGGCGCGCTGGGTCTGCTGCAGCCCTGTTCCCGTGCTCTGCTGCAGCCCCGTCCCCGTGCTCTCCTTGTACCTGAGAGCATCAGACTAGCCGGGAAAACTCAGCGTGCTCTGTGTCAGGGGAGGGAGGGCAGCCTGCCTGGGACAGGAGCTGTACAGCAGGGCTGTCCCGGGAGAATTGACACGAACACACCAGGGTGACCCGGCAGCTGCCCCCGGGGCACGCTGTGTGGTGACTGAGTAGCAGAGGCTGAGTTTTCCCTCTGAGTGACTGGTTTTAGGTTGGTTTGTGTTACCCCTTTGTGTCTCACACAGATCTGGCCAGTACTGACTCATTGGTTTTTTTCCCCACAGGTTCTTTGCTTTGACTTCCCTTCGTTTGCTGTTCCTGATTGCACTTACCCTCATAGTAGTAGTGTGTCTAGACCAGTGGAAGCACAAAATCTGGCCAGAAATTGGTGGTAAGTTGCATTTTGAGCTCCTAGCAGCAAAATCAAGCCCCGTTTCCAGCCCCACAAGTACAGGCTCTGCACTGCCTGCAGTTACATTGTTAAGACTTTTGCTTTAAGGGTCTAGAAGCAGGCAAGAGTACTGCAGGCATGCTCTTTCTGGAGCTGGAAAGTTCTAACCTGTGTAAACACAAGTCCTTTTTGTGCTTGTGACACTGGTGTTTGTCTTGTAATCCTGAACCACAGGGTGTACGTGACCTAGTGCAGGTTTGAGACAGTGATTCACTTTCTGAGCATTCAGTACCAAAGTCAGAAATTGAAGCATATGTGGAACTCGTCTGGATTCCTCCTCAGAATCCATAATAATCCAGTTTAGGATGAAGACAAGTCCCAGCCTTGCTGTTGATCAGAGATTTCTCTGGGAGAAGAGGCACCTGAACGGCTGCTAATGAAGTTAGTTTTCAGTTCTCAGTAACCAAAGCAGTTGTGTCCCTCCTTTGTGACATTAATACACTGATGAACACCCCTGTTCCAAGCAGCTCGGGGTCCCTTGGCTTTGCATGGACAGGTCAGTTTGGAGCAGAGTGAGGGTCTGCATGTTCCCAGGGCTGGTTCCCTGACTAACCAGCAAGTTCAACTCCCAGCTTTCTGCTTCAATCCATGTTCTCTGTACTTCCTGGGAAGACATTAAAGCTTTCCTCGGTTTCAAAGCTTGGCTCAGGCTCCTTCTTAGGAGACAATGTCTATCCAGCCCCCTCATCTCTCTGATTTGATCTTTCAGGGTGGCTGGTACATCCCTTTCAAGTCCCAGCCTGGGTGAGAAAGTATCAAAAGACTTAAATCCCTGCTGCCTCCAGTCTGCAGGCTGCTCCTCCTCCCCAGCTGGTGTGAGCAGGGAGTGGGGGAGAGGGGAGTGGGCAGCCTCTAGTGTCCAACAAACACTGAGGAGCAACAGGGAGCCTCCTGCAGTCCTGTGCTGTCACACGTACACACTCAAGATTTGTTATGGAGCGATGCGTCTCCATCCTGTAATTACAGTTAATGTCTTTTCCAGGTGTTCCCCAGCTCATTAAAGCTTTACTTAAATCCCAAGAGCTAAGCATTCCCATGGCAAATTCCTTGCAACTAATGTAGTGTCTGTTCTTAATATTTTAGTGGCGAGACCTGATGAATTAGACAATGAGAGGTAGGAAACTAATTGACTCCTCTGCTGTGATACTTTGCTGTGATTCTGTGTTGTTACCTGCACGTGCTTGGGATGTCGGCTCCTTTGGGTGAGGAGGAGTGGGAGAAGGGAGGAGGGAGCTGGGAGCTGCTAGAGGGAGAGCAGATGGAGACCCAGATGCAGTCAGGGCGGTCGTGAGTTGTTTTTGACTTGCCCAAGCCACTTTATGATACTTTGCCTTCATACCAGCCTCCAGATCCCTGCCTGATTCCCTGCCCCCTGAAGTTAGAGATGCTGCCTTAGGAGCAACTCCTCTTGTATGGGCCTCCTGTAGCAGGAAAGCAGCATTTCTGTGGGAATTAATGAAGTCTTCTGAGACTTGATAGGGAATATTTAACAGGCTTGTTCCAGCAGTTGTTCCTGCATAGTTATGATCTGACTGCAGCATTAATAATGGGTTGAGAAATGCTGAGGTGTTGCCTCACTGCTCACACCTGCCTCTCTGGGCACACCTTCCTGCTGCCACAGCCAGCCTGTGCTGGATGTCAGCTCCTGATTAAACCACCTGAGCTGGTGCCAAAGGACAATTACCTTTATTCATTTTTTTTAAGAGGCCCAAGCACAAAAGGAATTGCTCTTTCTAACCTTCAGGTACTCGTGACTAGCATTTAAGCAGCACTAATAAAACTGACCAGTTCAAGGCCTCCAGAGTAACTGGGTATATGAAGTGAGGTGCAAGGCTGCTTCTAGGCTCTCATGCTCAACACTTGGAGGCTGCAGTTGACCAGATAAACACAGAAAAAGTAAATGGATTCACTTGATTTGCCTCTGCACTGCACACTCCCTCCAGCAGCATGGAAGCTAGTCCAGGCCATTGACTGAAATTCCTGCTCCTCAGCTGCTGTGGGAGCACTGGGATGCTGCTAGAGGGGCTGTAGATGAACTGCTTTGGGCAGGGCACTGCTTGGAGGGCAGGTGACCCTCACCTCTAGAGCTTTGTGCTGGGCGGGAACAGAAAGAAGCATTGATACAAATATTTGTAACAAGGGTCTTCAACCCTGACACTGATGCAGCAATGTCTGTTCCCAAATTCTGCCTTCACTGCAGCTGGGGATACGTCCACCCTCGGCTGCTCGGAGTGCCAGAGCTCTGTCATCATTTGGCTGAAGCATGGGTGACTGGGACCAACTTCTTAAGTAACCTCTTCGTTTTCAAGAGGCAAAGTCCTGGCAAGGTAAGAATGTATGGTCTTCAGAAATAACCTGTTTGGTGTGGAGCCTCTGCTGACCACGAGGATCCTCCTGTGCTGGCATCCAGCACTGGCTGAACATGTTCCTGGATGGGAGGTTGCCACGGGAGGTCTCCCACAACACCTATAAGCTGGTGGGGAAGAGTGGAAAGCACAGGCAGAATAATAAGGTTGTGGTGGAGGGAGGAGAAAGTGAATGCCAGTGTGTGGATTGCAGCACTGAAGTGAGAGCATGGCTGCTCCTTCTGTAGGTTTCTGGCTTTTGAAGTGTCTATCAAACTTGTCTGCTCACTTGGTTTTAACAGTTTGAGAAAGTGTGTCGATCTTTTTCTTTCTTGTTTTTTTTTGAGTTTATGGAAAGGGAATCCTGTAACACTGTGATACTGCCCTTGTCCTCGTCATCTTGAAGAGCTCTCTTGTTTAGGCTCTTCCTTGCTTTTGGTGTCCCTGCGTTGGGAAGCTCCTCTTGCCCTGAGGCAGGAGGCTCAGGGCCTGTGGCTCTGAGGACACACACCCCTCTGTCTGTGCTCACTCTGGAGCAGGTGGTTGGACATGAAGGCTTCACCCTCCTTGGAACAATGACCAGACCCAGAATTTGCAGAGACTTAGATGGTCAAGAAGTGAGTGAACCTGCTGCTTAACCCTGGAAACTCACTGTCTCCCATGTCTTCAGTTTTGCCTTCTAGTGTGTGGAGTGTTCACTTTCCTGGCTGTCCTGGGCCGGTACATCCCTGGGCTCTTGCTCTCCTACTTGCTGTGTAAGTAAATCTCTGTGCCAATACTGACTTACATGTGAAAAGAGATGAGTGGGTGCCGAATGTCCGAGCAATGGGGCTCAAAAGGAAAGCTTGTATGAATGGCTTTAAAGTCTAAAATGATACATTCTGCAAGGAATGTGATGGTTCTTGACCAGGACTCAAAGTCTGGTCTGGAGAGAACATGTTTGAGTGCTTAGCAGTTACAGATCAGAGCACTAACAGGTTGGCCTCTCAATTTTGTTAAATTGGCAGAGGCAGTGGCAGCTGTTCTAACAACACTGCCCTCAGTGCTCAGATCTGCCGTGCTCTGTGTGTTGTGCTGCATCAGGAAACGGGCAGGATGTTTGCCAAGCAGCATCCTGAAGAACCTTCTAACCCACATTCCCACTCACTGCAGTGCTCCTGGTCCTGCTGTGGCCCCTGGCCGTGTACCACAGGCTGGGGCAGCGCATGTACCTGCGGCTGGAGCCGGTGCTGCAGCGGCTGGACTTCAGAGTGCGGGGATACATGATAGCCAGGCAGCGTGAGAGGCAACGTGAGTGCTGTGCCCCAGGCTTTCACACCTTCATCTTTGGTACCTGAAAGGGGCTGTGAACACAGGCTCCAGCCTTGGTGGGCGGTAGGGCTGCATGTCTGGCATGGCAAATTCTTGGAACTGCCTAGGGAAGAGAGAGAGGCAGTTCCGCCTCTGCAGCCACCTCCCAGGAAGCAGCTGCTGTGGGCTTTTCACAGCACTGAGCTGCTCCAGTTCTTGGCTGCCAGAGCTGTGTGTTCCCTGTTATGGAAAAAGAAGGGAAGGCTCTGTGCGAGGGAGTTCTAAACATGTTCATCTCAGCAAAAACCCTGCTACAGCAGTCAGAAATGATCATGGCTCTGCTGTGGAACAGAGCTGGCTCTGCTCTGTTAGGTGCTGTTTGGGGTTTTCTGGTCCTGCTCAGAGCCCTGTCCCAGCAGCAGTAACAGCTTTGTGTCTGGTTTCTGACAGTGCGTGGCCGGGCCCTTGGTCAGGAGGCCACGGACGATGGGAGTGACAGTGAAGAGGAGCTGGCTGCGTTCTGCCCCAAGGTAATGGAGCCTCTGGGAGAGGGAAGAGCTCAGCTGGAAAGAACAAACCACACTGTGGGGACATGCAGCATCTGGCTGTGTATCAGCACAGTGTAGCTGAGTGATGGGAGAGCAGATGAGGACACTGTCCTTTCAGATAGGTCTTTCCCATTCTGTCCCACTAAAGAATGTTCAGAGCTGCTTGTGCCAGCTGCAGTCTCCTAGGCTGTAAATGTGAATGAGCCTCAGGTACCAGTCTCCTGTGAGGGCCAGGTTTAGCTGGTGGCCATTCCATCATCTGTTTTGTCTTGAGACATGGGGTAAGCTTTCTAGTGCTGATGTTTTCAATTTTATCTTCTATTTCAAAGCTGGATGACTCCATGGTGGCTAAGGAACTGACCATCTCTGACTCAGAGCATTCAGATGCTGAGGTTTCCTATACTGAAAATGGGATGTTTAACCTTTCAAGGGGCCAGACTCCCCTGACAGAGGGATCAGAAGGTGAGAGGAAAGAGGCAGCTTCTGGAAGGTGTGGAATGCCAAGCAGGCGCCAGTGTGATGGGTCAGAGGGAGGATGTGTTACCTCCCATCGTTGATGTCTGGCTGTTTGATGTCAGCCTTGCTGCTGGAAATGAGCTGCAAGTGCCTGTTCTGTTCAGAACAGAAGCTTCCTCCTTCATTCCTGTGGTGCTTGAGTGGAGCGAGGGCAGCAGCTCTGCAAAGGCAGATCCGGCTCTGCCAGTCTGGCTGTGGGTGCTGGTGCTCCCCTCCAGCAGGTGGCTGCGAGTGAGCTGGGAGGTCAATGGGATCTCAGCAGTTGGGATGGGGGCAGGGAGAGGTTGAAGAGTCTGTGAGTGCCCAACAGTCCATCCAGGGCAGGTGCTGGGTGGGTGCTGGCAATTAAAGCACTTTCTCCTCTTCCAGATCTGGATGGTCACAGTGACCCAGAAGAATCTTTTGCCAGGGATCTCCCTGACTTCCCTTCCATAAACCCAGAAGCAACTTGCATAGATGATGAGGATGACACCAGCATTGGGATCCCGAGCCTGGCGTACCGCTCACAAGGGACAGAGGATCTGCAGCTCCCATACGAGCAGGAGGAATTTGGCACGCTGCCATCGGTGCAGAATCTCACCAACAACATCGCTGGCTTTGTCACCAGGGGCATGATCCAGCTGGCACTGTCAGGAGGAGCCCCTCAGCCAGGCTCCTCACGCAGCACCAATCCCCAGAGAGGGGCAAAGACTCACCTCAGAGCAGCCAGTTCAGACTTGGACACTGATGCTGAAGGGGATGACTTTGAACTGCTGGATCAGTCCGAGCTGAACCAGCTGGATCCCACTGGCTCCCGGGGCCAGTAAACCATCCTGTCACTTCCCTCTGGTTTTCTATTGCGCATCATGGAGGGAATCCTAGAAGGAAAAGCCTTGCACAGTTCTCTCAATCGTCTCCTGTGAGTCAGAGTGATGTGACAGCCAGTCCTGGCTGGGTGCACCACTGTGACTTGTGACCCTGTAGCCTCGCTTGGATTTTAAAATAAAGGACACTGGCAATCTGTAGGGAAGAGGCGTTGATGGGATAGCTCCACAATCACCCTGCACTGTCTGACAGGATGCTGCCTGCTCCAAACTTTCTCTAAGACAATAGATCTGGTGTCTGCAGCTCTCAAGTCCAGTGGGACTGACAGCATCACCAGGGACAGTTGTGCACTGAGTTCTGATGCTGAAGTGTAACCAGGGGAACAGGACTGAGCCCCTCAGATGTGGTGTCTGGGACTCACTGCTGTTCTGTCTCAGACAGCTGTTCCCTGCTCCGAATATGTGCACAAATCCAAGTCTTCTCTCCCAGCAATATCCAACTCCAGGTGGAACCAAGCCCCTTGCTCCATTGTGGATGTTGTGCAGCCACAATGTTTTCCTTGCACTGGCTGCTCCCTCGGCTCCAGCTCCTGGTGATGCTGTTTTGTAAGAGCTCAATGGCAATAAGACATCTGCTGAGACCACCAGACCGCCTGCAAGAACATCCACGTGTAGCCCCTGCTCTTGTGTTGCTTTTCTGAACTAACAGCCTTTGTTAACAGCCAACTAACACTTTGCTAGAAACCCCTGTGCTGCTCCAGTGCGATCCCGTGGGCGGGGGCCGGGGCTGCGCGTCCCCCGGCAGTTTTCCTGGAGGAAGGAGGAGGTGGAGCAGGGCTGGCAGGGCGGTGGTGTCCCCTGGGCCCACCCTGCTCCCTCCAGCCTTGTGCAGGCAGAGCCCAGCAGTGGGAGCCGACAGGGACAGCAGCCCGGACCGCCAGACTGAGGAGGTCGCGCCTGCCGCGGCCCTGTGAACAAACCAGCAACCCCCAGGGAGAGCCACCCGCCTCTGCCCACCGAGCGCCCCCGGTACTTTTCCTAAGCCATAGACCCGGTTCTGATCACGTTTGTGCAGCCAAGAACGTACCTCGTCAGGGACCCCGTTACCGGCTGCTCGTTGTCTGACTCTGCCTATCCCACTGCGCCGGCCGTGCCGGGGCTGAGGTCGGGGGCGGGGGGGCGGCCTCATCCGCGGAGGGGAGGTCGGTAACGGGTTGTTCCATACGGGCTGCAGCCCCTTCGCTGGCCGCCGCCGGTGCAGAGGTGGGGGGGCGAGGGGGCTGCGCCTCTCACCCCGCGGCGGGAGCGCCGGTGCCGCTCGGTGAGTGCCCCTCCCCCCGCCGGTCCGGCCCTGCCCCAACCCCGCCCCGGGCCGCGCGCGGGCCCCGTTCCCGCGGGGGGGGCGGGCCGGTACCGGGCGGCGCGCGCCGCCCCCGCCAATCACAGCCCGGCCCTGCCCTCGCCGCCATTGGCGGGGAGCGGGCGGCGCGCCGGAAGTGCGCGAGCGGCGCCGAGCGGGAACCGAGCGCGGTTGGAGAGCCGGGCCCGCGGGATGAGCAAGGGGCGCGAGGCCGCGGCGGGCGGTGAGTGCGGGAGCGGCGGGAGCGGCGGGAGCGGCGGGGCAGCGCCCGGCGGCCGCTGCGGCACCGGGAGGCCGCGCTGACCGGGGCTGGTCCCGCAGGAGGCGCCAGCGCTGTCCTGCTGCGCTACCTGCGGGAGCAGAACCGCCCGTACAGCGCCCAGGATGCCTTCGGGAACCTACAGCGGGAGCACGGGCTGGGCAAGGCGGTGAGCAGGGCCGGGCCGGGCCGGGCCGGGCCGGGCCGGGGCGGGGCGAGCCCGGGCCCGGCTGACGCCGCGTCCCGCAGGCCGTGGTGAAGGCGCTGGAGCAGCTGGCGCAGCAGGGCCGTGTGCGGGAGAAGGTCTACGGGAAGCAGAAGATTTACTTCGCTGACCAGGTGAGCCCCGGCCGCCGCCGCCCGCTGGCCCCGCTGGCCCCGCAGCCCTGACCCGCCGCTCCCCGCAGGAGCAGCTCCCGGCCGCCAGCGATGCGGAGCTCCGCGGGCTGGACGGGGAGATAGCCGCTCGCTCCTCCCAGCTGCAGGCGCTGCAGCAGAGCTGCCGGCAGATGGAAGCGGGTGAGTGAGCCTGGCCGGGCAGCCCCGAGCCACCGCGGGGTCCCCGCGGGCACGGGCAGCTGTGCCCCGCTGCCGGCTGGCAGCCCGGCCGGTGATCGGTGCCACCTTCCCAGAGCTGAAGGACTTGAACAGCTCCATGCCAACACCTGAGATTGCCAGGGAGATCGAGGCACTGAGGAAGGACTGTGCCAGTTACACGGAGAAACTGGAGAGGATTAAATCTGCTACCAACCATGTGACTCCAGAGGAAAAAGAGAAGGTGAACAGCTGCCGTGTCTGAACCGGGGGCCAGCCTAGGCTGGGTCTCTGCCAGGATCCAGCGCTCCCCTTGCAGGCGTTGCTTGCCCGGGGCGGCTCTGACGCGGTGCTGTTGGCAGGTGTGCCGGGAGCAGCAGCTGTACCGCCGCGAGTGGCGCCGCAGGAAGCGCATGGTACCGCCTGGGCTGCGGGTGGGCGGTGACGGCCCCGCTGGGAGCGCTGCCCACAGCCCTCTGCGTGCCCTGTCTCGCCAGGCCACCGAGCTGCTGGATGCCATCCTGGAGGGGTACCCCAAGAGCAAGAAACAGTTCTTTGTAAGTAGCAAGGCTGGGCCCTGCCCAGGGCTGCTGAGCCAGAGCCTAAGCCTGGTCTGATCTCGGTGCCGTGCAGGAGGAGGTTGGGATAGAGACAGATGAGGACCACGGCGTCGTGCTGCCAGCGACCGTGTGAGGTGCTGGGGGAGCCTTTGTTCTGGGGAGAAGCTGCTGCAGAGCTGCCTCTGAAACTCAGCTGTTGGGTTGTTCTCTCTTGTTGCAGCACTGGGGGCCTGCCCTGTGTATTTATTTGTTTTTGTTTAAAAATGTTTTGCAGTTGGAAGGGTGGTGGGTGGGAGTAACTTGGCATTGGCCCTCTCCTGCAGTGGAATGTCATTTTTTCCTGCCCCACAGTGCACAGAGCTGCCTGGCTGGGGTCTGATGTGGCTGAGGGGACATGTGGGGGCACTGGTGCTGTGTCCTGGTGTTCTGGTAAGGAAAGGGAGCCAGGGACTGTCTGGGCTGCAGAGCTCTGTGTTCCAGCTGCTTTCTGCTCTGTGCCTGAGTGGTCACGGGAGAATATGATCCATTAAACACCAGGATTTTGGTTCAGCCATTAAACACCAGGATTTTGGTTCAGCTGCACATCCCTGTGGTGTTTGTCTCTTCAGAGGGTGTCAGGGCAGGGCTTAGGCCCTGAGGAGTGGGGAGGGCAGGAGCCAGGAGAGGGTAACCTGAGCCACAGGGGCTGGAATGGACTTCTGAAAACTACCAGCTCTAGGGCACAGCTCCAGGAACTCAGCATCAGAAAAATCATTAAAACATTCAGCGAAATTTATTTAATTACTTTTCACAATAGAAAAATACGTCACTTTCGCGTGTGAGGTCCGTAAAATTCCACATTCTCTTCCCAAGAAGGCAGGAGGCAGTGCTCCCTCCTCAGTGCTGGAAAAACTGCCTGAAATAAACATTCCCTGGATGTGCCCCTGGAGCAGGAGCACAAACATGGTTATGGAGAACAAACCCTGCTGCTGGCAGCACCCTGGTCCCATCACTGTGGACAGTGACCACCCCTCACCCAGGCAGAGCTGTGACCCAGACTGGGCATGGGACAGGGTCAAACATGTCCCTGAGAGCAGCTGCTTTACAGCTGGCACAGGCAGTGCTTTGGGACCATTTCAAAATTTATAAAAATAAAGATCAAATGGAGGCTGGTCACACAGGTGTGTGTGTGTGTATAGAAGTTCTAAGGAGGAGCAGCAAGCACACATGCAGCTACAGCTGCAGAACTTTACTGTGCAGTACGGCCACAGTTTCTGAAAAGGAGATGTGTTCCAGCTCTTGCAGGAACTTCCTGTGCTCATTCCCAGGGATCCATGGCTGCAGCAGCATTTGAGGTTCATCAGGGCCCTAGCATGTGCTGCCAGGGCCACAGCTCCCAGCTCTTGATGGGCTCATCCTGCTGCCAGCACTGCCAGGCTCCCCCAAAATGCAGTAGCTGACTCAAAACAGCTGCTACAGATGGGCAGGGGACAGCCCAGTGGGTCAGGGAAAAGCATTTCCTACTGCTGTACCAGAAACCCATCGTTTTTAGTATGCATTTGTCACAATTCCCCACGCTGGGGAGAGCAGGGCTGTCACAGGCCTGAGGGCACAGGCTGGAGCTGCTCTGGGATCAGCTCTGCAAGGAGAGTCGGTGGCACAGGCAGCACCATGGCACTGCCTGAGCCAGAGACTCTGCCCCCCACCTTCTGCTCCACACCACCTTTCCCTGCCCTCCTGCCCAGTCCCTGCAAAGATTTGGTGGCACTGAGTGGAGCAGCAGTGCCTGCACAGCCACCGCTGGCCTTCAGAAGGAATACAATAAATAATTCAGAGAACCTTAAAAACAGCCACAAGGGAGAGGTGCCTGTCACCCAGGCCCCTGGGCAGGAAGTGCCCTGTCCCCACAGGCACAGAAGTGGCACAGGAGGCTCAGTAGAGCTGTCTCTTCACCTTGTGCAGGACCCCGATGACAACGTCCCGCAGCGTCTGCGGCAGAGAGGGGACACGGTCAGTTGGTCTGGGGAGGGACAGCCACCCCTGTGCCACGGTCCCTGCCCCCTCAGCCATGGCACCAGCCCCCCTGCAGCCCTGCATTCACCTGGGGCTTGCAGTGCTCCTCAATCCAGCTGAAGACACATGCCGAGAGCTCCTGGAAACTCGTTACAGAGACTGAGGCATTGAAGGACTGGAACAGGGCGTCCATGATGCCTTGGAAAACATTGAACTTCACCTCGTCAGAGACCTGGTTCTTCCCCTCGTTCGGGTTGTCCTGGTGAGCTTTCACAATCTGCTCATAGTTCCTGAAATGAGCACAGCACACCAAGGTCAGCAGTGAGGCCTCCACACTTGACTCTGAGCTGCCACTCCCAGCTCCTGCTCCCAGCTCTGAATTCCCACATCCAGCTCCCGCTCCCAGCTCTGAATTCCCACATCCAGCTCCCGCTCCCAGCTCCTGCTCCCAGCTCTGAATTCCCACATCCAGCTCCCAGTCCCAGCTCTGAATTCCCACATCCAGCTCCCGCTCCCAGCTCTGAATTCCCACATCCAGCTCCCAGTCCCAGCTCTGAATTCCCACATCCAGCTCCCGCTCCCAGCTCTGAATTCCCACATCCAGCTCCTGCTCCCAGCTCCTGCTCCCAGCTCTGAATTCCCACATCCAGCTCCAGCTCCTGGTTCCAAGCTCCAGGCCTGTCCCTAGATGGAGAACCACTGCAGAACCCTGCAAGAATGTAAGGGAGCAACAGAAGTAGAAAGGGCATGACCCCAACAGCTCTTCCCTTACACTTTCATGATCTTCAAGGCCATCACATCTTTCCTGAGGGTAGTAACTTCCTCCTCCTGCTTTTTCTTTTCCTTGTGCAGGAACTGGATGTAGTCGATGGCTGAGCATGAAAACACAGAGTGAGGACTTGGTAGCACACGAGGGCCCCCAAGATCCCCACAGGAGATGCCTGAGCCAGGGCACCATCAGTTCCCACTGACCCAACTCTCCAGGGGAAGGTGGGTGCGTGCAGGAGAGCAGCACCCGAGCTCCCCAGAGCCTCATCACACCAGAAGGTACTAAGGTGCTGAACTTTGCCCTGCACACCTCTGTAGGGAGGAGGTTTGGGGGTTGATAGCACATCCTTCCCTCCCACCCTCAGGACTCACTTTTCTGGAGGACGATGGCCTTGCTCAGCTTCTGTGAGCTGATGGAGAAATCCTGCTGCTCACAGGTGGGGACGATGGCCTGCAAGTCATTGTAGCCTTTCTGCAGGGAAGCAGAGCCACAGAGTGTGGGCTCATCCTGTGACAGCAGGTGCACACCCAGCTCCCCCAGCACAGCCCCTCAGAGCCAGGGCAGCTCCCAGCACACACACATGCAGGGAGGGCAGATCCAGCAGCAAAACAGAGAAGTGCTGGAAGAGCTGGGTGCTGGAGCAGGCTGGGAGCAGCACTCCAGCCCTGCCTGCTGCCTCTCGCCTCACCTTGATGGCATCCCGGCGTTTCTGCTCGGCCTGGGTGTGCGCCCGGCGCCGCTGGTCCTTGTACGACTCCTTGTGGGGCTCCTGGTGGTAGTCACTGTCCTCATCGTCTGTGGGGACACAGTGTGACTGCGGGTGACGAGGCAGAGGCCCGAGGAGGGGCACAAGACAGCTCAAGGGATCACTACAGCTGCAGCCAGGCCCAGCACAGCCCCTACCCCAGTCAGCTACAGCAGGCTGGGCTGAAGAAAAGCCTTCCAAGGGGTCCCGGCAACACTTTCCCTCTCCTTGGGGAGCTGGGCAGGAGGCAGATGCTGGCAGCTCCCTTGGGAAGGTGTCAAAACCAGAGCGATTCTCGACTCCAAACCCTGCTGGAAACCCCAGAACCCTGATGCTGTTCCCACCACCTTCCTCCTCCTCTTTCTCCTCAGGATAGGAATGCTGCCCAGCCACACTCATTCCCTCAGTGCAGGGCAGACTGGCACACGCCAGATTCCCCAGCGAGCAGAAACACCCGGTCACAGAGCACAAACCCCACCTGTGTTGGGGACAGAAGAGGCACTGGTGGAGCCGATGCTGTTGGCTCGGGACACTATGCTGCCTTTCCGGGCATTTTCCATGAAGGGCGCTGCAAGAAGAGCGGCCCGGGGTCAGTGCCCAGCGCGGGTGTGACCGGGCGCAGGGACGTGAGGGCGTCCCCGGGCAGCCGCTGCCACCCGCGACCGGGGCTGGCGCGGCCCGGGCACCTACCAGAGTCCAGGCCATTGTCGCCGTAGGCCGCGTCCACCTGCGCGGGGCCGGCGGGCGGAGGAGACACGTCAGCGGGGCTGGGGCGGCGACCGCGGCCCGAGCCCCCGGGAGCTCGCTCGGGCCGAGGAGCACCCGCCACCCCCGAGCTGCGGCTCCGCCGGGGCCTTTGGCCGCCGCCCCTCGCCCAGGCGCCGACTCCAGTGCGCTGCCCGCCCCAGCACCCCCAGCCCGGCGCTCAGCCCGCCCGACCGCCACGAGCCCCGTCCCGGCGCGCCGCTCTGCGCCCCCGCGGCACCCGGCGGCTCAGCCCCGGCCCCGGCCGCACCTTCCCCCAGGAGTCCTCGGCCGCGGCGCCCGGCGGCTCCGCCATCTTCCGCCCGCCCGCTCATGCGACCGCCCCGCGCCGCCAGGGGGCGCCCGCGACCGCCTGACGTCATGGGCGTGACGTGACCACCGCGCGCCCCCGGTGAGGGGCCCGGCCCGGGGATCCCTGAGGGCACCGCGGGCCCCGCACCGGGCCAGCACCGGGCCAGCACCGGGCCCGCATCGAGCCCGCACCGAGCCCACACCGAGCTCACACCGAGCCCGCACCGCGTTCACACCGAGCCCGCACCGGGCTCACACCGGGCCCGCACCGGGCCCGCACCGAGCTCACACCGAGCCCGCACCGGGCCCGCATCGAGCCCGCAGCGCCGCGGCCACAACGGAGCGGCGAGGGGACGGCACCGGCGCACGGACACGCTCTGCGGGAGCAGGCTCTTTACTGTCACCCAGCGGGGCTCGGCCCTGCAGGGCTCCCCCTCACCGGGGGACGGCAGGGCCCTCGCCGGGGCGGGGCGGCGCCGGTGGTGTCGGTCCCACGCTGCTCCGTCCGCCGGCTCATCGCGGGCAGCGCTGAGGACGCGGACCGTGACGGGGCCGTTCCTCACGGGCCGCGCTCCGGGCTCAGGCGCTGCTGCAGCAGGTCCCAGGCCTTCTGCACCTGCGGGAGAAGCGTCCGGAGCGGCCTCAGAGCCACGGGGGAGGTGAGCGCCGCCTCGGCTGCGGCAGCAGCGCCACAGCCACAGCCCTCTGCCTTCCCGGCTGAATTCACACCCCCCAACCCACCCCTTGTGGCCGTGTCCAGAGGCAGCCTCGATGGGGAGAGCATGGCCTGAGCACAGCCCTGAGCCCTCCGGTTCCTGTCACAACCACCCAGAACAGCCCCGGTGCCGCAGCAGCCCCAGGCTCACCTGCTGGCGGGTGATGTCCGGCTCCCAGAGGGTGCAGAGCACCACCTGGGACTGCTCCACCCGCTGCCTGTTGGTCATCTGGCTCTGCAGCCGGCGGCGAGCAGCCTCCTCGCTCAGCCCATCCCTGGCCACAATGCGCCTCACGGCCTGGCAGGGACACAGGGGACACTCAGGGGCTGGGGGCGAGGCTGAGGAGCAGCCCCGGCAGCAGGTGAGGGGCCCAGGGCATGGCCCACCTCCTCCTCCGGGATGACGGCTGTCCACACCTCATGGACCATGTCCTGCCAGCCGGCCTCCAGCAGCACGGCAGCGTCCAGCACACACACGGCCTTCCCTGTGGAACAAGGGCATTCCTCAGTGCCCGGCCATGGATGGGAGCCTGGGCTCAGTCCCACCTTCCTGAGCTGAGGCTGCCACAGAGCCGCCCCCGTTACCTTGAGCATCGGCCTCCCTGACCCTCTCCTTCGCCATCCTGGCTATTTCAGGCCACACAATGTCAGTCAGGCTCTTCAGCCGCTCCTGGAAAGGACCACAGCGGGATTTGGGATTCAGTCCCTTGCCCTCAGAACCCCTGGGCAGCCAGCCAGGACAGTGGGGGTGTAAGCAGTCAGGGGACACCCAGGAAGACCCCACTGAAGCTGGGGAGGGGTGTCCAGCCCATCGCCAAGCACCAGGAAGGAAAGCTTTCACACTGGCCAGCAGCTCCCGTTCCTGCTGCCAGGGTCAGGGTGCTTTCTCCTGTTATTTTCCTTGTCCTGCCATTAGCAGAGACCTCACTCTCTGCTGTGAGAGGTGCTTTGCTCCACTGCACAGCAAGCTCTGCACGCAGCAAGACCTGTCCATCCAGGGAACCCCTTGAGCTGCCTCCACCTTGGCCCGGGGCAGCAGCAGAGCAACAGGCTGAGCACCTGTAAAGGCCAGGTGCCACTGAGCACTGCCAGGTACAGGGGGCAAAGACCACTGGCTCTGTGTATGCCAGGTGTGTTGCTCTGAGCTGGGTGAAGGAAAAGTGTGGTACAGAGGAGATGGGGATGGCAGTGGGGACAGGGATGGGAACAGGGAGGCAGCAGCAGCTGCAGAGCAAGAGGAACGTATCCAGCACAGCTGCTGATTCAGCTGCAGAGATGGGATCTGTCCCACCCTGTCCCCATGCCACTGTCAGGAAATACAGCCAGGAACGCATCATCATGTCAAAGGGCTGAAAACTAAAAACCCCTGGCACAAGAGGAGAATGACCCCCACTCACAGGATTTCAGTATTTACAATAAACCTGCTTTTACCTGGTTCCCAAACACTTTGGCCCCAAGGACTTTCCTGTTAATCGTTCCATCTTTGTTCAGAATCTCTGCAAGGCAGAAGCACAACAGGTTTGGGAGGGACAACTCCCACACCTGTGGCAAGCCTGGGTTGGGGAAAGGGCTTTGGCACAGGGCTCTCAACAGCACGCAGGAAAGGGCTGTAACACCTAACCTGGCAGCTCTTCACCTGATTCCTGAAAAGGACAGGGAAGAGTTTTTTCCAGGCAAAGACCAGCCTGGTTCCTCCTTCCCCACCAGCAGCTCTGACATGGGACACATAACACTTGGAGAGCCCAAAACCCATGGGGTGGGAGGGGGACACAGGCCAGGGCTCTCTGGGACACCCCTCCCTCCCCTCCCTCCCCCCCGCAGCCTCCAGACACTCTACCTGCCCCAAAGGCTGCCACCACCGGCTCGTAGGCCGGGCCACCAGGGACATAGACGGCGTGGCCCAGCTGGTCGGCGTCGATGACGAACGCGCCCAGGTGCCCCAGGAGTTTGGCGATGGAGGTTTTCCCACTCCCAGTTCCCCCAGTCAGCCCAATCACGTACGGGCGCAACGGCAAAGCTGGGTTTTGCTGAGGGAGAGAGGAAAGCTGTGGCAGCAGGCAGAGAACAAGGCTTTGCTGGAGAACGATCCTGACGCTCCAGCCTGGAGATGGCCTTGAAAGGCCCTGGCCCGCAGAGCAGCCTTTCCAAACTCTTTGGCTCCTGGGACTCCCTGCCCTCCTCCCGGGCTCACCACTCCCACTGCAGCTGAGGCTCTGCAGGCCCCCTCACCCGTGGGGGCTGCAGCAGTGTCCCCAGCAGCCTCTGCCGGAGGCTGGAGGAGCTGATCTTCTCCTCCTCGTTCTGACTGTGGACAGGGTCCTTCATCAACTGGATTTCATGGAGAGCCAGCTCGGGGAGCCCCTGATGGGAGAAGGGAGCCCCAAGGGCCATCAGAGAATGCATCAGAGGGAAGGGGCGAATCGAGACCAAATTTAACCCCAGGCAGCATCAGGCAGGGCGAGAGGGCAGGCAGGGGTAGCCCACCGGGCTCCAGCGTGGCAATTACATTTTCAAGTCTCTTCCTGTTCACGGCCTCCCCTCCCCGGCGGGTCTCCTCGCTGACCACCAGGCACTGCAGCTCGGGGTCTGTGACTGAGGGGCCGAAGGGGTCGGCCAGAGGCACGATGTCGTAGCACAGAGAGGGCTTCACGTCCTCCAGGAACTCGCGGAGCTTCGCCGCCCGCAGCTCGTACGGCTCGATCAGCTCCGGCAGGACCTTGTCTGCCCGGTGCCAGGTGGGCGGAGAAGCACAAGAGTGACGGCAAAGCAAGACCAGGAGATGGGAAAAAACACCCGGCTGGGACTTTGAACGCTGCCTCCCCCTCCCCTTGCCCTCGCTGCACCTGGACACCTTGCTGGTTGTGGACGGGACACCAGGTCCCTACCGGATCCCCACTGACGCTTTGCCTGGATGGCACCGCCTTGGGTGGGTGGCTGCCAGGACTTCACGTGTCACTGGGCCCCCAGACCACTGCCCTGCCCCGGGGAGCACCGGGCTCACCCCTCGTCCCCGCGCAGCGCCACGGCCGCCCCGGACTCACGGCGGAGCAGGTCTCCGTCGGCCACCCCGGCCAGGAGCCGCCGCCGGGCCAGGAGGCAGCAGGCGCTGAGCAGGAGCCGGTGGGCTCCGTGGAGCCGGTCGAAGGTGCCGCCAACCGCCACGTCCAAGAACTCGGGGAGCGTCGCGTCAGGATCCTGCTCGGGATCCCCCTCGGGGTCCCCCGCAGTGTCCTCGCCCAGCAGCAGTGCGGGCAGGCTGGGCGGGCAGCCGTACACAGCCGCGGCCAGGCGCTGCAGCCCGAGCTGCACCGGCTCCGGCGGCCCCGGCGCCTCGGCAGCGGCCGCCAGCAGGACGCGGGGCTGCTGTGCCAGGCGGCGGCCGGGCCCGAGCAGGACGCGCAGGTCCAGCCCCCGCCGCGCCGCCGCCGCCGTGTAGAGCGCGGCCAGAGCCCGCAGCAGCGCGGGGCCCGCGGGCGGCGCGGCGGGGCCGGCGGCGGGGCCGCTCAGCCGCAGCCCCGGCTGCAGGTGCACGTACAGCGGCCCCGCCACCAGCCCCGCCGCCGCCGCCACCAGCCCCGCCGCCCGCCGGGGCAGCGCGGGCAGCGGCGCCGTCAGCACCAGCAGCCCCGAGGCGAAGGGCGGCATCGCCCCGCCGGAAGCGCCGCCGACCGGAACGGGGCCGCGAACGGCACCGGAACAGCTCCGCCTCCCGGGCAGCCCCGCCGCGGGCGGGAGGCGCAACCGGCTCCGCCCGCGGGGGGAGGAGACCGGCAGGCCCGGCCGCAGAGCAGCCCCGCCCGCCCCGCAGGGCGGAACGAGCCCGGGGCTCCGCGGGAGCGCGGCCAGAGGGGGACGGAGCCGGAGCCGTGCGGCTGCAAAGGGCTTTATTGGGGACACGGCGGCACCGAGACGCGAGCGGGCCCGGCTCCGGGCTGGGGGCTCGCATGGCTGCGGCTCCGGTGTTGCGGTGGCTCCGCTCAGGGCTGGTCCCCGCCGGCCTCGCTGCCGCCGAACACGAAGTCGTGCATGGCGCGGACGTACGCGGAGCCGTCGGGGCTGCTCAGCCGCAGGCGCCAGAGCGGGGCGAGGAGCTGGGTGCTGGCGCAGCGGAGGGGTGGGCAGGGGCTGCCGATGGCCTCCAGGAACACCTGGCACCGCAGACGGGTCAGAGCCGTCCCCGGCACGGTCCCATGGCCACCCCTGCCCCGCGGGGACTGACCGGCAGGACCTCCTCCACCTCCTGGGCCGCGTCGCGGAAGATGTTCTGGCAGTGCCACAGGTACCGGCGGTACAGCCCCTGTGTCTCGGCGTCCAGGCCCCGCATCTCGCTGCCCTCAGGGTCGGGGCGCTGCAGATTGCTCAGGAAGCTGGTGTGGACGGGCCCGCACTCCACCAGCGTCAGGCTGCGGGAGGGAGCGCATGAGCGGCCACCGTCCCCCCGCCCGGCATTCCCCCCATCCTGGCGGGCAGGATCCAGCCCTCGTGGCATCACCGGCACTCACTGGATGTTGAAGGGGCGCAGGACGATGGCCAGGCTCTCGCACAGCCCCTCCACTGCAAACTTGCTGGCGCAGTACACAGCATTGAAGGGCAGCCCTGGGGCAGAGCCGCAGCCTAAGCACCAGAGCTCTTTCCCGCGGCTCCCTGTGCCACAGGGTGCTGGGAGTCCCACCTTGCAGCCCCCCAATGCTGCTGGAGACAATGATCCGCCCGGCCCTGCGGCTCTTCATGGCAGGCAGGAATGCCTGGATGGTGCGGACAGCTCCGAAGAGGTTCACATCGAAGAGAGTTTTCATGGCGTGGTCGGAGCAGGTCTCCAGCGGTCCCATCAGTCCCACCCCTGCGTTGCAGACTGCCAGGTGGTGCAGTCAGCCGGTGACTGTAGCCCCACACACCACCAAGTGCCAGAAGGGAGAAATGGGGGGGCCTTTCCCTGTTGATGGGCCCTTGGCACCCCCAAATCCATCTACTGCACCTCTGACCCTCTAAACACATCCTGTCCCACTGCCTGCACCTCCCATGATTTGGGATCTGCTCCCAGTGCCCTGGGGAGGGCTGTGACCCGAGAGAGGTCCCCTCAGCCAGCCCAGGGACACCAGAAGAGCCATACCCAGCACATCCAGCCGCTGTCCCTGCAGCTGCTGTGCAGCAGCTGCCAGTGAGTGTGGGTCAGTGACATCCAGCTGCAGAACCTCCAGCGTGTCGGGGCAGCAGCCCCCCAGGCGCTCCAGCAGCCGCTCACCCTTGGCCAGGTCGCGCATGGTGGCATAAACTGGGGAGAGAGTGTGGCCACTGGCACCATTGCCACCGAGCTGCACGGCCAGCACCAACCCCAGCCCACCCCCACACTCTGTCCTTGGTGAGGCACTGCCTGGCCCAGCCTGGAGCCCATCTGGAGCTGCAGGACCCACCAGGGCAGTGTCAATCCTTTACCTTTGAAGCGGCGAGAGCTGTCAGCTGCCAGGCGTGCAGCCAGGGCCAGGCCGATGCCTGAGGAGCAGCCTGTGATCAGCACCGTGGTTCTCTCCATGGCTGGCACTGCTGGCCAGCGGGGCCACGCCATTTAAGAGGGCTGGGAAGGGGGTCCCCCCGCCCCAAGGCATCGTGTTGTGTCTGCTGCCTTATCTCAAGGCCCCTCCACCCACCTCCCTGCGCATGCCTGGGGCTCCCTGTGCCTTGATCCTGTGCAGGTGCTGTGATAAAGACTCCTCCGAGCCAGGAGTTCCCTGCTGGAGGAGGCTCTGGGGCACATGGGGAGCAGCAGCCCCGGGGGTCTGCACGAGTTGTACTTTGCTGTGCCAGGCATCCCAGCTGCCAGGACACAGTGTGTTGGCAGTGTGCTGTTCCTGCTATGTAGGCTCAGGGCTGAGCTGCTCCTCTGCCCCTGTGTTCCACACAGTCCTGCGCTAGCAAAAGGAGTTGGACACACATGGGAGAAAAGAGTCTGTATTTGCTCCACAGCTGGGCTCTGCCCAAGCTCCAGCTGTGGAAAAGGCCTCAGAAACTCCCTTCTGGGGAGCTCAGCCCCAGCAACACTGCAGGCAATGCTGCAAAGTCTTTCGTGATAAAAAAGGCACCAATTGTGGGCAGGGCCATGCAGTGCCATGTCCCCATAGGCACTGGGGTCCAGCACTGCTCTATCCCCCTGCCCACTGCCACCTCCCTGTCTGCTTCTACCCCATCTACCCCAGCCAAGGCCTCGCAGCAGGGACACGTTTGTCCAGTCCCTCTGCAGTGTCCCACCGAGCTTCCAGCTGAGAGCAGTGGAGCAGCCCAGCTTTCCTGGGAACAGGCTCAGGGCGGCTGGGCAGAGCTGAGCACAGAGCATGGTGTGGGACGGGACCCTGAGGCACAACCTGCCCCCTATGCATCTGCCAGCCCCTCGTCCGTGTGCCAGCCCCTCTTGGGGCACATCCTACCCATGTGGGGGGAATAGGGGGTCCAGGCTGACTGGGGGCCCTCAGGGCTCTTCCAGGACAGCCAGGATGCAGCCATCAGGCCAGAAGCCCAGATGGTGGAGGGTGCAGGGGCTCTGCCCACCCTCTCTGGAGGAGGCTCCACAGGCAGAACCCAAAGTCATGCGGGCCCAGCCAAGCTGCGCCGCAGGGTGCTGGGGTAGTATTTGAGGAACAGCTTCCTGGAGATCTCCATCGTATCCCCAGCTGGCACAGTTGGGTAGCGCTTCTTGTTGTAGATGAAGCCTCTCTCCACTTGGAAGACAGCCTGGTTGAACTGGTCCTGGTGGAAGGGGCGGCCTGAGTTGAGGCTCTCCACCAGCACAGAGACGAAGAGGCTCCAGCGCACGCTGTAGTAGTCCAGCACCAGCCCCCCCAGCTGCTTGTTGGCGTAGTCCAGAATGTTCCCGCTGGGCCCCCAGAGCGTGATCTGGTTCCGGGCATTCAGCTCGTACTGCTCAGCCTCCTGGGCACTGGTGGCCACGGCACGGGCGCTCTCCAGCCAGCGGCCGAGGAGGAAGAGGCTGTGGCTGGACAGGAGGCTGTCCAGCTCTGGCAGCAGGTCGTACACCAGCACGCCACCGGCCGTCAGCAGCTCGGGCAGCGCGTGGCTCTGGAAGGCCTGGCGGATGCTCAGGTAGTAGTCACTGACCAGCTGCTGGGCCGCCTGCCGCGTCACGTCCACCAGGTCGTAGAGGAAGGTGGGGCTGGAGCCCAGCTGGGCACCAGCGCTCAGCAGCAGGCGCCAGGCCTCGTACACATCGCTGGCGTTGTACCAGAGCTCGGTGTCCATGCGCAGCGAGGGCCGGCGCACCAAGGGGCTGCGGTTGTGGTTGACACAGACACCGGTGCAGTTGTACACGCTGCGCAGGAGCAGCCGCCAGGCGCTGGCTGCCGCAGCGTTTGCGGCGCCGTAGCGGCGCTCGGCGTAGCGGCTCACCCAGCTGGGCAGGTCCAGCGGCTCCTGACGCCAGCCCAGCTCGTTCATCAGCTCGTACACCATGTCGTTCTGCTCGATGCCCTCGGGCACCAGCCCCGTGCCCACCATGGTGGAGTTGGGGAAGCGCCGAGCCGCGAAGGGGCCGTGGTTGATGGCCTCCACAGTGCCAAAGAGGCCGTGGTTGCCCCCGAAGTTGTGCAACATGCACCAGATGAAGGGCTGCCCATAGAAGGATTCTGTCCACTGGTAGACGGGCTTGGACTCAGCAAAGAGGTCAAGAACAATCATCCTGCCGAGGGGCACTCCACGCAGCAGGGCCCGCACCTGCGCCGGCTGCCAGAAGTCAGGCTGGTGCTGGAAGAGCCAGCCCTGCATCAGCCACAGCGCCTTGGGGTCAGCTGGGGACAGAAGAGCTCTGAGTGAGATTCTCTCCAGGCAGGGCCCATAGGTGTCTCATGAAGCCCTGGGACCATCCACCACCCCTCAAGGGGGGTTTTGGGGGTCTGCCATCAATGGATTGTGTGCTCACATAAGGCCCACAGCCACCTCCCCCAGCCCCTGTATCCCACCTGGACCCCTGTGGCCAGTCCAGCACCACACACTGACCCACCTCCCGTCATCGACCTGAACACGGCATTGCTGACTCTCGAGAGGTAGGCAGGGTCAGAGGAGAGTGGGGTCATCTCGTTGAAGGTGTCTGCGCTATAGACATGGTCTGTGCCAAACTCCTTGATCAGCTCCTTCAGGAAGAGGGTCCCGATCACCTGGAACATGGGGTCCTCTGGGTCCAGCAGGTAGATACACGAGTAGGTGCAGTCAAAGTGGCTCCAGCGCCCCAGACGAGTGGCATTCACACGTGGGAAGACCCTGCACCGGAGGGCAGAGATGGGGATGAGGAGAAGAACAGGACAGGACCACTGTGCCCGTGTGGGGACAGGGCATCCTCCTGGGGAAGCCGCAGTGGGAGGTGCTGCTGGAGGTGAGACCCCGGGAAGGGCCCGGGGCTGAGTCCCCGGGGCAGGGACTGCACCTACCGGAGGATCCCCTGCGGCACGTGGCCCGCGAAGGCCGGCAGCACCGTGGTCATCCCCAGCGAGCGCATCCGCTCCACGATCCGGTACTGCGAGGGAGAAGGAGGGAGGGAGCAGAAGGAGAGAAGCCTCCACCTGCCCGCGAGGGGACCCCGGGCGCTGCCGCAGCTCGGGGCGGGGGGATCCCCGGGGCTGGGTGAGGGCAGCCTCGGCCAGGAGGACAAGGGGGTGACAGGGGTTTGCCCCGGGCGGGCGGGGCCGCCCCCGGTACCTGCAGGTAGAGCTGCTTGAGGTGCCAGGCGGGCGGCAGCGGCCCGGCCCAGCGGCGGAGGTTTCCCATCCTGTTCCAGGCCAGGAACGCGGGGCCCGTGAAATACTTATCGATCTCCGACTGGTTCAGCCCCAGGCTACGGTAAACCTGCGCCGGGTGCCGGGCATCAGCCGGTCCCACGGCTGCCGGTTCCAGAGGCCCCGCCATTCCCCACCCTGTCGGTTCCGCTTCCGACGCCCTCCCGGTCCCCGCCGCCCCTCGGCCCCGCTCCTCACCCGCTGCCAGACCGCCTCCTGCCCCGCGAAAGCCGGCGCCAGGTTGATGCCGCTCAGCGCCATCCAGTCGATCTCCCGCTCCCAGCGCGCCCAGTCCCACCAGGCGAAGGAGTAGCTCTGGGCGCAGACGTTCTGGTAGTAGCGGTACCTGCGGGAGCGGCGGAGGCTGCGCCCGGGCCCCCCGCGCCCCCCGGGCCCCCATTACATAACAGCGCCTTGTCCCGCGCTAACGAGGCGTGAGCGGCGCCCGGCCCCGCGTCCCCGTTACCTGCCGGGGGCGGCGGCGCGGATCTCGGCCCGCAGCCGCGGCAGCGGGTCTGGCAGGCGGAGCTGCGCCCCGGACCACGACAGGTGGCAGCCGCAGAAGTCCCGCAGGTAGCGATAGAGGCCGGCGGCCGCCGCCACGCCGCTGGAGCCCGTTACGGCGACGGCCACGGCGGCGCCGGGAGGCGACCACAGCCGGTAGGTGTCAGGCCCGCCGGCCGCAAGCGCCGGGTCCACCGACAGCGACACGGCGGCGGCGCGGGGGCCGAGCAGGCGCCGCGCCAGCGCCCGCACCGCCTCCTCCTGCCGCGCATCCCCCGCTCGCACCGCCGTGGCCGCCAGCAGCAGCAGGAAAGGCAGCGCCAGCCCCGGTGCCGGACCCAATCCCGGTTCCGGCCCCCGCCGCACCGCCATCGCCGCTGCCTGCCCCGCCCCGCCTCTCCCGGTACCGCCCCGTCCCTCCCCGGTCCCGCCTCTCACGACCCCGGGCCGCGGGGCGGTCCCGGCGGCGGGGGCGGGGCTGATCCGGTACCGGCCGCCGAACGGAGCCGGGCTGGTTCCCCTTGGAGCAGGGTTGTCCCGGGCCTGTCGGTTCCGGCAGCCGGGCCGGGCTGGGGCCAGGCGCTCCCTGAGCCCCGGGGTCTCTGCGGCTCCTTCCCCCTCCTCCTGCCCGGGGCAGCGCGACCCCCGCGGCTCCGGGTGTTTCCAATCTCGCGTTTTCCACCCGTGACGATTCCGCATCACCGGGGTAACCGGGCCGCGGCGGCTCCGCCCGTCCGTCAGCCCGGCAGCTCCCGGGACTGACCGGGACCCGCTCCGGCCGGCCGGGGGCGCTGCGAGACCGGGCAGCGCCGGTGCCTCGGGGCTGGGGAGCGGCCCCGTCTATCGCAGCCGGGGCGAACCCCGCCGGGGAACGGGGCCGGGGTGGGCTCGGGCTGCCCGGGTCTCTCTCAGCACCAGGGGGAATTCGTAGACACTTCCAGGACAGAGCCCGGCTGCGGGGTGGCCCGGAGGGACGGGGGAACTCGGGGCTCCCCGAGCACTCCCAGTGCAGCCCACGGGGGGCCGGGGTCTCCTGCCAGCGCCGGGGCTGTGCCTGTGACCCCAGAGCCATGGAACCGGGCAGAAATGTTGTGATTCTACGGGGGAATGGTGAAAGAGGAGGGAGAACATCCCCCCGGCCCGCTGGCACCTACATCTGCAGGAAAAGCATCCCCCGGACCGGCGGGAAGCCGGTTCCTCGTCCGAGACGTGCGGGACTCTGCGGCCGCAGCTCAGCGCGGCTTCTCGACCTCCCGGAGAGACCAGGAGATGGGAAACACACCGACATTCCCAGCACAATCGCCAAAACCCTGCAGAACCCTCCCTTCCGCTGCTCCAGCACATGTGGAAATACCCTCTGCGGCAGGAAGGGCCTGAGTAAACACGGCCGTCCAGGGGGAGCAGGGAAAGGAGCAGGGCACAGCCCCGGGCAGGCAGAGCTGCCCCACTCCCCATCGAAGGGACCCACAGCAGCCCGGTTAAACAAGCCGGAACTTTTCCTCCTGCACCCATCAGGGTGGGCAGGAGGCCCCGGGATAAAGGGCCCTGGCGCAGCCTTCACTGAGGATATCGCTGGGGCTCGATAAGCACAGAGACAGCGCAGCCCAGGCAGGGTCACGCCGGTCTCGCTGTGCAAACCAGCCCTGCCCACCCCATGCTTCTGGCCATGGAGGTGACAGGATCCCGGGCAGAAATGCCCAAGGTCCCAGCTGCTGCCAGCAGCTCTGGGGGGTGTGTTCAGTGTAGGTCGGGGATGAGGGGCTGCCCCTGAGCCCCCAAGCAGAAAACAGGCCACAGCGTTTGTTGTGGAGTTAATTTAATTTATACAGCGACTGTCAGCAACGTGTTTCACCCAGGCAGCAGAACACAGCAGGACTCGTGTCAAAGCTCCACCTGCAGCCATGCTTTGATTCCACCCTTCAGTCTGCAAACACCTCTGTGAACACCCACCACATCCTCCTGTAACACAGCCAGTGCCCAGGGCCTGCCCAGGTGCCCCAGGCAGGTGCACATTGCAGTGTGCAAGGTACGTTTAACTTTCTCACCAAATTCTAAGCAGCCTGGCACCTCGAGGCATTGCCTCCTCGCTTCCCGGTTAATGAGTCTTGCTGTTATTCTAATCTGCTCATACACAAATACTCAGCTCCACCGCGAGAGCTGAACACGACAGTCACACACAGCACTAACACACACCCACTGCTGCTACAGCTACATCGAGTTGAGGAGTGCAAGGAAATACTGACAGCTCGGACAGGAAAGAAAGCAACAGCTAATGCAGGGACACCCCACAGAGACCCCCCTGCCACGGAGCTATCTTGGCAAGCCTGGGCCACTGCTCTCCCTTAAAGGGCTCCTCAGACCCTGAGTGCACAGGACAATGTGAGTCACTGGTACTTCCACCTGTGCAGAAGCTGCCTACAGTGATGCCAAGCCCACACAGGCGCTGTCTGATGTGCCTCGAGGGCTTTGCTTTCAAACCAGAAACCCCAGCAGTTCCACTGCCAGTGACAGTCCACACCAAGGCTCATCCCTCCCCATCCTGCCCAGGCCACAATCAGGCAGCTGAGCCCCAGCCCATGAGGACTCCCCACCACTGCCTCCAGCAATAAGAGGGGGAACAGCCCTCACTCTTCCCGAACCGAGGTCGTTGGGCCTTTTCTCCATGTGCTGTTTTGTCCCCTCAGCACAGCTGCCATTTCTTTCCTGCCCTGATCAGCTGCCAAGGAAAGCACAACACAGGGAGCACACGACTGCACACCAAACAGACACCTCATGCACTTGGTACCTTTGGGAGTAAACTTAAGGAAGGAAAAGTTTCTGTGATCCAGTGTCGCTACCCCAGAACGTCAAAGCTTTTGGCTTTGGGATGCCACGGTAACGCTCAAGGGTGCTGCAATAAGTTACTGTCACTACACACATGACTCAGACACACGGGGAGGGGTCAGTGACACCCCTGGTGCTGGGGAGGGTCACCCACACACACACACACAACGTTTAACACTGCTGGAGTGGGGGGGCCTCAGTCGTCAAACCTCCCCTCACGGATGATGTCAAAGGAGAAAGGGAGAAACTTGAACCCAGTGCCAGTGTAGAACTTGTTCTGGAACTCAATCCTGCAAGAGATAGAAGAGTGATTACTCATTAAAAAGACATCTCTCAATAGGAACAATTAGCAAGAATTCCGTTAAAAGCAGGATTACCAACTATAAAAAGCTTTAAAGAGAAAAAGAGGTATTGTAACATGATGTATCTTCTGGCACAACCCCCCCATCTATGCGTGATGCTTCTGTGTGGAGCAGAGAGCTGTCCAGAGACTTTGATCCTACCCTCAGGGACAATAAAAGGGCAACAGGAGCAGAAGGCTGGCCCTGACCTCAATGTCCTGGGAAGCACAGGGAGCAGAGACAGCATTTTCTACACCAGCTGCTAAAGTTCCCTTTTTCATCAGCACAAGCCTCAGCCACGTGACACTGAGCTCAGACTCCCCCAGCAGCCACTTCTGTTTATTCCCTGCAGCACATTTGCACTGGGATGTGCCCGCCAGCTCCAACCGAGCGTTAGCTCAGCCCCATTTGCTGCTGCCCCTAATGAACTCGAGTAAAAAAAGAATTATTCCAGAGAGCTGCCCAACAGTCAGCGACAGCCTAACAGGGACAGGGAAAGCTAATCCCCTGACTCCCAGCAAAAACAAGCCCAGGCTTCACAGACACTTTTCACTGCACAGTCTGCTGGAAAACAGTCTCTGCAGGCAGCAAGTGACAGCAAACTGGGGAGCATTTAACACAGCTCAGGAGAAGGAGTTTTTTCAGCAAAAAAAGAGACAAGCTTCTATTATTTTTCCCCGAATGGGGAATCATGGCAAACTCCAGAGCTGCTGGACTGAGTTAGCAAAAAGTGATTTCCCCACAGAGCCCAGGAGGGAAACGCTCAGGAAAACCAGCCTGAGCTTGTATCTGCTGCTGCCTCGCAGGCCAAGGGATCCCCAGGATGAGCAGGATTTTCCGTGTGGGAGGAAGGGCTCCTTGCCAACCTGCTCCAGTTTTTCAGGAACCCTGATAATCTCCATAAGTATCCTGTGACTAAGTGACTGTTCTGAAAGCAAAGGGAAATGAGAGGCAGGGCTGGGTATCTGAGTCACCCAAGCTCGCCGTGACTGACATGTTAACCCTGATGATTCACAATTCCAGCTGGCCCCAGCATCCAAAGGCTCCCTTTGGACATTCCAATACAACTGGCCACAACTGGAGGCCTGACACTCCAAGAGAGGCTGCTCCAAGCTTAGAGAACTAGAGAGAAAAGTTTATTTAAGCACATAATCAGTGTAAATGGTCAGTGGGGTTTTCTGCAGGTGTCTCCAGGCACATCCAGAACCCACCAGGAGGCACTGCTGTTGCCAGGCTCTCTGCCTGTCACATGTCCCAGTTTACTGCTAAACCCTCCATGTGTCTCTACCAAGTTTTGCAAAGAATTTACAGACAGTGGCATTATCAGCAAACAGCCCAGGAATCCTCTGGCAGCAGCAGTGCTACAGGAAACCCACTCTGCAGCTTTTTGCATTAACAATTGGTGTCAGTGTTTGTCAGATTGTGGTTCTGTGGATTATCCGACCCCACAGAGTCAGGGTACTGACACTGGAAAACCAGGCAGCTCCAGCTCTGTGAGGAGGAGGCAAAACTGCAACAGAAACCCCGACAGTCATTTGGCACAACTGCAAATTCCCACTCTATGTTGTGTCCAGGTGCCAGAGCCCGGGGTCAGGT
This sequence comes from Eopsaltria australis, assembly GCA_034509425.1. Lineage (NCBI taxonomy): Eukaryota > Metazoa > Chordata > Aves > Passeriformes > Petroicidae > Eopsaltria > Eopsaltria australis. The sequence continues at coordinate 287,022 of JAVTVJ010000798.1, forward strand.
GTAAACCAGGCACACCTCAAAGGCAGCACAGCCAACAGTCAGAACCCACTGGGGTGTCTGTGCAGAGGCTGCTGCAGTTACTCCTTCCCCAAAAGGACAGAGAGGTACCATGTCAGTCTCTGGGATGTTCCATCCTGCCTGACGAGGCTGCACCTGCCCCTTGGAGCAGAGGCTCCTGTGGGTGCACTGCAGGCTCGTGACCTTTACAAAGGAAAATCAAATCCTGGCAGGTGGGTGAGCAGCTGGACCTCACCACTCCCACTCACTGGACTGGGAGTGGGACGCAGCTCCAACACACCCACACCCCTCAGGAAAGAGCACCCTGAATCCTGTTACAAACTTTGTTTTGGGCACAGTCTGTTCTGGCTCACATTAGAAGAGCTGACTAGCTTAAAGCTGCTTTAATCTGTCAAACTTCATCACTGAAAAGCAATAAATGGAAAGGTTAAATGTTTCAGAAGAGTGATGTATTCCAGAAGAGTTACAGCAAAATAAGCTGAGAGCACGACAGCTCAGAGCCATACTGAGCTGCAGGGGAGCCCCAGTTCACACCCTGCAATCCTGGCAGCAATCCAGAGTGCTGCCTCCACCCCAGCATGGCCAGAAAAGCCCAGCCTGCTCAAAGAATGCACTCTGAAAAAGCACAAAATAAACCTTCCCCATTTGGGACTGCCAGGCACAGCATATGGAACAACCTGTGAATTCCCTGACCAGTAAAACACATGGCCAGTTCCTCCTCCTTTCCAGGAAAGCTGAACCACCCACACCTCAAATTCTTGATAGGTGACTGTTCTCCCATAGCCAGAAAATCCCATCTGCTCCTCCCAGGACAGCTGTATTTGACCTCCACTCTCCCTTCCTCTTCCAAAAAAGGGAACACCTGCCATTGGAACACCCTGTTTTCAGCTCAGGAGCAAAAAGGCATGTGAACAGTGTTCTCTTCAGAGCCACTGCAGGTGCCTCCCTGTGATAACCAACACCCAGCAAGCCCAAAATCATTTCAGCAGATCACTTGTAGTCTGAAATAGAACCTTAAACTTGACTTTTGGGCTCTGAGCCTGAAGGGATTTTCTCTTGGAGCCTGTGCATGAAAGGCTTGCAGGTTTGAAACACACATTTAGGGAAAGCAGGACTTTGTTAAGCTCTCCAGTTCCACACCTGCCCTGCCCTGGTCTGCATGGGCAGGGGGATCTGTGCTGTCACTGCTGCTGCCCCTGGGTTTGCCTGTTTGCCATTTCACTGACACAAACCTGATGAGTTTTTAATGTCCCTTTAGGGAAAGCCCAGCAGTGTGAACCATGACCTCCAGCTCACACCTGTTCCAGGTGTCTGAGCCATATCTGGAGGTGCAGTTTGTGATTATTAACACAGGACAGGTACTTCCCCAAAAATGTGCTTTCTGCTGCATGGAGCCTGGCTAGAGCAGCTGCTCAGAGCTGTTCCCCTGCTGCTGCTTACAAATGGCCATGCAGCTTCACAGCCTGGAAATGCTCTAATCCTCAAAGAATTGCAGACCAAACCCACCACATCTGGAGTTTCAGCACTGCTGCCCTCTGCTCCTCTTGGACTCAGTGCCCAGCACGGGGCTCCTGCTGTCACTGCTGCAGTGCCCAGCACGGTGACAGCAGGAGAGGATGAGGGACCTCTGGCCAGCCAGCAAGGAGCTCTCGAGTGACTGCTATGCAGGGCTCAGGCTGGATGCCAGGAAAAACAGAGGCACCATCCAGCAGCCATTTCCAGGAGTGCCCCCCTGGCTCCCTGGGCACAAGATGGCTTCACCCCAGGATCAGCTTGGCTCACAGAGACACAGGTGGACCAGGACCCTCCAGCCTGCTCCCCCATGAGCCAGGACCCTCCAGCCTGCACCCCCCAAGCCTGCACCTCACCAGCTGCCAAGGGAGAGGACAAATGGCCAAAACTTTCCTTCCCCACAAGCAGAGGAAAAGTGCAAAAAGGCTGATTTTCATTTGCCTCTTTTTTTTAAGAGGCACTTGTTCCTTCTGCACTTACAGAACTTTCAAGGAGTGCTTCCAAACTTTTCTTCCCATTTAAGCAAGACAGAATATTTCTTGTGAACTTCAGGGACTTCCCTTTGCTCTCATGACCTTCTACCCCAGGAAATCAGCAGCCTGAGGAGGTGGCAGCAGCCTGAACCCCACAGAGGCACAGACTCGCCCACATTTCAGGCTGAGAAAATCCCACTCCCAGCTGCTCCTCTGATCCCATCAGTGCATTAACCAGGGAATCTGAAGTGGAACAATGAGTGCTCTTAAACATGGATTAGAGAAAGTTCTTGAATACTTTCCATACTTGGGAGCAGAGTAATTCCTTCTGCTTTGCTGCCTGCATACACAGGAGCTTAATGATCACAGGAAAGGGGCTGCAAAAGCAACTTCCAAAAGCAAGAGCAGCAAAAATTCCCTGCCATCCCAAAGTATCCCAAGGACAGAAGGCAAAGCCACTCCTGTCCAAGGCAAGGTTTTATAGAGATGAACAAGAGCATGAGAAGGAACCTGCAGTCAGTGGCTGTTGCACACAAAGGAAAACAAACACAGGAACCAGGGAAAAGACCAAGAGATGGAATGAGAAAGTCCTGCTGAAAGCCACAAAGCACACTGCTCCAGCCAGCACAGCTTTCCCAGTCCCTGGTCCCAAAGCTTTGATCCTAAAGCTTTAGTCTTTCAGTGCTTATTTCTAAGCAGAGCTCCACAACTTTAAGCAACAATCAGGGGGAGGTGTTTTACTACAAACAGGATTGAAATCTCTGACCCTTACAAAGACTTTCTGCTTCTAGAAGGCAGCATTTCTGCACAGTCCAGGTGACATCAATTTTCTTGTTATGAAGAGCTCTCCAGGTTTCTGGATGTCGCAGGAACTCACCAGTGCAAGCGCAGAGCGTGGAGGAAGGCTGAGAGCCCCTCCATGACCAGCAGAATGGCCACTGTCAGCGTGGCAAAAGCAGCAAAGATGAAGAAGAGGCCCAAGCCTCCCCCCAGGCTCCTCACGCTGAGGCCGATGTGGATCACCATGGTCCAGAGCACCTCCGAGAGCTCTGCCAGGAGAAAGGGGAGAAGACTCAAGTCAGCAGGAGCAGGGGGTTTTTACCGATAAAGCAGAACTAAACTCAAGCAAACTCCCCCTACAATGAGGTGGAAACTAAAGAGGGACAAGAGCTTTCACAGCCAAGTGTGTCAGGACATTGCCTCCAGCTGTCACACAGGGCAGGGCAGAGCCCTTGCTCAGCAGCTCTTTGCTTTATCCTGTGATTTGAACTCCATTCCCCCCGTTCAGCAGAGCTGTGGGAGCAGACCCTGGAGCGTGGAGCTCACTGCTCCCAGGTGATGCACACCCAGCACTGTCCTGTGCCAGCTGAGCCCCGAGAGGCCTCTTGTGCTGCTGCCTCCCAGCTGCTGGGGCTGAGCAGGCACAGGGAGCCCAGCCCAGCTCCCTGGGGGACACTCACGTGCGTGGGCCAAGCTGAGAGCCCAGAGCCTCAGGTAGGACGCGGTGTTGGAGATGCAGCCCAGGCAGTACTCGATGGTGTGGATGGCCTGGTACACCACGGTGTCTCCGAAGTCAAACTGCAAAGGGAACACAGGATGAGGGGAGCTGGGAGCACAGCGTGGGCTGGCAGGGTGGGGACACGGGCAGGGAACTGCTGCTATCACCAGGGACACCGTGTGTGGCACTGCACACTGACACTGCCTTCTCCTGGTTCAGCACGCCAGCTTCGCAAATGAAAAACGAATCTTGTCTCGACAGGTTTTGCAAAACGAAAAATGCTGTGGTGTCACTATTGTTTTGTCATTCTGGCGTGTGAGAGTCAGATATTCCAATTTCACACATGGGCTTAGCCAGGAAAAGACTGTTCAGCAGAAGGTGGTGTTGGTGTGCACTCCCTGGTAACCCAGAGGTGCTGCTGTGGGAAGGAGGCAGTGCCCCAAGCTGTACCGTGTGTGCCTTTGCTACAGCAGCAGCAGGGGCATTTTGCAGGACATGAACCTGCCCTTTCTGAAAGCAAAAATAAGGCATTAAGCTATCCTGAAAGAGTCACATCTGTGCACCATTCACTGGCAAAGTCTCTGTGTCTCGGTAATTTTCTGCAACAATAAAAGAACTTACAATTACATCTGCCATGTAGGGCAGTTTCTTATCCTGCAGCTTGGGAAAACATTCCCTGCATTTTGGATTTAATCCATGCTTCAGAAACTGCTCAGATTTAAGTGAACATGATGTTTTAAATACATCCAGTGACTAATGCCCTAGGCATGCACACAAAGCTATTTATATTCTTAATTCTCCCCTAGTATATCCAAGGCAATAAATATTGCAAACAATTCAGTTAAATTAGCTGTCAAAATCCTAATCCTTTCTCCACAGAAAGTGAAGTTCTTCCCTAAAGACTGCCCTAGCCAACAGTTCCAGCTCTGGACACACGAGCAGCACTGGGAATGTGAGAAATGTTTAAACAATGACCTTTCAAAGCTGAGTGTAAGTGCCAGAGAGAGCGACCACTGAGCCAGGAGTGGGAGCATGGGGATTGCTGTGGCACAGTCCTTGTGGGTTTTACATTCTCCCCAGGTTCAGGGAGACATCAGAACAGGAACCCCATGTACCCCCCCCTTTCCCCCCAATTCCACACAGGCCTGTGCACAGCAGAGCTCTGAGCAAACCACTCTCAGCACAATTTTCAGCAGCAGTGCCCTGGCCAAGCTGTTCTAATTTCATGTAATTTGTATTTTTTTGTAGTAAAACTAGTTACCTGATAGTGCTGAAACCTACACTCAATCCTGCATCAGTATTAACTCCCCATTTTTTTAATACCTGTTACAAGTGCTTATGGATGAGCAGTTTCTCAGAATGGAACTTCTCTTCTACACAAAGCCTTGGCCAGTTCAGTTCTTGAACTACATGAAACTGGACTGGTTGTGCTGCATTTGCTCTCTGGGTCAACCAGCATCATCCTTAACATGGCAGATAGTTTGTGGGAAGAATTATCTTGAAACAGTTTGCTGCAGCACAGAATTAAGAAAACCAAAACATAAAAAACCCTGAGACTTCTTTGGAGGCTCAAAAGTGAAAATTTTTCAGTTTCAGACCTCCAGCTGAACAGTTGCCCAGGTAACTGGGAACAATCTGCAGACAGGGGATCAGACAGACAAGCTGTATAGATGAAGCAATTAAAGGTCTGTTGATGTTATGTATGTATGAATTAAAAATGGCCTTTAACACAAAAACAGCAAGATCTTTTGGAAAACGAGATGCTGTGACATAACAAGTTCCATTCAGCACGTTTTACACTGATGGGAAATGGCCCAGGTACACATGAAGGCAAAGCTGCTGTGCTCTTACCACCTCGTCCTCTGTAGGCTTGAAAACATAAATTTACATTTAGTGAAGTGTTTTGATCACATTAATCATGAACACATTCAGCAATTCCCTCCTACGCACGCCACGGAAAGCAGGAACACATCCCATGCACTACAGAGGCAGGATCTGCTGCAGTCAATCAGAGGCATCAGAAAACTCCCCAAATACGTGACACTGACAGTTTTTCTCCTCTCCCAGAGGAAAGGGAAGTAATTAATATCACCCCCAGCAGTCAAAACGTATATATAAACAGAATTTCAGTGCTGCAGAAACACAGCCCCCTGAATTTCCACCGGCATGGGAGAAGCAGGGAATGTGTGGCACCTGGGAGTGCTGTGCACCCCTGACACGGTGCCTCTTCGGGGACAAACAGAGCCACATCTCCCAGGATATAACAAATTATGCTGCTTTTTCTGGAGTCCTGGGAGTGACCAAGAGAAAAGTCAGCGAGAAAACTGCTAGGAAAACACATCACTGGGAATGCTGCTGTTTGAACAGCCTGGAAATGAGGAACCACAGTCCCAGTGAGCTCATCCTGCTGCCGAGTGCAGTGCCCTGAGAGCGAGGATGCTCAGGTGCTTACCTCTTCCCCCTCCTCAGAATGGGTAGATAACTGGTCATGTTGAATGATCTCAGCATCCTCCTCCGTTGGGCCATTGCCCACCCGGATCCCACCAAAGTTGTGCGTGCCCTGACACATGCAGAAAAGAAAGAGCAAAGTGTTGTTTGGGTTTTAGTGCAAAAGTGCAGGTTTCTCATGACTCCATGTGCAGCAGCAGCTCACAGAGGAAAACAAAATAGTAAATATTAGGGCCCAGATTAAGGCAGGTACAATTCAATTTCCCAGCTTGGATGGGAAAGGTGTTGATTCCTGTTGGGGCTGGGGAAAAAAAAAAAAAAGTCTGTCTGAGTGAATCCTTGGTACATTTCTAGAGTGTAACTGCAACCATGAGGACAATAAAGGCACACCTCTCAGAGGACATTTGCTGATTCTGACGTGGAACAGCCCCACATCCTGCCCAGCACAGCTGGACAAGCACAGACACACCAGTGCTGGGTACTGGAGCAGGGCATGGAGCAGAACACACTAACACAAACACACACACACTTGCTCCCACCAGCCTCAGGCACGCCAACACTGCATGGAAAACCACATCTTCCCCTGCTTGGAAACTCTATCTTGCGCAAGCAGGCGCTTTTAGAGGTATTTGTGCTGACATTCAGCATCTGACCCTCAGCTGCACCTCCAGGACTCCAAAGGGAAAAGAACAACAAACAGACTGAGCTGAAATGCTGAAATCGGGAGCAGTTCCCACCTGACCCCTGGGTCTGAGCCCTAGAGAGGCAAACTACAACACCACAAACAGAAATAAACCCTGTGCCCAGCTTCAGCACTGTCCTGGGTCACCTGTGACACAGGATGTGACCTGACTTGCCACATCCAGACTGCAGAAGTCCAGGGATGCCCATGCAGACAAAAGAGGTTGAAGGTCCCGTGACTTGGTGCTTGCACAGACCAGCAAAACAGCTGCTCTCAGTTCTTCCACCTCCTTTGTCCTTAGAAGCCTGCTTTTATTTTAGGCTGAATTATAAATATGCCCAAAACACCAGATATGAATTAGAGATGTCAGGTTTCTAAAAACAAATTAGGTAGGTGTTTATGCTCTGAAAACAGAAATTACATTTTAAACCCCTCCATATTAACAGCTAAGACAATGCTTTTATTAGGAGTTTCAGTATCTCTGAAACACCACAAGTCACTGATGACTCCTGTCAATATTCTATTTATGTATTTCTAGCCTGGGTGCACTTGCACTTGAGCAGCTTTTCCCTTGCACTCGACTCATATCCATTCCCTGTCAACCAGCCAACCTAAACACAGCTCCAACAGCTCCAATTGTTTACTTGATCCTTCTCAGCACACTTCACACAAGACCTCCCCTCACACTTCCTGATGGAGATGCATTTCATACGCTGGATGGATCGTGTACAAAAGATCCGTTTTCATTTCTGACATTTCCGTGAGGAGACTAAAATGTCATGAGAGAAGCAGCTGAGATGTCCCCCCCAGCACCTCTGGCACCTGGAGAACAAGATGTGCTTCACACAGTCAGTGAGATTCACACTTCCTAGTCAGCTAGGCAGATTCAGAACTAAAATCGAGCTGAAATAGGCAGCACTGGGGAAGGGACTAAGTTCTGGGGGCTGCCACAATCCTCAGCAGAAAGTTCTGGCAGTAAAGGGCCATCTGCAAGCTTAGAAACATGTAAGTCAAAACAACCATTGCTGAGAAGCTTGTTTGTGCACAACCATTTTAGAATAATTTCAGGTCAAAGTGTGTACAGGACAGATGTGTCACAAATCCAATGATTACTGACATGGAGCTGCTGGAGGCCATCACATCACTGTGTGTTTGGGAACACGTAATGCAAACAGAAATGCTGCACTGAGAAGAATCCTAATCTATCTTAAACAAATAGAGAAGCAGAAGAAAAAAAGGGATTTTGACATGGGGGGATGTAGTAGCAGGAAATCCTGTGCTGCTCTGCAGGTTGGATTCAGCAGCACTCCTGCAAGGAAGTGTCTCTGTGCACACACAACTACCATCCTCCAGCCTGGGCGTTCATCCAGAATGTATCAATTTGGCTAAACTTTGCTCTTTCCAAGAGAAAGTGTTTTCCACCCTAAAGGTGCACTTGCCATTCCCTTATGAGACTCAGATACATTCCATGCTCCCTCGATAACCAGACACAGAGCCAACTCCCATCTGTGATGCATCGGGCGAGGTTGAAGTGCACTCACTGTTGCAGCCGCTGCTGCCTCGAGCGCCTGCGCGTTCGTGCTGCCCTGGGCCTCCTCGGGCTGCCCCTCCTGGGGGTGGAGGAAGAAGAGAGAGGGAGGAGGAAGGAAACAAAAAGAGAAAGGGAGACGAATGGAGGGGACATGGGAGGATGAAGGATGGTCAGAGAAGGGAGAGGGAGTGTCTGTAACTGAGCTGATCTCGGACTCGCTGCCAGACGTGCAGGGAGAACTCGCACGTCTCCGCAGTGCACGCGTGCCACGTCCCTGCACCTCACACACAGGTATTTACAGTGCAGCTGGAAACCTACAGAGCACCCCAGCACACACAGCCTCTCACATGAGTCTGAAAGTCTCTTTTTTTCCTTTTAATTGTTATTTTTTAACCATCCAAGCTGCTTTAACAAAGATAGCTGAGAAGTCTGCCAGCCAATTCCATCTCTGTTTCCCACTGCCAGCCTCACCCAGCCACAAAACTGCATCCAGCAGCCAGTGAGACTGTTCCTAAACCAGCTGCCAAAGCCCAAGCCAGAGACACTGTTCTGATCATTACCAATGTAAGGGGTTTTTAAAAGCAGGTTTGATGCTGGCTCCAGATCTGGGAAGCAGGCAGGCAAATCTCTGTCTCCAGTAACACCCACCTGCTGGTATGCCCAGGAATACATTAAAAACACTTCACAGGTTTCAATGCAGTGTGAACCCATGAATCCAAGCTCAGGATGGAGAACACAGCTTTTCAACCAAAAAACAGTCTTCATATGTAAAATATAAAAGGGAGTCACTCACCAAATGTTTTCTCCTTAAATACTGCTGGCGAAGTACCAGGGGTTTGGCTACGAGCATCCACGGCACACACAGCAAAGCCACCACCACCAGGAAGCACTGCAGCCCTTTCTGCAAAAGAAACAAGTTTCAGGTAATTCAGCTGCAGCCCCTGCTCAAACACACACAGAACCCAGCAAGAATGGCTGAATTCCCACTATGTGGATGCTTCACCACCTCCCTCTCTTCTGGGAACAGTAATTAAGTACTTAACGCCTGCAGCTGCCACCTCTGTCTGAGCATAGCATTTAATGCTGAGACTGGGTTAGATTGAGGAAAAATCCAAAAGATCCTGCAGGGAATGAGAATTTGGCAGATGTCTGATACTGCTGGGAGGAAGCAGCATTGGTGTCTGAGCTAAACAGAGGTATCACATTGCAGACATGGGACAATATTCCTAATTGCTTTCCACTATTAATCAGGATCCACATGCTCTGAAGCCACAGTTGACTTATGGTCAGACAGATAAAAATTCCTGGTATAGGGACAATTCCTTCCTTCTTCAACATTACATAGTATCAACCTTCAGAAATGCTGTCACAGTAGAAAAATGTTTCAAGCTTGATTTCACAATTATGACAAGGTCAATGAAACACTCCAGTATCACCAAGCACGTCTGATTCTGTTCCAGCAAGAGTACACACCTGCCCACTATAAAGCATCTTATTACTGGTGTCCTCATAGGAGAACAGAAACATGTTGATAAAGTGTATTAAGAGGCTTGGTGCTTCCTTGGATGTGTGAGCATCGTAGGCTGTCCACTTGTAAAAGATGAGAATTACAAGGTATCCAAAGAGAGAGGACATGAAAATCATTTCTGGAATAAATCCAAGGTATATGTTCAGTGGCTTCTTAAAATAGCTACAAGGAAGAAAAAAAGAGAAAGTTTATATTATATTTGGTTAGAATTAGGGCAAAAGCTTTTAATAAGAGCACGAACCCCACAACACCCAAAGACATTCCAATCCCCCCACCACGAGGAAACCAGAGCAAAGCACTTACATGTGGTTGAGGAGACTCAAAGCAACACCAAAGAGCATCTGGAAAATGCCAAGAATCACAGACATCTTCATCTTAAAGGAATTGAGGAAAGCCAGCTTATTGCTGGCAATATTCCAGATCTGTGAAAAACAACACCTAGTCAGATACCAGGGAAAGGAAAACAGGAGAAGGAAAACACTCCCTTTAAACTAAACAGTATGAACCAGTCAGGAAGTGTGAGGTTGAAAAAGCAGGTTTTTAATGATGTGTTTGCCCCATGGATATCTTTTGGGGAAATGAGCAGAGAAGCTTTCAGCTGGGAACAGTCTTACAGTAACTGAGCCCACCATTGAGCAGGAATCAAACCTATTTTCATGGTACTTCAAAGGTGCAGGAGAAAAGAGGCTGTGTCCTTAACAGAAAGAGTATGATTATCCATTAAAAGGAACAATTACACACAGCTCTGAATTCCTGCATTTCCTCTTTATGTGGAACCCACACAAGGTTTGTCATATATTACAAGCAGAATTAAGAGCAGAGGTGTTGATGCAGGCAGGTACAAAATGACTGAATTACTGGGAAATGTACATTTCCAAGGATGACTGAAGAAAGAGATTAACAGCTTTCCCCAAGGTAAAAAAGTAACTTCAGAAAGTGATTTTCAAGGCTAATCAGATTTGATTAAAGCACTGCAGGTTAGAAAGGGTGAGCAAGCAGCCTTTAATGGACCTCAGAACGAGGGTCTCCATCCCAAATCTGGCATCTCAGTAGCAATTCTATTGTTCAGGAGTACTCCCACCATTGATGGACTTGCTAAGGGAATGGCTGGGCTGGGGAAATCTTTCACACTGAACAGGACAGGTGCTTCTCCTTCTGCTGACACAGAGGATTTTGCCCAAAAGATTGCAGAGGAAGGATGAGCTCTTACTGGGTCAATGCCAAACGGGTAGGGCCCACCAAAGACCCCTGGGATAGCAGGATCCAGCTGCAGCAGGGGGGTGGTCTCCAGCAAAGCATCTCTGTTTGGGAATAAGATTATACAAACATTAACAACAGCAATGCCACCCTCCTTCTGTAAAAACTAACTACACTCCTCCCTTGTGAAAGCAAAGGAGGGAACTTTACGGTTATAGAACCTGGATGGTTCTAGAGATTCTCCCAAATTAATAAAACCCTGTTTCTCGACCTTTTACTCAGTGTCACAAGGAAGACAGGTGCAGGAATCTTTAAATATCTATGGGGAAATAGGTGAGAAACTGCATCTTTGTAAGTTTTCTGGGAAAAAAAACCCCAAAAATCTGTTTTGAATCCTGGCACACATCATCCCAATTACACCCCTCTTCCAAATCTATCTGAGATAGAGTTCAGAAGTTTTTGTTTTCCCGAGCTGGGAGGACAAGTCACCTGCTTCTGCCTGTCTCTAGGAAGTCACCAAGGGTTTACTCACGACCAGTTGGCTTTGTTGAACATTGGCCGGACGCTCCAGGAGGAACCAAACATGTTGAGGGATTTGGAGAAGCAGTCGTTGTAGATGAGGCCCGTGTAGGTGGAGAACAGCCCCATCAGCAGGATGATGTACCGGCCACTGAACACCATGTTGAACATCTGGCGCAAAAACCCAAAAGGAACAGAGAGAGCCCATGAGAACAGGGAAGGTCCCTCCTAAAGCCAAACCAGGGATATCAGTTTGCTGTAGGACAGACATTGGCCATATGAACTGAGAGCCTGAAGTCTCTATCTCCCCTCTGCAGGGATTAAGGGCAGCACAGATAACAAGGATAAAGGGCCAGTGTGGATCTCCACAGAGAACTGGGATTAGGTGGAGAGGACAAACTGCACTGCACAGCCTGATGCAACTCCCAGCTGGCAGCAGGAGTTTGGAACCAGGAGCACAGACCCTGCCAGCCTCCTCCAGCTCTGCCAGTGTATCTTAACTCTGGTTCAGCTCCTGTCAGCCCTGAGCCAGCAAAGCCAGCCTTGAGCAGCAGATAGGAAAAATGCCAGGGATAGGATATATGTGTACAGGAACTGGGAGTTTTGCACTGACTGAACCCCACTGTGATCCAACTAAACTTGGGGTGATTTGTTTACACCAACTTAACTACTACACTTGATAATTTCCTTCAGACAACTGAAATTAATAATTTCCTATAAATATCCAAAAGGCAAACCAAGGGAACTCAATACTACTATGAAATGACACTACTCAGTGTGTGTGTGTGCTCTTCAGGCTTCCCAGCCTGTTCATGTGCTTCAAAAATTCCAAAGGAGGAGTAATGGGCATGGTCAACTCAAGGGGAAAAGGATGTGAGTAAAACAAGCTGCAACTCTTTGTTTGAAATGCAAAGCTCAGCACGATCTGCCACTTCACCTCGTTGTCACTCTTCTGGGACAGAATCCGGCTTTCCCTCACCACCATCCAGACAGCAATCAGAGTCATCAGGATTCCATGGCCAAAATCCCCAAACATCACAGCAAACAGGAATGGGAAGGTGATGATGGTATAGGGTGCTGTAAGGGAAGAGACAACATTCCCAAGGCACTGTGAGTGAGTCAGCCCAGATTCACCATGGTACAGTTCAGGCAATTTAGCAAATATAATTCCCCATCTTCCCCTCTGCTAAGTCTCTACTAGAATTCTCTATTAGAAATTTCCACACAGGATGGGAAATACAGGCAAACACCATGACTAAAAAATTTGAGACAGAAGTCTCAGAGTTCTCCAAGTCTGAATTTACCTGGATTTATCTCCCGGTATGTCCCAATGCCGTAAGCATCAACAATGTTTTGAAAGCCAGAAGTAAACTTGTTAGTTTTGTTGTAAGTGGGTGGGGTCTGATTGGTTTGCATCCTGTTTAAAATAGATGGGACAGTGGATCCGCTGTGCTCCTGTTTGAGAAAAACAAAGGGAAGGTCAGCAAACCCACCCTCAGAGCACTGAAGGACCAAGTCCAACACAGCTGTCCTGCTGGCATTTGGAAAACTGCAAGCTTGAGTGTTTGCAGTGTGCTTGCACAATGAGACATTGGAGCAGCTGAGGAGGGCTGCCAGGATTCCACTGCTCTCCCCTCGGTGCAGCAGGAGTAAAGGTGAACATTGTCTGCACAGGACAAACAAGAAAACATAAAGCAAGTGGAAGGACTTCAAGAGACCCAACTCTCTTGTTTATCTGAGCAGAGTTTGCCAACATCCTGGAGAGCTCCTCTATCCAGACACCAGGACTACAGAGCCCAGCCAGGGTAACTAAACACACCAGAGGACTCACACGTGGGAAAATCCTCACCATTTCTGCATCCACCTGAACTTTAAGCTTCCCACAACATATTAGTTACTATTTTATCTCCAAGTCATCATTCCTGCATGCTAAATAAGCTGTCCTCTGTGAGGGCTGATTCCAACAGCCCAAGGGGATGGTGTCCAGAGGCTCACAACACAGAAAAGGCAATGAACTCATGTGGTGCTGCCACAGCAGCTACTCACAGTGCCTCTCCTGAGAGCAAACTGGATGGAGTCGAGGTCAGCAACAGGACACCACACTTCAGCAATCAAGCACTTCTGTGTCACGTCGATGTTGCACAGGTTCAGGGTGTGGTAAATCGCCTTCATCTTGCGCGCTTTGATGAACCACACACGGATGTTTTTGGCAGCTGCCTGCAAAACCCTCTGGCGATGATCCTCAGTTTGGTTCAGCACCTTGCAGAGAAGCAGGAGGAAGATGAAATCGTGGACTGAAGCTCAAGGTGCACCAACAAGACAAGCCTTTCCCACAGAGGATGAATGCCCAGCCTGCTCCCCCACCCCAGGCACAGGCTGCCCCATGCCTGCAGTCTGTGCTGCAGCCCCCACATTAATTAGCTCTGCTGAAAGGCTTTTTCCAGGGATGCTTTCTGATTATTTTCCTCCTCCAGCTCCAAGGTCAGTGGTTGTTTCAAACAACGAACTGTGCCAAGATCACTGGGAACAGTTTTACCTCCACCCAGGTTAAAAGAGCAGAGAAGAGTTCTGCAAGTAAAGGGTTTGCTGCCTTGAGAAAACACACCAATTACCCTGAAAGACTTGTTTACTGAAGGCAAAAGGAGAAAGTGTTTCCTACTGAGAGTGTTTTCCAACTGGAACATAACAAACTCAGGCCAAGTCAGATTTCCAGAGTGGAAAGTCTTAGACTGTAGTGAAAGTGAGGACACAAGGCATATGCAGCTTACAGCAGTTACACTGCTTCTGAGTTCTTGTCTACTTTAAAATATCTTTTGAGCTACACTGCACAACTCCCAGCTTGAGACAGTTCCTGTACCAAATAAGCAGGTCAAATTCAACCCTTTTTCCTTTTAGTTTCTGAACCTTCTCTCTATTTTTGTCTCAAATCCCTTAAATCTTTCTACATTATCACATTCTGCCTTCCTTCCTCAAAGCAAGCACCAGGTATTTCAGGGGTGGCACCCACGAGATCTGGGTGCTAATTACTTTTCACCAACACTCAGGCTGCTGCACAAGAGATTAGCTGTAAAGCAGAAGCTCTTCAGGACAGCACAACGTGAAAATATAAAGACAGGCAGAAAAAAGAAGAGCTAAGTTAACGTCAGCATTGTTATCTCAGCTTGGAAAGAAAGCTTAAATGTTTTCAAATACTTGCAGATGAAACAGGCAATTACACAACAGGCTCACAGAGCCAGAACCCACGGGATCTCCCTACACATGTGAGTTCCTCTTTGCTCCCTGCTATGGAGTTCTCTGTACTTATTTGTATAGAATGAATGGCTCAGCCCTCTAGAAAGATCAAACCACCCCATCCCAAACCCTGACACAGAAACAACTCAGCAGTCTCCAAACACCTCTGTTGCACTGCTGCTCTCAAGCTATCTGAAGCTGAAAACATGGTCATCTAATAGGTAAAAAAATTCTTCTGTTTTAACAGGTTCCAAAGTCTCCAAATATAGTTTTCAACCGTATTATTAAAGACAAAAACCAAAGAAAGGTCATTGACCCCAGTTATTTTACCATCTGAAGATCATCAATTCTGGTATTGACACCAGAAGCCATTTCCTTCCTCTCCTGGGGTGTTTCTGGGCATGGGTAGAGGGAGGCCCGGAACCTGGAAGACAGGGAAGCACCTCAGTGACAGAGACGGAAAGATCAACTGATCAGGGGTGAGCCACAGGCACCTTAAGAGAAGATTCTGATCAGCAGAGACTGCCAAGCAGAGCTCCAGCCTCCACATCAAAGGGATGCAGAAGTCTGCTTGAGGCCAATGCAGAAGCTGAGTTCTAAAGAAAGCAGAAGTGGGAGAATCCTCTGCTCCCTGTGCTGCCAGTGTCTCCAGGCACTGTCACGAGGCTGGTCAGCCACGCAGCTGAGGGGGGATGCTCTCATGCCAGTGCAACTGCTGATAGAAGCAGACACTGTTGGCTCCCCTGTGAGAATATCCCACGGATGTCTCATCAGGCCTGCCCCAGAAATCAACACTGCCTTGTTTCTTTGCATTCCCTAGCACAGCAGTTGTGCACTTTGAGCATTACAGGCTGGGGAGGGGCAAGTCTGGCTGCAAAATGTGTTTCAGTTACTTATAGCACATTTTGTTTGCTGTCTAAATATGTGCTCCTGCAGCCACTGCAAAACAGGGAGTTGAGAAATATCGATATTAAGTGACATCAGTGTGTTTCAAATAAGTGAGAACTGCCCAGCTGTCAGACTTTCATACCCCTCACAGATCTTCTTGACTCTGTTCTTCAGCTGGTCACCTTGGAAGAAGATGATAAATACAGATTTGTGCACGTAATCCCCCTAGAACAAAGGAAAGAATTGCAGAAATTAGCATTAGCTAATTGCCAGAGTTCTACTTTTCCTTTTGCTGAGTCTGTACATCAGGGCTCAGATCTGCAGTGGCTCAAGAATGTACCTGAGTAACACTGGAACAGTCACAAGGAGAGCAATTTTCTCAGCCTCAGTACAGAATACCTGCATTGTATTTGTATTTACTGAAGCAAAATGCCCCAGATTATCCATTATTTATTCTATGCAATACAGTAAATGGGAAAACCTGGTAAGATCTCCAAAAATAATGCAGATACAATGAAATATTTATCAGCACTTAGTGCAGTCAGCTCACCTACAGAAATAATCAAGCCAAAGAGTGAATGAAGTTAAAACAAATTGGAGTTTAACCAGTGCGGTTCCCAGGGAGGCCAGAGGCACATTCCTTGCACAGCTGTGTCCTTGGGGGTAGCCAGGGCCCCTTTCCTGCATTTGTTGACAAGTTATTGTTCTACCTTACTTAGGAAATTTTAACGTAATGTTTCAAGAATAATTACATTAGGTGTAACCTCAATTTAAGGAAGTTCTGCACAATAAGAACAAAGTCTCTCCTAGCAGATAGATGATTCCACAGGTCAGCTACCAGTGGTTGATGGGACAAGGGAGCACATCAGCCTCACATGAGAAAGAGAGGCTGTTACTGAGCTTCACCTCGTGGGTCTGTGTTCCAGGGCTGCTCACACACAGCCTTTACTAGGTAAAAGCAAGGGTGCCCCAAGTTTGGGCAGTGCCCACTGGTTTGACCACAGAGGACACTGGATGTAAAACCAGGCCCAATCACAACATTTGTATTTATATCTATATGAATGCAAACAGTTCTAAGGTGGATGTTTAAACTATTGATTAGTGAATTAAGAAAAAAATGAAAGGCTCGAGTTCAGAGAAATGAACTTCAGGTTACACACTGCCCATATCCCACCTTCCAAGGAGGATCACTACTCATTCAGAACTGCACTTGCAGTTTGGGCCAGAGAAACCCCTAGGCCCTGCTGCAGTCCACGTTTTGAGTTGTTTTCCCCCTTCCAACAGCATTCCCCATCCAGCCTCCTACTTTCATTTTAATTAAACGGGAGAACATTTGTTGATGAAGCTGAGTGGCCGCGGCAGGCGCTGGGATGAACCTCACTGCATGCACCTCACTGAGGGACTTTAATCTACAGATCCACATCTTTTAGATGCTGCTACAGCCCAGAGGCTCCTGCTGCTGCAGCCCAGAGCCCCCTCACCGTGACGGGGTCCTCGAGGGGGTTCTCGATCTCGGCCTGGCGCAGGAAGACGTTCCCGCGGCACACGCGCCACAGCATCCGCTCGAACGTGGGGATGCGCTCGCGGTTGATCACGCCAGCCACGAACCTGCAAGGGACAGCAAGGCCTCAGGGGCTGCACCCGAGACACCCCACAGCCTCACCCATGCCAACTGGGGGTCAGAACCACACTGAAAGCTATAAAAATCTGGGTTTAATGTTAATGCTTCAAGCAAAATGGGAGGTCCTCGAAATTAACGCACAACGGAACAACTGCGCTGCAGCACAGGCTCTGTTTTTTAACAGAATGAGATAATCTTTAAAAATAAAATAAATCACTGCTGACAGGAGAAACAAATTAGATATACAGCTTCTACCTTCATTTCCCTACAGTCCTGGTACCTTGTCTGCAAGGGTTAGAGCAGCCACGGCTGCCAGTGACTGTGTTCTGGGCTCATGCTTCAGGCCTCAATGGACCAAACCCCCACGTCCAGATAAAGTATTATACACGCACAAGGAAGCCTGGAAGCAGCTGATAAAGAGGATGTAGAACTGTACAGTTATTTCAGACCATTATGTGCCCACAGTAGTTACAATTTTCAACAAAGCTATGAGATGTCAGAATGTCTGAGGAAACAACCAGACACATGCGGAACAAACTGGGTTAATTCTCTGGTGCAGAAAGAAATGTGTGAAGTGCAAACACAAACTGGGAAGTTAATATGGGCAGGAAAAGAGCAGAGAGCACAAGCCAGTTTTAGATCAGCTTTCCATCTGCTTGGGGTGGAAAGTTCCACAACTGAGCTCAAATCATGGCTGCTTCCACAGGCTGATAATCCCTAAGGCAGCAATCCTGAATTACCCGAGTCGGAGCGGGGCACCTCTTCCCATCTCACTCGGCTCCAGCAGTGAAGAGGATTCCTCCAACAGGTCTGGATCCGCCATCTGCTGATGATGCAATTCAGCCTGAATTCACAAATCAATTAATATCTAATGAAACCAGTTAGTGGCATGCAGGGAATGAGGAGCCAGGAGACAGTTCTGGCAGACAAAGAAAGAAAAGAAGGAGAAGGAAAGGAAAGAAAAGAGAAAGAAGAGCAAACATAAGACAGCAAAAAGAGGAACGAGATGACAGAAAAGACAGCAAGAGTCACACATGGAAGGAAAAAAACAAGAGGAAAAATGGAATGGCTCAGCAGGGCTTCCATACAAGAAAGGTTTGAGGATTGTTGCAACAAAAGGGCTGGGAGATATATAAGTCTGAAGAAAGGCAGAATTTTAAAAAAAAATTCAAGTTTTAAACACAAGTGATGTTCCCAAGAACCAGTTTTAATGGCACAAACCAGAGAAACACACTTGACTCGTGTATTTCCGCAGATATTAAATTAATTTATCCTTGTTCATTGTATGGCTCACCACCTGACACAAACAGGCTGGCAACACAGCTCATCTCTTGACCAGCCAGGCATCAAAACAGGACAGTTTTACACTGTCCTTCTTTGCAACCCATTTGCAGACTAAAATTCTTAGGAAAATGGCTTGTAAGTGTCAGAAATTCAGGTCAAGGATGCTCAGATCACATCCTCTTGTGCACCATCTTCACACTTGTTCAACCCCACCTCACATTTAGTTCCACCTCTGCAGCTTATATAATGAAATGCCAAAAATTACAGTTCCTGAGCACAACCAGAGGGTCAAAGTCTACCCTCTGTGGTATGCAGGAGGTCCTTCCCCCAAAGCCATCGAGGGAACTTGCTAAAACACACTGGAAGGCAGAGTTTGACCCAAGGACACATCAGATCCACGCACACACACAGAGCACAGCCTTGCAAAACCTGGGGCAAGTGCAGTGACTTAGCCCTGCTCTCTGTACTTGGGCAGTAGTTGTGTCAGTGAAAATCTCTCCAACACTCTACCTGCTGGTCAAATGCAAGTGTTTGCCACACACAAGAGAGTTTTTGCAAGGCTGACACCAAGTGCAGCTCAGCTGCTTGTACACACACTTGCTGCAGCTCAGGATGTTACATGAGGGAGGGAGCCCTTCACTCAGCTTGGAAAGGCAACACAGAGAATTCCTGAACCTTGGGCTTTAAGGCAACTTGTTGCAACATCGAGAACTGAATGAAAATTCAGTTCACAGAGAACACAACTAAAATAAGAAAGCTTGGTACCTGAAAACGAAACACACAGACCAAACATCCCAGCAACTGTTTGACATCTCGACTCCAGGATGTTGAAGAACAATAAGTTACAATTGTAAGAGGCTTGCATTGTATTTCCAGTAATCAAGACACTGTCTGCAGCAACTTTTTGTGATGTGCAGCACATTTTAGCAGATGACTCATGAAAAAGGAAGGACAGCACTTGTGACACCTTTGGATTGGCCCACCTGAGAGAGAATTTGTTATATGTGTTTAATATTAGCTTGACCCATTTGAGCTACGTGTCCTTTATTCAGGGCAAGTCCTGCTTAGAGAGGGTGGAATTACAAAACAAAACAGTTTAGAATAGATGTGGATTAGATTAGTTTTACTAAAAGAGAATGTTCTTTTGCAAGGATTATTTGCATTACAAATTCCATGTTCCTTAAATTGATTTCTCAACCTCTGTGATTCGATGAGCTCTCCCTTTCTAGAAAGGAAATGGCACAGCAGCAGCAGCTCTGCAGCTGCAAGGATAACTAAAGCACTGCTGGAGGATTTAATAGAAATAAAAAATTGAGACTATGTGGAAATGGAAGAGCTATCCAGTTCCACTGCAGGAAAACATGATTCTGGGAAATTTACTTTGAATATGAGTTTTTGCCAGCAGTGAGTGAAATGTCAGAGTTATTGTGGAGTATTTTTTACTGGATGAGGTCGTTCAGGATTGGAATCCCCCATGCATTTCCATGTCAGGAATCAAGAAACATAATACAAGAGCTTTCATTATTAAACATTATAAAATTGCTTATTGATCCCCTGATCAGCACCCAGATCAGCACCTTTAATCTCCAAAAAGGTTCATTTTCTCCACTCATGATTCCAGCCCTGCCCTGTGACAGCTCTGGATGCCCATACAATTCAAGCCCCTTCCAGGTCACAAACAGGACAAAAATCAATGTTCACAAGAACTCAAAAGGATTCATGTCACCATCTAACTATTAACCCAGAGCCAGACAGAAGTGACAGATGCAAAGCAAACAGAGAAAAGCAGATGGCAGAAGAGTCAGAGGGAGGAAGAAGGGACTGCATGCCATTAACCGTTACTTTTCCAGTCTTCTTTTACGCTCACACTCTAGGCAAAGCTCTCAGAGAAATCTCTCCAGCTCATACTGCTCTTCATAAGCAAGGACAAGAAGACTGAGAAAAGGAGCATAATCATCAACATGGTGTGTTGGAACAAGAAATGGCTGCTTGGGCTGGAACAGTCACAGGAAGAACAAGGGGACATTTGGCCACCCTCCCTCCCCCCATGTCAAAATTCTGGAGAGCAAATGCCAAGAATGAAGGAATTGCAGTCAGCCATTTCTTGTGCAACTCATTACTATGAATAATACAATCTCAATTACAAGTTATTGTAGTCTTCAAGTGTTGAAGGTGCTGTGCAATGGCAGCATGGAGGAAGGGAGCAGTGGCCAGTCTGGGATGGTGAGCAGAGGCAGCTCTGGGCTGCTCAGGGCTCTCCCTGGCTGTTTGCTGAGCACAGCATGAACTGAGGCAGGTTTAAACTGTCCACACTTACATTTTACTGAACATCACCTGGGAGCTGTTCTGTTTGCTTTGACATAGAGCAGCGCATGTTATTTGGTGTGTTTTCTTTTATTACTACAGAAAATAGTTATGAAAGAGAAGCAGAACATAGCTAGGCTTCCTGTGGCTGGTTCATGTAAGGCTGTGGGTGACCTGACATGGACTGTTTAGAGAACTGATTTTGATCTTAAAATTTAGTTCGATCCCACTGCAGCTGAAGAAGAGCAGTGGGCAGAGAGGACAGCAATTAAGGCCAGGATGGACAGGGCTTGGAGCAACCTGATCTAGCAGAAGGTGTCCCTGCCCATGGCAGGGGACTGGATGGGGACGAGCTTTAAGGTCCTTCCCAACCCAAACCAGTCTGGGATTCATTCTCCATACAGAAGTGCTCAGGACTTGGTTTTACTCAGAACAGGCAGTGCTACTTTAACACAGCAAAGTAATGGATTATCAGGTTAATCCTGTTTGTCCAAGGGCCACTTGGAAGTGAACATTCAACACTCGAAGACAAGGGGTTTTTTTGTACTGAAATCAACCCCACAACCCAGCAGCCCTCACACCAGCAGCAGTATCTGTGTCAGCAGTGACTGTGACTGGCACAGGACCAACCTTGGTGCCTCAACAGGCAACACCTTGTGCCAAAATGACAAAAAACAAACGGTTAAATAAAGGGCCTGAAGCGTGCAGGAGTCCAGCTCCACTTGACAATAGCCCTTGTAAATACCAGGAGCTGTTTCCGTTAAGAATTCTTTGATCAAATCCTGAGATTAGAGGAAACAGGACATCTACTCAGCAAAAACACGTCCTGAAAAACACAGGAGCTCTTTGAGAGAACTGCCAAGACTCCAGAGATACTTCAGCTTTACAAGGAAGGGTTATGCCTTCTCCCAAGCAGGATTTATGTCAGTGCCATCAACGACATCGGAGAAGCTCCTCTCAGCTCCAGTGGAAGTTGCCAGTTCCTGGCCCAGATGGTATTTGACAAAATGTCCAAGACTTTAAATGTCAGCTTTGCTCCACAACTGACCTCTGAAAGCTTCAGGGTTTGATCAAAAGCTCAGCTAATTAATTTATTTATCTATTACTTCGGTGGACTTTGTATTATGACCCTGATGAGTCTCCAAATAACACTTTAAAGCTGAAGAGAAATTCAGCTTGACCATAACTCCCCTGCATGTGCACCAAAAAGGCTCTTACCCACTTGGGACAGTGCTTGCTGTAGCACTGAATTTTGAGGCTGTTGATGTGTTTTCAAAACTACTCACATCTTAATTATTCTACATGATTCATAGACAAACCATTGCTTAACTAGAACGAGCCCAAATCAGCATCATAGGAGGTAAATCATGGCTAGCTGTGTGTACTGCACGAAAAATGGAAAACAATTTATGCAGCTTTCTTAAGCAAAGCATAAAATGACCCTGCTGTCCAAAACAGCAACTGAAATATATTTGAGAATAAAAATGGTAATTTCTATGAGAAGAACCAGCTCCCCAAGTGTTAAACCCCAGCGGTATTCTGACCTCATCAAAAAACTGCTGAGTTTTACGCAGTATAAACTTTAATTCTGTCAGCTCCAAGAAGTTTCTCTTCAGAGCCTCCTGGTTGGTGTTGATTTCTTTAAGCTCGTTTTCAATTTTCTCAAAGTTTGCCTGGAAGATGTGAAAAGGAGAAAGAAAATGGACTTAAAGCAATTCCATGATTAAGTGCTGTTCAGTCTGTCATCCCCACCCAATTTGCATCATTTGGATTTACAGGTGCATCTCCAGCCTGCTGTGGCACAGATCCAGATCTGCCACATCTGCAGGCAACTGCAGACATCTCACACTCAGCCAAGACTTTTATGGACTGGATTGATAGAGTTTATTCTAATCAATAAAACCATGATAAACTTTATGACCCACCACCATAAACCATGCTGCTCCAGTGGTGAAAAAAATCATTTCAGTGGTGAAATTCCTATTGACTACTCTCACTTCTGCATTTGGGCAGGCACAGCCAGCCCAGTGTGAGCTGGCAGAGCTGCTTCCAGGGACAGCTGAAGACTAATGCCCCCCCTGCCACTAAATTCTGCAGGCATTGACCAACAGAGACAATTCTTCCTGTTCCCATTCAGCTCCAAACACTAGCTGAGTGTTTAAACATCATTACCTCCAGGTCAATCATGTCACGTGGAAAAGGCACCTCTGGGTTTTCGCCAGTGTCCATGATAGGAATGTTTGCCTTTTTAATCTCCTTCTCCACAAACCCTGCAGAAACAGCATTACAAGTGTGAATTATGGACGCTTCAGTGTCAAACCCCAACCTGCACCTGGCAGGTGATTCCTTCACCTCCTATTCCAAGAGTGTCTGATTTGGTCAGAGTTACCTCTCGAGGGGGAAGCAGGGAGCCCTGCCTGTGCCCTCACCCCTCTGCTCTGTTCCTAACGCTGCCCTGCAGCTTCAGCCTGCCTTGACTGTTTGTTTTCTTTTTTTAAGCAAACGCTGCGGAGTCAGAGCCACATCAACCCCAGCGGGAACGTACGGAGCTTTCGGTCCATCTCCTCGCACCTCCGGACTTCATTGACGAATTTACGATGGAACACGTTCACGTCGGGGTTCAGCTGCAGGGAGAGACACGGGGCTCAGCAAACCCCCGGCACCGGCACCGGAGCCGCCGGGCCCCACCGGCCCCGCGCTGCGGCGGGCACGGGGGCGGGGCCGGCCGGGGCTCCCGGTGCCCCGGTGTTCCCGGTGTCCCGGTGTTCCCCGTGCCCCGGTGTCCCCGGTGCCCCGGTGTTCCCGGTGCTCCCGGTGTTCCCGCTGTTCCCGGTGTCCCGGTGTTCCCGGTGTTCCCGGTGCCGCGGGGTGCGCAGGGGACACTCACGTCGCGGAACTGGACCTTGCCCAGCTCGCCCAGCTCGCTGACACAGCAGTACGCGGCCTCGGACTGCAGGAACAGCTGCGCCAGGGTCATCTCCTCGCTGCGGAACAGCTCCCCCATGGCGGCGCCGCTCCCGCCGCGGCCTCTGCGGAGCAGCGCCGTGACAGCCGGGCCGGGGGCGGGCACCGAGGCCTTCCCGCCTCCGCCGCCCCCTCACGGCCCGGCTGCACCTGGACCCCACCGCAGCGCGGCCCGGCGTCCCCACCCCATCCCATCCCATCCCATCCCAGCCAGTCCCCATCACATCCAGCCCCGCTCCGTTCCGTCCCGTCCCGTTCCCCGCCATTACCTGCCGCCGCCGCCGCCGCTGTCGCTGCCGCCGCTGTCGCTGTCGCGGTCGCCGCCGCCGCCGCCGCCTGACCCTGCCCGGCTCCCGTCCGCGGCGTCACGGCGCGCGCGGGGCGGGGTCACGCGCACGTCTCCTGGCGACCGCGCGCGGCCCCGCCCCGGAAGCGATGCTGAGGGGGCGGCCCCGCGCGCGCGCTCGGTGACGTCACGCGCGCAGCCGTGACGCAGAGGTGACGTCACGGGGAGCGTGTCCCAGGCGCGAGGCCGCGGCCGCTCCCCGCAGGCCCGGCCCGGTGCCGGTGAGGCCGCGGGAGCCGCGGGGGCCGCGGTGACACCCCTGGCTCGGGGGAGGGACAGGACAGGGACAGGGACAGGGACATGGACATGGACAGGACAGGGACAGGGACAGGGATAGGGACAGGGACAGGGACAGGGATAGGAACAGGGACAGGGATAGGGACAGGGATAGGGACAGGGATAGGGATAGGGACAGGGACAGGGATAGGGACAGGGATAGGGATAGGGACAGGGACAGGGATAGGGACAGGACAGGGATAGGGATAGGGACAGGGACGGCCGCGGCGCGGGGGGAGCGAGGAGCGGCCCGAGAGCCCGCCCGTGTTCCCGCTGGACGAGATGCACTCCACACTGAGGCTCCCACCCTTGGGCTGTTCCTGCTGTGTCCCCACAGAAAAGGGGCTGGAGTTAATCCAAACACAGAAAATGACCCCTGGCATTCCAGCCCAGGGCACAGGCACCGAGCGGGGCACGCCACCTCACTGAGCCCCAGGAGCAGATGCAAATCGCTCTCGTGTTGGTTTGTCTGGTTCTGTCCAGACTCATCTACTCAGACAGATTATTTTATTATTATTATTCCCAAATAGACATCCAAAGGTGCAGAGCTGCATTGGAGTCACACATGGAAGGGATGTCCAAGACTTTAAATGTCAGCTTTGCTTCACAACTGACCTCTGAAAGCTCCAGGGCTTGGCTCAAAGGCTCAATTAATTAATTAATTAATTAACCTACTACTTCAGTGGACTTTGTATGAGGACCCTGATGAGTCTCCACATAATACTTTAAAGGCTGAATTCAGAAATTCAGCACTTCTGAAGAGAAGTTCGAGGAGCTCTGCTCCGCCTGTGTCCTGTCCTGTACCTGAATCCCCACACAGGATTTATCTGTGGCAGCCACCCTGGAGCAGGTGACCCCAGGGACACACAGCTCTGGGGCCTCGGGCTGGCTGCCCGCACTGAGGGCTTTTTTCATGGAACACTGGGAATAAAAGCTCTGGAAAAAAGCCCCTGCAGGAAAGAACAGTGTGTAGAAAGTAGCCTGTGTTCACTGACAGAATGGCTGTTGTGGGGACACAGGGGACAATTCTGTGATCCCAGAGCCACCAGGCCCAGGTCAGTGGGGAGAGGGAGCGGTCACGGGGCAGGGAAAGTGCTGACTGCTGCGAGCATTGTGAATGAACAATGTCCCTGTGCATCTGTGGGATGTTCCCTGTGCGGAGCTGGGGTGGATCATTTCTCCCAGTCTGCCCAGAGCTGAGCTGGGAGGAGCCCGGGGCTCTGGGGCATTCCTGGTATTTGCCAGCCAGTGCCAAAGGCCAAGAGCAGGAGGCAAGAGGTGCTGAGGGTGAATAACTGTTGTCAGAGCTATAGAATGAGGGAAGCTGCCACCTTCCCAGTGTCCCCACAGCCTTCCCAAGTGGCAGCTCTGTCACTTGGTTCCCTCTGGCTGAGCCAACCCCAGAAGTGAAGGGTCTGCCCCAGGTCTGGCCCAGGGTCACTCCCAAGATCTGAATTTTCCTTCTCCACATTCCTGGCATGTTCCAGCCTGGGTTGTTGCAAAGTCTGTGGTGGCACCTCCCACGTGTCTCCCTGTTTTGAATCATTTAGGGTTTCCACCACTAAATCCACAAGT
Source organism: Eopsaltria australis (assembly GCA_034509425.1). NCBI lineage: Eukaryota > Metazoa > Chordata > Aves > Passeriformes > Petroicidae > Eopsaltria > Eopsaltria australis. The sequence goes on from JAVTVJ010000798.1 coordinate 312,917, forward strand.
AACCTGCTGCATTTGGGCATTGTTTACAAGCAGGGTTCTGTGCAGTGCACACTGCAGCGTGTCCCACATTTAAACTCTGGTGGCTGGATCTGTAGAAGGCTCAAGGACTGCGGAGCTGGGAGAGCTCCTTTAGGGGGAGTGCCCGGCTGCCTCACTCCAGGAGTGAATTTATCCTTCCCTGTGTTAAAGCTGTGTGGGAACATGTTGCACCCTGCATGCACTGTGTGTGCCTCTTGCACATTCACACACATGGGAGGGGGCATTCTTAAGATAAAGACTGCTGGAACTACTGAATTCAAATTGTAGCATTTCTTTAACTGAAAATCAGATTCTCGTAGTCCTGGGAAAAAAAAAAAAACCCTAAACCTAAGTATTGGCAAAAGGTCTGAAGTTCCAGCTGAAGCTCAGCATGTGCAGTTGTTTAAACCTGCCTTCAGTGCACACAGCTGTGCCCAGATGGGGCTGCTTGCTTCCCACTCTCTTCCCAGCAGCTTCCCGAGCCGTTTACTAAAGGATTTTGTTTTTTCCTCCCGTTATTTCGGTGCCTTTAGACTGAGGGTAAAGAAGGGGCGGCTGCAGTTCCAGAGCTTTGCATTCCTGGCTGAGCTGTGCTTGTGTTTGCATGCAGAGCCATCGCCTCCCCTCCAACTATTTTAATCATTTCAAAAGGGTGGGTCAGCAGGCATTTGGCAGCGGCTCCTTTTCTATAGCTGAGGTGGAGTCAGCCAATGACCTGCAAGCCTGGAAAATTTTGCAGGGCAGTTCCACTGGACGGCTGTGCGGAGCTGTGCCATTTGAATTTCAGCACAGACACTCACTCACTGCGCTCTCCATTCCTGGCGTGTCTCCCAGCGCGGAGTTTAGCTGAGGCTCGGGCTCAGTTTTCCCTGCTCTCTCCCTGCACTGACAGCTTCTCCGGGCTCCCTGAGCCACGACTCCCGAGCCACCATGGAGGACACCACCTTGCAAATCATCGAGCCGCCCACCGTTTCTGAGACCTCGGAGGAGCAAGCGCCTGAAGACCCCATCAAACCAGACCAGATCAACGGCGTGATGGTGCTGACCCTTCTGGACAAGATCATCGGGGCGGTGGATCAGATCCAGCTGACCCAAACACAGCTGGAGGAGAGACAGCAAGAGATGGATAGCGCAGTGACCAGCATCCAGGGAGAGCTGACCAAGCTGACCAAGGCACACACCACCACCAGCAACACCGTCAACAAAATGCTGGAGAAGGTGCGCAAGGTGAGCGTCAACGTGAAGACGGTGCGGCAGAACCTGGAGAAGCAAGCCGGGCAGATCAAGAAGCTGGAGGCCAACGAAGCGGAGCTCCTGAAACGCAGGAACTTCAAAGTCATGATCTATCAGGTAAGGAGCTGTTTCACTATGTCCTTACATCCTGTAAGTGGGTGTTTTCTTTGCTGAGGGTCCTGTCACGCTGCATGTTCGGTCCAGCCCTCTCCCAAACTCCCCGGATTGCCTGGAAGTCCAAACTGAGGCGGGTCCCCCCCGTCACTCTCATTTGTGGTTTAACATTTTCTGTGTGTCCTAAGACAAAGTTTGACAGAGTTGTCTCATTTAACAGGAATTTTAATGCAGATAGGGAACGAGGCCCTAAGAACTCATTGCAATGGGCCAGAAGTATCAAAACAACCTGATTTTACTGCTTAGCTCAACAAAGAGCGACATTGCGCTGGGATCTGGAAGGGGCTCTTGTAAATCCATCTGCCAACGTCTCTTCTACCAAGAGACACCGTGTGTATGGCTACGTGGAGACCGATAATATTTCAGATTTGTGACATGCATCTGCTAACAAGTGACAGTAACCCTGTCCTCAGGGGTTAATCTGTCCAGCCAGGGCAGATAGAGCTGTCAGATAAAATCCAGCCCAGCCCCCTGAGCTTGGCAGTGCTCGGGGCGGCCTTTGCTGAGGGCTTGTACAATTCCCACCTTCTTTCTTCTGCATCCTGCAAACCTTGAACCTCCTTGTTGTTTGGTCTCAATAACAGCTTTGGTTTGCTTGATGTTCACCCCCTGCACTAAGTGTTGGTGTTTTCACTTAACATTAAGCAAGGAGTGAGAGAGAGGAACATGATTCTGTCGGGTTTCCTGCCTGGAGTTAGTTTTCTGCATCAGAGCAAACTCTTCTATCGGGGCACGGGAGAAAAGTGAGTGAAACAGTTAATGCTACAATTGGAAGCCTCTGGGTTAATAATAGCCAGCGCTAGGCACAAATGGAGAAGCTTCGAGTGCTGATCACGGGAAGAGAGAGAAGAAAAGCAGAATAAAAGGGAGAATGGTCCTTACTATGAGGTTTGAGGGCGAGTGGCTCATGACAGGCTCAGGGGTCGGACACGTACAGGGCCTGTGGGACTCCTTGCTTCAGAGCTTGAGTATTTGTTGTTTCATCATGGCTGAAAGGTTGAAATACTTGAGCCTGTTCAAATCATACAGGAAACACAACCAGTTATAGACTGATATATGTGTGTGGATTTATTACAAGCTCTTTGTATCCATCTATCCATGGAAAAATATAATAGAAGCAACAACCACTGCAAAATGAGAGGAGTGAAGGGAATTGTTTAAACATAACATTCCATGTCAGTCACGGAAATAGGTAGGAAGTTGGCAAGGTTCAAGGTCCTCAGGAAGCATCCCAAACATCTGCAGGTTAGTGTTTCATGAGCAGTTTGTGTTGGTTTGCCGTGGCTTATTGATACTGAGCAGAGTTTCTTTTTGAATATGAAAAAGCAATCCTGCTTCTAAAGGCTTGGGGCCTGCCCTTGCTGCTGTGGTGAGGACAGAGCAGCCTCAGAGAGAATCGTCTGGCCAGGGGCTGTGCCAGGGACTTGGGGAATCACGGAGGTATTAGGGGAAGAAATTGTTTGGGGTTTGGAATAATTTCTCAGCATGGAATTTAGTGTGATTTGAATGTCACAGGGCACGGGTAAGGAATTCTCCAGGTTTGCACCATGTGAAATGGAGCTGTTTGTGCCCTCGTGGACATCCTGGCACTTCCATGGGAGCCAGGGCAGACCCAGCCCCAGTGGGAAAGCATCCAGCACTGGGATCCACCCTGGGGGTTAACTGGGGAATTCACTGTGCTTTCCTAATGGTGTCTACAGTCAAAACCAAATAATTACAAAATAACTGATCTAATTCAGTGTCTCACTTCTCAGACCCACCACGTACCAAAGTGTCTGTTGGGTACGTCACTGGTCATGCAATTAATTCTGCAGTGCTGAGTACATTATCGCTCCTCTCTGACTCAGGGAAAGCTGCTTTCCCAAGCTGGGGGTGACTCCTATGTGTTTTCAGTTGCTGTGGCAAAAAGTTCAAAGATTTATTAGTCTTTTCTTTTGGAGAAGAAGAGATAAACTCATCCTAAGAGACGTAAAATACTCCATAATCCCAGCGGTGGCTGTTTTTGGGTGGGAAAGCTGAGTGGAGCAGGAGTCGCGCTCTATAGGGCTCAGTACTGCACAGTTCTGCAGTTGGAAGAAATAAAGGAGGTGAGCTCTTTGCTGGTTCTTGATGCTTGATTATTCTCTCAGGATTGAGTCCTCAGTGGAGGGATTATTTCAGGGGTGCAAATAAGAACTTTTGCACCTCAGAGGGAAGTCAGACTTCCTGTGAGAATTGTGTTTTGCTCGCTGTAGATAGGAGGAGATGAAAACCAAATTTTATTCAGGGAAAGCCTGACCTGTGGGATGATCCTGAGTGCATGTGCTGGGGTAGTTTCAAAATCTGGGGGAGAAAGTGCAGGGCTGGATATCACTCCCACGTCCTGGCTGAGGGAAGGCGTTGAGCAGAGCATTTACAGGCGTCACTCTCAGTCCCGTCCATGCTTGCGTTTTCTCACTTGCTTACCCTCTTTGAGCTGATTTTGCCAGGAGCTGGTCTGATTTCTACTGAGGTATGTATAGGGTTAATGTAGGGAATTAGATCAATTCTTTAGAATAAAACTCAAAAACAACCATACCCCTCCAAATTTCCCCATCTTTCTCTTTTGAAAACTTGCCGAGCCAAAGCAGAGGTGACAGATTTAACAGCCCACTACGTACACAGACTTTCAGTGCAGAACTCACCTTCCTAAAAAGTCTGATGTTAGTGAGTGCCCGCACTGCTCAGCAGCCCCTGGGAACAGAGCTCAGAGCTTCCTTTGTGCCTCTGTCCCGGGCTCCTGTCTTTCAGAGAAATCAGGACACCAAAAAATTCCGTGAGAGTGGTTGCTAATAAAAACAAACTAAAGTGACTTCATCCCAAATCTCCTGGTTTTAGGATCCTGAATCTGGGGCTGGTTACTGCAGTTCATGGTTAAATAATGGATGTCCTGTGCAAGCAGCTACTGCTCTGAAACCACACTTTGTGCCATGTTCAGCTGGAGAGCGGCACGTGGCAGTTTATGTAAGCTTGGCATTTTCCTCCAAACGGTTTTTGACAATTAAACTTATTCCTGCAAATGCCAAAGGCTGATTTTCTTACAGCCGGACAAACTCTCGCAGCACTCGGCACGCACACGGAGTATTGAATTTCTAAAGTGTGCCGGTCCTTTATTTTGAGGCTTGTGTGGGCGCTGAGCTCCAGGAGCTCTGGCTTGGGATGTGCAGAGTTTTTGTTGGGAAGAGCAGCCTTTGCCTGAGGGGTGTGAGTGCCTGCTCCCCACGCTGTCCTGGTCAGAGCCTCCAGTGGGGCTCATCTGCTCTTCAGGGGGTTTTGGTGGCCGCTCTGAGCTGTGTGAGATGCGAGTTTCCGTGGGAAGGGCTGTGCAGTTGGGAGAGCAGGGTGGGACCTGGATCCCAGCCATGCAGAGTTGGGTGGGTTGGGCTGGGCAAGGAAATATAAATAACCCAGCCTGGCTTTGTGCTCGCGTGGGCCTTATACGGACGGGAGCAGCGAGACTGCACATCGGGAGAAGGAGGGGTAGATTTCAAACCCACACATTAAGACCTGAACTGCTTCAGTTTTGGGTCTGTGCTCCTCAAAAGAGAGTGTGGAAAAGGACATGAGCTCAGGGGGCTGAGGAGAAGCACAGGGCAGGGAGCCCAGGCCATACAAACCCACTGCCCCCAGGCTGCAGCCTTTCTCCACTGCCCAAACAGAATGGCAGCTGCCCTGAGCTATGGTTTTGTTTCAAATTAATCATTCAGAAACAAAACCATGATGAGTTTAATGGCAGTGGAGCACTGACAAGAGCCAGCAAGATCCGCAGGCCTGAGGGACAGCCTGGCTGGGGGACGTGCCTGCAGTTCAGTGGTGCTTGCCCAGATATCAGCATTAAAAAGTAAACAGGAATTTCCAAAGCAATTTGGATGACAGCACTGGGATAGGCATGGGCACCAGGCACCCACAGGGTGCTTTTCCTGCAACACCAGCTGGCTCCATGTGCTGAGAGCTCTCTGTGCTAGAACAACCATCCCTCTTTCCAGTGAGTCACAGCAGGGATTTGCATTACAGCAGCCACTGCATTTATTTTCCGATAATACTTTAAAATAAAGAGTGGGTTTCACTGTCTCTGCAAATCCAGTCTAAAGCAGCTCCTGTCAGTGCTGCCTCCATTGCGGGGGCACCACATGAACGTCCCAATGTACAAAAATCTTGCTTATTGTCTGCATATTACAGAATTATAAGAGTCTCAAGATAATAATTCAGAGGAGGCAGAGCCTTAAAAAGAAGTCAGGATGTTAATAGCTCTGACTTCCAGGATTTTTCTTAGTACAGATTACCAGTCTACCAGTAGACAACTCTGGAGCATGGATTTCTCCGTTGCAATCTAATATCAACTGCATTAATATTTCATTGCTCAGCTATTATTTATAAGCAGCTGGTGCCAGAACTGTTTGCTTTGCTGAAATCCTTTCACCATTATAGTTCCAGACTGAGCTGTGCAGCCATAAATTGTCTCAGAGCAAAGGGCCAGAGGCTGCCCAGCCATTGGAATGGGATTAGATTGGATGAGGAGTGGCTCATCAAAATATACCCAAGGCAATATCCCTGCTGATCACCTATTCCTCCCTCAGGCCTCTCATGTGCACAGCCCAGAAGGCACAGCAATGACTCACAAACCATTCAGCAACAGGCTTGGCCCTCTTTTATCCCATTTGGGATTGTCCTCTTGATTCTGCAACATCTCCTACAACTTACAGGGCACCTGTAAGAATTGTGGGTCCACTGTCCAGCTGCAAGACAGACAAAGTGCATAAGCAAAATGTGCAGTGTCAGTACAGGAAAACCAGATATTTAGAATAAAAAGTCTCAGGATGTTTAGTCTCCAGCTTTATGTGAGGATGCAAATGTCAGTGTCTGCAAATCATCTGTAATATAATCTCCATCTTTGCTGCTTTGCTGTTCAGGAGCAGCTCCGGAGTCATCAATCAGCACTGACAGATTTATCCGGGAGGAGCAGATCTGAGAGCAGAGCCAGTGGTACAAACAGACTGATAATGGCATCAAAACGTTTTAATGCTGTCAGAAGGGGAAGAGGTGCCTTTTCACTCTCAGTCTATTTACTTCTCTGTTTCCTACAGCCCTGCCTCTCTTCTGACTCACTATAAGCAAAAGCATTTTTCCAAGCACAGCCTCCTCCTCTCCCCCTCTCCCTCCCTTCCATTGCACCAGCTCCGGTGCCTGTACCAGGCTGTTGCTTCTCACAGCTCATGAAGCAGATCCAGCTTTTCAGACACAGCTTCCAGGACACAGAGTAACTGGATGTGCCTGATAGAAAGAAATGCCAGGCAGATTGCACAACACCTAGAATTACAGAAGGTGGGAGGACTCCGCTAGTCAGGGAGATGGTACTTGAGAATGAACTATTTATTTACCAAATTTATTATTTATTTACCTAATCCCAACCTGATTTGCTTTCTCCCCTCATATTTTAGATCTTTTTCTCTCAGCAGTATTCCTTGGTGACTCCTTACTGCTGGACTCAAAAGTCTAATCTCTAAGGTTTGAGGCTTCTCTTTTCATGAACCTCTTGGCACTATTGGAGACAAACTTTGTCCAACCCTGGGAACCCAGAGTCGAGGCCATGCCTGACTTTGCTGTGTCACTGGGTGCAGAGATCTGGGAGCTGCTGGGAGCTGGTTTAGGGTAAGGTCAGTACGTGACAAAACCAGCGGATAGAGTTCTGGAGCTGCACCCGCCTGTTCCAATCCCTGCAGCCTCTGCACTTGAATTAATAAGCACAAGGGTTTAAAATTGCCACCTTTTTTTCATGATCTTACACTTAACAAGCAAACTCTGAGTTTAGCTACACCACAGCAAAGGGAGACATGTCCCCAACAGGTGACACTGAATCCCTGTGACCATGAGCAGAGTCTGGCCTGTGGCAGTGGCAGTGTGAATGTGCCTGAACCCACAGAAAGGATCCTGTGTCTCCTGGGACCTTCTGAATCAGACAGACACTCTTCCATCTCATAGATCTTTGCTGACTCTCTTTTCTGTCAAATTCTGCTTCTTGGCTTCGCCCTTCACTAAAATGTACCCCTGTGCCTTTTCTCTCTGCCTGTTCTCGTGCTAACCCAGATCACTGTTGGTGTGTTCTTAATCAGATTCCTGGCAGGAACAGGTAAGTGTTTCCATCGTGCTTCCTTTCCCCGGCCATTGAAACGCAGTTTTCCTCATCTCAGCCCGAGAAGATGCCGCGCGTGTGCCTTGATTCTTCGCCAGGGACTGCCCTCTGAGCCCACCCCGTGGAGACAGGCCCAGGGCAGCAGAAGACACGAGAGGAGGCAGCAGTTTAGGGCCTCGTCAGCGGCACCCCCCGAAGATCACTCTGAACTTCTTCCGAAGCTCTGGGAGCTGCTGATTCCGAGCCTTTGCCTCTCTCGCTTGCTTGGGGCTGCCTCAGGCTCTCAGACCTGCAAGGCTGATCCTGCTGCTGACTAATGTGCTTGCTGCATGAGCGTGGGTGTGAGGAGCTGGGATTTTCTCTCTGGGCAATCTGGGAGGGAGGAGCTGCTGTGTGGCTTGCATGAAGGGCAAGTGGCCAGGGGCAGTTGGCTCTGCTGGCGTCTGCTGTGACTGGGCAAATCCCACCTGTTCTTTGAGCTGCCCGTTTCTCCCTCTGAAACACAGCCCTGGAACACCCACCTCCTCAGGCTTCTTGTGAGCATTAGTTTGTGATTGTGAAATGGTTTGAAGTTGTTGTTTTAAACAGGTAAAACAGGCAGAGAGCACAAACTGTGACAAACTTCCAGTGCCTCGGGCAGCCCCTGCAGCATCTCCCATTTCTGTCTGGCCACAGCCCCTGGCGCTGCCTGCTCAGAGTCAGGCCCTGAACACTCTGAAGTGGTGACTTTAACTGCTGTTCATGTAACATTTAGGCCACAGAGGCCACAGTGGTCACAGCGGTCTCTTCCTGTCATTGTGCAGCTACTGGACAAAATGCCCCAAGCTCCAGCTGCTCTTTGGGGGTTACCCAGCAATGTGTGTAGCACTGTCCAGTGGGAATGGCCACCTGGGTGGATGGGACTATTCCAAGAGCCAGGTGAAGGTGAATCAAGTCCAAGAATTGTGGTCTCTGGGCAAAGCTACCAGGGAAAACTTTTCAAGGAGAGTGTCAGATGTTAAAAGGCCTTTTTTTTTTTTTTTTTTTTTTTTTTTTTTTTTTTTTTTTTTGTGATCTAGCAAAAAAAAAAAAACCTAGCAAGTTCAGTCTCCACAGGAAAGGTCTGTTCCACCAAAGCACTGAGAGGAAAGCACAGCCTGCTCTGTGCAGGATATCTGGACACTTCTGAGCCCTGCTAGGCTCAGGGTGCTTCTCGGGCATGCTGCTCTTACTCAGGAATAGCTGAATCCTCCTTCCCATGACACTGCTGGGAAGGTCAGCACAAAACAGTCTCCTCTGAGGCCTGGCAGAGCAGAGCAGTTATCATGGCAACGGGAGAGCAGAACTTGTTCTCCTCTGGCACGGTTTGACCTGACCTGGAGGGCTGTTTGCTGCCCGAGCTCCTCCTAATCCTCCCTCAGCCTCCCGGAGACCAGGGCCGGGCTGTGCTGCCCGGGGTGGGCAGAGGGAGGGCTTGGGGTGCAGGAGAGGCTCCAGCTCACCCAGCCTTGGGATCAGCCCAATTTGGTCATACTGGAGCCTGGGAATGCGAGCTGGTCGTTTTCTGCACGTTATGGCTGCAAATGTCAACCAAACTCACTGTTTGTGCTGTTGCAGTTGTGTAAAAATAACGGAGTGAAATGAATTGCAGATGTGATTTGCATGTGCATGTGAGAACCTTCCATTAAACCTTCCAACTGGAGACTGGAGTGGCTGGGAGTGCTGGGACTCTGTTTCTTACACACTGACTGGGAATGCAGCTCAGCTCTGTGTCTCCTTGGCCTTTTATAAGCCAGGGGAAGTGTTTATGTGTGTTGTAGCAACCAGGCGGGTGTCCATGGCCGTGGGCTGCGGGTGACTCACTGCCAGGGAACTCGAAAACAATGTCAGATAAAAGCCCACTCAGGGGAGCCGGGAAGAGACTGCTGTGGATCCAGCAGCTCCGAATTGTTTGAAGTAGGAGGACACAGAGCAGCTGGCAGCCAGCTGCCTTTGGGGCTGGCTGTGGGCACTGGGGCCCCTCTGGGTGCCCACAAAGTCCACAGATGGAGCGGCCCAGTGCCAGGGAGCTTCCTGAAGCACAGTTCTTCCCGGGAGGTCTGTGCTGCAGGGATAACACGGGCTCCCTGGGCCTGTCCTGCTGCTGGGTGCAGCTCTGCACTGTGCACAGAGCAGAGCCAGAGTTTGCTGTTGCTGGTACTAAAATCTTCTGAAAAATGTTGTTTACTCGCTGTCCTTGTGCCAGTTGGATCCAAGCTGAGAGGACAGGACTGGTTTGCCTCTGCTGATTGGGAGCCAGAGCTTGAACACCCCAACAGGCAGGGATGCCAAGACCCAGGATTTTGGACTCGCCCACTTCAGGATCAGTGTTTTTCGAGTAAAAATAGAATGCCTGGTGTTAAAAATGTGGCTCAACTGGATGAGTCATGAGTGAAATGAAGTGCAGAAAGCATAGTGCCTTGCTCGGAGCAGGGACTTGTGCAGCAGCCACCCGTGGACCCGGGATGGTTCTTGACTGTTCCAGTCACGTCCCATTATCCTCCACCCCTGTGTCTGCAGGCATGTCCTGCCCACGCCAGGCAGTTCTCCTTCCCATTCCTGACTGAAGGAATCTCACAGGTAGGGAGGAGGAGACTCTTGGTGACTTTTGGGCAGTGCCTGGGTGCAGGGGAGAGGTACATGCAAGGGATGCTCAGCAGAATGTGCTCATCCCCATGAAGATGTGCCAGAGCTGCACCATTTGTGCTGTGCCTGAACCCACAGGAATGCTCCCTGAATGCAGGTGAGCTTGGACTCTGGAGAGTGTCCCTTAGCACACTGCTGAAAATCCTCCAGTGGTCCCACAGCTGGTTATCTGCTGCTCAGATCAGCAATCAGAGTGAGGAAGAGTTGGGCTGGGGGTGGGAAATGCAGGAATTATACCGTGCTTAAGAGAGAAAGAGGCCAGGAGCAGGATGTGAAGGGTTTCCCAAGCACAGCTGGCGAGAAGCTCTCTGAAACAGTCCCAAGGGGCGAGGCTGGGATCCTCAGGTATGGGAAGAGCTGTGCTCCCTCTGTGCCTCTGGGTCTGATCCCTGAGGTGCCTCCTGACAGAGGCAAGAGCAGAGCTGTGAGCGCTGCTGGGCTCGGGTGGGGCTGTGGGAATGGTAGGGCTGGAAGAAGTGGGAGAAGTGCCTGAGTGCAGCCCGTGGGATCACAGAGCTGGGCAGCTGCTGCTCTCTGGGTGAAGTGCAGGATTAGGGAGAGCTGCAGGCACCCCAACAGGGGCTGCTCCTGCTGTCCCATGTATCCAAAGCTGCTGCTGGCCATGTCTTCGTGGCTGTGAGGGAAGAGCTGCAGGATGCTGCTGAGGCTGGATGGGAGCATTGCTGGTGCATCCCATCTCACCACATTGGAAAATTCAGTCAGGAGCTGGATATAGTGGTGTAACACAAGGAAAGGTTGTTATTTATGTGACAGACGTGGAGTTTTTGAGGTGGTATTTCTTTCTGCAAATGCATATTCTGGAGCTCACAAGGGGCTGATAGGATCAGGGTTTGCAGGATATGGCCCATTTCCAGGGACAGCCGTGCCAGGCGAGAGGGGGATGCCTTTGTTCTGGCTCATTGTGTTGCCTCAGAGGGAAGGAAGTGGCTGGAGTTCCTGATGTTCTGCTGGCTGGGCAGGGTCCCTGGAAGTTTCTGGGATTGCTCTGACAGGTGTTGTTGTGGAGAACAGGATCCCTGCCTTCCCCATGTTGTGGGTTTGCCCTGGACTGACCTGGCCCTCTGGAGAACATGTGTATTGTTTTCTGCTGAAGTGGCTCATCAAATGAAGAAAACATATGTTGGCCACTTCACCTTAATCTCCACAAAGTGTATGGGACCTGACCTGTGATCTGGAGGGTGAAGAGCTTCACCCAGCACAGCTCTCTGCTCTGAAGAAAACCAGAATGAAACCTCTGCTCCAGCAGGCTCTGTGTTTCCACCACAGCCACTGCAGTCCGTGCCATCCTCACTGAACCCAGTGCTCCATGGAGCTAGGTTGCCACTACTCTCAAAGGCTTCTCCAGATGCCTTTGTGCTTCCAGAACTTCAGCTGGCCCAAGGAACAGCACCTGTGCTTGGGAAAAAATGAGAAAGCAGCTGAGACCATCTGGATTTCACCCAGGTGAAGCTGTGCTGGAGTCATGTATTCAATGAGTTGTGTCAGTTCTCCAGGGGTGCAAGGGAAGACAGGGCTGGGGACAGCGCAAGGCGGGGGGCACAGCACCCATGTCTGCAGGGAGGGCGTCTCCTCCTGCCTCTGTCCAGGGGCTCAGGCCAGAGCCGCAAAGTGGCAGTGACCTTGGTCAGCCAGGGCAGCGGCACGCAGTGGGACAGCGCTCAGGGTGAGGGTGTGTGCACACGCCATCCCTTCTGGCACTGAGCAGGGACCAGCATGTTCTGTCCCACCAGGAAAGCCCCTCCTCATGCTTGATGGAATGACCATCCCCGGTGTCCTGGCTCTTGGCACCTGTGCAGCTCGTTCATGCACAGCTGCAGTGGAGCAGTGGCAGCTGCTGTGACATGCAGAGCATGGGAGGTGCCACAGCACAGTCACCCTTCTGGGTCCCAGGGCACCTCCCCAAGCCGGAAGCAGGCAAAGCACTGCCAGTGTTCCAGGGTTCCAGGGTTTGCCATGCACTTCAAGCACTTGGAGTACTGCCCCTTGATTTCCCTGGGCCCAGCTCCTGCCAGTGCAGGACTGGAATCCCATCCTTGCTCCATTCTGCTGCTGCTGCCCCAGGGCTCGGAATGGCACCTGCCCATCCTGCTGCCCAGGCTCTACTCCAAACCTCAGCCCAGCAGCTCCATGTGCTGTGTGCCCGTTCCACACATTGCCCTTTGGCTGCTGCTGGATTTCTGTCAGCGCTGGTCCTGGCAGCTCCCACCTCTCCCACTCAGCTCTGTAGATTGAAACTGCTTGGGCAATAAATTTCCGAAGCGTGGGCTGCAGCCCCGCAGCTGTGACGCTCTGTACAGTGATGGGCTATTTCCAGCCTGTCCCGGGAACAGAGAGGTGAATCACTGCAGCAGGGACGCATGCTATGTGCTGCTCAGATGAAAACCAATCCTGCTCCAGAACTGTGCCCCTCTCCCGGGCACATGCTCATCCTCTGCCACTGGGATCAGAAACTTGGCTGGCTCAGGCTCGTGGAGAAGCTGAATGAATCCAGCCCTGTCCCAAGTAGAGCTGTGTAGCCTTGCACGCCAGGCTGTGTGAGCTGGGGACACTGTCTCCACCATCTCCAGATATGGACTCGGGCAAATTCTCTAACTTATTCCCCAGTGGAGAAATAGGAAAAACAGGGCAGCCTGCTGCATCCCAAGAGATGTCCCAGCCCTACATCTGGATCCTGAGGCCTTGGGAAAGTCTGAGTGCAGACTGGGGGTGGCCAGGACAGAGTGTGCACGCTGGTGCTCTGGCCAGACTCTCAGCCCTGGCCGTGCCTCTGCAGCCCTGCATTGTGCCCGGAGCCACTGCTGGACCTGGCCAGGCTGGACACCTGAAGACCACTGTCCTGTGGCCAGGGGTGAGGTGCTGCAATGGCCAGATCCTGGGATAAAGATAAAACTGGAGGGCACAGGACTGTGACACAGGCAGAGGAGGAAGGGAAAAGGCTCCAGTTTCAGTGCTGTGCTGCCTTTCCCATACTTCTGGTGTCACGCATGAGTTTGGAGCCAGCCTATGGTGAGCAGAGCTGGTGCCTGAGTCCTGGTATGGGAGACTCCTAAGCAGATTCTCTTTACAATAATTTATCAGCTGCAGCAAGGGAGCATGAGCCCAGGCCTGAGGTACCTGGGTGTGTTTAGCTGGGCAGAGGCCGATGTCTCTGTGGAGCAGTGGGAGGGAGGAAGGGCTGGCTCCAGGGTTGCCGGTGCCTGCGTGTCTCACTGGCTCCGCTCTGTGTCTTGCAGGATGAAGTGAAGCTCCCATCTAAACTGAGCATCAGCAAGTCCCTAAAGGAGGGTGAAAAGCTGGAGAAGGAAGGCGAGGGTGAGGAGGTGCCTGTGGGTGAGGACCATGCGGAGGAGGACCACATCCAGCTCTCCTCAGATGAGGAGGTGGAGATTGAGGAGATTATCGAAGAGTCACGGGCAGAGCGCATCAAAAGGAGCGGCATGAAAAGGGTGGATGACTTTAAGAAGGCATTCTCAAAGGAGAAGATGGAAAAGACTAAGCTAAAGACCAAGGAAAACCTGGAGAAGACCCGCCACAACTTGGAGAAGACCCGCCACAACCTGGAGAAGAGGATGAACAAACTGGGCACTAAAATTGTGACTAATGAAAGGAGAGAGAAGATGAAGAGCTCTCGGGACAAACTGAGGAAGTCTTTCACTCCTGACCACACCATCTATGCCAGGTCCAAGACAGCCGTCTACAAAGTGCCACCCTTCACTTTCCATGTGAAGAAAATAAGAGAGGGCGAGGTGGAAGTGAAAGCCACAGAGCTGGTGGAGGTTGGTGGAGAGGAGGGAGAAAATTCAGATCTGATGCGTGGGGAGAGCCCCGACGTGCACACGCTGCTGGAGATCACGGAGGAGACTGACGCAGTAGTGGTGGACAAGAGTGACAGCGAGTGGGAGTGACAGGCTGCAGTGCACAAGGGTTGTGGATGATGGCTGAACACATTATCACTCACGTTTTGAGCTCTCCCTGCCCTGGAGCCCCAGGGAAGTGTACACGATGCATCCTTCTTACCCTGCAGAGCCGATGCCGATCCCCTGCCTGCTTGTACAAGGTGTATTTTATATTTTAGTTTTAGCACATAAACATTAGGAACACGGAACTGTTTTTCTTACACTACTTAATCACCCTCAGAGACCATTCCTGCTGCAGCCTTTTTGCCCCACACCTGAAGATGGGCTTTGAGTGACAGGGCCCTGGCCCAGCTGGAGAGTGCTGATTCCAGGACATTTGCTGTACAGCTGAAAGTTCAAGAGTTCTCCATAAGAAAAACCTGGTGTCAAGAAAGCTTCCTGCAAGTAGCCCACAAGCCTACACCACCCAGCCCCCTGTGCCAGGCTGTGCAGCCACTCTGGAGGCAAGAAGACTCCCAGCACTCAAAGAGGCTGCTCCTTCGGGGGACCAGAGGAACTGGGATGCAGCCGGTGTGTGGGAGGGAAGAGCTGAGCAAGTCCTTGAGGGGCAGAGCATGGCAAAGCTGAGCTGGCGTGGGGCAGGTGGGGCTGCTCCTCTCTGCCCTCCCTCCCAGGGACTGGGAGACCTTTGCACAAAGCCATCGTGCAGCTGGGCCTGCCATGGGTGCCTGAGGGGTGTCACACGCTGCTCCTCCCCGCTGTGCCCCGGGCAGGAACAGTGCAGACTGCAGGCTTCCCACGGGGTCATGGATCTGGCTGCCAGAGATCCATAGTGAGTCCCTGGGACAGGGAGCAGCATGGAGGTGGCGTGCTGGATCTGCTCCCTCCACACCCACAGAGGTGGTGGCAGCAGGCAGTGATGCCCTGGGAGAGGAGGCCGTGCAGGCAGTGATGCCAGAGCAGCCACCACAGCTAGTGGCTTGTTTTCAGAGGGATATGGGATGCACTGCTGCCATGTGAGGCTCTAGACCATCAGAGAGAGGCCCTGACACCTGTCCAGCACCGGGCCTTGAGCATTTCTGAGCGCCTGCTTTCTGCGGGGGTCCTGGCACAGCTCAGGCTCATGCCCATGCCCACGCCCTGTGCTTTCCTCCCTGTGTCCCGCTTTCTGCAGCTTCACTCCCTGCCCTGAGTGAGGCAGCACGAAGGCAGCACACGGTGGCTTGGGGGCTCTGCCTTGCTCTCCCCGCTTGGCTCTCACATACTCAGCCCCCGCTCCAAGCCCCAGCCCTGCATTCCCCATCCTGCTCCCCCAGCACAAGGCTGCTGCTGCTCACATAGCCCAATATATAAATTGCTTTTCCTTTAAGAATTATCTTCCTTCAAATTGTCCAGTGCTGTCTCGGCCTCGGGGTCCTGCCACAGCTTCCCTCCCCACAGAAGGTGTGACCGGCCGGTTCCGTGTGCCGGCTGCAGGCAGCCCTGAGACACCGGTGGCTCCCGGTGTGGGGACACACTGGGCACTGGCTCCTGGCTGCCGGTGCTTGCCAGCCCAGTGTGGGCCCCAGCCCGCAGGTCACCTGCCCTCACGGTCTCTTGCGGGCCCACGGGCAGTTTTCACGCGGGTTTTCTCTGAGCAGCGGGGCCGGGACAGCAGGGCCAGGGTGGCAGAAGCCCGGGTGATCCTCGCCTGTCCCTGGCTGTGCCCAGGCAGCAGCACAGCAATAAAGTCTCTTTTGTAAACCACCAGTGTGCAGCCTGTCCATGGCACCGGGTGCTGGGGAGGGGCTGCCCCACAGGGATCAATCCCCACAGCCCTGCGTGGGGCTGACCCTCAGAGCCCCACAGGGATCCATCCCCAGAGCTCCTCAGGGATCCATCCCCACAGCCCCCATAGGGATCCATCCCCAGAGCTTCATGGGGATCCATCCCCACACCCCCACAGGGATCCATCCCCACAGCCCTGCGTGGAGCTGACCCTCAGAGCCCCACAGGGATCCATCCCCACAGCCCTGCGTGGAGCTGACCCTCAGAGCCCCACAGGGATCCATCCCCACAGCCCCACACGGATCCATCCCCACAGCCCCACAGGGATCCATCCCCATAGCCCCACAGGGATCCATCCCCACAGATCCACAGGGATCCATCCCCACAGCCCCACAGGGATCCATCCCCACAGGGATCCATCCCCACAGCCCCACAGGGATCCATCCCCACAGGGATCCATCCCCACAGCCCCACAGGGATCCATCTCCACACGGATCCATCCCCACAGCCCCACAGGGATCCATCCCCACAGCCCCACAGGGATCCATCCCCACAGCCCCACACGGATCCATCCCCACAGCCCCACGGGGCCGATCCCCGTGTCCCCACGCGGGGGCGCTGCTCCCAGCGCGGCGCACGGGCCGGCCCGGGGCGGCGCGGCCCCTTTAAGAGGCCGCGGCGGCGGCGACCGCGTGACGTCACGGCGCTGCCCGGAACTCAGCTGAGTTTCCCGCACGGCTGTTCCCGGCAGCCGCCCCCCCCCGGCCCCTTGCACCGCCCCTGCCTAGCGAAGCCCCGCGGCGGGAGGCGGTGCCATCCGGGAATAGCCGGGGGGGGCAGCCCCCTTCGCCGCGCGCCGTGACGCGCCGCACGACGGCCGCGCTGATTGGCTGTCGGAGACCGGCCGGGGCGGGGCCGCGGGAGCACCGAGCCGCCATTGGCAGTGGGATGGTGACGTCACGGGGGGGCGGGGCCGGGCCGCAGGAGGTCCGGTCCCTCGGCGCAGCCGGACGCGATCGCCGCCGTCACCGGGAGCCGCCGCCCCGCCCGCCGGGACCGCCGGTGAGCGCGGGAGGCGCGCGGGCGCCGCTGGCACCGGGAGCCGGTGTCCCCCGGGCCGGTTGGGGGCCGGGGCGGGAGCGGGGCCGGCATCGCGGGATAAGGCGGGGGGGCCTCTCCCGGCTCCCCCGTCACTGGAGGGCCGAGCCCCGGTGCGCAGCGGGGTCGGGCTGTGCTGCCCGGGTCGCTCTTCCGGGCTCGCACCGCATACGGCCCGGCACAGGGGCAGAGCCCGAACCGGCTTCTCGGAGAGCGAAAAGCGTCGGGACGGCGGGGCCGGAGGAGGTGCGGCCCGCCCGGGTCCAGCGGGGTTGGGCCGAGGCTGACACGGCTTCGGGACTCCCGTGCGGAACGAGGCGCGGCTGGTGCGGCTGCCCCGGCGCTCGCAGCGTTATGGCAGGACTCAGAACCGGGGCTGCGAGCCGAAAGGGCGGCCCGGGCACGGCGGGGCTGGGAGACCCGGCTGGGATGCGTGGAGCTGCGAGCTCGGGGCTGTCACACGCCTCTTGCGCTGCAGCCGCAGCTCGGGGCCTCCAGCCTGCCCCGGGCCCTGCCTCGGTGACCGGCCCCGTGGTGGCCGAGCAGAGCAGCGCGGTTGTGCAGCTCGGGAGAGCGAGCCGCCCGAGAGCTCTGCGGGGCTGACAGCGCCGCCCGCCGCTCCTGCCCGCCCGGCTCCCGGCGCTGCGCTGCCCGTGGGTGGGTGGCTGCTGTCCCTCGGGCCCTGGGACACCCCCGCGCTCCTGACAGCGCCGCGGGACCGCCGTTGCGGTGGGCACCGGGACGAGGGGCTGCCCTGGGCCCGCCCCCGTGCACCTGAGGGACTGGCCCCGCCTGGTGTGCACATCGGGGGCAGACCCCGCTCCCACCCTGACGGCGGTCACTGTCACTCCCCCAAGTGTTCTGCTTCCTGTGGATCTGTTGGAGCTGCTGGAGCGGTGGAGGACAGGAGGGGTGTGGGCCGTGTGTCGCCTGCCCTGGGGTGGGTGGTGACAGTGTCACTCGCAGGTCCTGCAGTGGGAGTTCCCTGGGATGCACCTTGGAGAGCTGTGATGGGGAGCAGCCGGCTGTGGCGTGTGGGGTGATCGGAACTCGTGCTGTGGCTGTGAGTGTGCCCAGAGCCATCCCCCTCCTCCGTTGCAAATCTCTGCAGCACTGTTTTCCACCTCCCAGGCTGGCTTTGAAATCGCTCCAGAGGAGCAGAGCCAAGTTCCTCTAGCAGCCTTTCCAAACTGGCTCTTGTGCTGCTGGAGGAACTGGCCACTGTGTTGAACAGTTTTCCATCGGGCTATTGATGGTTGTGTGGAAGAGGAGGCAGCGAGCTGCCTGGTGCTGCTGCAGGGACTCTCTGAAGTGTTGTTGGTGCCGTCTGTCACGACCCTGTGGTGACACCGTGATGATGTGGCCTGTGCAATGCTGTCAGTGACTGAGCTTCATCCTACTCATGTCACTGCAGGGGATGTGGAGTCCTGGTGTCCTTTGAAAGCCCTTTCCAGTGACTCCCCCCAAGACGTTGCCCTAGGGCTCATTGATTTTTCTGGGGGCACACGTGCAGGGTGTTCCCAGGTGTGTCCCAGAGCTGAGAAGGCAGACACAAAGCAGTTGCAGGGTTGCTTCCAGGGCAGCCCCGTTTTGAGCAGGGTGGTTGGAGTGTGCAGAGCTGTCCTGGGCAGCTGGTGACACTGTGCAGCTGGGCCTGGCTCGTGCTCTGCCCTTGCAGGGAGATAAAGAAAGATGAACTTTAGCTCTTGAGCTACTTTTAGCAGCTCTGCTCTGAGCTCTGGACAGCATGTTTACCCCTGAGCTTGCATCAAGCTGTGTTGGTCCTGGCCATGTTGGCTGCTCTCTGGCTCCATTCCAGAGACAGAGGAGAGGCAAACCACAGAGATGGGCAAGCCCAGCGGAATCAGAAAGGTTCAACTCTCAGATCTTTAACTCGGGCAAGGGAGGCTTCCTGTCAGTGGGGCTGGCCAGACAGAGGCTCCTGCATGGGGGTTCCAGGGCTGGCAGGGTCAGAACTTCCCTGATAGTGATGCCTGCTGCAGTAAGGAGTATCTTAGGGACCGTTTTCCTCCAGGAGTGTCAGAATGCCTTGTGTGGATGCCAGGAGGAGCTGGAGTTTGGTGCTGCAAGCTGGCTTGTCCCGCAGCTGTTTGTGGCAGCAGAAAGTGGCTGAGTCCCGTCCAAGTGCTGCTGCAGCGTGGCAGCCTGGGAGCTTTGCTCTTGGCCCTTTGGTGCTCTCAGGCTCCAGCACTGCTCTGAAATGCCGAGATTGTGGCTTTCAGGTGGAACATCTGCTTGGATCATGGGTCCGGATGTGGCATCTGGTTGGGTTTCTACAGCCTGGTGGGGAGGTGTGCCCATGAGCCATTGGCACCGGGCGCTGCAGGGGCTGCCCAGGTCACTGCCTCCTGTGCCGTGCAGCAGTGTCCTCCTCAGAGCTGGAAACACGGCTGTGGCAGGAGCTGGGCTGGGGCAGTGACTGCTGCAGTTTCCGGAGGGGCTGGTGCAGCCCCCCCTCCCTGCCCCCGGTGCATGGCGCAATAGGAAGCGAGGCTGAGCTGAGCTGAGCTCACCCTCCGGGCGGGGCACTCCCTGCGGGGCTGGTGGGCTTTCACTCTTGCCTGGCCTGTGCTTTTGTCGGGTTTCCCCCCAGCAGCAGCACCACTCATGCCTCCAGGCCTCCAGGACCGAGTGGAAGGGCTGGGGCAGAGGGAGCGTTCCCTGAGCTGCTGCAGCTGAGAGCTGCCCACAAAGAGCTGAACGCCCTGTGGAGTGGGGGCTCTGCTGTGCTGCCTCACACGCAGCCCTGGCCCACAGCTCACAGGCCAGCCCTTGGCCTGCAGTGTCACAGAGGCTCTGTCACATCAGCCAGGTCTGACTCCAGGGCTGAGAGAGTCTGTTGTCTGCAGGACCTTGCTCAGCCACTGGCTCTCTCCTTTCGTGTTCACTCATTGCTCTTCTGAAAGCAGGTTTGGTTCATGTGAACTTGCCTGAGGATTGCACCAGAGGGTTGTAGCTCCAAGTTAATGTCTTGGGGAGGCTGCTCCTGTCTTTGGGGCTGTTCAGTGCTGTGAAGTTCTAAAACCCTCTCTAACTCCCATGTCAGTGCCAATGTCTGTTCCCTCCTGGTGCCTCATCCCAGGGGATGTTCCCCCTTTCTTTCGTCACACACAGACAAATGGGAAAAGAGTCCCTTGGGAGAGCGGGATGTACAGTGATGCTGTATCACTCAATGCAGGGACCTTAGGGAAAAGCAAACTGCTTTCTGCAGGGAAGTGACTGCTGGTGTCACGTGGAGCTCTGCCATCATTTGCCAGCACAGCTGGAGTCCCCTTGTTACTGTGATTTCCATTGATATAAGTCACTTGAACTTGAAAATTGCTCCTTCCTTGTTTCTGTAGCTTCCTGGCAGTCTCCGCCTTCCACACTTACTGTAAGCTCCACAGGCACTTCCCTGCCTCCCGGCAGGGCTGACCAGAGGTGCCTTTGAGAACGAATTAAAGCCTCATTCCTACCTGTTGCCAGTGACCAGCTTGCCCGTGTGCCAGCTGTTCTGGAGCACTGTGCCCTGGGCTGGTGCCCTGGCTGTCTCTGGTTCTGGCCCTCTCAGCCCTTTTCAGAGGGGTGCAGTGGTCACAGCTGGGTCCTGGCAGGAGGGAGCCAGGAGTCCACTGGGAGCCAGCTCTGAGCCACGTGTGTGCCCATCCCCGCAGGTCTCCGGAGCTGGCCAGGATGGCGCAGTGGAACCAGCTACAGCAGCTCGACACGCGGTACCTGGAGCAGCTCCACCAGCTCTACAGTGACAGCTTCCCCATGGAGCTCCGGCAGTTCCTGGCCCCGTGGATTGAAAGCCAGGACTGGTAAGGCCCTTTGAAATGCCAGTGAGGGGAATTTGCTCAGAACACCCACCTGCAGGGCCTCAAGTGGGCTGGAAGAGCTCTGTCACTTCCCCTGGGCCCCTGGTGTGGTGGGACTGGCCTCCCTCCCTGGGGCTCATGTGGCATCAAGGGAAGCAGGACTATGCTTGGAATGGGACTCTGTGCACTGTGTTAGGCCCTGGACCAGGAGAAGAGGTAGCTCTGAGGCAGAGGGATGTCCTCATCCAGGGCTGGCTAACACTGATCCCTATTGTAAACGGGGCTGACACAGAGCGCTGATCCCTGGATCCTGTCCATGAGCATGTGGGACGTGCTCACAGACATCAGCTGCTGGTATGCACTGTCTGCCTGGTGCTCTGGTCTACTTGACCAGATGGTGATTAGTCACAAGTTGGACTCGATCTTAGAGGTCTTTTCCTACCTAAATGATTGTGTGATTCTGTAAGTTGCACAGGGGGTGGTGGGTGTGAGCAGAGGCCCCCCCTGCACAGTCCCCATGCCAGGCACTCAGGGCTCTCCCTCCCTTGTGCAGGGCGTACGCTGCCAGCAAGGAGTCGCACGCCACGCTGGTGTTCCACAACCTGCTGGGGGAGATCGACCAGCAGTACAGCCGCTTCCTGCAGGAGTCCAACGTCCTGTACCAGCACAACCTGCGCCGCATCAAGCAGTTCCTGCAGGTGAGCTGGGAAGTGCCAGCTTGGCAGGGGGAGCTGGTGAGAGTCCGAGAGATTCCTTGGCACCGTCCACAGCCCTCAGGGATGTGGAGATCCTGGGGGTTGCCTGGTGGCTGCTGACCGTGGGGTGTTCGACCCTTTACAGAGCAGATACCTGGAGAAGCCAATGGAAATTGCCCGCATCGTGGCTCGCTGCCTCTGGGAAGAGTCCCGGCTCCTCCAGACAGCTGCCACCGCAGCCCAGGTCAGTGGCCAGGTATCCCAGGGCCTCCATCCTGATTCCCCACAGCCAGGACACGGCCTGGGTGTTCTGGCTGGGTGTGGTGAGCTGGGTGCCCCCATCTCTCCTCTCCCTGACCCTGTGCTGCCCCGGAGCTGATGCTGAAGTGAGCAGCCTGTGTGTGTTAGGGATGGGCTGAAGACTCTGCAGAACCTCCTCAGGCTGGGAGGGAGCATCCCCAGTTTACAGCCCTGTCCTTATGCCCTTCTTGTCACCTCTGCAGCAAGGGGGACAGGCAACACATCCAACAGCAGCTGTGGTGACAGAGAAGCAGCAGATGCTGGAGCAGCACCTGCAGGATGTCAGGAAGAGGGTGCAGGTATGCTGTCTGGGTACCTTCTGCTTCCCCCACCACGGTTCTTGAGTGCTTTGAATGAAACCACATCTCTTGCCTTGCAGGATCTGGAGCAGAAGATGAAAGTGGTGGAGAATCTCCAGGATGACTTCGATTTTAACTACAAGACTTTGAAAAGCCAAGGAGGTAATGACAGCTCATTAGCATCTGCAAACCACAGTGTGTTCCTGCAAGGAAACTTGCTGGAGAGGTGTTCCAGCCTCCACTCCCAGCGGGAATGTGCTCAGGCTCAGGGTATTTGCATGGTAATTGGAGAAACCTGGTCTTTTGTTTCTCCACTGATGCTGCCCTTGAGGGAGCTGAACTCAGCTTTGCTGTAAGCACAGCAGTTGGATGGGGAGGTATTGGCCTCGGTGGGTGCAGGAGAACCATGCAGGTGCTTGGAGGCTGTGCCAGATTCCTGCTTTGGCTATAGGGTGCCTGCACTTTGCCATGGAAGTGTTGTGTTGTTTTGGCACTTGAGAAGGTGAGAAGAGTCCATGTGTGTGGCTGAAGCTTCTCTCCTCTGCACAGACATGCAGGACCTGAACGGGAACAACCAGTCTGTGACCCGGCAGAAGATGCAGCAGCTGGAGCAAATGCTGACAGCACTGGACCAGATGCGCAGGGTGAGTGGGGCAAGTGGCCCTCCAGATCTCCCTGGGTGCAGATCCCCCTTCTTCAGGGTCAGAGTTTGGTAGTTCCTGCATAGCCAGAACCAGGAGCAATGCAGCAAGCAAAGCTCTGAGTGACTTCTTCCTTGTCCGTGAATGTGAAACTTGTGGGTCCATGGGGGAAGTCACAGGGTGCTGAAGGTTCTGCTTTCTCTTTTGGCAGAGCATTGTGAGTGAGCTGGCTGGGCTGCTGTCAGCCATGGAATATGTGCAGAAGATGCTGGCAGATGAGGAACTGGCAGACTGGAAGAGGCGGCAGCAGATTGCCTGCATTGGTGGCCCACCCAATATCTGCCTGGACCGGCTGGAGAACTGGTGAGAGCTGGCTGGGACTGTGTCAGTCCCCAGAGCAGTGCCACTCATACACCTGCTCTGGAGATGGGCTCTTGGTCTCTGGAAATGTCCTTGCAAAATGGTTTCTGATGCCTGCATGTGTGAATGTAACCCACTGCTTAGACTGAGCCACGATGGTGGGCACAGTGCTGGAATGGTGTCCCACTGTCCCCAGCTCTGTGCCTGGGGGATTCTGAGGCTGCTGAAAAGTTTCTGGCTCTGGTGTCACCTGGGCACGTGCAGATTTTGTTTGTAATGTGTGGCCTAGAAAAATGCTCTGGGCTTGGAGCCACAGACACACTCAGTTCTTGACTGGTTTGGCATGGACAATGTCTTCTTGCATGGGAAGAGCAGGGTTCTTCAGGCTGGGCAGCCAGAGCTAATGCTGCTTCTCCCTGCTCCCATAGGATAACCTCTATCGCCGAGTCGCAGCTACAGACCCGGCAGCAGATCAAGAAGTTGGAAGAACTGCAGCAAAAAGTATCCTATAAGGGTGACCCCATCGTCCAGCACCGGCCTATGCTGGAGGAGCGGATTGTGGAGCTGTTCAGGAACCTGATGAAAAGGTGCTGAGGGCAGGCGGGAGCTGCAGGCAGTCCCAGTCGTGGCCGTGGGTGGGGGGTGGGCAGTGAGGTCTGACTGTGGTCTCTGTGCTGTTCCTGCAGTGCTTTTGTCGTGGAGAGGCAGCCCTGCATGCCCATGCACCCCGACCGGCCCCTCGTCATCAAGACAGGTGTGCAGTTCACCACCAAAGTCAGGTGGGTCACTGTCCCCCCAGGTGAGGGAGGGGAGCTGAGCAAGGGGGGGCAGCGTGGGATCACTCTCTGAAGATGCTGCTGCAGATGCAGCCCCCAGCTTAGCTGGGGAGCACTGGTGCTGGGAAGGGATGGATAGCAGCAGGATAGATCCCAGAGGGATGATCCCAGCAGGCTGGAGTGCCGCCCACATGACTCAATGCAGGGCTGGCTGGGGATCCGCGGTGTTCCTGGAGGCAGCCGGGTTCTGGTAAATCCCGATGTGGGGGTGGGAAGCATCAGCGCATCCCTGGCCAGCTGCTGCTCAGCTGGGCTGTGTTCCCTGCCAGCCTCCATGGAGGGAGGCTGCTCTGACACCAGGCTCTGCCTGGAGCTTCCTTGTCCTCTCTGTTGAAGGTGTTTGTTCAGAGCCTGGTGTGGGCAGTCAGCAGCCCAAACGAGCTCCTCGGGATGCTCAGGGGAGGATCTGCACCTCCCTGGATCTGGGGACAGGTGTCAGGGCTGACAATGTCCCAGGCCCGTGTGACAGTGTGCCCAGGGCTGCCAGAGGAGCTGGTCCATACTGCTGGCTGTGCCAGCTGCCCTGTGGAACAGGTGGTGTTTCTGTGGTTTCTGTGCACAGGCTGTTCATTCTCTGTCTGCTGACTCTTGCAGGTTGTTGGTCAAGTTCCCAGAGCTGAACTATCAGCTGAAAATCAAAGTCTGCATTGACAAGTGAGTCCTGTGCTTCCCTTCCAGTAGCACTGGGTGGGCTTACTGGGATGGAACTGATTCCTGCTGCCCTTGGATTGGGCTCTATCTCCACAATGAGGACCAGAGTTGCCCCCAGTTGAAGGGAAGGGTGCAGGGTGGCACTGAGTCCTGAGGGTTCACCCACACTTGGGGGAAAGCCTGTGGGGCTCCTGGGACTTGTGCTGGGATGCAGCTAGCACTGCACACCAGCTTGTCTGCATCAGGGTGGGAGGGCCACTGCCATGACCTGGTCTCTCTTTGCCCTTTCCTAGGGACTCTGGGGATGTTGCAGCACTTCGGGGGTAAGTGCACTGTTTGCTTTGGTCATTTTTTCTTGTTTCTGCTTTTATCCCTGACAAACATCCTACCACACATTCCCTCCAAGACAGCCCTGGCAGCCACACTCTTTCCTCTTCCCAGGTCCCGGAAGTTTAACATCCTGGGGACCAACACCAAGGTCATGAACATGGAGGAGTCAAACAATGGCAGCCTCTCAGCAGAGTTCAAACACCTGGTGGGTACCACGAGCTCCTGGGCTGCTGCTGCACAGCCCAGTGTCACTGTGCTGCTGCTGCAGCCTGTCCCTCTCTCCGCAGACCCTGCGGGAGCAGCGCTGTGGGAATGGAGGCCGAGCCAACTGCGACGTGAGTGTTGGGGGCCCTGGGAGGGGGCCTGGCCATTGACAGGGGCAGCTGAGCTGGGAGGGGATGCAGGACCCCTGCCCTGAGGGCACTGACTGGCACATTGGCAGCTGTGTGCCAGGCCTGGTGGTCACGTGTTGGGCTGAGTGTGGGTGTCCTGTGGTGCTCATGGTGTCCCTTTCTGCCCCAGGCCTCACTGATAGTCACTGAGGAGCTGCACCTCATCACTTTTGAGACAGAGGTGTATCACCAGGGGCTGAAGATCGACCTGGAGGTGAGGCGTGGGTCACTGCCTTCTGCCGCCATGGGCCTGGGTGAAGAGGATCCCTGGTAGTTGTCCCAACCCATGGTCCCATCCTCTCTTTGCAGACCCACTCTCTGCCTGTGGTGGTCATTTCCAACATCTGCCAGATGCCCAATGCCTGGGCATCCATCCTGTGGTACAACATGCTGACCAACAACCCCAAGGTAGGGCTGGTGTGGGGAGGCAGCAGGGCAGGTGTCAGGATGGGGGTGTCACAGTGAGAGAGGGAAACTGAGGCTGGGGAGCAAGGCTGAGGCAGGACCTGGCCCTGCTCCTGTCCCATGTCACACTCAGGGCTGTGTGTTCCCTCGTGCAGAACGTGAACTTCTTCACTAAGCCACCCATTGGGACCTGGGACCAGGTGGCAGAGGTGCTGAGCTGGCAGTTCTCCTCCACCACAAAGCGCGGGCTCAGCATCGAGCAGCTGACCACGCTGGCAGAAAAACTGCTGGGTAAGTGCTGGGTGACGTGGTGTGGTGTCCTGCCTATCCCTGTTGTCCCTTAGGGTGTCTCCCTGACTGTACACGTCATCCAAGAGTGAAGTCCTGTGTTTGGCCTGAGAGCTTTTGGCCTGAGTAATTTTCAGTTGCTTGGTTTTCTCCCAAATGACACAAACCCTGGAAATGGTGTCTTTGGAACAGCAGCTCTGTTCAAGTGGTTGTGTTCTTTTTCTCTTTTCAGGACCGGGTGTGAATTACTCTGGCTGTCAGATCACCTGGGCCAAGTTCTGCAAGGTAGAATTCCCACTCTTCCTTGGGCGCCTTCCCTTGGCTGTTCCCTTCTTCTGAACTGTTCTAGCAGCCCCTCTGCCTTTTCCTCAGGAGAACATGGCTGGCAAAGGCTTCTCTTTCTGGGTCTGGCTGGACAACATCATCGACCTGGTGAAGAAGTACATCCTGGCACTGTGGAATGAAGGGTAAGCGCCAGCCCAGAGCCTGGGTTAGGCTGGGTCTTGGGAGGGGTCCCACAGGTTCCATCCTGATGATGTGAGGTGCCTTGTCCATGTGCAGGTGTGCTCTCCTGGGATACTTTTTGCTGGTTCAGAGTGAAAACTCACCTGGGAATCCATAAAATGTCAGTGGCCAGGCCAAGTCCTGCGGTTGAGCAGAGCTGGCAGGGCTCACATCCTGGAGGAACTGCTCCTGCACCCTGACCCACACTTGTTCTTGCTTCCTCCTGCCCAGGTACATCCTGGGGTTCATCAGCAAGGAGCGGGAGCGAGCCATCCTGAGCACCAAGCCCCCAGGGACCTTTCTACTGCGCTTCAGTGAGAGCAGCAAGGAGGGCGGCATCACCTTCACATGGGTGGAGAAGGACATCAGTGGTACGAGCTCTGCCCTCGCTGCCCTGGGTGCCTGGCTTGGCATTTGGGGTTCCAAAGGGGGTTTGAACCCCCTGATAAGCACTTGTCCTTTTTCCTTGTCCCAACAAGCTGTCTGCCTGGGTAAACTGAGCCTGGCTGCCCTTTGCTGGCCTTTGCCTTCTGGGTGTCTGTGCCCACATGCTGCCCATGGGCACAGTTGCTGTGGCACTGAGCCCAGTCCGGTTCCAGTCGTGCCCCATGGTCTGCTGTGTGCCTGGTAGAGCTGATCACAGCCCCAGGCCCATCTTGTCCCTACTGCTCTCGGGGTGTCTGAGGGCAGCCCTGCCTTTGTCCTGTGCCAAAGTTGTCCTTCCTTGCACAGGGAAGACGCAGATCCAGTCGGTGGAGCCTTACACCAAGCAGCAGCTGAACAACATGTCATTTGCTGAGATCATCATGGGCTACAAAATCATGGATGCCACCAACATCCTGGTGTCCCCCCTGGTGTATTTGTACCCAGACATCCCCAAGGAGGAGGCGTTTGGAAAGTACTGCCGCTCCGAGAGCCAGGAACACTCGGAAGCGACGGACTCAGGTAGTCGTTGACTTTCTGTGGCTCCTTTGTCACAGGGATGCTCTGGGGATAGCACTGGCTGTCACCAGCCAGGACTCTGTGCCATCCTTGGAGGGCACAGCCACGGTGTGGGACCAACCGTGGGGTCCCATGGGGTATGGGCAGAGGGTGGGCACTGCCTCTGTTCCGGGAGGCAAAGAGAAGGATTCATCCTTGGCTGGCTGATGACAAAGCTGCTGCCTCCTTGCAGGTGCTGCTCCGTACCTGAAGACCAAGTTCATCTGTGTCACCCCGTAAGTGTTCCTGAGGGTTGTCTGTTAGTGCTTGGGGGGGGTGTTTGTGTGCTTAGCCTTGCTTGAGGAAGAGGTTTCCTTCCTTTCTTTCCACCTCTGAGCTTTGCTTTGTTTCTGTGGGGTTCCCAGCCTGGGGTGACGGTGGGGGCTGAGCCAGGCTCCGGCTGCTGCCCAAACCACAGCCCTGTTCTTCCCCTCTGGGGCCCCTTTCCTCTGGAGAGCTCTGGGGGCCGCTGGGCCATGCCCGGGGGCCCCTCAGTGGGTAGAGGGGGTGTTAGAGAGCTCTGGCCAGGCCCTGACTCCGAAGGTTTCTGTGCTTCTTCTCCCTCTGACAGCACCTCCTTCAGCAACACCATCGACCTGCCCATGTCCCCGCGCACCCTGGACTCGCTCATGCAGTTCGGCAACAGCAGCGAGGGCGCAGAGAGCAACGCGGGTGGGCAGTTCGGTGAGTCGGGGGGGGCTCCAGGGGGCCCTGGCTGCGACCCCGCGCGGGCCCCGTAACCCTGGCTGTGTCTGCCCGCAGAGTCGCTGACCTTCGACATGGAGCTGACCCCAGAGTGTGCGTCCTCGCCCATGTGAGGGGCTGCGCCGGCGCGCGGGGCCCTCCCCGGGCTCGGCATTCCCACCTCCAGAGCGCTCCCCCGGATTTGTCCCACTCGGCTGCAGCTGCTCCGGGCCTGCCCTCGGGAACAGCTGGGGGCCAGGGTCCCTGAATGGGTCAGGTGCTCGCCTGACCCCGCAGAGCAGCCCCTCTCTGGGGTGGTGCCGCTCGTCTCTGGGGGAGGGGGATGAGCCTTTTTCTATTTCCTTCCATAACAGTTTTTTATTATTTTTGCTCATTCAAGTGCCTATTTGCCTCCGATTGCAGCCACAAACAAACGCTTCCACAGCCCCGGTGTCGCTGCTGGAAGCTGCTGCCCTGACTGCCCGCACCCAAACCCACAAGACCCTTCAAGTCTGGAATTGCAGAGGGGATTGGCTGTGTGGTGGGGTCTGCCCTGCTGCTCCCAGCACCTCCTAGAGCTTGCAGGGTGCTGGGGTGGGTCCCCTCTCTGCACCTGCCTGGCCCTGGTTTTGGCCAGGATGGACCAGCACAGGGCTCGGAGCTGCAGGTGGATGTATCCAGGTGCTACCGCCCTGGACTCAGCAGGCACTGCCCCTGCTGGACTCAACCTGGGTTTGCTGGGAGTCCAGAGGTTTGGGAGCTACTTGTGCTTGTCCCCAGCTTCCTGCTTTGGGCACAGTGGTCTGGCCAATGCCAGCAGCCTGGGCTCCTCTTGGGATGGCTGGTGTCCCTGGGGCAGGGCAGTGCTGCTGCCCAGTACTGGCACCTCTGTATAAACAGTGTTTGCAGCTGTGCCCCATTTTGGGAGTTGGGTGAAGCCACAGGGGCTGCCCTGACTTCCCTGTGGCCAGGCTGGTGCTGAAAGCACCATCCTGTCTCCAGCACTGTGCTGAGTTAGACCAGTTTGGACCCTGGGGAACTGGTGGAACCAGCATGGCTGACAGTGGGGCACTTGTCCTGTCCCTTTCTCTCTGGATTGTGAGGGGCCAGGCATGGGGTCTGCAGCTTCTCGGGGGCTTCATGTGGCATTTCTGTTGGAGGTTGGCCCTCACAGTTAAGGTGGGAAGGGGCAAGAGTTGAAGGGAGCAGGCGGATGTGAGGAGAGGAACCTGCTGTGGGGCAGTGCAGGACAGTGACATGGGTGTTGGGAAGGGCAGGTGTCCTGACTTTTTCGGGATTTGATGGTCGTGGTCCTGCATTTACCAGAATTGGGGGAGCCCTCCTGCTCTTTCCATGCAGTGGGCACACAGACCTGGATGAGCAATGGAGGGGTGAGGGAGGCAGTGGGAGAGCAGGTCCCCCCAGGTTGCATCACAGCTGGTGGGCAGGGAACCAGAGAGCAGGGGCGAGGATCCCCATGACTGGGGGGTCTGGGTAAGCCCCTCCAAGCTGTGAGAGCAGGATGGGGTGTCCGTGGCTGGCCCTGGGTGATGCTCAGGGGGGATGAGGGCCCTTTTCCCCCTGTGCTCGCTCGCCATAGCTGCCTCCAGCCGCAGTCCCTGGAGCCCAGCAGGGCAGCATTCAATACTGTAAAAAACTTTATTTTTTTGTATATTTTATTGCTGTATCTACAGGCTTTAACTTTCTCCGAAATAAAGGCCCTGAAGCGACGTGCTGTGGGGTGTGAGCTTGGCTCTGCCTGCGGCGCACGCCTGACCCTGCTCCGGGAACTGGGGCCTCTGTCAGCGAAACGCGGCCCCGGTGCCGCGGCTGCGGTTTGCGCAGTGCGAACCAGCCCCGCTGCTGCCAGCACCTGCCCGGCACGCGTGGGCAGCTGCCCCTCCTCGGGGCCTGCAGGGCCCTTCCTAGGGCATGTGGGGGGCAATTGCCGTGTCCCAGCCCGTGGTTGCTTTCTCTGCCCCAGAGACGCGCCTGGGTCTCCTCCGCTTGTGTAAAGGAAATGCCGGTGCCAGCGTGGGAGGACACGGCTGCACTGGGGCCCTGCTCTGGCTGCTCTCAGCCCAGCGTGTCTGGGGCTGCAGTGGGGGCCCTGTGAGTGCTTCTGCCCTGGGGGTCGATGGCTCTGGGTGGGGGTGACTGTGCTGGAGCTGGGGCTGGGGGCAGTGGGTCTCAAACTCTGCAAGACAAGGGCTGGATGGGCGTATGAGGCTGGGAGCTCTGGCTGGTGACAGTGACATGCTCAGCCCACAGGGACCCAGTGGATCCCACCCCAGCACTTGCACCCCTAGCCCTCTGCAACACCATGGACAAACAGGATCGTTCCAGGGTTTGTGCTCTGGTGAGGCTGAGAGGGAGAGATTATTTCTCTGTCAGAGCAGGATTAGGGGGATTGTTCATGCGGGTCATGTGGGACTGGCTGTGCTGCATGGTTTGAGGCGCTGGAGGTGCCCTGGAGCTTTCTCTGCCCTCTCTGTGCCCTAGAGCATCCTGCTCAGGTCTGAGCTGACCACGTCCCTGCAGGACCCCTTCACTTCACTGCCAAACCAAACCAGGGATCTGCCCAGACCCCACTGACCCATTCCTGCTCCCAAGGCAGCTGTGTTGGGTCATTGCTTGCCTCAGCAGTGCAGCCCAGGATGCTGCGGGTGGGGGGCAGCTCACAAAGGAATGAGGCCCAGCCCATCAGCAGGGACCCCCTTCTCCTGCCCTGGCAGGTACCAGCTCCCCTCTAGCAGCAGCAGGATGGAGTTGAGACCCCAGAACTGAGGAATTTCTTTGCCATCTGCAACCCCTGGGCTTGCCACAACCATTTGGTGTCAGGAACATGATGTCCCATTCCCTATTTCTGCAGATCAGGGGTTTCTTATCTCCCTGAGTGCACTGCATCCCTCTTGGAACCTGCCCTGCTCAGCCAGGGGCCAGCCCTGAGTACTGGGGTTAAGGGGACACTGCTCCCATCTCGGGGTTCCTGTTGTCAATGCTCTGGGTGGCAGCAGCCTGGGCACTGCTGGAGCCTGCTGTGCAGCAGGAGAAAGTGCCCAGGGAAGGTCCCTGTGCTGGGCTGGTGAAACCCCTGCCAGCACCAGGGGCAACTGGAGCAAGGGACACTTGCCAACATCCTGTCCCACCTCCTGCCCTGCTGCAGCCCTCACTTTCTGCCTGTGCTGGTGCATAAGGTTGTTTGCGGCTCCAAAAGGAGGTCACGGGGTGGCTTTGCTCCTTGTCCAGGGCCACAGCACAGTGGGGAGGAGTGGGGATGGTGTCTGAGCCAAGCGTGCAAACGGATTAGGGGTTTCCAAATGCAGATAATCCGCTTGGGATGCGGACACTTGCGTGACGGGCACAGGGTGGCCCTGTGGGGATGGGCAGCCACCTGCCAGGGCAGCCCTTGACTAGGGGCAGTCCAGAGCAGGCAGCTCGTGTAGAGTCCCACTGGTACCTGGGGTGTCTGAGCTGTGCAGTATTGACAGTTCCTTGGGAATAAACCAGCAGACAGGGATTAGAGAGGCCACAGTTTATCTGTAGCCCCATCCCCAGGGCCAGGCAACTGCATGAGCAGTGCTGGAGTGAGGGGTGGGAGGCAGAGACCCCAGGACTCAGCTGCCACCTGCCCAAGGACCTGCCTGAGGATCTCCTCTGCCCTCCCAGCTGCTGGGTAGGGTCTTCCCACAGCAACACATGCTGAGCTGCAGAGCACATGCCACTGCTGCCCGAGCTAAGAGCCATCCCACTCCCTGCTTCCAGTGCTCAGAACACAACAGTCAAATATTGCATCACGCTCAGATTAATACACAGCAAAGCAGAGCCAAGCAGTGGTGGCTTCCACTGCCACATGTGGCAGAGGTCAGACCTAGAGCTCCAGCACAGCATGATCTCCAAAATCACCACCTCCCAGCCATTCCAGGAGGACACAACTTGCCTATTTCCCGACAGTGTCCCATCCTGGCTCAGAATGCAGCATTTGGCCGTGGTGGCACCAGCACTGAGGGCTCTGATCATCACGACATGGGATGAAGGGCCCTGGCCCTGGTGCAGCCACTGGACTGGGCTGACCTGTTGCAGTGCGTTTGTGGCAGGAGCGGCTGGGACTGAGTGGTTACTGTGGCAACCTGAGCTCTGCAAGGGAGAGCAGGGATGCAGGGAGAGGGCAGGGATGCATGGGGATGTGCAGGACGGTTGGGATGCACCAGCATGGGGTGGGGAGCCAAGTGCAGCCCCCAGTGCATGCACTCCTGATGCCCCCAGCCAGCCCCGGCACTGGGGTGGGCATGAGATGATTGTGTCCTGGGTCCCAGCTGGGCTGTGGGTGCTGCCCTGTGCCCCCTCAGGTGCAGAGATACTCACTGAGCTGATGGGGGGTTCTGGTGCCCTCTGCAGACCCAGTCGGGCTCTCACTGCCCTGGGTGTTTCAGCAGCAGAAACTGGATGTTCTGTCCCAGCTGCAGGAACTATGGAGGAAACAAAGAGTCTTCACCCAGGCACTGGCACTGCTGAGGCCAAGTGCTTGCTGGGTTCTTCCCAGCCATAACTGAGTGACTGGAAGCAGAGGTTTCCTGTGGAAATTCTCCCTTAGACAAAGCGTCATTTCCGTTTTCTGCTGGAGCAGACCATCCCCTCTTACTGGCACTAGGCATCATCAGGCCGAGCCTGTGCCAGTGACGAGCTGCCCTGGTGCCCCTGCTTCTGCTTGTCCATGGCTCCAAGTCATGTGCTGCCCATGGGCTGGGCTCTGCCAAGGGCTGTGCTGCTGCCCTGTCCCCTGGGCTGCTGGCCTCACTCTCCACAAGCTGCCTTTTGCACCAGCACCAGGGCTGGAACCCCGCAGGGCCCATCCAGACTGGGTCTCCAGTGGGACCTTTGTGGGAAAACATGAATCTGTGACTAATGTTGGGATTCATCTGGTTCACATTAGCTGGGCTGGATTATCACAACAGGGTTTTGTGGCCTCAGCACAGACCTGGGGGTGTGAGGGATGCAAAGCAGGGATGGGATGGGGCTGGGCTCCCCGTGAGACATCCTGCTT
Organism: Eopsaltria australis; assembly: GCA_034509425.1. Taxonomy (NCBI): domain Eukaryota; kingdom Metazoa; phylum Chordata; class Aves; order Passeriformes; family Petroicidae; genus Eopsaltria; species Eopsaltria australis. The sequence continues at coordinate 346,125 of JAVTVJ010000798.1, forward strand.
CCCAGTAGGCAGGAGGGGATGGATGTGTCCTGCCCGCAGGTGATGTGGTTGGGTGTTTGTGCCCTGCCCAAGCCCAGCATCCTGCACATCCCAGGAGCAGCAGGGAAGATTGCAGAGGAGCCTCGCATACAGGATGTGCCCGGAGGGCAGTAGCCAGAAGCGTCAGGACCTCTCCAGAGCCGCCTAAATAAATGTTTCCACTCCTGAGAAATAATTAAGACCCTTGAGATGCCACTTAGAGAGGAAGGCTGTTCCGCCTGCACTCTTTGCGCTCCTGCTCCAAACACAGAGGCAATTTTCTCGGAAATCCATTACGAAGCTCCAGGCTGCCTCTGTCCCCGGAATGCGCGGCGTCATTCGGCATCCTGCTGAGCTCATGCGAGGTGACCATGCGTCCGGCTGCGGCTCAGCCTGCATAATGCTCACCTTCCCAGAGGCTTCCTGAGACTTTCTGAGGACCAAAGAGAGCCAGGGCAGAGCTACTGCTGCTTCGGGTCACAGCTGGGGGAGAGCTGGGGCAGTTCCAGGGCAGATCCAGGGGCAGCCTCTCCATCGTTTACTGCTGCAATCACTATTCCTCTGTTCTTTTCCTCTGGAAGGGAAGAATTTCTCCTGGGTAACATCCCCAACCAGCTGAGAGTTTTCCTTGGGACCTGGTGAAAACAAATTGTGATTGGATTGGATTTTATTGGATTCCATTTGCCCTCTCAGCATGGAGCACTCTCCACTTTCCCTCCCATCACTAATTTATTTTTCCTTTTTTTCCCCCTCCGTACCACAAAGGGGAGGGAGAAAGGAGGGAACTGAGCGGGAGCGGAGGGTGTTTAGTGTACATCTTCCAGCTCTCCCAAGCACGTGTGGCTGTGCAGGTCTCCGGCACAGGGAGCGCTGTGTCCCCGCGATCCTCCAGATACCCCTGGATCTGTGGTGCCCAGAACAGAGCCCCAGCAGCCACAGACACTGTGTGTGACCTTGATTCCCTGGCCTGAGCAGCCAGTGCCCGCCTGGCTGACTGCGCCAATGGGTTTATGTGGGCCAGGGATTGTGAAAGCCGCGTGTCCGCGTGATGCAACTCACCAGAGCAAGAGCGTCCCGGCCGAGCAGGGCGGGCAGGCACCAGGGCCCTGCGCTGCCTTCTCCCTTCCTCTTCTTTTGTCTCGGTGAATGCAGACAGTGTGGGAGCTGCTGGCTTCACGTTAGGCGCCTGTCCCTGCTTGCCAGGGTCCCAGCTCACCTCTCCGTGAGGTGTGGAATGCCCCAGGAGCGCTGGGAAGCGCAGCCAGGGCTCTGCTGGCAGCGGCTCAGCAGCGATGTGTCAGCCTCTGTGCGTGAGATTCTCCCGAGCGGGTGAGCGCAGGCGGCAAAACATTTGGTGGGAGCTGGGGGCTGTTGGGGCTGGAGTCACTCATTCAGTCATTCACCAGGGCTGCCCCAGGCACAGAGTGAGGCTGGCAGGTTGGAAAGCACCGGTTTGTGGCTGGCGTTTGCATGGAGCAGGTGCTGGGCTGGTGCCTGCCCATCCCACAGATATTTATCTCTTGGAAGTGCGGAGCTGGATAAAGCAGCGACGAGCCTGAGCTGGAGCTGGAGGACTTTAGTACAAAAGCAATAGATAAAAGCAATGGAGAGGTGGGAACTTGGGGCTGTGCTCTGACACAGTGGCCAAGTGATTTGCGATTGCTGGTGCATCAGCTGTCTGAGAGCGATCCCGTTCCAGCGCTGGCACAAGGAGAGACGAGCCCGTCCTTCCTGGATTCCCATCGGGGAAGGATCACTTGTGCTTCCACCAGCCCAGAACAAGACAGGGACCTGCGCTGGCTGAATTTCCCTCCGGAGTTTTTTCAGGCCACAGACGATGAGGTGGTAACGAAAGTGAAAGCCCAGGAGATCCCATGCGGCGGCTGCGAGCGCTGGGGCAGAACGAGCACACCCAGTATTGCTTCCTGCCGCCGCCTCTGCCCATCACCGCACGGCAGCCGCGCCCCGGGGTGCCCATCACCGGGGTACTCCACTGCCCTGGGCCGCCAGTGCTGCCAGGAGGAGTCTGCTCTGGGCAGCAGCTGTGCAGGAGCTCCTCAGGATGGTTTTCTTCTGGCCACAGTCAGCTTTCACTCTTTGAGCGACTGCAGAGGAGCTGGCAGCGCCTTGGGTCTCCTCACAGCTTGCAGGGGATGTGGCAGCTTGGAAGAGGGGGATGCAGTCTTGTCCCAGCAGGTGCCTGAGGCTGTGGCAGTGCTGGGGATCTTGGCCGTGCCCACAGCTGCAAAGTGTCACCCCAGGCCTGCAGTGGGAACGAGCACCGTGCAGCCACGGCTGCTTCACACGGAGGGCTCGGTGCCAGCACAAGGCAGCCCTGCAGCCACGTCTGTGGCCACCTGGTACTGATTTGGTCACTCCTGCTCCCAGAACCAAGGCTTGGCGCTGGTTTGGGCTTCCCCGGTACTTACTGCCGAATTTTGGTGCTGGTTTGTGTCCTGCCAGAGCTGCTGGTGTTGAAGCCTGAAGCTGTTTTGGATTCTGCCCATACCCGGTGCTAGTGCCACTACTCACTTATGACACCCTGTGCCATCACCTCGTGCTGGCGCTGGTACCGGTGGCATTAACAAGTGCTGGTGCCCGGTACCGTCACCCAGTGCCACAGCCTGATGCCATTATCCAGTGCCCGGTACCGGCACTGTTACCCGATGCCCGATGCCCAGTGCCGTCCCTCAGTGCCATTACCCGGTGCTGTTACCCAGTGCGTGGTACCGCTCCCGTTACCCGGTGCCGCTCCCGGTGCTGGCGGGGCCAGGCGGGGGCGGAGCCGTGGGGGGGCGGGGCCGCGCGGGCCGGGCCGGGGCGCGGCGGGGGCAGAGCGGCGGCGGAGCCGAGCGCCGGGAGCCGCCGGGAGCCGCGGGAGCAGCGGAGCCGCAGCCGCCGCCGCGGCCGCAGGTGGGCGCGGGCACGGAGCCGCCATCGCCGCCGGCACCGGACCGGACCGAACCGAACCGGGAGGGCCGGGGCCCCGTCCGCCTTCCGCAGCAGGGCCGGGCGGGGTGCCGCGGGGCCGGGGCCGGGGCTGGGGCTCGGGGCGGTCCGGTCCGGTGCGGTCCGGTCCGCGCCGTGGGTGTTTCGTAACCCCGGGCGGGCGCAGCAGGGCCGGGCGCGGGGCTCGGCGGGGGCCCGGCTGGGCCCGCGGGCCCCTGGGCGGGCGGAGGCGACGAGTGGGGCCGCTCCGAGGGGGCGGCGGGTACGTCCCGGGCCCGTCCTGGTGCCGCGGCGCATCCCGGGGCGGGGACGCTGCTCGCCCGGCAGAGCGGGGCCGGTTTTCGCACACGCGGGCCCCGCCGGAGCTGCGGCCGCGGAGGGCGGCTCCGAGTCCCGCTCCCGGGCCGAGGGGAGGATCCGGGAGAGCGAGAGGCGTCCCGTGCAGTGGCGGGGGGGTCCCGCCGCAGGCAGCACACCGGACCGGGATGGCGGGAGCGGGAGCCCCGGTGCTGTCGGTGGGACACGCGGCTCCGCGCCGCGGGGCGGGTGGGATCGGTCCCCGGCGGGAGCGGCGACACCACGGGGACCGCAGCTCCCGGTGGCCTTTCACCCAGCTCGGGCGCGGCCGGAGACTGCGAGCCCGCGGGAGCCGCGGCCACCTGTCCAGCGGGATACGGAGCTGTCAGGGCTCCGTGCCCGGCCAGCCCCGGTTCGTGCCAGGCCGGCCCCGGGCAGCTCCTGCCGAGCGGCTCCGGGGCTCCCGTGCTCAGCTCGCACCGGCACTGCCGAGCGCGCCCTGAGCTGCGGTGACACCACCGATGGTACCGGACCGGGGCTGTCGGCTCGTTCAAGTCTCCGTGTGCCGTGCTGGGCACTCCGTGGCACAGGGCCGGGGACAGGCGGTGACCAGCAGCAGTTTGTTGACAGTGTCTGGGGCACGTTGTGGAGGGGAGGCAGGGCTGGGCTCAGGTTTGCCCATAGCAGGGGCATGGCACACGATGTCCCTGTGGTGTGAGCAGGACATTCCTGGTTGGGGGCTGGCTCACTGTGCTGGCTGCCTGTGGCCAGCCCGTGTCCCTGCAGTGCTCATGCCTGTGCCCAGAGCAGTGTGAGCCCCAGCAGTGGCGTGTGAGGGGACACTTAGTGCAGGCACCATGAGGTGCTCTGCAGAGCCTGGCCACTGCCATGGGCACCAGGAACCAGCCCTCCACGGTGGGAGCTCTCCCCTCTGGTCCTGACTCCTGGCCCAGGCCCTTGTGCTACTGAAACCATCAGGATTCCAGCTTGACCTGATGTGGTTCCAAGGTGCTAGATGTGAGGATGGAGACTGTCTCCCTGGGTTTTATAACTGTTCCTGGGGAGCTGCTCATCCCTGGAGCTGGAGAGGGCTGGGCTATGCCCTGCTGTGCCCTGCTGTGCTGTTGGGTGCAGCATGAGGAGGAGGAGGAACTCCGGTGTGGGCTGAGAGATGCCAACAGCCTGTGTGCGGGGACACGGCTGGGAGCAGGGTGTGGAGTGGCTGTCACCCACTCTGTTTTGTGGCACTTTGATAGTGCCCTGCGCCGGGGGTGTCAGGCCCCTAGAGCTGTCACTAGAGCCACCCCATCCCACTGGAGCTGCACCTGCCTTGTGCCAAGGCCAATGCTTTGGGATTGCAGGATTGGGGATGCTGCCACCGGACAGGGAGCTGCAGTTGGGGATGCTTAGCACAGGGCACACAGAGCCTCTGGAGGGACCTTCCCCTCTCGCTGCAGGGGAAGTGCTGACACCAAAGTGACTGTGAAGACTTTGCCATGGGGTTTCCCAGCTCTCTCTCGAGTGATAGCAGAACTCAGATACCCTGCTTGCAAAAACTCCCTGTTCCCTGCACTCCTCTATGTTGTGGGCGGGGAGTGGCGACTGTGTTGGGCCGACTACAGTGAAACGGCCCCATCAGCTGGGAAATGACTTTCTAGTTTGCAAGGAATGACTATGAGCTGGGCTGCACCCAACGGGCTTCACGGCAGCCCTGGGGAGCCGGGGGGAGCCCAGGCACAGTGAGATGGCAGGCGGGGCGAGTGGGACCTCCCTGCCATCGTCATCGGCATCCCCTGGGTACCTGCGCTGGAGGCCACGTCCCTCTGCCTGCCCGGCGGCGGTGACTCCAGCGTGCCACACACTGTGAGTGCTGCCCTCGGAGCAGCCTCTGCAGGGCAGCCAGGGCATGGCAAGGGTTAGGGTTAAGGTTAGGGTTAGGGTCCCCACCTTGCCAGGACGGGTCAGGACTCGTCTCTGCGGCCATGCAGGCAGCTCCAGCCTGGGAGGCTCTGCTGGCTCCGGGGCTCCGGCATGCTCCGGGAGAAGTAGCCTCGACAGCTGTAATGTTTCTGTGGCATGCCTTTCCTTTCATGGGGTGTCTATTTTGCAACCCCCAAGTGTTTTGATCCCGGGAGGAAGGGGGCGGGGGTGTTTACCCTGGCACAGCGTGGCTGGTGCAGGGATCCAAGTGGTGCTGGGCATGCCTGAATTTCACATGCAGCAACAGTTCTAGCAACATCTGCTGGCTGATAAAAGGTAGGCTGCTGCACGCTGCTGCTCCCGCCGCGTTGGGAAACGTCGAGGGGGAGGCACACTGCGAACACGGCTTCCTGGCCGATAGGGCTGAGCTGACTTGCTGATAAAGCAGAATCCACCCATCTGGCTGCACCAGAGGGGCCAGGAACACGGGTTCCTCACAGGCACTTCATGCCCAGTGCTTCCCTGAGTGCTGAGTCCTGCTTCCCAGTATCAGGAACGATGTGCCACCAGGCTGGGACAGCCACAGTGACATAGCCGAGCCACAGCACAGTCCCAACCCATTCCCGGTTCAAACAGTCACTGGTGAGTTTTGCAATCTCCACTTTCAGTGTAACTTTGTGTTATGAGCTGGTTTATAGCACAGCTCTGCTGGCGAGGGAACTGGGGAAAAGGCTGGTGCTGGAGGGCCACTGCCTCAAAGAGCCAGAGCAGCATTGACCCAGCCCTGCCCACCACGTGCTGAGTGCTCATTCTGTCTGGCCTCTCATCCCTATCACTCCATGGCCCTGCAAAGCCTTTAGCAGAGGAAGAGGCCACTCTTGCTGGCAGTTCTGAGTCCCTGCACCAGCTGGAACCACTGTAAAATGATCTTTGTCCTCTCTGGTGTGAACACCCGACCCCGGTGCTGTTGGGCTGTGGGCCCAGGGGTGCAGCTCCTCTGGTCCTGCTCGTGGAGATGCTGTGGTGAGGCTTACAGTGCAGCTCAGGGGCAGGGGCTCTGCTGCTGCTTCAGGGGCTGCAAAGCCCATCCCAGGGCCAGGAAAGCCAAAACCCACCTGGACGTGTTTGTGTGTGTATGTATATGCACGGTGTGCTTCGCCCCTCTCTGGGTTTGACTGAGAACTTCGTTGCACAAACCACGGTGTTTTGGTTGTTTTATTCTCTGTCTGACTAGTCCCCCCTCCTGCCAGCATGCCTGGATGTCTGTGTATCCCCTCTTCCAAAGCCAGGCTTTACCCCTCTCTTATCCTGCTCTGCCGGCTTGGTGCGAGAGCATCTCTGTGTGTGGAGCTGCTGCAGCTGCTGGGGATGAACTCTGGGAGTGCAGTGGGGGGCATGCAGGAGCTGCTCTGGTGTCCCTCTGGCTCTCCCTGCTCACCAGACATCCAAAAGCCTGTGCTGTGCCAGCTGGGCTGGCCCTGCAGAACTGCCATGCCAGGATGAGGAGGCTCCAGCACCATCTCCCCAGCCCCAAGGAGATCTGGAGCATGGCATCAGAGGGGATGGATGTGGCCAGAGCAGTGCGGGTGGTGCCTGTGCTGCCCACATCTTCCCCAGCCCACCTGGGTCCTGCCCAGCAAATCCAGTCTGGTCGTGGCTGGATTAGAGCCATTGTGTGCGCTCACTGGAGCATGGCAGAGAAAATGAAATTGTGTCTCCAGACCCCAATCAGGACTAATTCGATGCTGAAATGAGCTTAATCCTCAGGTCCTTCGCCCAGCCTGTCCCTCCTGGGCTGGCGCAGGTCTGAGCAGGGATTAGCACCGAGCCAGGGCTGTGCTGGATTTGGCCTCAGTGCAGGGGGCTGGCACACAACCTGTGGGACCCCAGGGCTGTGCCCTCAGCGTGGCCTTACAGGGACTTGGGGTTTGTCATTATTAGCATGGAGGGAAAATCCCTTCCTTGAGTGCCCTGGCACGGGGCAGCTGCACATCCCTGCCTGGGCAAGGCCCAGAGTCTGCCTAAGCTGGGATGCTGCGAGTGGTCAGTGGCTCTGTGCCTACCCTGGGATTCCCCCAACCAAGCCAGGGGAAGCCCCAGAACCCTGAGTTGGCAACTCCCTGCTGTGCCAGCCCCAAAGCCAGTTAATTCGGCTGCTTGGCCCCAGGGAGCCTGGAGTAATTAAAGCTCTGCCCGGCCTCTCTAATCCTGTCTGGGGGTTTATGGTGGGGGCAGCACCAGTGCTGGCAGGGACTGGGCTCTCCACGATGGATGTCCTGCAGGAGCCACACTGGACTCATGCCCATGGGGCTGGTTGGGCACTGGGCTCTGCCGATGAGGCTGCACCGTGTGTCCTGCCCACCAGTGCTGCTACATGCTCAGTGTCTGGAGGAATCCCACTGGTGCCAGGGCAGTGCCTGTTCATGGCTGTGGCTGCCCCAGGGTGGCTCTTGGTGCACTGAGGTTTTCTCAAGGTTTCAGCCACTGGATTCAAGGGATTTTGCTGGGATTTTGCTGGGATTTTGCTGGGATTTTGCTGGGATTTTGCTGGGTATTTTGGTGGTTTTGGTTTGACGCAGGTTTCTGGGCCTCTCTGATTGGAAGAAATCTCAAGTGAGGAGAAAAACCTTTCCCAAGGGTGGCAAGTGCTGGCAGGCACAGAGCCCGGCCCGTGGTGTGAGATGAGCCCCCAGCACTGATGCCCCTGGTACCAGTCCCCAACTGGGGCATCTCTGCCTGTGTGGGGCTGGTGTCCCCTCTGGGCAGCACCAGGTCGTGCATGCGGTTTCCTTGTTCCTGTAACGGTGTGAATTCTTAGCTCTTGGTTCCCAGAGCTGCTGGGACACCCGGACAGTCCTGGTGCTACTAGTTCCAGCTCTGCCTGCTGGCTGTGGGGCCTGTCGCCTCTGCTCTTGGGGGGCACGATGGATTACCGGAGCCAGCCATGCCCCTTTCATGAGTGTCACGATACCTGGCCCCAGATGTTTCCAGCGTGGGCTGGGTGGTTCGGCTGCCTCCTCCCCGATGCCACCGGGGCGAAGCCATCAGTTGCTGCCACTTTCCGTGGGAGACAAACCCCATCAAAGCACGGAGCTTCTAGAAGGAGCTCGCTCCCGTGCCGGTGGGCGCTGCCGCCTCCCAGCCAGAGCTGGAAACCACAGGCCGCTGTAAAACACGCGAGCAGCCCTGGGCTCTCTGTGCCGGCTCCAGTGTGTGCCGGTGCCAGCAGCCCTGGCCGCAGCTCTGAGCAGGGCTGGGGGCTGCTCACCAGCCCCGGGTGTTCCCGGTGCAGGCTCTGCTCCAGGGCCGTGCGCTGGCGGCTGGGAGGGAAGCTGGGGGTGCAGCTGAGTGGGTCCCATCTCCCCCCGTGCCGAACTCCTGCGTGGGTCCCTGGGGTCCCAGCCCTGCTCTCAGCCTGCCACGGGGGCTCAGTGGCACTGACCTGCTGGGGACAGAGGCTGTGCCTGCTCCGGCACCGGGGAGGTGTGAGGTGACCAGGGGCAGAGTGTGGCGGCCCCACAGGCAGCCGTGGCAGCGGTGGCTGCCAGCAGTCGGGGGCAGGCTGTCCCGCGCAGGCAGCTGACATTTTGGAAGGAAATAGCTGCTCTCTGCTCCTTCCTGTAGTGCGCAGCCAGCGAAACGGGAGCCCCGGCTGTGCCGGCTGCGCCCGCCCAGAGCCGCGGCCGGGCTGTCCTGGGGCCGGACACCAGAGCAGAGCGGGCTCTGAGCGGGGGTGAGTGCGGTGCTGGACGGGACACTCCACACCCGGCTCCGGGAGAGCCCCGGGGTGCGCTGGTGCGGACAGGGCCGGCTGTGGGCGGGGGGTGGCTGCCTGTGTAGGGGTAACCGGAGCCCTCCGCTGTGCCCGCCTGTCATCCCCACCGTGCCCGGGGCCCGTCGCGGGGCCGGGTCTTGCCCTGGAGGGACCTCGCTTGGGGCCGCCCACCTTGGAGGGCTGCAGGACACCTTCCCGCCGGGCCCGCCGGGGGCAGGGGCAGCGCTGGCTGCGGCAGCACCGGAGCCGCTCGGCAGCAGCACTGGAGGGTGCAGGGTCCGGCCCTGCGGCCACAAGCGGGGCCGGCTCTGACCTGGAAGCGATCGCGGGTTCCCGGAGGTGCCGAGAAACCACGTGTCCGTGTTTACTGCGGCGGGAGGCGCAGCGGGCGCAGGGCCGCTGCTGCCGGAGCCCAGCGCCGCGGCCCCGCCCCGGCAGGACAGCGCTCCGGAGACCCCCGGGCCGGGAGAGCACCGGGCGCAGGGCAGTGCGGGAGCCGCCGCGGCGCTGGGACTGCGGGGGTCGAGGGAGCGGGGCGGGGGGGGTTACAGCCAGAGCCCTTTGCTGGTGTCCCTCCAGGCCTTTGCCTGGCCCTTGGCCCCTGCCTGGCTCTTCAGGGCATGGGTCTGGGCAAGAGGCTGCCGTCGGGGGCTGTGCCAGCACCAGGGCAGGGGTGTCCTGCTCACGAGGAGGTGCTCGGGCTGGCTGCGTGCAGGGAGCGTCCCGCGGCTGATTGCAGTGAGCATCCCGTGCAGAGGGGAAGCTGCTGCCTGTGTTTGGATTTTGCCGTGACCGTGGCACGTGGGGAGGTGCTACTGCCGGCCTCTCCCTGTGAGGCATTTCCCTCCTTTTGTCTGCCCACGGATGTGCTCTGGCTCTCCTGCAGCTTGGGACTCGCTGGTGCCTACTGCCAGTGTGGCTGCGACCCCTCCCTGGTGTGGTCACATCAGCCCCTGCTTGCCCCCAGCCCCAGTGGAGCTGCCACCTTCCCCATGGCCACCCTCTCCTGCCCTGATGCCTCTGGCCTTCTGAGTGCCCCTTTTGAGTGGGCTTCTCCTGCTTTGCATTGGGTTTGGCAGTGCTTCCCCATCAGCAGCGGGCAGTGAGGCTGTAAGAGGCAGAAGCGATGACTGTTGGCATCTCCCTCTTCTCTGCTCGGTCCCATTGGGGTCCCTCCCCAAAGCTCTGGGGTCTGTGTCCTACCCGGGGAGCTGCTGCCTGTGCTGCTTCACAGGCTGTAAGTCTCCGGTGAGCGCGTTGCTGTGGCTTGTCGAGTGCTGCTGGTTAACCGAGCTGCAGTGACGGGTGGGTTCCAGCTCGCTGCCAGCGAGTAAATGCAAAGTAGCCTAAACCACTACAATTATCTGCCTCTTGCAGTTGTTGGAGTGCGCTTGGGGCCGGTGGCTGCCGTGCATGGCTGACCCACAGCAGTGCTTGAGGCTGCAGTGGCCCTGCTGGGGCTGCTGGGCTGGAGGTGGCACTGGGCTGGGTGAATGTCCCTGGACATGGGGGTGAATCCATCCCTGGGCTCCCATCCCTTGGGCAGCTGGTGGTGTCACCGAGGAGTGTGGTGCTGGAAAGTGGTGCTAGGCATGGTCCAAGGCAGGCAGTGGCTGCCAGCAGCAGCCAGGTGCAGGAGGCAGGGCTGCCTGGAAAGGCTGGCAGTGGCAGCTCTGGCTGCACGGTGGGACCGTGGTGTTGCTGCTTATGCTGAAACAGAGTTGCTGTCCCAGCCATGCTGAGTCTCAGGGCCAAAAGTCTGCCCATGGCAGGTGGCACTGGTTGCTTGTTCTGGGGTGGTCAGGGTGCCCTGCAGCTCATGGGGAGGTTTGGTTTGTCCACAGCTGAGACACAGAGACAAAAATGAGACCAATTTCTCCCAGGAGAAATTGCACGTCCTGCTGCATTCACAGTGTCCGTGGAGGTTGTGCCCAAGCCTGGTGCAAATGGTGTTTTGGGGCACACCCCAGGTGGCTCTCACTGTCAGCCACTGCACAGCCCCTTGCAGGGGTGGATGTGACGCTGGTGCTCCCAGGCTGGCACTGGCCAAATGCGGTGCCTGCCGGCTCACCACAGAGCAGCCAGAGACTCGTTGCTTAACAACATGCTGGAGTGGAGTAGGAAGTGTTTTGTCACCGTGAGATGGGAAGAGATCACCGTTTTATCAACAGGCAGGGCAGTGTCTGTTTGCTCTGTGTCCACGCAGATGTCCCCGCAGTACTGGGGACTTCGGTCACTTTGTGGCACTGGCATGGCCGTTCTTGGCTCTGCCCCTTATCAAACATCCACAATTTCCAACAGCAGCATGTCCTGCTGCCGGCCATCCCACCTTCCCTTTCCTCCTTGCCAGCGTTCTTCTGCCTCCCCAGGCCCCTCCTTGCCAGCAGCATTTCCAGCTTGGTGATTTCTGTGAATGTGGAAATGTTCCTCCCTTTTTATAGGGGAAAAATTCATTTTTAGCCAACTCTGGGTTATTGTTCCTCTTCCTGTTCAGGGGCGGGTGTGCCTTGCTCGGGGGCTCTGGCTGTGGCTGCTCAGCTTGGACCCGCTGCCACTGTCCCCCAGCTTGTGCCCCTGACTGTGTGACAGCACCAGCTCTTCTGGAGCCCTGTGGGCCACTGGGTATTTCTGAGGCCAAACAAAATGCTTCAGGGAGAGGGGGAAGCACAGCCCCCACTGGCTCAGTCCTTCTTGTCACCAGCCAGTGCAGTGATCAGGTCCTGGCCTGGTCACCAGGCTGTGGGACATGTCCAAAGCCTCACACCCCTGCCTGGCCCCTCTGTGTGGTGCCAAATCCCAGGTGGTTTGGGTGTGAGTGTATCTAAATGCTATTTACTGCTGCCTCCTCACTCGGGGGGAACCTTGAGCCCCCCAGGCCCTTCCATGTCCCTCGCCATCATATCACCTTCACACACTCAACTGCAGGTTGTTTCTCCAGCCCCCTCGAGCCACAGGTGACTGCCCAGGGGACACACTGGATTTTGGTAGAGGTGCTGTCGCCACTGTCTCATCCCTGCCTGCCCCCAGGGGAGCCAAGGCTGTGTGGTGGATGGAATCCCTGGGGAGCCAGAGCCACCCCAAAACTGCTTTGGGAAGGTCTGTGTGTCTCCACCAGGACACGGGGCACACAGTGGCCCTGGGACTGGGGACTCATCAGGGACTGTGGTGCCACGTGGGCTCTTGGGGCTGGGTCTGCTCCTGCCTGTTGGCCCTGCCAGGGTGTGGGCAGGAGCGGGGTGAGCGCAGGGGGGGCCTCTGCTCTGCGTCACCCTGGATTTCTGGCCAGCCCTTCCTCCCCCTGGCCTGTTTCCTCATTCGCGTGGCCAGCGATGGCTGCGATCCCGTGGTGCAGTGAGGGGAAATGAGAACCATGTGGAGAGGCCGTGCAGAGGCACATCCCTGGCCCTGGGCACCCCCAGGGCTGTTCCTAGAAAAGAGGGGGTGACTCAGAGCCAGGGTCCCCTGCCCCCGCATGCCCTTTCTTTCAGCAGCTGGAGCCAGCGCTGGCAGCACCAGAGGCTCCGGACACTCCGGCAGAGGGTGTGGGGACAGCCAGGGCCGGACCCCTCGCAGCACAGTGCCCTCCTGTCTCTGCTGGTGCCCTGACAGTGCCTCTCCCGCAGGTGCTGAGCCATGGCGGTGTGGATCCAGGCCCAGCAGCTCCAGGGAGAAGCCCTGCGGCAGATGCAGGCGCTCTATGGGCAGCACTTCCCCATCGAGGTGCGGCACTACCTGTCGCAGTGGATCGAGAGCCAGGCCTGGTAGGTCAGGGTGTCCTGTCCTGGGGGGTACTGCTGGGTGCTCCCCGCCATCAGGCTGCTCTGACACTGTTCTGCTCCTCACACAGGGACTCCATCGACCTTGACAACCCCCAGGAGAATGTGAAGGCGACACAGCTGCTGGAGGGGCTGATCCAGGAGCTGCAGAAGAAGGCAGACCACCAAGTGGGTGAGGACGGCTTCCTGCTGAAGATCAAGCTGGGGCACTACGCCACGCAGCTGCAGGCGAGTGAGGGGCTGTGGGCAGGGGTGCAAGGCCAGGGGGGTCCCTGCCCTGTGCCTGGCTCACGCAGTGCTCTCCCCACAGAACACGTATGACCGGTGCCCCATGGAGCTGGTGCGCTGCATCCGGCACATCCTCTACCACGAGCAGCGGCTGGTGCGGGAGGCAAACAATGTGAGTGGGGCTGGGAGGGGTGAGGAGGGTCCCACAGGGTTGGGGGGATGCTCGGGGCTCTTCTCCATGGCGATGGGAGCAGCCCTGAGGCAGGGAATGAGGAGGGTCCCACAGGGTTGGGGGATGCTCGGGGCTCTTCTCCATGGCGATGGGAGCAGCCCTGAGGCAGGGAATGGGGAGGGTCCCCTCACTGTGCTGAGCGCACCCTGTGCCCCGTGCAGAGCCCTTCCCCATCCGGCTCCTTGGTGGATGCCATGTCCCAGAAGCACCTGCAGATCAACCAGACCTTCGAGGAGCTGCGGCTCATCACGCAGGACTCGGAGAACGAGCTCAAAAAGCTGCAGCAGACACAGGAATACTTCATCATCCAGTACCAGGAGAACATGAGACTCCAAGGTGGGTGGGGGGCCGAGGGACGTGGGCCTGGGGTGCTGGCAGGGCCAGCCCTAACACCGTGCCCTGTCCCCCAGCCCAGTTCTCCCAGCTCTCCCAGCTGGGCCCCCAGGAGCGCATGTCACGGGAGACGACGCTGCAGCAGAAAAAGGCATCGCTGGAGGCCTGGCTGCACCGTGAGGCCCAGACACTACAGCAGTACCGCGTGGTGAGCGATGCCGCCTGGTGCCCTGTGATGCTGTCCTCTGCTCCCCATGATGCCCTGTGGCACTGTCCCTGCACCCCTGATGTTGTCCCACCTCGCAGGACCTGGCTGAGAAGCACCAGAAGACGCTGCAGCTACTGCGCAAGCAGCAAACGACCATCCTGGACGATGAGCTGATCCAGTGGAAGCGTCGGCAGCAGCTGGCAGGGAATGGGGGCCCACCCGAAGGCACCTTGGATGTTCTGCAGACCTGGTGGGTGCCCGGTGGAGTGGGATGGGATGAGATGGGATGGGATGGGATGGGATGGGATGGGATGGGATGGGATGGGATGGGATGGGGTGCTGAGGCCCAGTGTGTGTTGAGCCCTGCTCCCCCCAGGTGTGAGAAGCTGGCAGAGATCATCTGGCAGAACCGGCAGCAGATCCGCCGTGCCGAGCACCTGTGCCAGCAGCTGCCAATCCCAGGCCCAGTGGAGGAGATGCTGTCAGAGCTGAATGGCACCATCACTGACATCATCTCTGCCCTGGTCACCAGGTACAAGTTGGGCCCAGCTGGGTGGGGGGCCAGGTTGGCCCTGCCCTTCCCAGCCCCCCTGATCCCCCTGCCCCCCCAGCACCTTCATCATCGAGAAGCAGCCCCCCCAGGTGCTGAAGACACAGACCAAGTTTGCAGCCACCGTGCGGCTCCTGGTGGGGGGGAAGCTGAACGTGCACATGAACCCCCCCCAAGTGAAGGCCACCATCATCAGCGAGCAGCAAGCCAAGGCCCTGCTGAAGAATGAGAGCACCCGCAAGTAATGCCAGGGGCTGGGGGTGTGTGGGAGGGGTGGCTGGGGCTACCAAGGCAGTGGGGAGCAGGGTGAGGAGGGGGTTGGGGATGGGGAAGGGCTGCACTTGGCATGGCTCCCAGTCCTGGTGGTCCCCTGACCCTGTGCGTTCCCATGGCAGCGAGAGCAGTGGGGAGATCCTCAACAACTGCTGTGTGATGGAGTATCACCAGGCCACTGGGACGCTCAGTGCCCACTTCCGCAACATGGTGAGTGCCCCTGGTTCCCCCTCCTGTCCCCTTGTGCCCCTCTGTGTTCACCTTGGTGTCCCCATCTATTCCTCTGTGCTCACCCCTTGTGTCCCTGCAGTCCCTGAAGCGGATCAAGCGCTCGGATCGCCGCGGGGCTGAGTCAGTGACAGAGGAGAAATTCACCATTCTCTTCGAGTCACAGTTCAGCGTTGGTGGCAATGAGCTGGTCTTCCAGGTGAAGGTAAAGCCACTACATCCCTTCTGCAGGCCCTAGGCAAGCCATGGGCACAATGCCCACAGGAGTGGGGCTGGGCTGGGGCCGTGTGGGTGCCCATGGGTGATGCTCCCTTGGTGCCCCACAGCCCATTGCGGTCTTCTTCCTCTCGGCAGACGCTGTCCCTGCCTGTGGTGGTGATTGTGCATGGGAGCCAGGACAACAACGCCACAGCCACCGTGCTTTGGGACAATGCCTTCGCTGAGCCTGTGAGTGCCAGTGCCAGGGGGGCAGGACAGGCCCCATCTGCCCTGAGCAGGTGTGGGAGTAGGGCTCAGCCTCAGAGGCATCAGGCAGAGCTGGTGCTGACTGTGCTGTCTGCCCCCAGGGCCGCGTGCCCTTCGCTGTGCCCGACAAGGTGCAGTGGCCACAGCTCTGCGAGGCGCTCAACATGAAGTTCAAGGCAGAGGTGCAGAGCAGCCGTGGGCTGACCAAGGAGAACCTGGTGTTCCTGGCACAAAAGCTCTTCAACAGCACCAGCTCCCACCTGGAGGATTACAGCAGCACCACAGTGTCCTGGTCCCAGTTCAACCGGGTGAGTGGCCTGGGCTCTGTCCAGAGTTCCCCCCAGTGCTTGTTCTGGGGGGCTGGATGGGGTGTACCTGCCTGGGGGTCCCTGAGTCTCTGCTGCTGCACCCAATGTCTGTGCTGTGCAGCAGAGGCTCAGAGGCTGGCGACAGGAGTGCTCATTTTCTGGGGACTTCAACAGGAAAACCTGCCTGGGAGGAATTACACCTTCTGGCAGTGGTTTGACGGGGTCATGGAGGTGCTGAAGAAGCATTTGAAGCCGCACTGGAATGACGGGTAAGAGCCGCCCTGCCCTGTGCTGCCTGGCCCGAGCCCCAAGCCCTGACGCCCTACTCTGCCTAGGGCCATCCTGGGCTTCGTCAACAAGCAGCAGGCGCACGACCTGCTCATCAACAAGCCCGACGGGACCTTCCTGCTGCGCTTCAGCGACTCGGAGATCGGGGGCATCACCATTGCCTGGAAGTTCGACTCCTGTGAGTGTGCGCCAGGCGCTGGCATCCCTGGAATGAGTATCCCTGGCCCCAGCCAGGCCATCTCTTGCCCATGGGGCACTGGCACTGCCATGGCAGGCACGCTGGAGCCATCCTCAGGAAAGAGGCGAGCGCAAGAGCCCCCAGAATGCCTTGGTTGTCCCATGGGGAGCGGCGCTGCCCTCGCTCACTGCGGCCGTGGCTGTGTCAGGCCCAAAGGCTGGCAAGAGGAGGGAGGAGGGACCAGGCTGAACCCTCCCACTTGGCCCTGGGGACTGATGTGGACTGTGAAATCCAGAGGCTTGGTGCTCCCCAGTGCAGGGGTTTTCATGGGTGGCCTGACCCCATGCAGGAGTCTGCTTGTTGCCATTGATAAGAGCTTCCTTCAGAGGGTCACATTGCTGAGAAGCACCACTGAGCCCCATGGAGCCCCATGGCTGGGGAACCAGGCCCCCACATGTCAGGATGAGGCCAGACCTGCCTTGGCTTCACACTGCCTCCTACCTTATCCCATTTTCTGGCGACCTGTGCTTTCTCCTCAGCTGTAGCTGGGGGAGGGATGCAGTGTGGGACATGCTGTTTGCTGCTTGATGTGACCTCGCAGCCCACGTCCAGAGCAGGGCCAGGAGCTGCTGCAAACTCTGGGAGTCACCATGATCCTCACTCTTGTCTTGCAGCTGAGAGGATGTTCTGGAACCTGATGCCTTTCACCACCAGGGACTTCTCCATCCGCTCCTTGGCTGACCGCCTCGGGGATCTCAGTTACCTCATCTACGTGTTCCCCGACCGGCCCAAGGACGAGGTGTTCTCCAAGTACTACACGCCGGTTCTCTGTGAGTCCACGCCAGGTAGCGCTGTCCCTTCACCCCACGTGTGTCCCCTCCTCTGTGCATCCAGACAGGATGGAGCTGGTGTTCTCAACACCCCCTGCCCTGGGGCCACACCGGCCCCACAGGGGTTCTGCATCTGGCCACGTGTGAGCCCCCAGCGCTGCCCGGGGTCGTGGCATGTGCTGGAGCTCGGGGCCTCAGTGCTGTCTCCTTCTCTCCAGCTAAAGCTGTGGATGGATATGTGAAGCCACAGATCAAGCAAGTGGTGCCAGAGTAAGTGTGACCTCGAAAGCAGATCCTGGGCAGTGGTTCCCATGGGTTCCCAGCATTGAATTTTCTGGGTTGGGCAGCAACCCAGGGCACTGAGGAGCTCAGGTCCAGTGCCACCAATGGCCACATTGGTGCTGAGCCTTGGGAGACACCTTGGTGACTTCGCCCCTGGGGCACTCATCATGTCCCCTGCCAGTGCTCATGAGGACATCCCCACAGGTTTGTCAATGCATCAGGCGATTCTGCCCCTGGAGGGGCCACCTACATGGACCAGGCACCCTCGCCTGCCGTCTGCTCCCAGCCTCATTACAACATGTACACCCAGAAGTAGGTATCACACCCCTATCCCTGTCCTGCTGCAGCTGCTCCTCCCCTCACCACCTGCCTTCCACAGCCCCGACCCTGTGCTGGACCCCGAGGGTGATTTTGACCTGGAAGACACGATGGATGTGGCGAGGCACGTGGAGGAGCTGCTGCGGCGCCCCGTGGACAGTCAGTGGATCCCCCACGCCCAGTCGTGACAGGCAGGCGCCTGGTCCCTTGCCCCTGGCCCCGGCGCTGCGGGGACTGTGCTGTGTTCGTGTCTCTGTGCCAGGGGACAGCGGGTGGGCCCTGCCCCCAGGATTTGCTCTGTGCTGCCCCGAAACACAGGCTGGCGTCCAGCTCTTTGGTGTTTATGCCCTTGTATAAACGGCAGCGGATTTGTCGCATGGTTTTCCTGTATGTTCCTTTTAAGAGGCCCAGCTTCGGCTTTCCGCTTCTGCCAGCACTGGCCCTGCAGCCCCTCCCGTTCCCCCGCGGGGCTGCCGGGGGCGGGGGCCGCCAGCCCGGCCTCAGGTTCGCTTTCGCAGTCGTCACTAAGAATGTACGTGTCGCCTTCTTGTTCTCCCCCGCGGCTCCGTTCCCAGGGGTGCGTGAGGGCAGAGGGCAGAGGGGGGGTTCGGCCAGGGCTCCCCCAGCCCGTGCTGGTGCTCTGCTCCGCAGTGGCAGGGTCCCTGGACCTCATCTCCTCCTCTGCCCCCAAGGATGCAGGAGCCCCTCCGGCTCCCGGTCTCGGTGTCCCCTCTGGAGCCGGTGCAGCATGAGGGTGGCAGGGTGCGAGGGCACCCAGCGAGGGCAGTCGGGTGGGCAGGGGGTTTGGGGAAGCGGAGCCCTCTGCCCCCCGCCTCTCCCCTCGCCTGGGCGGGAAACTCTGGGGTCCTGGCCATGTTATTTTTCTATCACAGAGTAAATAAAGCACGGAATATTTTTGTAACACAAAAGCTCTGGGTGCCACGTGTGTCTTGGGACAGAGGTGGGTCCCTCTGGGGAGCTCCTCGGGTGCACCAGATGAGTGCTGGGGCACGGTGTTCGGGGTTCGGGCCGCCGTTGGCACAGGCTGGGCGGATCCGGGGGGCTCTGTCCGTGGGGAGGGCTGCCCTGGGGAGCAGGGGCTGGGCTGGGGCTGTTTCTTCGGGCAAAAAGCAAAGTAAACTGGATCAACTGCCCTGTTTTTCCCAAGCAGGAGCTTGCTGTTGATGGAGGGGTAGGGGGCGCTGGTCCTCGGGGTTCAATTGCTGTTGAATTCGCCGCCGAGCGGGGGGCTCCGGGGGTGCTGCGTAAAGGCGAAAATGAAAATAAAAGTAAAGCGGGGAGGGGGGGGCGGCGCCGGGCGCGGTAATTCTCCGTCATTTCTGCCGGAGGCGGAATAGCCGGGTGGGCGAGGGGGGTCCGGGACCGGTTCCCTGCTCTGGGGCGGTGTCCGCATTCCGCGATGCTGCCGGCGGTGGCGGTCGCGGCGGTGGTGGCCGTGACCGTGGCCGTGGCCATGGCCATCCCCGCTCTGCGGCACCGCCTCGTTCGTTCCGCGCTGCGCCGCGCCGGGGGCCGGTACCGGCGGCGGCTGGAGGCGCTGGCCAGCGACGTGCGGCTGAGCCAGGAGCGGCGGCTGCGGCGGCTGCTGGGCACCGGCACCGGCACTGGGGCGGCCGGCGGTGAGCGCGGAGCTGCGGAGCGGGGAGCGGAAAGGGGTCGGTCCCATGATTGCCCTTCTCACCTTCTGCCTCTCCCGGCAGCCTCGGAGGAGTTCCAGGAGCGGCATCCCCTGGGGCAGCCCTGTCGGGACGAAGCGCCGGGAGATCCGGTTCCCCCGCTGCGCCTCTGGGCTCTGCTCCCCGGCTGCTGGGACACCGACCCGCGGCTGCAGGTGCGGGAAGCGGCGGGCGGGGTGGGCGCGGATCCCCGCAGGGTCTGCCCTCCTGACCCTCTCCTCGCCCGCAGGGGTCCCTGCTCTACCTGGATGCCCTCGACGCCGCCTTTCCGCGGGCACTGGCCCGCCGGGGCACGGCCGTGCTGCACTGGAGCCCTGGCTGTCCCCGCGCCCCGGCGGGGTGGCCGCTGCCCACCCTGTACTGCACCCCGGCCGCAGCGGGCACCCTGCCCTCCCGGGCCGCTGCCCTGCGGGTGCAGCTGCTCTTTGCCCTGCGGCAGCGTGCGCTGCGTGTGCTGGAGGCCGGGCTGGCAGCCGAGCTGCACGACGCGCTGGTGGCCCTGCGCACTGAATGGCCCCAGCTGGCTCAGGAGCTGGCGCTGGGCAGGCTGAGCCCCCAGCCCGGGCTGCCCGAGGGGGTGCGGGACCAGCTGCAGGCACTGCTGACCCCTGATGCTGCCCGGGCAGCCGAGCTCCGTGCTGAGTGCGCCCGCGGCTTCGAGGGCATCGCGATGCGTCTGTGGCCACAGCTGGAGGTGGTGGTGGTGAGGACGATGCATGGTGCAGAGCGGCTCTACTGCGACTCCCTCCGCCAGGCCGACTGCCAGGGGCTGCCCTTCTACTGCCCCTTCTACCAGGCAGCAGGAGGTGAGTGTCCCCCATGCTGGTGTGTCCCCATAGCTTGCCCTGGGCGCCCGCAGGGAGCTGCTGGCATGTGGCAGCACAGATCTCCCTGCCCCAGCAGATGTGGGTGCATCTCTGTGCCGCATTCCCTTCCTGCAACCTGAAAACAGCTCTGTCCTGGCACCAGCAAAATTCTCCCCCTTGGAGAGGGGTGAGTCTTTTGTGGGCAAGGATAGGAGGGGGTCTGGGGAGCTCACATTGGCACCTCCTGCCTCTGCCCAGCCCTGCTTGGTATAAACCTGTGGCCAGTGGAGCCAGCGCCTCGATTCCTGCTGTGCCCTGACTGGGCTTTCTGCGAGTTCCTGCCCTGCCTGGCCAGCAAGGAGCCACGGACAGTGCTGCTGGATGAGCTCTGGGAGGGCCGCGAGTATGGGCTGGTTGTGACAGCCCAGCCAGGAGAGTACAGGTGCCTCATCCCTGCTGTGTAGTCCTGGGGGGCTGCCTGCCCCAGCCCCGTGCACCCATCTCCCCCTCACACTCTCCCTGCCCACGCAGGTGCCGTACTGGGGAGGTGCTGAGGGTGGCCGGCTTCCACAAGCAGTGCCCCATGGTGGAACCTGTGCGCAGGTGAGGACACCCCAGCCCCTGTCCCTCACCTCGGGGAGCTGAGCCCATCTACTGGCAGGGTCTGAACAGGAGGGCGCCAGTGACCCACCCTGTGTCCCTGCACTGCAGGGAGAGCCAGGCGCTGAGTGTGCGAGGAGAGAACATCCCTGAGGAGCAGTTCTGCCAGAGCCTGTGCCGCACCCTGAGGATGTGGCCAGGTGCTCGCCTGATTGACTACGTCTGTGTGGAGAGCAGCCTGCTGGGTGAGTTCTCCTGAGTTGTCCAAGTCCCCCCAAAAGTGTAGCTGGCACTACATGGGGCTCTGCCAGCCCTCCTGTGCCCATCAGGGCTGCGGGCAGCTCTCACATCCTCGTGGTGCTGCTCCAGGTGACTCTTCGGGGCCCTGTGCCCCACACTACGAGGTGTTCATGGAGCTGCAGGGCCTGCGGGACCTGTCGGAGGGGCAGCGCTACAAGGTGAGTAGGACATGGGCTCTGCCCTGGCTCTGTGTGGGGTGGCTGAAGAGCACTGGTGTGGCAGTGTGGGACCAGCATCTGCCCTCTCTTTGCAGCTGGACCAGTGTCTCCAGGAGGATTTCCCCATTTACAAATCCTTCCGCTTCAAGGGCAGCATTGGGCCCCTGCGCCTGCACCTGGTGAAGCCCGGGACCTTCACGCGGCTGCGGGAGGCACTGGGCTCCCCCATGCCCATGCCCAGGGTCCTGCACGAGGAACAGCTGCTGCGGCTCATCCAGGGATCAGTCATCTCGTAGGGCAGCCCAGGGGTCCCACAGCCCTCCCACCCTGGGGCTCACTTGGCATGGATCCTCTGAGGAGGGGGCTGTCCCTGGGGTGGGAGGGCATGGAGGCAAGGGTGCCCAGCCCTCAGGGTTTGGCTGAGTGGAGCAGACTCTGAGCAAGTAGTGAGCTTGACCGTGGTCCATGGTGGCAGCAGGCACTTGTGGACACCCACTCAGTGCTGCCGTGGGGATGGAGCAGGAGCTTGGGAGCGTCCCAGGGCAGTGGTACCTGCAGCTGCAGGGCTCTCTCACTCAGTGCCTTGGCAGCACCTGCAGCCACAGTGGAGTGGGTGCCTGAGCCTTTTCCGAGGGACACCTTGCACATCACAGCCCATGGCTGAGGCAGAGGGCACAATGGAAACCTGTGTGGGAGCAGGAGAAGCAGGAGAGCCCTGGCTCATCACTGCGCTGAGCACTGGGGCTCTGTGGCATTTTGTCCCCTGGCAGGGACGCTGCAGGCAGGGCTCAGATGGCTGGTGGTGGCAGGTGCCACAGAGCAGCCCCAGCCAGGCTTCAGTGCATGTCCACTGGTTTAAGAATAAGCTCCAGTGAGGGCTGCTTTTAATGTTTTTAAAAACAAATGCAAAATAAAGGAGGATTATCTCTGAAAAATAAATAAAGGACTGCACTCTGGGATTGATGTTTTAGACTATTATTTTTAATCCTCATTAAAGAGATTGCTCAAGCAATCTGACTGCTCTGGGGGCTGAGGAGTTGCTGCTGTTCTCGGGGGTCCTGGGGAAGGAGCAGCCATAAATATTTAAGCTGCTGCTGTGCTCTGGGGGCACCAGGCTCTTTGTGCCTTTGAGGCACATGTGTGCCATCGGGAGGGACTGGTCATTGCCTCTCCTGCTCATTAAGGGTTATTTCAGGGGCTGGCGAGGGCGTGTGGGGCACCTGCTGTGCTGCAGCTGCTGCTGGAGGGCAGCCGGGCCATGGGCAGGAGATAATGTCTTGAACAAGGCTCACACAAAGCAAAGCATCCCCCAGCACTGCCGAGACCCCTGCCAAGGATGAACCTGGCTGAGGCCTGCTCCCCCATCCCTGCTGGAAAAAACAACTGGAGCGAAATTTCTGCTCCAGGTCGGGGAGAAGCTTTGCCTTGGGCTGCGAGCACCCTGCAACATAACCCTTGAGCGACCTGCCTGGCAAAGCCGTGCGGGGCCTCGGCTGCACTAGGCGGCTCTGTTTGCACTGCCAGGCTTGGGTACCACCCCGGTGGGAGGGGAGGTTGGTGGGGTGGTACCGCTGGGCAGGGCCAAGCTGCTGAGTGCCCGGCTGGCTTTGGATGCCAGGCTGAGGGGTGCAAGGTCGATTTGAGTGCCGGGCTGCAGGGTGCAGCTTGTTTTGGGTGCAGGCTCGTTTGTGCTGGCGGAGGGTGCGGGTGCCCGGGTGAAGGGTGCCAGGCTGGGTTTGCGTGCCCGGCCGCAGGGTGCGGGCTCGGCCGGAGTCCCATCGGGATGGGGCGGCTGCCGGGCCCGGGCGCCGCGGTGCTGGGCGGAGGCCGGGGATGCCCCGGCGGTGGAAGGTGCCGGTGTCCGGTGCCCGTCCGCCCGTCCCGCGGCTGCAGCCCGGGGCGAGAGGGCCGCGCCATCCCCGTCCCCATCCCCATCCTCACCGCGTCCCCGCCCCCGGCCCGGCCCGTCCCCTCCTCCCGGCCGCACCGCCTCCCGCCCGCTCCGCCACTGAGCCCGCAGCGGCGGCGGCGGCGGGCGCAGGCTCCGGGCGCCCCGGGGCCCCGCGGCGGCCGCTGCCCTGAGGCCGCGGGGGATGGCGGAGGGGCCCCGGGGCGCCCCGCCGCCGGGCTCGCCCCGCCCTGCCGCGCCGCTGCCCAACGGGCCCCGCGGCGGCGGCGGCGGCAGCCCCGGCTCGGGCTCAGGCAGCAGCAGCCGCGAGGACTCGGCGGAGCGGAGCCCCGCGCCCGCCGCGCCCCGGGCCAGCATCATGAAGGTGAGAGCCCCGCACCGGCCCGGCCCCCCCCGCGCCCCGGGCCCGGCACCTGCGCAGCGCTGGGGTGCAGAGCCGTGTCCCCCCGCCGAGCCCCGCGTCCCCCCGCACCGGCTCTGTCCTCCGCTCCTCGCTGCCCCTGTGCCCGTGGAGCGGCTCCGAGGAGCTGCAGAGCAGCCGCATCCCCGGGCGACCGAGGGTCGCCACCTGCCCGCGGTGCTGGTCCCACCGGGACTGACACGGCGTCCCCGCGCCCTGCCCCGACCCAGGTTCCCCAAGGGCACAATCTGGCCCGGCCCTGCTCTGTGAAGTGTCCGTGGGTCACCCTGTCAAGTGCCATGGCCACGCTGCAGCATCACACGGTGCTGCTCAGGACACCCCTGGGTTCCGGTGAGAAGACGCCCGCTCCTGCCCCTCGAGCTCTTCTGCTCTCCCGTGCTCTCTCCAGGCAGCACTGAGCCTTGGGCCTGGCCTGACCAGCTTGCAGTCTGCTCCCAACACCTGGTGTTGGTGTTCCCGGGCCGTGGTGGGGCCAGGGTCCAGGAAGGGTCTCGGGGGTCTCCCACCTGGGCGGGCAGCGGATCACACGTGTTCTTTCCTAAATGAACCCCCCTGATTGTGCTGATGCCGGCGGTACTCGCTGACACAATAGGTCACGTCCGCCCGGGACTCTCCTCCCTGCTCCCGCCAGCCTATTTTAAGCCGGGATTGCTCCGGTGCTATTAATACCCCGTGAGGGGGCTGTTTCCGTGGTGCCCCAGCCCCGCTCTTCTGTCCCCGGGATCCAGTTTTCTGGACAGCGCTGTCAGGACCCTGAGTCCCTGCCTGTGCCCGCCTGGGCTCTCGCTGCAAACTGTTGCGGGGGCGGCCGGGCTGTGCCCACGCGGTGACGGCACGGAGACCTGCCGGTGCTCCCGTGCAGCCAGAGGCTGCTGCCAGTGCGCCGTCTGTGCCCGGGTTCCTTGGGGGCCTTGCCAGGCTCTCCTGCTCCTCCCGGGACGCACCAGCATCCCTCCTTGCCCAGGGACCATCCATGGGCACCGCGGGCTGGGGATGGTGAACCTCTTGCTTACGCCCGGGCCGGGCACATCCCTGTCACCACCTGCGTCACCACGGGATTTGGCCTCACGTGAAGGTCGGGTGGCCCAGGGCCAGCGCTGGCGGGGGAGGGCGCTGGGCCGGGGGGAGGTCAGACCCGGACAGTGTCCCCAGCTTGTGCTGATCCGCTGTGCATCTCCGAGTCCATCCGGGGCCTGAGCGGCAGAGGAGGCACATGTGGAAAGAGCTGCCAGCTCTGTTATTTTTTGGGATTTCCAGAAAAGGTTGGAGGAGTGAATCTGAGAGTGCAGCTCACTGGCTCTGTGGAGACAGGGGGCCCTGGGACAGCGGGGTCCAGAGCTGTCCCCTGCAGTGTCCCTGTGCCCTGGCTAGAGGACCTGCTCCCTTCTTTCTTCCCAGGCTGAAAGCAGAGGGGGCTGGTGGTCCCGTGGGCTGGGAGGATGCTGGAGAGGGACTTACGGGTATTGGATCTGTTCTTCCCTGCTGCAGGCAGGGAAGAGTCTTGCTGTTCTGTCCCCTGAGCCTCCTTCCCATCGTGCGCCAGCCCCAGGAGCTGTGTGGTGCCTCTGCTGGGATGTGACTCCATGGCCCCTCGCTGGGGAGTGGCAGCTGGTGCCGCGGGGAGTGGATGTGTCAGTCGCTCTCTTCTTGGCAGGGAACAAACGACGGTAGAAAAGCCCTGACTGTGCCTGGTCTCCCGCTGCCTCAGCGCCGGGGCTGCTGCCTGCCTGCACCCCTGCTCACGCTGCCCAGCCTGGGATAACGGTAGTGGGGAGAACCGGGGAATCCAGCTGCAGATGAGTCACGTCACAGCCAGACTGGGGGATAAAGGGAAGGGAGGGAGGACTGATGGGCCCTTCTCCATCCCGTGCTTTGAGAGTGAGTTACGTGGCCGGTAACGGTGGCCGTCACGTGGCGGCTGAGATTAGGGCATCAGCAGTCATCAGGGCACTAATGCAGGAGATAATTGGCTGAAGAGGTGCTTAACACATGCTGCAGAGCTGGGCAGGGCAGACAGCTGGGCTGGAACGTGCCCTCCGTGCCCAGCCCACGCTCACCACGGGCGTTGCGGTCAGCAGCAGCATCGCGGACGCTGCTGCGCTCTGCGGAGCCCTGCCTGCTCCCTGCCAGCTTGGTGGCACAGTGAGCAGGATCCCTGCTCCGGCCGGAGCTCTGCCCTCTGTCTGGGGCTGTTCCGTGCTGCCGTGGCCATGGGCGCCCTGTCCTCCCTGCTCCACTGCTGCCCTGCTCGTCACCTGCCTGCGCTGCTCCTGCCGCGCTCCACCCAGTACTTCGTGGCGTGACCCCAGGATTGAAGACTGGCGGGAACAGCCTGTGAAGTGGCTGCCAGGGAGCAGAGGCTCTTCCCTGTCGGTCCCCAGGCCGCACTGAGCAGCCTACGGCAGCTGCAAACAGGAGACTCCTTGCACCCACTGTCCCCTGCTCGCTGCTTGCCCGTGCGGACGGAGAAGCAGAGCCTGTGTGCTGCAGGGCGCTCTTGGGTCGTGCCACACACCTGCACCCCAAAGTGCTGCAGCGGGCACTCCCTCCCCTATCTAAACCTGGGAGGGTGGGGTCTGCAGGGAGGGCATTCGGGCTTTCGCCCTGAGCCGGGGTGGTCGGGGCACCGGCGGGGCTGGTGTGTCTGGCTGCCTGCAGTGGGCACAGCTGGAAGCAGGTCCCTGGCGCTGGGTGCACGCAGGCCCCCCGCCCGTGTTTCCTTTCCGGATGGATTTCCTGTTTTCAGCCTTGGGGCCCGGTGCGGAGCCGCCCGCGGTGGGTGCGCCGGGCGGGGAGCGGGTCTGCAGAGAGGCGGGGGCAGGAGGTGCGGCCCTCGGTGCCC
Source organism: Eopsaltria australis (assembly GCA_034509425.1). Classification (NCBI taxonomy): domain Eukaryota; kingdom Metazoa; phylum Chordata; class Aves; order Passeriformes; family Petroicidae; genus Eopsaltria; species Eopsaltria australis. The sequence continues at coordinate 372,314 of JAVTVJ010000798.1, forward strand.
ATCGCCCAGCGGCGAGGTGGGGGCTGGAGCTGCCCGTCTGTGGGGCGCTCAGATTGCAGCTTGCAGGAAGCATCCGGCGGCGAGTCCTTTCCCGTAGGGCTGGCCGATGGCGTGACCCGCCGCCGAGCCCCTGCCGACCCGGGATGGCTGGCACCGAGGCAGGGTCCTGGAGCTCGGCCAGCTCCCTGGAGCAATCTGGCAGCCAGAGGATGCAAACAGCCACCACATCCGAGCTCCAGGATAGTAGGATGTGCCTGGTTATGACAAGGAGCTGAGGTCTGGTGCTGGTTCCTCCTTTCCTTGGCCGTTGTGTCCCGGGCATCCCTGGAGGATTCCCCATTCCCTGGGGAAAGCGTACATCCGTCTGTGCGACCTGTCCCGAACGCCCTTGGCTGTGGCTGCCGGGCCCCGTGGGAGAGATCCCGACCCTCCAGGATCAGGCACGGGTTGTGCTTGCCCAGGTGTATCCCCGTGCGGGAGCTGTGGAAGCTCTCGGAGCACTGGAGGGGAGCAACCCCCCATCTCCAACCTGGGCAGGACCTGCCTCTGACAGAGACACCACCAGATTAGAGGTGACTCACCATAATCTTGAAGAAGTGGATTAAATCTCCTCCTACTGTGCTACTTAATGAAATCCATCCCATAATACACTCCTGGCCCTGCTGTTCCCCCTTATCCCCTGGCCCTGCCAGCCCTGTGGCAGCTGGGTCCCCCCTCCCTGTAGTGAGGCAGGACAGTGTGGGCATGAGGTGCTGGCAGCAAACAGCCCGTGCCCTCGTGACCCTGCGCTCTGTGGGACACAGCCGTGGCTGTGGTTGTCCCCAGCAGGGACTGCCAGGGGCTGTCCTGCCCCACTCCTCGCCAAGAGCAGGGGGTCTGCCTTGGGCTTCCTAGGAGCAGCTCTGCTCATGCATCACATGCTGGGTGTCTGTTTTTCTCTGGTGTCCCCAGGCCAAGGAGACGGGGGCTGTGCTGGGTTGCTGGTGCATGGCTGTGCCTGTGAGGGTGAGCGAGTAGTGGGGAAGGATCCAGCTCAGGGCCAGGAGCAGGAAGGAAGGAAGGAAGGAAAGCAGAGTTAAAATAAGCCAGGCAGTGAGCTGTGAGGGAAGCCAGAGCTGGAGCTGGCTCCCAGCCCCCAGGAGAGGGACGGACTGGAGTGGACTGGGCTTAGCGTGGTGCTGGGGCACCCTGGGGCAGTGCTGTGCTCTGTTTTGGGCTGGGGCCAGGGGACCATGGGGCAGGAGGATGCAGGGAACTGGTGGGGCGTGTGCTGCCTGGCTGTCCCTGATGGCTCTGCCCCTTTCCCACCCTGGCAGGATGGCTCCCGGCAGCGGCCGCCACAGAAGAAGAAGACAGTGTCCTTCAGCTCCATGCCCAATGACCGCAAGATCAACAGCACAGCTGCCTGCATCTCCCTCATGCTGGAGGGCTGCGAGCTGAAGAAGGTGCGCTCCAACTCCCGCATGTACAGCCGCTTCTTCGTGCTGGACGCTGATATGCGCTCCGTGCGCTGGGAACCCTCCAAGAAGGACTCAGAGAAGGCCAAGATCGAGATCAAATCGGTCAAAGAGGTGCGTGTGGGCAAGAAGACGCCTGTCCTGCGCAGCAATGGCCTCTCTGACCAGTTCCCGGACGAGTGCGCCTTCTCCATCATCTATGGAGACAACTACGAGTCCCTGGACCTGGTGGCCAGCTCAGCAGACGTGGTGAGTGCCTGGGTGATGGGGCTGCGGTATCTGGTGTCCTACGGGAAGCACAGCCCTGAGGCGCCCGGGACTGGCCACCCCAGCCTCCGGACGTCCTGGATCTCCTCCGTCTTCGACCTTGCTGACCTGGAGAAGTCTGGCCGCATCCCCGTGCCTCGGGCTGTGCAGCTGATCAAAGCCCTCAACCCTGGCATGAAGACCTCCACCATCGAGCTGAAGTTCAAGGAACTGCAGAAGGCCAGTGAGCGTCCTGGCGCAGAGGTGGCCTGTGACCTCTTTGTGGAGGCATACTGTGAGCTCTGCACCCGCCCTGAGATCTTTTTCCTGCTGGTCCAGTTCTCCAGCAACAAGGAGTACCTGGGTGTGAAGGACCTGCTGATGTTCCTGGAGGTGGAGCAGGGCATGGAGGGGGTGACAGAGGAGAAGTGCTTGGAGATTGTCAGCAAGTATGAACCCTCCAAGGAGGGCCGGGAGAAGGGCTACCTGGCCATAGACGGCTTCACGCGCTACCTGCTCTCTGCTGACTGCTCCATCTTTGACCCGCAGCACCGCAAGGTCTGCCAGGACATGGCCCAGCCCCTCTCCCACTACTACATCAGCTCTGCCCACAGCGCCTGCCTGCTGGAGGACAACTTCTGGGGCCGCTCAGACATCAGTGGCTACATCAGCGCCCTGGGCCTGGGCTGCCGCAGCATCGAGCTGGTGCTGTGGGATGGCCCTGAGGGTGAGCCCGTAGTCTACACCAGCCCCTCAGCTGCCTCCTGCGTGCCCTTCCGTGCCGTGGTGGGGCTGATTGACCAGCACGCCTTCACTGCCTCCGCCTACCCCCTCATCCTCTGCCTGGTGGTGCGCTGCTCGGCCCCCCAGCAGCGACTCGCTGCCCAGTGCCTGCGCAAGACGCTGGGGGAGAAGCTGTACCTGGAGCCCCCCAACCCCGTGGCGTCCTACCTGCCCTCCCCAGAGGAGCTCAAGGGCCGCATCCTCATCAAGGGCAAGAAGCTGCCGCCCACCTGCGAGGACAGCGAGGGGGAGGTGTCGGATGAGGAGGAAGGCTGGGAGCTGGCGCAGCGGCTGGGCCAGGAGGACCGGGAGGCACCGGAGGGAGGCGGCTTGCGGCGGGTGCGCCTCAGCCGTGAGCTCTCGGAGCTGGTGAGCCTCTGCCAGGCTGTCCCCTTCCAGGACTTTGAGAGCTCGAGGCGTGGGCAGCGCTACTGGGAGATGTGCTCCTTCAGCGAGGTGGAGGCGGGACGCTTTGCCAACGAGTGCCCGGCTGAGCTGGTCAGCTACAACAAGCGGTTCCTGTCCCGAATCTACCCCAGCCCCATGCGCATCGACGCCAGCAACATGAACCCCCAGGACTTCTGGAAGTGCGGCTGCCAGATGGTGGCTATGAACTACCAGACACCAGGGCTGATGATGGACCTGAATGCGGGCTGGTTCCGGCAGAACGGGGCCTGTGGCTACGTCCTGCGCCCGGCCATCATGCGGGAGGAGGTCTCCTACTTCAGTGCCAATGCCAAGGACTCTCTGCCCGGGGTGCCTGCCCAGCTCCTACACCTCAAGGTCATCAGTGGGCAGAACCTGCCCAAGCCCAAGGGCTCAGGGGCCAAGGGGGAGGTGGTGGAGCCCTATGTCTGTGCTGAAATCCATGGCATCCCGGCCGACTGCGCTGAGCACCGCACCAAGACAGCCCTGCAGAGTGGGGACAACCCCGTCTTTGATGAGAGCCTGGAGTTCCAGATCAACCTGCCAGAGCTGGCCGTCCTGCGCTTCGTTGTGCTGGACGATGACTACATCGGGGACGAGTTCATTGCCCAGTACACCATCCCCTTCGAGTGCCTGCAGCCTGGCTACCGCCATGTCCCCCTCCAGTCGCTGGCCGGGGAGCCCCTGCCCCACGCCACCCTCTTTGTGCACGTGGCCATCACTGACCGCCGTGGTGGGGGCAAGGGGCACCGCCGGGGGCTGGCAGGGCGCCGGGGCCGCCGGGTGAGGGAGTACACTTCCACCAAGGCCACTGGCATCAAAGCCATCGATGAGGTCTTCCGGACGGCCACCCAGCCACTGCGGGAGGCCACTGACCTGCGGGAGAATGTACAGGTACAGACCCTGCAGGGACACTGGGGGACCTGGTTTCTGCAGGGGAGGATGGGGCTGGACTGGGAGTGGTGGGGAAGCCTGGCTGTCCCCCTTTTCCTGGGGGATGTGAGTGAGGAACCTTACCTGGAGCAGAGAGCTGTGGGAAATGGGGCTGTTCCTGTGTCAGGGGGGCTCCTGAGGGTCCTCCCAGCTGAACTCCTGACACTGCACACTGGTCTCTGCCTGCAGAATGCGTTGGTCTCCTTCAAGGAGCTGTGTGGGCTGACACCCGCTGCCAACATGAAGCAGTGCATCCTGACAGTGTCCACATGGCTGCTGCACAGTGACAGCGCACCCAGCGTCACTCTCAACCTGGCAGAGCAGTACCCGCCCATGGAGGCCCAGGGCCCCATCCCCGACCTCCTGCGCAAGGTCCTCACTGCCTACGAGACGGTAAGAGCCATCCTGCCAGGGCTCGGCTCCTCAGGGAGGCTCCCTGGGATTAGTGGCACTGGGACCAGCACCCTGCCAAGGACAGGGGACCCTGTCACTGTACCCATCCTGGGGCAGGGGAAGGTGATCGGGTAGGGGGCTTCATGGGGCTGCCCAGGGAGGAGCCTTGCCAAGGAACAGGCTTGCCCAGATCAGTCTGATCCCCTGTGCCTGCACTGCCTGTTCCTTGCCCTGGCCCCACCAGGTGGGAGAAATCCCATTAATAGCCACAGCCAGAGCTGCTTCCTTCTTTTGTGTTGAAGGCAACCTGGCCACTGGCCAGGAGCTGATCACACCATACCTGGCCATGTATGGTGAGGCAGGGAGGGCCAGACCCTGGACACCACACTGGTGCAGGGGGCAGCCCCTGATGAGCCCCATCTCCCCATCCACTTGGCCAGGGGGCACAGGGCCAGGGCTGCCCAGCTCCTCATGCTGCCCTTCTCCCTAGATGATCCAGACTAGCCGGACGCTGATCGAGTCTGCCGACGCGGTGTACGGGAAGCTCATCCAGGCACAGCAAGCAGGTGGGTCCTGGAGGGCAACCCCAGCTCTGCTGTGGCTCTGGCTGTGGACCCAGGCACATCCTGGGGTGCTGGGGCTCAGGGCTTCCTGCACTGGGGCAGGGTGTGGGTGGGTGGGCTGCAGAGCTGTGTGGTAGGGAGCAAGCAGAGTGGGGGAGGCTGATGAGGAAGCGGGGAAGAGTCATTAGCTGTCAAACGCCAGAACATAATTAGTGCCAGAAATAACAGGCTGGGGCTGACGGCAGAAATGGCAATTGAGTGTTAAGACTTCCCAAACACATGGCAGAACCCACACAAGCAGGTGCTGCTGCTGCCTGCCCTGGTCCTCCCCATGGTTGCCCCCACTCCAGCAGCTGCCTGGGACCTCCGGCCCCACTCCAGGCTGCGTGGCCCCTCTGTTGGCTGGGATCCCACAGGGATAACCCCACCAGCTCCAGGTGCTTCAGTGGGCTCCCTGTGGGGCTGGGAGAGTGTCAGGAGCTGAAGAGGCTGGGGAAGAAGGAGAGGGCCCTGCTTTGCTGTCCCCGCCATGCCAGCCTTGCTGCCAGCAGCCGTGTTTGTTCCCTGCCTACGCGGCAGACGGAAATCTCCCCAAGCTCTTGGCTCAGCTCTGCCACTGCTGCGAGCGCTGGGGGAGTGGAGCAGTGGGGCACAAGCTGCAGGGCACTGCACCAGTACTGCTTTGGCTGCTGTGCTGGAGTGCTGCAGGGCAGAGGGACTGGGGTGTAGGCAGCAATTTGGCAGCTGCAGCCCCCACTCCTGTGCCCTGGTGCTGCCTGTCCTTGCTTTCACCCTGGTCGTGCTGTGGACAAGCCCTTGTGGTGCCGGCATAGCTGGTGCCTGGCTGGTCCGGGGGGATGCAGGATGCGGCGGGCGCTCGGGGCTGTGAGGAGCTGGGGTCCAGGGGGATGGGGATGCAGCGGGGGCTCGGGGCTGTGGGGAGCTGGGGTCCGGGGGATGCAGGCTGTGGGGGGCTGGGGCTCGGGCTGGGGTCCGGGGGGGCTGGGGGGCCCTGGGGTCCGGGGGGGATGCAGCGGCTCTGTGGGCTGGGGTCCGGGGGGATGCGGGCTGCAGGGGGGGGGGCGCTGGGGTCCGGGGGGGCTGGGTGCGGGCTGTGGCAGGGCGAGGCGTGGCTGAGAGCAGGCGGCGAGAGAGCTGCGTGGGAGCCCACGCGTGGGCCCGGAGCCGGAGCTGCGTCAGGAGGGGTAAATTTAGCACCCACTCACGGGGATGTCACGTGAGGCACAGTGACGGGGACCGCGCTCCGATGGGGGGGCCTGGTGGCCCTGCTCTGAGTCCCCTCAGATGAGCCTGGAGTGCAAGAGTTGTGCCTCTGCCCAGGGTCTTCACTGCCTCTCTGGACCTCATGATCTCTGGGTCCAGGATGGCCACAGGCCACAGCTGTCCATGATGATGGGATGTTGGGGGCTCATCATTTGAGGCATGGAGGAGGCTTGAGGCTGCTGGGGCAGTGGGGAGCCCACCCAGCCTGCAACCCCGTGGTGGGCAAAGGGCATCCCTCTGGCTTGGTCTGTGCTGGTCATGGGTAGTGGCTGTCCCCGTACCAATGTCCCTGCACCCTCTGAGCTCCTCTCCCGTCAATGCAGGGATGGATTTCCACAAGGAGCTGCACCGCATCGAGACCAAGGAGGGGCTGCGCGGCCGCAAGCTGCAGAAGGCGCTGGAGAGCTTCGCCTGGAACATCACTGTCCTCAAGGTGAGCGGCGAGGGCTGCGCGGACACACCGGACACACCTGCTGTGCCCTGCCCTGCCCTGCCCGTCACCCTCCTGCCGCCACCCTAACACACCCCCCGACGTGTCCTCCCCACAGGGCCAGGCTGACCTCCTCAAGCATGCCAAGGCAGAGGCCCTGGACAACCTGTGGCAGATCCACAATGCAGGACAGTCCTGCGGCATCGGCAGGAACGGATCAGCCTCGCCGGAGCCCTCCCGGCTGCGTGCCCCGCTGGAGCCCATCCCTGAGACAGATGGAGGTGGTGACACAGCGTCTTGCTGACCCCGGTCTGGGGCTCAGGGCCCGGACTGAGCAGCCCTGGCTGCAGGGGCTGGGAGCAGGGAGCCCCAGCCTGCCTGGGGAATGTGTGAGGCTCGGTGCTTGCACTCTGCTGTGTTAAGAGGCTTGCACCAGAATTCAGTGGAGAGGTTGGGGAGAAATGTCCCTGCTCCCTCTTGCCCTGCCAACCTCCCAGAGAACTCATCCATTCCCTCCATCTGCTTCTGGAGCCAGTACTCTGCCAGGGGGCTGGTGGGGCTGCTGGTACCCCGGTGCCCATGTGCATGTACCCCCAGCCTGCTGTGCCAGATGCCACTGGGAAAGGCAGCCCCAGGTCTGGGCTCCTGCCCACCCTCCCAAGGGCTGCAGGTTTGCCCTTCACCAGCCCTGGGAAAAACCTGGCTGGCAGGAAGGGTCCTGGCTGGTTCTGTCACCTCCTTAGCATCCCTGGTGTCCCCACTATGCAGAGCAGCTGGGAAGCTCTCTGGTGCAGCAGGTGTGGGGCCAGGGTGTCACTGAACAGCAGATGTGGCTTTGGCGTCAGAAAAATGTTTGGGTTCATCCCCCAGGGCAAGGGAGTTCCAGCACAAGCAAAGGCTGGAGGTGGCCTGCGGCTGGACTGGGGCTATGGAGAGTTACAAAGAGAGCAAAACCCTCCCTGGTGCCCTGTGGCTCCCTCTGTTCCAGGCACAGGACCAGGGTGGGACAGTGTCACCAGAGGGGATGGACGGTGGCACCGGGCACAGGACACTGGTGGCACTATCCCTCCCTGGCACCAGCCAGGCGCGGGGTGACGGCTCCCCACGTCAGTCAGGGATCTATAGAGCTGCTGGCACCCCTTTGTTCGAGGGTTAATTAGCCAAATGGGGCTGTGAGCGCGCACTTCGCTGCTGTCTGTCGGAGCCGGCCAGCGCTGACCTTCAGCCCCTTTGTGCCAGCCCAGCAGCTCAGCCCATGGGCAATTATGGCCTCATTAGTGCCAGGCCCCCCGGCCAGTGAGTACCCTCACAATGAGGAGCTGCAAATGAGGGGAAAGGCCTGGACGGTCTCCGGGCTACCAGCCACTGCGCTCCCACGTCTCCCAGAGACCCGTCGCTCCCGCTGCCCCAGGGGTATTTTTGGCAGCACTATTGTGCTGGGCCCTATAAAGTGGCAGCGGCAGTGCAGGGTGCGGTGCTGTCGGCTGCCCGATGGGACATGCCCCAGAGCCGCTCGGCCACCTGAAGACCCCAGGAAGGATGGAGGTGTCCAACAGCAAGGTGGGGCTGGGGTGCTGCAGCCCCTGGGGACGTGAGAACAGCGATGGGTGGGAGGTCGGAATGCAGAGCTGGGGGTGTGGGAGGGCCTGGCCGGTTTCTTGGGAAGCTCTGAGTGTGCAGCAAATCCCCGGGACTCTCTGACTGTAGCCAGCAGCTGAGGGGACTTCTAGGGAGGGAGCTGGGCATGTAATGCCTGCAGCATGGGTGCTTTCACTGCTTGTCCCATGGCACTGGACAGCGAGAGGAGGGTGTTTGCCACAGCTGCCGTGTGCCAGAGCAGGGCAGGGGTGCAGTGAGGACACCCACACCTGGCTGCTGGTTGGAACACAGGTGAGGGTGCTATCACCGAAGGGTGACGCTCCAGATGCACCTCGGGTGTGGGGCTGAGCCCCTGCGGCAACAACCAGGGCAGGGGGGAGTCGAAACACCAGTGAGCGCAGCAGAGGGAGCAATCCTGGGGCTGTGCAGTCCCCCCTCTCTGCCCTGTCGCTGCCCTGCACTAACGCTGCCCGTTGCTCCGGCAGCCCCGGCGAGCTGCCTGCCTGCTGCTCCTGCTCCTGTTCTGCTCCCTGGCTGCTGCCCGGCAGAGCCTGCCCCACTGCTGCCGGCAGAAGACCTGCTCCTGCCGTGTCTACGACCTCCTGCACGGCATGGGCAACCACGCCGCTGGCATCCTCACGCTGGGCAAGAGGAAGAGCGTCCCCCTGGCCTTCCAGAGCCGGCTCTACCGCCTGCTCCATGGGTCCGGCAACCACGCTGCGGGCATCCTGACAATGGGCAAGCGCGGGCAGCACCCTGGCACCATCTGCCACGACGCGCTGGGCTGCCCTGCGGGCACGGTCGCCCAGCCGACAGCGGTGCCGCGAGGTGCTGACACCAGCCCTGCCGGCCCCAGGGAGTGCCAGGGACACTCAGGGAAGGATCTGAGCACGAGCCAGGCCCAGGGAGCAAGGAGCTTCTATTGAATGGGATGGGGGCAGCGGACAGAGAAGGGATCCCTGGCAGGATGGACTCCGGGGACACGCAGCCGGAGCTCAGTGTAAATAGCACTTTTAGATACCTCCTCCCAGCCCTGGCCCTGGCCCAGCCTGCTCAGGGCACCGCGGGCACCGCGGCCTTTTACAATAAATGGTAGCCTGATGTCACCCGGCTCTGTTGTGTCTCTGGGGAGGGGTTGGGCGGGTGCCGGGGCAGCTGCCGGAGCAAAAGCCTTCCTCCGCGGGGCTCGGGCTGGGCTCATCTGCGGCGCCTGCCCTGGAGCGTGCTCTGGACAAGCCGCCTGGGTGCAGTACCAGGACAGAGGTTAACATCCGTGCGGCGGCCCCTACTCCTTCTGCAGCCCTCGTAGGCCCGGGACGGCCGGGGATGAGCGGCTCCCGTGGCCGAGCGGGTCCCGCTGTTTTCCGGTACCGCGGCTCCGGTGCCAAGCAGGTCCTGGAGCCACCAATCCTGTGCCCCCGGGGTCAGATCGCCGTGCCCGCGGGCGAGGGACGGTGTCCGACGGTGCCGAGGCCCCTCCCGGTGCCGGGGCGGGGCGGGGGCGGGGCGGGAGCCCCGGGCGGGCCGGGATCAGCCCGTGGCGCTGCGGAGGGGCCGGGGGCGGCGGAGGCAGCCCCGCCGCCGCAGCCCCGCGGCGGGCGGCCGGTCGGGAGGGACGATGCCGGTGATGAAGGGGCTGCTGGCGCCGCAGAACACTTTCCTGGACACCATCGCCAACCGCTTCGATGGCACACGTAGGGCTGGGACGGGACCGGGGAGGGGCGGTGGCGGTGGCGGGGATGAAACCGGGTGGGGAAAGAAGGAGACGGAGAACGCGACAGGGCTCGGCCCGGCCCCGCAGACCCGGCGCCTCGGCCGGGCGCGGCCACTCAAGCGCTGTACGGGGACCGTCCCGTATCTGGGCTCACTGCTCCGGAACTCCCCGTGCCGGTGTCCCAAGCCGCTCCCGCGATACTCTCCTCGCTCCCGCTGCCGGTGCCGCTCGGTGTCGCCGCAGCCGCGCTCAGCACCAGGGACAGATCCCGGTATCGGCGGGAGGGGCGAGGGAAATCCAAAAAGGGCAAGGTCGGTCTCAACAACACGCCCGGGCTGACCCGGGACCCCCGGGTCCCCGCGCTGCCCCGTCCCGTGCCCGAGTGATGCCCGTGTCCCCGGCCGCTGAGTTCGTCTCCGTGTCCGTGTGCCGGGGCCGAGATGGTTGAAGCCGGGATGGATCGCAGCCGGGATGGGTGATGCCCGGGCGCCACATGTTCGCTCCAGCACTGCCGGCACCATGCAGCCACCTGGGACGGGCCGTGTTCAGGACAGACCTCAGCTTCCCCTCGAAAACACCTGGAGCAGGTGTTTTTTGGGCAAGCTGCCTGCACGGCTGAGCATCTCCTCCCTTGCTGGGAGTGACTGGCATGACGATGGCACTGGCAGTCTGCAGCCACCTCCCAGGGCACTATCGAGGCACTTGGAGCACTTTGGAGCATGTGTTTGCTGCGATGCCGAGCTGTCTCCTGGCCTGGAGTGACACGGGGCAGCCCTGGTGCCGCAGGGGGCGTTTGCCCAGGAAAGTTGGGATTTGGAATGTTACTCTTGGGGTGCAATATGTGAGAAATCTCTCTTCCCCGACTCTGGCCGAGTTGTGCCTGGAGGTGACAGGGCAGAGCCACATGTGTCTCATGATGGTGATCCCGCTGCCCCTCCGGAGGGACAGAGCTCCTGGATCTGGCCCTCCAAGGGAAGAGTCCCTGGGGAAGCTGCCTGCAACACCTCGACCAAAGCCTTGGGAATTTGCCCCGGGGAGCCTGATTTTGCCTCCAGAGCTCTAGCAGTCCCCTGTCCAAAGCTGCCAAACCGCCTCCGGGCACTTTTAAACAGTGTGGGGCTTTGCGGGTTTGATGTGCCTCTTTATCGGCTTTATCTGCCACCGAGAGGGGTTTAGCGCAGTGATACCCGGTGGGGCATTAACCCTGCCTCTCCCGGGCAGCCGCTGCTCTGTGCCCCGGGGCACCTCGCCAGGCACACTGGCCACAGGGGTCTGCCAAGCCTGCCAGAGCCACATCCTCCAGCTCAGCGAGCCACTCCCAAATGCGAACACTTGTTTTCTGTTCTATAACACATCCTGGATATCACCATAATCCCGGCTTTCCAGAGCCAAAATCTGGCCTTAGTCACAGCTTCAGGCTATTTTTGTTTCTCCGAGCTAATCCTGGGCTGAGCTGTGCTGTGGTGGCCCCACGGCACCCCCATCGGCCAGGGCTGCCTGCAGTTATCATTGCCTCCCTTCCCTCTTGCTGCATCTGCCTTGCCCTGGCACCACTCTGCCCATGGTGTGCAGATGCTGGCATCACTGTGGGCACTGAGGGGGCAGAGCACATCCACCTGATCCTGTGTGGTGCAAGGGTCCCGTGCTGGGCACCCACCACCGGATGGTGACTGTTTTGGGGCTGGGAACACCCTGGTCTGTCCATGCTGGGTTCCCCCACAGTCCCTGCCAGCTGCACACCCTTGGCACCCTGCTAACACGAGCCATCTGTCCCACTGGCACTGTGGGGCAGGGCCTAGAGCTGGGGGCTGTGGGGCAGAACAGCTGTTCTGTGACTGGGCAGGGCATGGGGCTGGTTGAGGACTCCACTGTGCCTGGTGCCACTCCCCGTGGGTGATGCTGGGGAGGCTCTGTGTTGCTGAGAGGCCGAAGATGCTGTAGTTGATGCCGGGATCATGACACCTGGGCACTGGCCCTTGACTTCCTGCCGGCTCACATCTTTTCTGCCACCCTCTCAGCTGGTGCCTCAGCTCCCCACACCTCTGGGGATCTCAGCAGCACAGCTGGACACCTCTGGGCTGGATACGCCCAGCTGGGAGCTGCTGTTCCCACTAAGCTCCCTGAGCCCCGGCGAAGCTGGAGTGGCAGATGGCGAGGGGGGAGGCGTGAGCTGCCTTGTGTGGGTGATGGGGATCAGGAGATGGATCTGGGCTCCTTCCCCTTGCAATACATGGGGCTGAGGTCCTGCCTGGGCTGGGGCCTTGGAGGCAGCAGGACAGGAGATGAGCAAGTTCTGGGAGCAGCTAGGGGCAGCCAGCATCCAGATGGAGATTTGGCTCCACTTCCCAGAGGAACACAAGGGGGTCCGGGAGGGCTGGGCTGCTGTTTGTGCCCCCTGAGGTGGCCCCAAGGCCTCAGGGGCAGCTGTGTCTCCTTTCAGACAGCAACTTCATCCTGGCAAATGCGCAGGGCCGCTGTGGCTTCCCCATCGTCTACTGCTCCGATGGCTTCTGCGACCTCACCGGCTTTGCCCGCACCGAGGTCATGCAGAAGAACTGCAGCTGCCGCTTCCTCTGCGGGGCTGAGACCAGCGAGCCCACCCTGCAGAGCATCGAGAAGGCGCTGGACAGCAGGCAGGAGTACCAGGCTGAGGTCTGCTTCTACAGGAAGGGTGGTGAGTGGCACATGGGGCTGGGTTCCTGGCCACAGCACCAGCTGGGATTCAGCCCTGTCATGGCCCTGGGGTGAAGCTGCTGAGCCGTGCGGGGGCTGCTCTGCCTTCACCAATTCTCTCTGACACTCAGGAACTGCCTTCTGGTGCCTGCTGGACATCATGCCCATCAAGAATGAAAAGGGGGAGGTGGTGCTCTTCCTCTTCTCCTTCAAGGACATCACAGAGAGCCGGCGCAGGAGCCACCCGGGTGACAAGAAGGAGGGTGAGCCATGGCTGTAGGATGGGGATGGGATTCAGGGAGCAGTGTGTGCAGTGGGCACGTGGCAAAGGGCTTCCCTCTTCCCTGGTGGGTCCTGCCTGCCACGTACACCCACGGCACAACACTCCCACTAACTCAGCATGCCTTGTCCACTACAGAGAAGCAGAGGAGTGAGAAGCAGAGGAGCAAGAAGCCTGGGAACTCACACCTGAGGGCTGCACGGAGGCAGGGCCGGAACATGCTGCACCGGCTCAGCAGCCAGTTTGCCCGGAGGGACCATGGCGAGATGAAAATCAACCGTGTAAGGACCTGGGGGACCCTCAGTTTTGCCCAGTGCCTGCCACGCTCGGGCTGTGGTGAACTGGCAGTGCAGCAGCTCCCCTGAGAGCAGCCCCCAGCAGAGCCCAGCCTCACTGGAATGCTGTTCCTGTGCACATCCCTCCCTGGCCTGCCAAGCACCGAAATGCCCCCCAGCTCTGGCAGCCACACTGTAGCCAGGCTGCAGATGTGCTTTGTTGGCAGCAGGAGCACCCAGAGCTTGCTGTGGAGACAGCAGACGTGGCAGCTCTGGCAGAGTTGTGCCTCTCCTCGCACATTCACTGTCAGGAAACCCCAGTGCTGGCTCTGAGCACAGCCATTCTGGCTCTGGGAAGTGCTGTTACCAGGGTGCCAGAGCTGTGCAGCTGCCAGATGGAGCAGGGACCAGAGTCAGTCCTGTGCCAGCCCCTTCACAGTGCAGCTGTACCCAGTGCAGGGTCCTTGGGCACCACCTGCACTTGTGGGGCCAGAAATATGGTCTGAGAGCTGCTGGACCCCAGAGCTGATGAGCAGGCAAAGGATATCAGTGCACCAGTCCTGAATTTTGGGAATTTGGGTGGGATGGCCCTGGCTCTGCCCTCACCTCTGCCCTCCTCTGCCCTAGCATGTGAATTGGCACCTGAGATGGTTCCAGGCAGCAGTTGGTCTTGCCAGGGGATTACTGTTAATAGCAATGACATCGCATTAATTGATGTTCTGTAATCAGGCATTCTGTGCCTGTCTCTGAGGGTGACCTCGGTGCAGAAAAAGGAGGTGCCAGCTGGTGGGCAGGACAGAGGAGGAGGGCTGGCTGTGGTGGCCCTCACCCCTCATGTGGGATGGCCCCTGCACCACCCCTGCTTGCTCCTGCAGAACGTGTTTGAGAACAAGTCGTCCGTCCCCGAGTACAAGGTGGTCTCGATACAGAAGTCCCGCTTCATCCTGCTCCACTACAGCATCTTCAAGGCTCTCTGGGACTGGTTGATCCTGCTGGCCACCTTCTACGTGGCCATCACCGTCCCCTACAACGTCTGCTTCACTGGCACAGAGGACAGTCTCTCGGCTGCCCGCAGCACCATTGTCAGTGACATCGCTGTGGAGATGCTCTTCATCCTGGGTAGGTCCGTGTGCGGGGCTGGGCACTGGTCCAGGATACAGGACATGGTGGGGCAGGGATGAGGGGTGATGGAGAGGGGGGTTGGGATTGCTGTGCCCCTGTTGTTGGTCCTGGGCACACCAGAAGTGAGGCTGATGTTGGCTGTAGACCCTGGCTCAGCTCTGCCAGCCACAGGAGGGGTGGTGAGGGCTGGTCCTGCTCTCCTGGGGCAGATATCATCCTGAACTTCCGGACAACGTACGTGAGCCAGTCGGGTCAGGTTGTGTATGAACCTCGCTCCATCTGCATCCATTACGTGGCCACCTGGTTCTTCGTGGATCTGATTGCTGCTCTGCCCTTTGATCTGCTCTACATCTTCAATGTGACCGTGGTGAGTGCTGCTGACACAAATGCAGCCTTCAGCAAAGCCTCTGCCCACCTCCCTGCCCCTCTCCAACACCCACATCTCCTGGGGATATTTGGTGCCCTGACAATCCACGATCCTGGCTGCCTGCTGGGTGTTGGGCACAGGGGTGTAAGGCTGATTGGGGATGAGCTGCCTCTGGCATGCCCTGTAGACCCTCCCGGGAGCTGTGGGGGTGACAAAGGGTTCCTGCTCTGGGGGCAGTGTTGGGGTCCCTTCTTGTCCCTGCCTGCAGCTCCTCGGGGTTCACCTTCCTGCCTGCCCCCCAGACCTCGCTGGTTCACCTGCTGAAGACGGTGCGGCTGCTGCGGCTGCTGCGGCTGCTGCAGAAGCTGGACCGGTACTCGCAGTACAGCGCCATGGTGCTCACGCTGCTCATGTCCATGTTCGCGCTGCTGGCGCACTGGATGGCCTGCATCTGGTACATCATCGGCCGCAAGGAGCTGGAGAGCGACGACCCCCGCACCTGGGACATCGGTGAGTGTGGGGTGGGGGCGTGCTCAGAGCACCAGAGCGCTGTGGGGCAGCAGTGCCAGGGGTGCAGCCCTCACAGCTGGCTCCTGCGAGTGCTAACCCCGGGCTGTGCTTGGCAGGCTGGCTGAACGAGCTGGGCAAGAGGCTGGAGGCTCCCTACATCAACAACTCGTTGGGGGGCCCTCCATCCGCAGCGCCTACATCGCCTCCCTCTACTTCACCCTCAGCAGCCTGACCAGCGTGGGCTTTGGCAACGTCTGCGCCAACACCGACACCGAGAAGATCTTCTCCATCTGCACCATGCTCATTGGGGGTGAGGCGAGCAGTGGGGCTGGGCAGGGCGCTCACCTCGGGCTGCCAGACCAGTGTCGGGCAGGGGTTGGGCAGGTGTGCCCTGTGAGACAGCCCTGGGCTGGGCTTTGGGGAGCAGAGCTTTTCCCCTGGCTGCCCCTCGCTGGGCCTGACGCTGCCCTCCTGCCCCCAGCGCTGATGCACGCCGTTGTCTTTGGCAACGTCACGGCCATCATCCAGCGCATGTACTCCCGCCGCTCGCTCTACCACACCCGCATGAAGGACCTCAAGGACTTCATCCGCGTCCATCACCTGCCCCAGCAGCTCAAGCAGAGGTTGCTGGAGTACTTCCAGACCACCTGGTCGGTGAACAACGGCATTGACACTAATGAGGTAGGAGGTGTTGGTTGGGTTTGGCCAGCCCTCTCCAGCCCCGACCTGCACCCAGCGGGGGAGCGATGGGGCTGGCAGGGCCAGCTGAGAGTGGTGCTGGAGGGACTGGACCTGGGGCAAATTCCTGCCAGCACGGGGAGCGGGGCAGGCATATGGAACAGAAGTAGCTGATTACCACAGCCAAGCCTGTGCCAGTAGGGACTGCTGGGCACTGCTGAGTCACCAAGGCAACTCAGCAGTGAGATCCCCCACTCTGGAGGGGGACCTGTCCCCTGGGGCTGCCAGGCTGCAGGAAAGCTGCTCCCTGCCCCTTGTGCCCAGAGCCCTGGCTCCTCTCTCCCCAGCTGCTACACGACTTCCCCGACGAGCTGCGTGCAGACGTGGCCATGCACCTCAACAAGGACATCCTGCAGCTGCCCATCTTCGACACGGCCAGCCGGGGCTGCCTCCGCTCCCTCTCGCTCCACATCAAGACCTCATTCTGTGCCCCGGGGGAGTATCTGCTGCGCCAGGGCGACGCACTGCAGGCCAACTACTTTGTCTGCTCCGGCTCCCTCGAGGTGCTGAAGGACGACGTGGTCCTGGCTATCCTGGGTGAGGGCAGGTGGCGTGGGCTCTGCCCCAGCCCTTCCTGCTGCCTGGCAGAGTGAGGGGCTCAGGGCTTGTGTCACTAGCCCACCCCTGGTCCCCTCCTGCAGGCAAAGGGGATTTGATTGGAGCCGACCTGTGCGGCACGGACCAGGTGATCAAGACCAATGCGGACGTGAAGGCTCTGACCTACTGCGACCTCCAGCACATCGGGCTGCGGGGGCTCTGTGAAGTGCTGCAGCTCTATCCTGAGTACGCCAGCAAGTTTACAGCTGACATCCACCAGGACCTGACCTTCAACCTGCGGGAGGGCAGCGAGATGGAGGTGGGTGCGTGTCCTCCTTCGCAGGCCCCTTCCTGTCCTCATGGCCCTGGGGCTGGGGCTGTGCTTGGCCGTGGAAGGGGAATCTGTGCGCTCCCTGCTCGCAGTCCCAGGCTCCAAGGCTGGGGTGGGGGCTGCAGCTCTGCCACCCCAGCATGCAGGTATGTGCGTCCTGGCTCTGCACGACCCAGGGAACTGGCAGGGAATTTGCAGTGCAGGAGGTTGAGGCAGATGGAAGGCTTGGAAATGGGGTTGGAGAGAGCTGAGTGGGCACTGCAGGACAGACAGCCGGGACAAAACCCCCTGGAGTGTAGCACACAGCTGCGGGCTGTGGGTTTAGTCATCTTGATAGCTCCAGCAATCGGGGGGATGTTCTGCTGCAGAAATGGCTCTGCTGCACTTTTCCTCTCCTGGCTCTGCTGAGAGAGGCTTGGAGCTCTTCTGGAGCATCTCCCTGGTAGCCAATTTCCCCGCTGAACCTGATGGAGGTGCTGTGGGAGGTCAGTCTCTAGGTCCCAAACAGCCCTACCGAGACCCATCACATCCGTAACACAGGAGAGGCGCAAACCAAGAGTGGAGAATGTCAGGAGTGTGTGCCAGGTTCTGCACCTGCATCACCCTCCCCAGCTGGCTGCACACTCCAGACAGAGCTGGTGCTCTGATGGCTGAGCCGAGGCTGGGATTTGGGGTACAGCCTCAGCTCTGGCTCAGGACACTCAGGCCGAGGTTGGGCAGCTCACCATTGCCAGGGCACAGCAGAGGAAGGAGAGCCGGTGAGGGGTAGCAGAGGCTGGCACTGAGGCTGGTGAGCGGGGCTGGGGAAGGCTTGGTTGTCCAGGGGGGCACTGAGAGGCTGGGGGGCTGTGGGCCAGAGGCGGGTCCCTGTGGAGCTGTGCAGGGGATCCCTCCTGCTGCTGAGCCCGTTCCGTCTGCTCTCCCCGCAGGGGCTCTGCCGCTACTCCCGGTCCTCGAGGCTGTCGCAGACGCCACAGGTTCGTCCCTTGCCGAGGCGATGGGGGAGGACGGGGCAGGGCTGGCTGTGCCTGGGACCAGTCCTGACCTCCTGCCCGCCTGCAGCCTCGTCCGGAGAGCGGCGCTGCCCCGGAGAAGCCCCTTCCCTCCATTGTGGAGGATGAGGAGGAGCCCGACGAGGTTTTCCAGCAGTCGTCTGCCAGCACCTCCCGCCGCAAGGCGCTGCTGCCCGCGCTGAACAGCTCCGTGCGCCGCGGCTCCCGGAGCAGCCTCCTGGGTGATGAGCTGCGCCAGGTCTCAGCCCTGCGGCACAGCTGCCCCTCCCCAGCCCGCGGCCGCAGCCCCTCTCCGCGGTGCCGGCGGGACACCCGGCTCCCGGAGCGGGATGGTGGCGTGGGCAGGAGGCCGGCCAAGCTCCTCATCTGCTCCCTGCACGCGTACGGCCCGCCCGACCTCAGCCCCAGGTACGGCTGGGATGTGCCGGTGGCTCATCCCGCTGCGCCTTTGTGCCAGCCAGGCTGCGAGGGGGTGCTCAGATGGTGGCAGAGGGGTGAGGGGGTGATGCGGGGCAACCCTCACCCCTTCCTGCTTTAGAGTCGTGGATGGGATTGAAGACAACGGAGGGACATCAGAGCCACAAACCTCCTTCAACATGGACCCGCCGCCCAGTGCGGCACGGGACTCTCCCACCTCAGGTACTGCCAGCAGCTGCCGGGCAAGGCCGGAGTGCCGGCCCTGGGGCTGGGAGGCTTGGCAGGGCACTGTCTGTGTCCTCCCCAGCAGGGACTGACGCAGGCGACCCAGCCCTGGTGATGGAGGCAGAGGAGATAAAGCAGAACATCAGCAGGCTCAACCAGGAGGTGTGGTGGGGACCAGAGGTGGGTGCATGTCCCCGAAAACCCCGGGGACATCGGCCGGTGCTCACTGCTCTCCGTCCCTTTCCAGATCAGCCGCCTCAACCAGGAGGTTTTGCAACTCACCCGGGAGCTGCAGGGCATGATGGAGCTGCTCAAGGGTCACCTGGGCGCCCCGAAGCCCCCGTCCTGTCCCTGCCGTCTGCCCGCGACCGTCCTGCCGCCCCCCCGGCCCTCGCCCGCTGCCCCGGTGCCCCCCTTGCCCCCGGTGCCCCCCAGCTCCCGCAGCTCCCCCAGCGCCAGCCCCCGGGCCAAGCGCTGCCCCGTCCGCAGCCGCTCTGCCCACGCCGCCGCCCTGCACCCCTGCCTGGGCACCGGAGGGGCAGCGCCCGCCGCGGGGGGACCCCCCCGGGCCCGACCCTCGCCGGGGCTCGGACTCGCAGCCCCCGTCGGTGCCGCCCCGCTCCGCCCGTTCCTTCCCCGGCTGCTCGGCCGGGGCTTGGCCCCGCGCCCGCCCGCAGCCGCGCTCCGGCTCCAGCAGCTCGCACTGACCCCGCGGGCACCGGCGGGACCCGCACCGGGGGACCCTGCCCCCGGAGCCCCCCGGGACGCCGCACTCCGAACGCTCGCAGGGATTTTGATACGGTTTTATACTCTTCGCCCACGGGGCCTTTTCTACAGCCCGGCCGGGCCCGGATCCCCGCCCGGGGCGCCCCGCCTGCCCGGGGCCGTGGGACGTGGCGGGGGCCCCGCGGGGTCGGGAGCGGCGGGGATCTGGCGGGGGGCATCGGGCGAGGATCTCCGGGCGGCTCTCCGGCTTGCCCGGGGGTCACGGCCGCTGCCGCCCCTCCGCGGCTGGAGTTCATGCTGTTCCGCCCCGCCTCCCCCGCGCTCCCCGCCACACCGAGAAATAAAGGCTCTATTTTTCCAGCCCCGGCTCCGCTCAGTCTCTGCCCGCGGCCGCCCCGCCCTGTCCGGGTCCCCCCCCGAGTCCCCCGGGACCACCCCCGGACTACAACTCCCAGCACCCCCCGCGAGGCGGCCATGAAACCTCGCCCAGTTCACTGAGGCGGGCAGCCCTGAGGGGGCGGTGCAGCGGTGGGCGGGGCGAGGGTGATTGGCAGCTGTGTCTGCCTGTGGCCGGCGGGCGGCGGCGGAAGGGGCGGTCGGGTCCGGAAGCGGAACGGGTAAAGGCGGAAGTGAGGGCCGGGGCCTGCGAGACGCACCGGCGGGAGCGGCGCTGCGGGCGGTGAGTGCGGCCGCGGCGCTCATTTCGCCCCGAGGTGGCCGGGCCCGACCCGGGGGTGCGGGCCCTTTCCCTGAGCTCTCGCCCCGCCCAGGGCGGTAGCCAGGCCCCGCCGCTTCGGGAGCCCCGTGGCGGGAGTGGAGCGGAGGCTCGGTGGCGCCGCTGTGCCGGGCGGGGCGATGCTGGGGCTGGACCGGACGGGCGCCGCTGCCGGCGGGGTGGGGGCTCTGAGCGGTCGGGTACCCTCCTCTCTCGCCGTGTGCCGGCCCAGCGGGGCCCTGCGTGTCTTGCGGGGCGGGGGAGCCGCGGGGCACCGGCAGCTCCGGCCTAGTGGTACCGGAGTGTGGAGAGCGGTAACGGGAGAGGAGCCACGCTGGGTGGGGGGCGCGGCACGGCCGAGGGGACGATCTCCGGCTCGGGGCAGACGTCCCGGCGGCGCTGTGGGTTCTCGGGTCAGGCCCCTCCGGGCTGGGTGTGAGCGGGAGCGGCTCCCGGGACAGCGGGGACGAGCAGCGGCAGCCGGTACCGTGTGATTGTCCGGGAGCCGGGACACAGCTCCCGTCTCTCGCAGCCGTGACTGACTGGAAGCTGAGTGGGATTGGGGAAGGTGCGGTGCCACGGCAGAAGGGGTTGTCGTGGTGGGATCGTATTTTTTGTGGTTGCTCAGCCCCTGGAGCGAGAATAGAAACTCCAGGGGCTGGGAAGCCCAGCTGGGTTCCTGGGAAGTGCTGAAATGGGGGAGGTGACGCGATTTGCTGCAAACGGGCTCCAGGGGAGACTGTCCTGAGTCGCTGCTCGTGTCAAGCACAGCCCTGTGCCCCTCGCGGGTCCTTGTGAAGGGAAACCCATAGTGCTGTAGGGCCCTGAGCAAGGCCCGTGGGCTGCAAGGACGTTTTGTGGCTTGTCTGGAAGGGAATATCGAGCGAGGCTGTCCTTGGATCTCTGACAGCGGGAGAGGCTCTGTTGTGTGAGCTGGGAGTGTGGTCGATGTGGGATCCCGGTGGGATTGCACCAGGAGTGCAGGTGCGAGTGTGAGCAACAGGTTTGCCCTGCTAAATCCCGGGGAAACTGCTCGGACCTTGTTCCTGGTGATGCTCAAGGTGCTGACGGAGCTCCTGGAGCTGACAGGAGCTGCGAGTGGTGCTGTGACCTGCAAGGAGCCCAGCCCAGCTCTGACCCCAGCCCAGCTGACCTTTATTTGCTGCCCTCGGCTGTGGCTGTTGGAGCTCTGACCTTGGCTGTTTTCAATCCTGCAAAGAAGCTGGAGAGGAGAATATGTCGAGGGACTATTTTAAGTCTGGTGTGGAACAACTTGCATCTGCTATTCTTAGCTTTTTGTGTGGAGGGTCAGCACACTTGAGCTGCCCTGTTTACAGCCTGACGTTGGGCCTGTGCTCTGCTGGGGCTCCTGAGCCTGCTCTGAGCCTTGGCTGGGGCCAAAAAACCAAACTCAGTCCAGTTGTCCTGACATGCCATGTGGCCTGAATGAACTTCCTGGAAATACCCTGCTAATGTCCACTACTGCCTTGACTCTGAAAGTCTTTTACATTTCTTTTCAGCTCACCTGGATAATAAGGTGAAAGAACTATGGCTGAAAAGGGGTAAGAATTCAGGATAGTACCTGTAGGCAGCTACAGGACAATGTTGGTCTTGGTGCATTCTTGAAGTGAGGCAAGCAGATAAAGCACAAGCCTGGCTGGATCTGGGAAGTCAAGGACAGGAATATTTGGGGTCATACCTGAGTCTCAGCATTGAAATCACCTCAGACCCCTCATGAGTCACAGTAATTTACTGGAACAATCAACGCCTTCAGACAAAAGATCTGCTTGCAGGGTGGCCTTTCCTTCCTAAGATGCTCTGGCTGATTTAGGTGACATTTGGTTGCAGGTTGTGCAGGAAATGGGGAGGTCCCTGTAGGCCCTTTTAGTAAGTGCTGATGCCTCTTCAGGCGATGGAACGACCCAGGTGAGGTGACATGGACTCCTGGAGAGGATTTGAGTTACTGGAGAGCATGAGGGAAAGGCTGTCTAGGCATGTGGCTATGAATACAGTAAGATAAAACATTTCTCCAGTTTTACATTAGTAGAGCACACTTTGCTTTCCTGTGAAACCAGTGGTGGTTTGGGCAGTGTGTAAAGGAACTGTCTGATGGTGTGTGTGTGTGCTTGGCCAAATCTAATTGCTGTGCTGAGACGTGGGATTATCTCCATCACAGCAAAACTCCTCTGCATCTTGAGAGGGATCAGCTCGAGGGTTGCTCTTGGCCCTGCCACTCTTTAGCTCTGCATCCAAACTTCCTCAGCTGCTGCACAGTTAGTGCACGGTGATCATGGCATCTCCCTGAAGAGGGAGGGGGAAGGAATGGCGAGTGCTTTCAGACACAGGAAATGAAATGGGAACGCTTCTAATGAAGTGGGTGTAGCCCAGAGTATTCCTGTCAGCAGACTTAAAAGAGGATAGAATGTAGAAACGTTGGAGTCAGCTGTTTTCTTCCCTTGGGGTATGAAGTTTGCAGCTTCTTATGCAAGTCCCGAGAAGCTGTCGGAATAACACTGGAAACGCTCCAGACAGTGGCCAGAAACAGAGAACCTTCCTGGATGTGTCAGTGTTGGGGAGATATAAAATTCATCTGAGTTCTGGGGGGAATGCTGTCCTCCCCTGGAGCACAGGAACGAGCTGCTGGAGCAACTCTGCATAAACAGATAAGAAAACACTGGTTTTCATGTTTGCTTTGGTTTGGTAGCGCTCCAAATAAGGAGCTGCTTGAGGCAGGAGATCTTTGTGCAGTCTGGGAAAGATATTCTGAAGGTCACAGATTCTTTGCAGTGCAGGTGGCAGTTTGCTGCTTTGCATTGCTGATGTTGCCTTCTTGCTGACTGAATAGGGGGTGCTATCCCAGGCATGTGTTGTGAGTGTCTGGTCAAAGTGAGGGCACCTGAACAGGAGTCAGTGTCAGGAACAGGAGTTAAAGAACCTTGGCTGAAGAATTAAAACCTTGATGCTTTAGTTCCATTTGAGTCAGTCCAGGCTGCATCCATGAGTTGCTTCTCCAGCTTTGCTGTGCCTGGGATAACTGGAAGGGGGTGAGGGCTCCAAGAAGGAGCTACTATGGGACAGAGAATGTGGAGGCTTTGCTCTCTAGAGCTAGTGGGCAGCTAATGGGAAATGAAGGTGATGTAAAACTCTTCCACAGAGGTCTGTGCTGGAGGGATTGTAATAGCAGGGTGGTGGCCTTGAAATCTCGGAGGATGGAGTTGTTTTGGAAAAGCTGCTTTGGAAAACAGCTGGCTGCTGGGCCTGCTCCAGAGGCTGTGGATGTGCAGATGTCAGGAAATAGATGTGTGTATGAGAAGGAGCTGGTACTACAGGGTCTGCTAGACTTGTTCAGGGCTGCAGCTGAATGAGTAGTTCAACTTTGGAATGGAAATCCTATTTCCCTCTAAATTAAGATCAGCATGTCCAAGTCTTTGTGAGTCTTGGACATGGGGCTGCACAGAGAAGTTGCTTCACTATCATAAGTGAATCACAGCCATAGGGGTGCTGCTGAAACTGCTGTCCAGGCTGATTTGGGTCTGTGAATCTGCTGATTTGGGTCTGTGAATCTGCACTTACGGGCTGTAGTGCAGCTCCTGCCAGCTGCAGTGGAGAGTGGCCGAGTTCAGAGCAGTTCCTGGACTCCAGACTGTGTCCTTGCTGATCAGGACACTGAGGGCTCATTCCTTGTGGGGGGGGAAAGGGAGGAAGGTGTAGAGTATTGTCTGTGGAAAGGTAGAGTATTGAAACTCATCTTCTCCTCTGTAACAGCTGGGTCTGTTCCTCCTTTCTCTGCAGCCTGGACCCTCCTGCAGTCAGGCTCTGGAAGTTTGTTCTTATTAATCATATTGGTATATTAGCTTGATATTCCATGCTGTGCTGGCCTCGGCTAGTGTGGTCCGTGTGTGGTTCTGGTGGGACCCACGCTGTCTGCTGATCCTGCTCATGGCAGTTGCTCCTGGCTCCATGTCCTGAAGCTGCCTGTGCAGCCCTGGGGAGAGCAGAGCAGCACGGGCCAGCTGCCTGTACAGTGTGAGGTGAAGCAAAACCACTGGGTAACTTCAGGGCTTCCTTTGCCAAGGAATTCATGTAACGCTGTCAGCTATTTAACAAGATAAATACTTCACTGGGGCTTTTGTCTTGAGTATTTTGGTTCCAAGCCAACAAATCCCCAGTGAAGCAACTCCTTGCATAGCTGAGAGCAGCAGCAGCAGTCCTTTGGGTAACCAGAGTCTTCAGGATTGGATTTCTAAATATCCTCAGCTTTCAGGGTAGTCCTTTCTGCCGAGTGAACACACGGGGCAAAAATATCAGATTCTGTAACTTCTGACACCTTAAATGAGCAGCTTCCTGTGGTGGAGTCTCCTGCAGGGGTTAACATGAGGATCTGACAGTAATTCCCCTGTGGAGATTTGAATTTTTGTCCTGGGTAAGTTTGTTTGAAATGGGCTCTGGTGCTATTCCCAGCATGATGGGAGCTGGAGAGTGGCCTTGCACTTGGGCAGGCAGGGTGTGCAGCAGCCATGGCATGTGCTTTCTCATTTAGGACACTCAGATTCTTGAATTTAATGTTTCTGGCTGTTTACAGTCCCCTCTAACAAACCCTGGCAGGCAGGGGAGGGGTTGGAGGAGCACAAACTGCAGAAGTGATAGACCTGGAGCTCTCACTTGTGGGACAGCATCAGGAATTGGTACTTGACTTTGATCTCAAAGCAAACAAGAGACTATGTTAAGAGTTTACAATAAAAAGTATCAATGCTTTTGCTGTGGGATGCAGAGCTCCTGTGTGTGCTTCAGTGAGCAGGAGGTGGGTAGGGCAGGTAAACAAACCAGCATGAGCCTTTTCATGGGTCTTGTGATCTCCCAAGTGCTGGGTTTCACTGGTTAAGAGAAACTAGTAGGAAAGTTAATGCTTGTTAATCTTGATTACACGAGTACCCCACCATGCCCTTCCTTTTCAAGGCCTTGACTGCTTGAATTAGCATGGCAGGCTGGGACGAGCTGGGACTTCAGCTGCTTTCCCTTGTCTGTGTGGTAGCACTGTGGTTATTTTGGTCTGCCTGACCTGTGGCTCGAGTGTCAGTGCCGGGGTTCTCGTGGGGAGCAGGGAAGGGTGAATGCCCAGTTCTCTGCTGGAAGAGATGGAGGATTGAACAGCTTCCCATGCACTGGAAATGGTTTCATACAGCAGGATGAAACCCTGTTCCTCAGGCCAGTGTCCACTGGTGGGTGTAGGCTGACCTAGCACAGGCAGAAAGTGCCTGTCCTGCCACAGAGCACACTCACTGTCTGCAGCATTGGTGGGCACTTCCTTCAGTTATTTGCTTCCTCCCGTGGCCATCAGCTGGTCATCCAGGTCTTGGGTATATCCTTAGCCTGAGGCCCTCAGTGACCAGTTAGGGTCTGTAAATTCCACTCAAACATCTGAAAGATATGGCAACTTCTCGCGTGAACATGAAGTCATAAAATCTTGCATCCAAACCTCAAGCCACCCTTAGATGATGACCCATTTATCCATAATTGGAGCAGTCAAGGCTGCTGCCCTGCTTGCACTGACCAGTGGCTGTCCATGATGAGCTCAACATAGATGTGCTCACCTTGTTCTGTTGGAGTTTGTGTAGCACAACCAGATGGCAAAATGCTTCAAGATCTGTGAAATATAGGTCAGGCTAAGACTTGAGGATGTCAACAAGCTCATTTGCTTGTTTTGCTCTGGGAATCACCGCTATCAGATTTCAGAAGGCCATAACTCAGGGACACTGTGATTCACTCAGTGTTTAACGTTCAGAATGTTGGTCTGGAGCAGCAGTGGAGCTGATAAACTGCAGCGTTAAACCAAAGCTGTTCCCTTGCAAGCTGTGTTTAGAGGGGAAACTCTAAAAGGTGGAAGCCTCTTCAGGCTGCTAAAAATGCAGAGCTGCTGCTGAGCCTCTTGAACCTGGTGGTGACCAAGCTGCTTCTGGCCAGAGCAATGAATGCTGTTCCCTCACTGTCCAGCAAAGCCGGTTGTTGGTTTGTTTCATATCAAGCTTTCTCATCCTGTCAAACAGTGTTTGCCCTGCCTCAGAAGAGGGAGGAGAGGTCCTGACAGTGCTACTTGCAAGGACCCAGCTCTGAATTACAGTATCTTCACTGCTTAACCCAAGGCTGGACTCAGAGCAAGGGTTTCACAGCTCTGGCTCCTGAAATGTCCCACAGCACTCAGAAGTTTTACTCTTCAGTTTCTGTCCTACCTGCCAGCTCTGGTGAGTGGTACCAGCTTAACAGTAACCCTCCTGGTCAGAGCAGTTTGAGGTGAGAGGTCAGCATATGCTCAAGTGCTTTGTGTTTTGCACACTGCTGAGGTTCTCCAGCTACTGGCACTCAGGCTCCAGAGTAGCTCTGAAATGGCTGGAGGTTCCCTGTCAAGCTGTGGCATTGTTTAAACTTGAGGCATAGTTAAAGTAACCTCAAACAGTCACAGCTGGACAGGCCTTGCCCTGGAAAGCAGCTGTTTGAAACTCTCTTCTGTGTTAAGTAGGCTTCAGCCTTGTTCACAGGACACTCTGCTCCAGTTCAACCTGCTTTAAACTTCTTATTCATGGATATTTTATATTTGCTGGGAAAATGCAGGGTGTGCACAGAGTTTCTTTGGGGATACTCTCAGAACAAGGAGAAATTGGCTTTTGGGACATTTTCTTTCAACAAACAGCCTCTGTTAGGAGAGTAGAAGGGAAAGTGGTGATCCAGAGCAGATGCAATCAGCTGTAGCATTTATCATGCACAGGGAAGTGGGAGTTGTGAAGGGTACAGGAAATGTGCCTAAATCTGTAACTGTGTACTTGGAAAGTATTCCTGTTCTCTGCAGGCAGAGAACAGCAGAGCTTAGTGCTTAGGGAGGCCTTGGGATTCACTTGTGGGTAACTCTGGATGCAGATCAGCTTGTCCTGCTGTTCCTGCCGTGGGTTTGTGCTTCTGCACCACTCCGGAGGTTGGTGCTGGGGAGGGGTTGGCAGTGCCAATCCCAGGGGATGCTGCCTGTTCATGCTGGATTTGAACAGTCCATGTGATGAATGTGGCCAGTAGTCTGGTAACCTGGAATGCTGTGGGATAAGAGCGCTGAGGCAGCGGGATGGGTGTGGGAAGCATTGGGTGCTGCCTCTGTTTGGATCAGGTTGGGTGGTGATTCCTGGTGTGCAATGGGGATGGGAGGGGGAGCTGCTGTCAGCTTCTGAGGGGACAGCCTGTGCCCAGAGAGCAGCTGCTGCCAGGTGCCTTTCTGAGGTGGGCACCTCCTCAGCTGCCTCCTCCTGTAGCAGACCACCTGCCTGGCTCCAGGGCCATCCTTGGGCCCGCTGGCAGGTGCAGAATGTTGTGGTGTGAGTGCCTTGGCACAAACAGACAGCTCTAGAAACTCCTTTTGTCCAAATGCCTCGCGACCTGCAGCGCTGCCTCCTGCCGGTGTGGCACTGGGATGGCTCTGTACAGCATTGTCAGTCTGAAGTTGCTTCCTTGTGAACTCAGGAAACGAGGAAGGAGCTGAAGGTCGACCTCAGTTACCTCTGTGAACTGAGTAATTGCTGTTTGAATAGACAAAGCTCTAATAACACCCATTGTGTGCTGGGTGCTCCTTACCTGCCTCACCCTGGCAAGGTGTGTGTAACATCCATACAGGGTGGAAGTGCTGGAGGGCCCACTGGTGGGGAAGAAAGCTTGTATTACCATTACCTCTTTTCCAGGGAGGCTCTGCAGGCTGAGATCCTGCTGCAGGGGCTGCTGCCTGGCAGGAACTGCCCTGTGGTGCTCGCAGCTGATAACTTTCCACTGTGGGAAGGAACCACCACCAGTCTGTGCTGATGGTGGCTGCAGATCAAACCACCCTCTAGAACTGGTACAGCTGGTCCCTAAGCATGTCACTAACTCTGACCTCCTCTTCCAGTTGCAACCTGCCTACAGGTGGAACCCAGTGCAGAACCTGCAGCATCCTTAACTCTCGGCACTCCTGCACTTAGACCACAATGGCAGGTCGAGGTGGAGCTGCCCGACCGAATGGACCAGCTGCTGGGAACAAAATCTGCCAGTTTAAACTTGTTCTCTTGGGCGAGTCAGCAGTGGGGAAGTCCAGCCTGGTCCTGCGCTTTGTGAAGGGGCAGTTCCACGAGTACCAGGAGAGCACGATTGGAGGTGAGTGCCAGCTCCAGATGCCTGTGGCCAGGAGGTGCTGACCTTGCTGGGGCAGTCTGGGGTGTCAGAAGCAAGACTGGCTATTTCGGTCCGGTCTGGGATTTTTTTGCTATAAATAGAGCCAAACAGTTAATGCTTTAACTCTTGGTTCACAATTTGTTTGTTGGTGTGGTGATCAGCACAGCAGAGAGTAACGCTATGGCAACCCCGCACTCTGCCTCTGCAGCTTCGTTTCCAGAGCCTCAGCTCCAACTCCTAATTAGAGCTGAGGCCTTCAGCTTGGTTTATAGCCCTTAATTATCTTTTCAGACCATGACCTGGGATTTTGGGGCTGTTTCTAGCCTGATACTGTTAACTACTTTCACAGTGCTTTCAGGTCCAGTAGCTTTTTAGCTTGAGATCATTAGCACGGTGTCACCAATCAACCCAAGGCTGGTTGGCACATGGGTCTCTGAGCAGCACTACCAGGGAGGTGTCCTGAGAAAAGGGACTTGTGTGCAGGGAGTAAGCACGCTGTAAGTGTGGTTTACTGGCAAGCAGGGCCTAACACTCCTCTGTGGAGGGCTGTGCTCTGCCTCAGTCTTCACCCTTGTCCTGGGCGTGAATTGTGGTGTTAGCCACAGTGGGACAAGAAAAGAACCAGTTACCAAACTGGGGAGTGTGGTGTAACTGGGCTGAGTTTGGTGCTGTTACTGGTGCCCCCCAGGTCTGATCTTGGTGGTGCCACAACTGGGCTGCGGGATCCCTGTCAGGGGCTGCTGGGAGGGTCTGGCAGTGTGGATGCTCCAGGGTCCAGCTGCTGCCTGGGGCCTTCAGGCCACCTTCCCGTCACTGTGTGGTGGTTCTTGGTCCCTGAGAGCAGGGAGTGTGGCACAGCAGAGCTGCAGCTGCCACGGTGAGTGGCACTGGCCTCTCCAGGGCTCAGCTCACTCCCACATGGCAGCAGAGCTGCTCTGAGCTCCTGCGCTGGCTCTGGGCCCTGTCCTGCTGGAGCTGAGGCAAACCCCCTTCTCTTGCAGCTGCCTTCCTAACACAGACAGTGTGTCTGGATGACACAACAGTGAAGTTTGAGATCTGGGACACGGCGGGGCAGGAGCGATACCACAGCCTGGCCCCCATGTACTACCGGGGAGCCCAGGCTGCCATCGTGGTCTACGACATCACCAACACAGTGAGTGTGGGCAGGGCTGGGGGGCTGCCAGGAGGCTCCCGGTGCCCTGGGAGTGTGTCTGGGTCAGAGCCCTGCAGGTACGTGGCTGTGGGTGCCAAGTTCTTGAAAACTGCTCATGGCCTCTTCCTCAGCTCTGGCCAAGGCTGTGAGCTGAT
The DNA here is from genome assembly GCA_034509425.1 of Eopsaltria australis. Taxonomy (NCBI): domain Eukaryota; kingdom Metazoa; phylum Chordata; class Aves; order Passeriformes; family Petroicidae; genus Eopsaltria; species Eopsaltria australis. Next base: position 401,554 of record JAVTVJ010000798.1, read on the forward strand.
AAAGGATCCTGCTGCCAAGTGCTGCAGAGGCAGAACACTTCTCACAGGAAAGCCTTGTTCTAATCATATCTGCCCTGTGGATTCCTACATGGCTGCCCTTCCTGACTGCTGCCTCCTGTTTGCTTCCAGGACACATTTGTACGAGCCAAGAACTGGGTGAAAGAGTTGCAGAGGCAGGCTAGCCCCAATATTGTAATTGCACTAGCAGGAAACAAGGCAGACCTTGCTAACAAGAGAGCTGTGGACTTCCAGGTGAGTGGGAATCCAGAGAAGTTGTTACCCAATCAGGTCAGGAAAGCATCTTTTTGCTTAAGTGAGGGAAATAGTGGCTATGTAAAATATGCTTTGAGGGAGAATGAAAGTGAGGTTTTGTGCTGAGGACTGCAGAATGCCACTGAGCAGGGTCTGTGCCCTGCCCTTCCCTTCTGTCATAGCACATGTGGCCCTGGCTGGTGAAAGTCCTGGTGAATGTGGAGGAGGCCCCCACAGAGCACAAGCTTCTGTCCTCAGTCTCCTCCGCTGCCTTACTCATGTGGGGATGTCTGCAGGGTGTGAAACAGCATCTTCTGGGTAGGAGACACATGAGGAATCATTCCCAGCTTGTTCTCAGCTCTTCACAGCTCTTCCCTCATCTGAGGCAAGCACTCAGGAGAGGTTCTTACCCAGCCCTCTCGCAGGATTGCTTGTGGTGCCCTTGCAATGGGTGACACACTCCCTGCTGACCCAGCTCCCAGGCACTTTGTGTGCATGTGGCTCAGTCAGGCTGTGCCCCAGCTCAGCTGTGGGACACTGGCCATGCAGGGCTGTCAGTGGAGCATGTCCCTGGGTTGTCTGGAACAGGGGAGGGAATTTCTGGCCCAAGGTGGGACACAGCGTTTCTCCAGCAGTTAGTGTGTTAACAAGTGAAGTGCATGAAGTCTGCTTGGGCCTCCTGGCAGGCTGCCTTTAGCACTCTGATGTGATTGTTTGTAGGATGCACAAACATATGCAGATGACAACAGCTTGCTGTTCATGGAGACGTCGGCGAAGACAGCGATGAATGTGAATGAAATCTTCATGGCAATAGGTAATGGCCTGTGTGTAGGGCTGGGGTGGCTTGGAGCACCAAGAGGGTCCTGTGTCAGCCAGGGCTGGTGGCTCTTACTGGGGCAGGTGTCCAGTTTGCCACACTAGTGACTGATCATTCCCTGAGCGTGTGGAGCCTTTAGTCTTGCAAAGCTGGTTCCCTCTCCCTTTGTCTGGGATGTTGGTGGAGATAGGAGCAGGTCTGATACCAGCCAGAGCCGAGGATGGGTTGCTTTGCCATGCAGTGCTGCTGGCTGTGTCCTGTCCCAAACTCTGTTAGTGGTGAGGGCTCAGGCTGGAGCAGGCTGAACCCAGCCTGGGGTGTGCAGCACCTGGAGGACCCTACTAACATCCTGTTTCCTTCTAGCCAAGAAACTGCCAAAAAATGAACCCCAGAATGCTCCTGGTGGCCCAGGCAGGAATCGGGTGGTGGACCTTCAGGAGAACACCCAGCCGGGCAGAAGCCAGTGCTGCAGCAACTGAGCAGCTGCTCCGGCCCGCGAGCCCTTGGAGGACGTGACTGGAACCCACGCTAACGATCGCACTTACCGTAGGGCGGCCGCTGCCGGCACCGCCGTGATTCTCCATCCCTTTCTGATCATAGGCTGGAGGGAGTTCTTCCACCTGCACCTTTCTGTACAAATACTAATTCAATTCTAAGTCTTAAGTCACTTTTTTAATATATGAACTTCTGCTCTTCCCTCTTCCTGGTGGTGGTGGATGCAGGACCTGGTGTCTGCCCAGCCAGCGTGGCCGTCCCGCGGGTGAGGCCAGCAGCACCCAGGTCCCACAGCACTGTAGTTCACTATGGGAAACAAAGGGATATTGGGACATGTGTTTAAAGTTCCCTGTCTGTAAGAGCTGAGGCTGATCCCGTATGATGCGCCCTGAACAACCACTAAACTGTAGCATTAGAGACAAACTCCGGCTCTTGGGCCACTTATTGACCAAATCAATGATGAGTATTTGGGGTGGGGCAGAGGGAAGCAAAACTGGTTTCTTCTGTATTTTGTATTGTATGTTTCTCCATGTAACCAATCAGTATCTTGTCAATATAGTACATCCAACGAGCTGCCTGTTGTCTTTCTTTGTGTTGGACTCCAGCATGCCAACTCTTCTTTTCTCTCGGTTCTGTCGTAATGCACTAATCCTGTTGCAACTTTTGCAAAAAAAGAATCTTGTATAGAAATTTGTCCTTTTCTTGATGGTTGTGATGCCACTAATATTGTTAACCCTGCTCTGGTGGGAATACACAAGGTTTACTGATGTACAGAGGTGGGGTGGGGGAAACCTTGGGTAACCAACCTGTCAGTGGGAATGACATGTATTGCAAAAGCCTGTAATTCCACAAAGAATGAAGGGAGGTATTAAATGGCTTCTGTTGCCAGACTCTAACTGATGTTGGCTGCTGCCTAGTGCCTAATGCAGTGTCTTATGCATCCTGGTATTTAAGAGGAACTGTTGACTTAGTCTTCATCACAAACTTCAGTTTTGTGTGATTAAAACAAAATTTTTATAAACCTATCATAACAACAATGTTCATGTTTCTTAATGCAGCAGGGACTGGACCTGAGCACAACAGTTCTGGTTGCGGCTGAGCTGTGCTGGGCTGTTCCTGGTATGTCCCACACCTTGGTAGGAGGTGAGAAATGGGGCTCCTGAGCTTGGGCTGTGTTGCTGAGCTCACAGTGATGCTGCTGGTGTTCACTTGGCTCCAGCATGCTCAAGGAGGCTTGAGGGAAATAGTGGGAATTACTCCTTGCTTGATACTTCTGGGGAAACTCTACAATGCAAGTTGGGAAGAGATGGGGGAGCAGTGGCCAGAGGAGTTCAGCTCTGCAATGGGACAGGCTTGGGATGGTGCTCCAGAGTTTATGAACACAATGCCTCTGTCACTGGAGCGTGATGGCCTTGGAAAGATGCTGCTCTCCTGTCACTGCTGCATGGACTGTGAGACCCCTACACCCGTAGCTGAGACCTGGAGTCAATATGGAAGAAGGAGCAGCCCCTTGCAGTTCCATCCCTCCCACGTGTGCTGCTGGCAGCACCTTTCGTGCTCAGGACAGGCTGAGGATGGAGATGTGCTGTGTTTGGAACCCTTTGCCCTCCTCAGCTGAGTGGCTGTGAGAGGCTCAGTCACAGGAGAGCTGTGAATAGAGTTGTGTGAACAGCAGTGGCTTGTGTGCCCTTCATCTTCTATCCAAGGTCTCAGAGCCTCTTCCTCCTGCTGGCTTTCCTTAAAATCCTGGAAGCAGGAAGGGTCTGGAATGACTTGGTGATGGAGTGCCTGGGATCATGCTCATGCCTGGGCTGCCTGTGGGGTGTGGGCTCCAGTGGCCCCCAGTGCACCTCATTCTGTGTGGTGCTGCTTGTGCCTGGGCTGCTCAGCTGCTGGAGGGGCTCAGGACCACCCAGTGCTTACAGTGTGGGGTGGAATGATGCTGCTGACTTCCCCAGGCAGCCAGAGGTAGACCAATTGGAGAAGGGCTTCCCTGTTCCCACTTGGAATAATTCTGTGGACCCAGTGTGCGGTGCTGTTGCCATCTGCTGGCTCCTCTCCCTGGGTGCCAGGTTTCTTCCTAAACTTCCAGTCTCCATGCAGACACCTGTGATGCCCTAAGGAGGGTCTTGCTGCCTGCCAGAGCAGGTGCTCAGGGGCTCAGTATTGAGGCTGGGGACCTGCTGCTGTTCCTGGTGTGTCTGGACAATGGGCTGTCAGCTCTCAGGGTGGCTGTAACACAAACAGGCGTTCCTGCCTGCATACCTGCAGCCTGCCCACACACCTGCTGCCTGCCCGGGCCTGAGCGCGGGTGTTTGTGCTGGTTGTGCACCGCGCCCGGGGTTGGGCTTCTCCCTCCCTGCTGCTGGGAGCTCAGGGTGGACTCCAGCAGCCCCTTGCAAAGCTGGGAAGGAATAAAGGGTATGATCTCCTCACACCACACCCAGCCAGGCAGCCCAATGTGGTTCCCTCCCCATTCTGTGGGGATGGGGAATGGCCGAGGCTGTGGGGCTGGACATGATGCTGACAGCAGTATGAGGAAGGGGTGAGGGCACCCCTGCTGCTCCTGTACAGGTGAGTGGGACTGCCCTTCCTGCCTGCCTCCCTCCCTTAGCAGCACAGTGCTCCCAGATCCCCTCCCCTCCCTTACAGAATCCTCTGGGTCTGCTGTCTGGCCCCGTTTTGTGCTGCCCTGAGAAGCAAGACAGGTTCTTCCCTCTCTGTGTATCCAGCTGCTCTGGCACCAAGAGCAGGGCGCAACCTCCCCATCAATCAACACCCAGAGAACACAGGCAGATTCAATGCAAAAGTATTTTTATTGGATACAAAAACATTCCAGTTGAGTGAAAAAAATGACATCATTGCCGATGGAGCTTGTCTGGGCTTAAACCCGAGACTTGCTCCTGTCTGCTCCGGTCCTGCCGTGGCCATCGGGTCCCGTCCAGTTACACCTGGGCTTTGTTGGTGGCTCCCTCCTCAGAAGCTGGTCCAGTTTGAGGGGCTGCAGGGCTGACCTGGATGGGCACGTTCCTCTCAGGAGCGGCCGGCAGTGCCAGCTTGGGAGCCTCGATGCGGAGCTGCCCATCCTTGGACAGGGAGCAGGTCAGCGCTTCGGCATCCACCTCCTCGGGCACGTCCCACTCCCGCTTCAGCACCTCGTACTTGTAGGAGAAGGAGCCCTTCTCATCGACGTTCTGCGTCTCCTTCTGCCCCACCAGCACCACCTTCCTGCCCACCACCTTCACCGACAGCTGCTCGGGAGCGAAGTTCTTGACGTCCTGGCAGACTGAGAAGCCGTCCCCAGAGCCCTGGGTCGGGGTCATGCTGGTGCTCGGGGTGTGCTCCGCGGCGATGGCTCCGTGGTTGCTCAGGAGCTGCTCGAAGCTGCTCATGAACTCGCGAGCTTTCTCCATCTCCTGCTGCAGCTCGGTGAAGATGGTCTCTGCGTGTGGCCAGAGGGTCCTCACTGTGCCCAGCCGGCTGGCCAGGGAGCTGGAGGCGAATGGTGCGAGGTGCATCCGGCAAAGCATCGCTGCTGTTGCTGCTGCTGCTGCTGCTGCTGCTTCTGTCCCGTTTCCAGTGGGTTGGAAGCGTTCTGCCCCGCTGCTGCCGTCCGAGGCTTTTATTCCCGTTCCCTGGAGGTGTGGCCTTGTCCCGCACATTACGTCACCCTCGGGAGAAGAGCTCAGCTCTTTCCAGCCCGTTCCAGCTCATTCTTGTTACTCACCCGTGAGGAGAGGCAGCGCTGACGTCGTGCCCGGCATACCTTCGACCTGACTCTTACAGCTCTGCTCTCCTGGCTTATAATTAGCAGCATCACCTCAGCCTCCGAGCGGGATGCCTGAGCCACCCCTGCCAAAAATCTGTGCCCTTTGCGTTTCCCAGACATGGAGTGAGTGTGGGCTCGTCTCCTCCCTGCCTCCCTCCACCCTCAGCTGTGGCCCATTTCCCCCCATCTGTGCTCAGGGAGGTCCCCTCAGGTGAGACCAGAAGTCAGCCCGTGGGCTATGCCCAGGTGGGGTGCACACTGGGGTGCTGAGGGGTCAGGACGGGATGGGCATGGAAACAGGGAGAGGGGTCCCAGGAAGTGCAGGGAGTGCCTGGCAGCAGATGACATGGGACATGGACTTTAGGGGTGGGACTGTCCCTGTACTGGCAGAGGTGATGAGCTCCTGGCACAGTCAAGCCTGGCTCCACCGACCTCCCAGGGGGGCCAGGGAAGGGCTCTGTAGCCCCCCAGCCATGGCCCCATGGGCCCTGCTGCATCACGATGGCTCTGCAGAAACCTGAGCTCCCGGCAGTGACTGCGGCACCCTATTTGTGGCATGTGACTTGCCCCCAGAAACAGGCGCTGCTATTTTGGCTGGTGGATAATCAGCCTCTCAAAAATAGGCGATGGCTCCAGGAGGGTGCGTGGGGAGAGAGCGTTCTGGAAGGGACACACCCCTGGGCAAGGGAGGATAAAATCCGCTGCTCCCCTGCCCCAGCCCAGCACCGCTCCGGGCACTGCACCGAGCAGATCTGCAGCACGACCAGAAGCACTCGCTGGGAGCAGAGATGCTTTGCCGCCTGCACTTTATGCCGCCCATGTCCAGCTCGCTGTTCCCGTGGCTGGGACCCGTCCGCACCCTCTGGCCACATCCAGGCACCCTCTTCGCCGAGCTGGAGCGGGAGATGCGGCTGGAGATGGAGAGGGCTCGGGAGTTCATGAGCAGCGTGGAGCAGTACCTGACCAGCGGGAGCAGCCCCGGGCGGCTCGGCATCACCGCAGACCGCGCCTCGAGCACCAGCGCAGCCCTGACCCAGGGCTCTGGGGACGGCTTCTCAGTCTGCCAGGACGTGAAGGACTTTGCGCCCGAGCAGCTGTCGGTGAAGGTGGTGGGCAGGAAGGTGGTGCTGGTGGGGCAGAAGGAGACGCAGAGCACAGACGAGAAGGGCTCCTTTTCCTACAAGTACGAGGTGCTGAAGCGGGAGTGGGACGTGCCCGAGGAGGTGGATGCCGAAGCTCTGACCTGCTCCCTGTCCAAGGATGGGCAGCTCCGCATCGAGGCTCCCAAGCTGGCACTGCCGGCCGCTCCTGAGAGGAACGTGCCCATCCAGATGGGGCCGGCGGTGGCACAGCCAGCTGGCAGCACTGAGGAGGGAGCCGAGCGGGCCAAGGCGTGAAGAGGAACAACGGGGGCCAGGCTGAGCCTGGCTGGGGGGGGCAGCTGCTGGCCGCAGAGCGGGACCGCGCTCGGGGGGTGGTGTCTGCCCAAAACATGCAGCTTTTTTTGATATGTAATAAATATTCCTAACTTTTATTTGTGTGGTTCCGGTGTTTCTGGTCTTGCCCAGCCCCGTGCTTTGCAACGCTCCTGCCTGTGCCCACGCAGCGCGATGGCAGGGTGGGGAACGGGGCTGTGCTGGCACCGGGCACGTCCCTGGCACCTCTCCCCGCCTCTGCCCTGGCAGAGGAGGTTGGGCGAGGGGCTCCAGGCCATGGGAATCCCCGGGAGGTTCTGAGCATCCCCCTGGGTACCCTTCGGACACCTGACTCCCATCTTTGGGTTGATACTGGGACAGTCCCGAGCGGTGCCCGCGTCCCCCGTGCCGTGCCCCCCCCGCCAGTGCTGGCACCTTCCAGGCGCTGCCCGCAGCTCCGAGCCCCAGCCCGACGCTAAGCCGCGCCCCCAGGGTGAGAGTGGGCGCGGCCTGTCCGAACCGGGCGGTCCCGGTTCATCGGCACCGGGCGGGAGGCGCGGCCACGCTCCGTGCTGGGCGCTCCCCGAGCCGGCTGCGGGCAGGCGGGGGGCGGCTCACACTCCGCATTTGGAGAAGAGGGCGTGACCGCGCTCCATATTTGCGGGAGCCCGCGGAGTGCGGAGCGCGCCGTGCGCCGCCGGACCGGCCGCGGAGCCGGTTACCGGAGGGGCGGGAGGGCTCCTCCGGGCACCGGCGGCTCGGCACCGCCCCGTGAGGGGCTGTCGCCGTGGGTCGTCATGACCGGACCTCGATCCTCTCCGGGCGGTTCACGCCGCCCGCAGTGCCGAGCGGGAGCTCTGCTCTCGTTCGGGACAGCGGGTGGGGTGAACCGGCCCCGGGAGCGCCGTCCCGGGAGCTCCGGCCCCTCCTCCGCCGCCGCAGCGGACTACAGCTCCCGGCATTCCCGGCGCGCAGGCGCAGTGGGCGCGGGGCGCACGCCGGGCCCGGCATGGCGGAGCCGGAGGCCGCGCAGCCCGGGCGGCCCCCGCCGGGCCCGGGCACGGGAGCAGCGGGGGCGGCGGGGGCGAGCGGGGGAACGGCTGGAGCAGCGGGATCCAGCGACCCGGCACGGCCCGGGCTGAGCCAGCAGCAGCGGGCGAGCCAGCGCAAGGCGCAGGTGCGGGGGTTCCCCCGCGGGAAGAAGCTGGAGAAGCTGGGGGTCTTCTCGGCTTGCAAGGTGGGGGACACCGGGAGCGGGAGGGCACGGAGGGCACGGAGGGCGGGAGGTGCGGTTCAAGGCTGTGCATGAGTGGGGGATGCAAGGACGGGCATGGGTGGGGGGTGCAGGGGGTACAGGAGTGGGGGTTCAGGGCTATGCACGGCTGGGGGATGAAGGGCGAGGGTGCTGACCTGAGTGGGGGATGCAGGACGGAGTTGCAAGGACGTTTATGGGTGTAGGAGGGGAGCTTAGAGAGTGCAGGAGGGTGAGTGCAAGGAATGCAGGGACAAAGGATGCAGGATTGGGTGCTGGGATGTACGTGGGGTGCAGGATGGGGATGCTGGGCTGTGCACAGGCAGAGGGTGCAGGAAGAAAGCGCTGAGTTATCCAGGGGAGGTGCAGGGATGTCCCTGGGCAGGGGCTGCAGGGTGCTGGGGCTGCACAGGGGAGTGTTGGGATGGTAGGTGATGCAGGGTGGGGGCTGCAAAAAGCTGGGCTGGGTGAAAAGGTGGGAGCCAGGGAAATCCTTTGGCCGGAGAAGGCGACAGCCTCAGCACGTGGCAGCACAGGGGCCACTGCAGCAGCCACTCCTGTCCCTCACGCCAGGCCAACGACGCCTGCAAGTGCAATGGCTGGAAGAACCCAAACCCCCCCACAGCCCCTCGGATGGACCTGCAGCAGCCGGTGACCAACCTGAGTGAGCCATGCCGGAGCTGTGGCCACGCTCTGGGTAACTCCTGTGGGACCTCCCGGGCAGGGCGAGTGGTGCTGAGCCCTCGGTCTCACCCTGGCTCTCTCCGGCACAGCGGACCACGTGTCCCACCTGGAGAACGTCTCGGAGGAAGAGATCAACCGTCTGCTGGGCATGGTGGTGGATGTGGAGAACCTCTTCATGTCAGTGCACAAGGAGGAGGACACGGACACCAAGCAGGTGTATTTCTACCTGTTCAAGGTGTGTCTGGGGCTGTGCATGGCTCACTGCCCCACTCGTGGGGGGATTTGTGCAGGGTCTCTGGTCATTGTGGGGGAGCTGGGGCTGCTCTCTGTGCTCTGTTGCGGCTGGGGCTGAAGCTGGGGCTGAGCTATCCCACAGCCCAGAGACCTGGAACACTGACCCTCTTCTGGAGTGACTGCTCTCCTGGCCTTGAATTCCCTAGGGGGGTGGTTTCTAGGGGATGAATGTGCTCCTAGGGCAACCCCAGTGCCTTCCTGGCTGTAGAAATTGGAGCAGCCCCATGGCAGCATTCAGCCACCTCCACCATTCCGGGAGCATCGTGTTCCTGGGACTCTGGTGACCGTGCCTGATGGTGTCTTTGCAGCTGCTGCGGAAGTGCATCCTGCAGATGAGCCAGCCTGTGGTCGAGGGGTCTCTGGGGAGCCCCCCCTTTGAGAAACCAAACATTGAGCAGGTGAGGCTTCTATCAGGCTCATGCACTGCCCTGATGACTTGTCCTTGCATGGTCCCCTCATTCTCTGGGCAGCAGCACAGAAGGACCCAGAGCAGCCCCCGGCAGCCTCCCACTGTCCCATCCTCTCCCCAGGGAGTCCTGAATTTTGTGCAGTACAAGTTCAGCCACTTGCCACCCAAGGAGCGCCAGACCATGTATGAGCTCTCCAAGATGTTCCTGCTGTGCCTCAACTACTGGAAGCTGGAGACACCGTCCCAGTTCCGTCAGCGCTCCCAGAACGACGATGTGGCCACCTACAAGGTCAACTACACCAGGTGAGGGCAGGGGGCCACTAAGCCAGCTACCCTGGGCTCTCACTCCTGGGACTCTCCCCACCTTTTCCAGAGTGTCAGTCCACTAGGAGAGCAGGCACCCAGTGGGGCCAGTGCTTCTAATGTCAGCCATGGCCTTCATCCACCTGCTCTTCTCACCCCTGCTCCCAGCACCATTGTCCCAGGAGGGATATGGATACTCTGGGGTTTCTGGTTCCAGCCCTGTCACCAGAGTCCCTCCCTGTCCCACAGGTGGCTGTGCTATTGCCATGTGCCACAGAGCTGTGACAGCCTGCCCCGCTATGAGACCACCCACGTCTTCGGGCGCAGCCTCCTCAAGTCCATCTTCACGGTGACCCGGCGGCAGCTGCTGGAGAAGTTCCGCGTGGAGAAGGACAAGCTGGTGCCGGAGAAGCGGACACTGATCCTCACCCACTTCCCCAAGTAGGTGCCCAGTGTGGACATGGCTGTTGGAGCACTGAGGGGACACCTCCTTTTGGATGCTTGGATGGTGATGTGCCACTCCCTGCCAGGTTCCTCTCCATGCTGGAGGAGGAGATCTACGGTGAGAACTCTCCAATCTGGGAGGCTGATTTCACAGTGCCAGCTGCGGAGGGTGCCCAGCTGGTGTCTCGCCCAGGTATTTCAGGAAGCAGCTCCTCCTGTTTGGGGGCTGTGGGATAAAGGGTCAAGGTGTGGCTGAGCAGTGGCAGTGGCTGGTCTGCCACGGCGTGACGAGGCGCTTTCCAGCTGTCATGGGCACCATGGGTCTGTTGCAGCTGCGGTCAGCACCGTCGCCGTGCCCACCACTCCTCTCTTCAGCAAGAAGCTCAGCAGCAGCAGCTCGACCACCAGCCTGGACACCAGCACTCCAGAGCCCCTGCCAGGTAAGGTCACATGAGCCACAAAGCTGGAACTGTCCGTGGTCTTTCCCAGCACTGGATGCGCCTCTCTGCTCCCATCCAGGAGAGAAGCGGAAGCTGCCTGAGAGCCTGACACTGGAGGATGCCAAGCGGATCCGTGTCATGGGAGACATCCCCATGGAGCTGGTGAACGAGGTCATGCTGACCATCACTGACCCTGCTGCCATGCTGGGCCCCGAGGTACGGGCTGGGAATGCTGGGGCAGCTCTGGTGCTCTCCAGGACCCGCAGAGCTGCTTCCCCAGTGTGCCAGGGTGGAGTGGGGGTGCACACAGAGGGTGTGCAGGGCCAGTGACCCCCTGTGCCCCCAGACCAGCCTGCTGTCGGCCAACGCGGCGCGGGACGAGACGGCGCGGCTGGAGGAGCGCCGCGGCATCATCGAGTTCCACGTTATCGGCAACTCGCTCTCGCAGAAATCCAACAAGAAGATCCTGATGTGGCTGGTGGGGCTGCAGAACGTCTTCTCGCACCAGCTGCCCCGCATGCCCAAGGAGTACATCACTCGCCTCGTCTTTGACCCGTGCGTGGCTGGGGGATGCGGGGGGGCCGGTGTGGGGGGCTCCCCTCATCCTCGGCCGTGCTGCCCGCAGGAAGCACAAGACCCTGGCACTGATCAAGGATGGCCGAGTGATTGGAGGCATCTGCTTCCGCATGTTCCCCACCCAAGGCTTCACGGAGATTGTGTTCTGTGCTGTCACCTCCAATGAGCAAGTGAAGGTGAGAGCAGGGAGAAGGGAGATGGGCACACACATGTGACCCCCCAAAGCCTGGCTTGGGCAGGATGGTCTCTGTAGCTGGCAGCCAGACCTGCTCAGCACTGGCCAGCCCCAAGCGATGGTAGTTGCTCCAGGAGATCTTCCAGCTGCCATTTCCATGGGTGGGAGGGGTTTGTTTATCCCAACGGTGGCTGCCTCGGGGGTCTCTGTCTCATGGTGCTTCCCCAAGGGCTATGGGACGCACCTGATGAACCACCTGAAGGAGTACCACATCAAGCACAACATCCTCTACTTCCTCACCTATGCAGACGAATATGCCATTGGCTACTTCAAAAAGCAGGTGGGTTCCTTTCCCTGGGAGCTGCCCCCAGCTCTGCTGCACAGCTGCCCTCTCCCACCTACCCCCTCCCACCTGCTTCTTTCTCCTAGGGCTTTTCCAAGGACATCAAGGTCCCCAAGAGCCGCTACCTGGGATACATCAAGGACTATGAGGGGGCGACCCTGATGGAGTGTGAGCTGAACCCCCGCATCCCCTACACTGAGCTTTCACACATCATCAAGAAGCAGAAGGAGGTACGACCCAGGGGTGGGAGGCAGGAGTGTGGGAGAGCACTGCCAGCCACCCCCTGAAGGCAGCGGAGAGGTGTGGGGCTGTGCTGGCCCTGAGAGCAGACTTGCAGGGCAGGAAGGGGGCACTGGCAGCATTGACACTGGCCAGAGTTGTCTCTGGCCCTGCACGGTGGCTTTGTGGGGTTTCACATCACAGTGTAGCTCCTTGGAGCATCCTGCAGACCCCACTCATCTGGCCCCTTCCAATCCCCCTTCCCTGCAGATCATCAAGAAGCTGATCGAGAGGAAACAGGCGCAGATCCGCAAAGTCTACCCAGGCCTGACCTGCTTCAAGGAGGGGGTGCGGCAGATCCCCATCGAGAGCGTTCCTGGCATCCGTGAGTCCTGGCAGGGGTCTGGCACGAGGGCTCTGTCCTCCCTCCCTGTGGCTGCAGGGCAGACATGGTGACAGTGACACTTGTCTTCCAGGAGAAACAGGATGGAAACCACTGGGGAAGGAGAAGGGGTGAGTGCTGCATGGGGGCGGGGCTGGAGCTGCAGCAGCAGGGCTGGGGCTCAGCTCAGGCTGTGCCTCAGCTTGGGCGTTGTCCTGGCCCTGGAATGGAGAGAGGCTGATGGGCACTGGCTTTGTCCTGCAGGAAGGAGCTGAAGGACCCAGACCAGCTCTACAACATGCTGAAGAACCTCCTGGCCCAGATCAAGGTGTGGGCAGGAGAGGACCCTTGCTCTGGGGTGCCTGTCCGCCTGAGCCCTCAGAGCTGCCTCCCTTGGGATGGGCTGTGCAGGGTTTTGCCCTTGGGGACTGCTGGGGTAACCCAGGTGTGGGGGGAAGCAGGACCCCTGGGTGCTGGAGCTAACAAGGGTTGTGTGTTCATTGCTCCAACTGCCCCCCACTTCTCCCCAGACCCACCCCAGTGCGTGGCCCTTCATGGAGCCGGTGAAGAAGTCAGAGGCACCGGACTACTATGAAATCATCCGCTTCCCCATTGGTAGGTTGTTGTGTCCAGCCCCCCAGGACATTGCAGAAGAGGGGGCTGAGAACCCCCCATTTATAGTGGGGTCTATGCTGGGGACTCATGTTTGGGGTGGTGGGAGCCTCGGGATATTCCAGAGTGAGAGAGGGATGAGTTGGCACCCGTGGTTGGTGTCCAGCTCAGTGGTTGGGGGGTGCAGAGGCCTGGGGAGGGGTCCTGAGCCCTGCCCACCCGCAGACCTGAAGACCATGACGGAGCGGCTGAAGAACCGCTACTACGTCACCAAGAAGCTCTTCATCGCCGACCTGCAGCGCATCATCACCAACTGCCGCGAGTACAACCCGCCCGACAGCGACTACTGCAAGTGTGCCAACACCCTCGAGAAGTTCTTCTACTTCAAGCTCAAGGAGGGGGGGCTCATCGACAAGTAGGGAGGGCTGGCCTAGAGCTGCTGTGGCCACCAGCCTTCCCAAGGGAGGGGCAGGGCTCCTGTGGGATCCAGCCCCACTCTCTCTGTTGGTAGGAGCTGCTGGAGGGATTGGTGCTGCTGAGCAGCCTGGGGAGCTGGGCTTTCCTTCTTGGCGAGCCATGGGGGCTGGGGGGCTGGTGCTTTTATCCCTGAGGTGCTCTGGCTGCCTCTCCTAGGGAATGGGGGTGAGGCTGGAGCTGCCTCATTAGGATCTGCCCAGGGCAGTGCCAGCACTGAGCTCCTGCCTCTGCCTGGGGAGGGGGAGCCCCCTGACCCCTGTGCATCCCCCCCTACCTGGGATCGTGCCTTCTGCCCTGGCTCCCTGTGACAGGACAGGGGCACACAAGTGCTTTGGTTTCTGCTCCGTCCATGCACAGGCAGCCCCTACCCCTCACACTGAATGTAGGGCGGGGTCAGCCCTGCGGCTGCCCCAGCGGTGCTGCTCCTGGGCCAGGGTCCTGCTGGGCACGGGGCTCAGCCCTGCACGCCCAGGTCCTGCTGCCTCTGTCAGCTCTTCCCTCCCCCCGGGGCAGGTCTGCCTTCCCTGCCTGTACATCCTCCCTGCCTGCCCCTGCTGCCAGCTGGAGGGGTGGGTGGGTGCCAGCCCCAGTCCTGCCCCCCTGGGTGCCAGGGAGGGTGGCTGCCCGGTGCTGTGCTGGCCTCTGTTCCCCCTGCTCTGCTCCGGCTGGCAGCCACCTCTGCTCGTCTCCCACCTTGCTCCCCCCTCCTTGTGCCCCCCACCCCTTTCCCTGGCCCCCCACTTTCCCCCATTCCACTTGACTGGTGTTTTCGTTGGTTTGTTTGGTTTTTTTTTTTTAAAATAAATGTTCTTGTGCAGCCCCAGCTCCATCCTTGGGGCTCACCCCAGCGTGGTAGGCGGGGGGGACAGCCTGGGATGTTCTGGGAGGTGTTTGTGTTGGGGAGGGGAGCAGGAACAGCTCGGGATGGGGAGAGTGAAGATCCCCGTGGATGGGCTGGGATACACTGGGTAGAACTGGGATGCAGGGGTTGGTTGGGGTGCACGGTGCTGCGCTGGGGTCCCGGACAGGCCGGGGCGCAGGGGCCGTCTGGGTTCGGGGTGGGAACTCCACTCCGTTTCGGTTTCGGTTCTCAGCCGGGGCTCCCCGGGGATCCCCGGGCCGGGCGGGTGGCTCGGTTCGGCTCGGCTCACTTGGCCCCAGCGCGGCCGGCGTGGCTCCCCCTTGCCGGGCCCTTTCCCCGCCCTCCCTGCGCCGGGATCCGCGGAAGCGCCGCCTCCAGTTTCGTTTCCCGGCCGGTCCCGGCTGCGGCGGCTGCGGGGCACGGAGCGGCGGGGAATGGAGCTCCGGGGGTACCAGCGGGAGGCGGCGGCTCCGGCCCTGCGCGGCCGCAACAGCATCGTTTGGCTGCCCACGGGCGCTGGGAAGACCCGCGTGGCCGTGCACGTGTGCCGGCGGCACCTGGAGAGCCGGCGGGACGGCAAGGTGGCCGTGCTTGTCAACAAGGTGCTGCCCTGCCCCAGGACCGCGGGAGCCACGGGTGAGGTCCTGGCCGGTGCTGAGCGTGGTCCTGTGGGCACAGGTGCACCTGGTGGACCAGCACACCGAGAAGGAGTTCGACGCACTGCAGGACACCTTCAAGGTGACGTCCATCAGTGGGGACACCAGCCACAAAACCTTCTTCGCTGGCCTGGTGGAGAAGAGCGACGTTGTCATCTGCACAGCCCAGATACTGCAGAACGCCCTGGTCAGCACGGAGGAGGACATGCACGTGGAGCTGACAGGTGGGCACCACATCACAAATACTGCTGGCCCCACAGCCCTGGCTGAGCCTGCAGGTGAGTCCCCGTGTCACCCTGCTCCTCTCCCTGTCCCGGGGCAGATTTCTCTCTGCTGGTGATAGATGAGTGCCACCACACGCACAAGGACGCCGTCTACAACAAGATCATGCTGAGATACCTCCAGCTCAAGCTCAGCGGGAACCAGAACCTGCCACAGGTCCTGGGGCTGACAGCATCCCCTGGCACTGGGGGGGCAACATCCTTCAAGGGGGCTGTAGAGCACATCCTGCAGGTACGTCCTGTGCCCCCTGTCTTGCTCAGCACAGCTTCCCCTGGGGTTCCTCAGGGTGTCCCTTGGGATGGGCGTTGATGCCCAGGTATGTGGGTGCTGGGCATCCCCAAACTCACCAGGTTGGCAGCGAGCACCACGCGCTGCATTGTGCGGGGCAGCTGGGCTCAGGGTGGAAGCAGGGCCTTTCCCTCTCAGATCTGTGCCAACCTGGACACTGAGAAGATCACATCGGTGCAGGACGAGGTGCAGCACCTGCAGAGCCACGTCCCCCAACCCAGGAAGCAGTATGACCTGTGCCAGGAGAGACTGCAGGTGAGGGATGGCTGCTCAGAGCCATGGGGCTGCTCACAGGGTGGAAGATGAGACCCCTAAACCCTGCTGGGTGAGGGGCTGTGTCCCTTCATCCGCTTCACTCAGGCCAGTGTGAAAAATCAGTTGACCCAGAGCTTTGGTGCTGGAGGATCCTGCAACACTCTGGGTCCTGCCATGCAAGCAGCCACAATTCCCGGGTCCTGAGCCCCTCCCTGCTCCCAGGACCCCTTTGGTGAGCAGCTGAAGAAGATGATGGTGCAGATCCAGCAGTTCATGGGGAAGCCGGATCTCCCGTGGGACTTCGGCACGCAGATTTACGAGCAGCGCATTGTGGAGCTGGAGAAGAGAGGTGAGGGTGTGGCAGGCAGTGTGTGGCGGTGAGGGTGTGGCGGTGAGGGTGTGGCAGGGCTGAGCCGCGGGGACAGGCTGTGATTGCTGTGTCCCCTGGCCCCACAGCTGCAGAGATGTTTTGTCGCAAGACGCGGGTGTGCGCCCTGCACCTGCGCAAGTACAACGACGCTTTGCTGATCAACGACACCGTGAGGATGGTGGACGCCTTCCAATGCCTCCAGCAGTTCTACAGCACTGAGAGGGACCAGAAGGACCCCACTGAACAGTTCCTCACTGCCACGTTTGAGGGTAACAGAGGGGGCTGGAGGTGGGTGGTGCTGGCTGCACTTTGGATGCAGGGAGGCTCCCTGAGACCCCACTCACCTGTGCAGAGAACAGGGCGAGGCTGCAGGTGCTTGCCGGGGACCAGCGCTATGAGAACCCCAGGCTGGCCAAGCTGGAGGGGATCCTGCGTGAGCACTTTCAGCCCCTGGGCACTTCTCGTGGCATTGTCTTCACCACTACAAGGCAGAGTGCCCACAGCCTGCTCAGCTGGCTACAGACCACGGCCTCGCTCCGCGGGCAGCACATCAGGGGTGACGTCCTCACCGGCGCCGGCTACAGCAACCAGACCAGGCACATGACACAGGTGAGGGGAGGGTGGGCAGGAGCTGGACCCACTCCACTCTGCACATTTTGGGGGTGCAGTAGGTGCTGCCCAGGTCTCAGAGCCCTACACGGCTGCTGAAGCATCACCCCACTGTCTACCCAGACTGAGCAGCAGAATGTGATCAAGCAGTTCCGTGAGGGAGCCCTCAACCTGCTCTTCTCCACCAGTGTGGCCGAGGAGGGTCTGGACATCCCCGAGTGCAACATCGTGGTCCGCTACGGGCTGATGACCAATGAGATCGCCATGATGCAGGTGCTGCCCAGGATCCCCCAAAGCCACGGGGGTGGGACATGGGGGCTCTTGCATTCCCTGCAGGCAGCTCCTTGGGGATGGGCACAGCCCCTGGCAGAACATCTCCTTGGCAAGGCACAGGGGAGAGTGGAGGTGGCTGCATCCTCACAGGGTGGCACAGAAGGGTTGGCTGCGTCCCTTTTCTACTGACTGTAACATTTGGACCTTGCCCTGCAGGCCCGGGGCCGTGCCCGTGCTGAGAACAGTGTCTACTCTGTCCTTGCCAAAGCCAACAGCAGAGAGGTCACCCGGGAGCTGCTCAACGAGGACCTGGTGGAGCTCATGAAGAGGGCAATTCAGGCAGTGCAAGCCATGCCTGAGCAGGAGTTCAGGCAAAAGGTGGGTGCTGGGTTCTGCCGTGGGCACTGGCAAGGCCAGGCAGCTCTTGCCCACCTCTGCACCCTGCATTTGGCTGCCTGCTCTGTCTTGGGGAAGCACCAGATCCTGGGATGGGGTCGTGTGAGGGGCATGAGGCAGCGTGTGCCCATCCTGCCCTGCCCTGTGAATTGCACTCCTGGGATG
Source organism: Eopsaltria australis (assembly GCA_034509425.1). Lineage (NCBI taxonomy): Eukaryota > Metazoa > Chordata > Aves > Passeriformes > Petroicidae > Eopsaltria > Eopsaltria australis. The sequence continues at coordinate 419,068 of JAVTVJ010000798.1, forward strand.
GTGCATCCCTCGATGGCCATGAATCTTGCCATATCTGCCATCTATCCATGCCTGCAGCCCTCTGCTCACCCCTGTCCCCTCCTGTCCCCCCCAGATCCAGGAGCTGCAGCAGGTGGCTGTAGCCAGCTGGCTGATGAAGGAGGCCAGGATCAGCGAGCGGCGGCAGCAGCATGACCCGGGCGCTGTTCGCCTGTACTGCGTCAACTGCAACACGGCCGTGTGCCACGGCAGCGACATCCGCACCGTGGAGAGCATGCACCACGTCAACATCAACCCCCAGTTCAGGTAGGAGTCTTGCATGGGCAGGGGTGAGCAGGCAGATGGGCAGGGCTAGCACCAGCCTGCTGCCAGCTCTTTCTCAGGTACAGGGAGTTTGCAGGAACTTTGTTTGACACCTGTGCTGCCCTGTTTGTGTCCCCTGGACCATCATCCTTACTGTCTGGTGGCCCCTTCCTTCCAGGTTGTATTACAGAGTTTCCTCTGGGAAAATACAGTTCCAGCGGACTTTCAGGGACTGGGAGCCCGGCTGCCGCATCTCCTGCAAAGCCTGCAGCCAGGTGAGCACCACAATTCCCCTGTGGCTGCAGCCCAGTCAGAGCTGGAGGGACAGGAAGGGCTGTGCCTGGTGCCCCAGCTCCCAGGTGCACATGCCTGTGTCATGTGTGTGCTGTGGGACATGGCTGTCCCCAAAGGAGCAAGGAACTGCTGCATCCCTGTGTGCATGGCCCTGGAGCTTGGGGACACTGTGTGCAGTGTGTAACCGTCCCCTCCCTGCCCACACAGGACTGGGGGATGGAGATGCTGTACCGGCAGGTGAAGCTGCCCATCCTCTCCATCAAAAACTTCATCGTGGAGACACCGACAGAGAAGAGGAGGTACAAGAAGTGGGGTGCTGTGACATTCCCCATCAAGGCCTTTGACTACCTGGAGTACTGCTCTGACACCTACGGCCTGTCCGTCTAGCACAGGCTCTGTTCAGGAGAGGACTATTCACAGGGCACTTTCAGGGTGATGAAAAGGTCACTTTCCCTCGACTCTTGGACAGGGAGCCATGGCTCACTTCTCTCTTCCTCGCTGGTCTGAGCTGCAGCAGTGTGTTCCTTGCTGGTGCCCATGGCTGCTGAAGGAGCTTTGCTGCACCCACGTAGAAAGGATGAGATGCTGGGATCGAAAACCACCCAAACCCTTCCTTGCTCCCCATGCTGCTGCCTTCCCCTCCGCAACCCTGCCAGGAGAACCATCCCTTTCTGTGGGTCCAGGACATAGCCCAGCGCTTCTCCACTCTGATTTATTAACTCAGTGGGTCTCCATTAAAAAAGCACGTACTAGACTGAAGGGGCAGGGTGGCTGCATCACTTGTGACAAGAGCTGGCTGGGCACAGGAGGGTTCAAGGACCAGAGCCAGACCCCACTATGTTCTGTGCCAGCAAAATGGGGATCTTCAGGGGACAGTGGAGTCTGTGAGGCTGCCCCGGCCCTACCCCACCCGCAGACAGTGGCCTGAGCGACCCGCCTCACCCACCCATCCAAAAGCGAACCTTCCCGAGGTGCAGAACGAGCCTAAACCCCCCTGGGGCAGCCCCAGGGCTCCCTACAGGGTTCCGGGAGTTCCCTCGGTCTCACCTGGCAGCGCCCTCGGAAGCCCTTTGCGTCTGATCCGCGGGAGAGCCGCGGGGCTTGTGGCAGGACTCGGGACCGGGACCGGAACCGGGCCGGTTTTGGGGCGAGGATTCGGTACCGAGGCGCAGCCCCGGACCGCGCGTCCGCCCGTGCTGTGCCACTAGCGGCCGCTAGAGGGAGCCCCGGACCGGGCTGGGGGATGCCCGGGAAACCGGGAGATGTTCGGGGGAAGCGGGGAATGCCCGGGGAACCGGAGGATGATCCGGGGAATGCCCGGGGACCCGGCGGGACCGGGGGATGCCCGGGAAACCGGGGGATGTTCAGGGAACCGGGGAATGCCCGGGGATCTGGGGGATGATCCGGCGGGACCGGGGGATGCCCGGGATACTGGGAGATGTTCAGGCAACCGGGGGATGATTCGGGGAACCGGGAGTTGATCCGGCGGGACCGGGGGATGTCCGGGGAAGCGGGGAATGTTCGGGGAAGCGGGAATGATCCGGCGGAACCAGGCGATGATCCGGCGGGACCGGGGGAGGATCCGGCGGGGGCTGGGGGATGCTCCGGCGAGTACAGGGGGCTGCAGCGCTCGCACCGGGAGGGATCCTGCCACACGTGTTGGTGCTGGCCCGGGGGCCTCCCCCTGCCGATAAGCGGCGCGGATGCTCGGCAGGTCACGGGTGGCTCTGCGGGTGACGGGAGCTGTAGAAGGGCAAGGACTTGTGCAGGCGACCAGAGTCCTGCTCCTGCCTGACTTTGGTACCAGAGGCTCCTGCAGTGTCAGGAACACATAGCCCGCTTTCAGGTGGAGATGGCCCCGGGGAAACCAAACTCCTGTTCATCAGAAAGTGGGTAATGAGGCCATTTGAGTTATTTGTAGCTCCTTGTGGGCTGGGATGGCCTCTCCTCCCACTCCCTAGGCAGGATCCCTCCCGCAGGGACCCCAGACCGTTTTGCTCAGCTCAAATTGCCCTGATTTGTACTTGGAGAATTCAGGTTGTGATTTAGGCCGGTGGGTGCCTACAGCACAGGGTGGTGCAGCCTCTCACCAGCCCTGGTAGGTCTGGCTGTCTGCTTGGGTACCCCAAACCAGAATTTCTGTAACAAAAATTGCTCCTTTTTGAGAGGGTGCGACTGACTTCATGGGATACAGGGCAGCACTGTGAGTCTCTGTGAGTTTTTGTGGGTCTGTATCAGCCTCTGCTTGTCCTTCCCTCTGCGTCCCTGCTTTAACGTCAGCCGCATCTGACTTCTCCTTCCCAGGGGCTCGGTCACCTTGGGCCTGGCGGCAGGGAGCAGCCGAGCTGCAGTGATCGGAGCTGTGACCTTGCTCGGTGTCCTTCGGGGCTGGCATCCTTGTGAGCCTGCATCCTTCTGAGCCAGCATTCCCCAGGCCTGGCATCCTTCAGAGCCGGCCTCCTGTGGCCAAATCCCCAGGCTGGGAGAAGTGTGTGCCTCGAGGCACCTTTGCTTATCTCAGCTCCCCAAAGCACTTACGTTCTGGCCATCACGACTCGCTGCCTGTAAGCAGAGATGGGCACCATTAGCCCCGCAGCAAACAGCTGCTGCAGCAAGTTCTGCTGGCAGAAGCACCGGGAAGGAGTTTGCCCCTGGCCCACAGGCTGCCAGCACGGGCACAGCCCCAGGAACGCCTGTGCCCTCCTGCCCCGGCACCCCCCGTGCCCCCGGCAGCCGGGTGTGCTCACGGAGTCAGGGCGATGCAGCAATTTATTTTTCTCAGCTCATTTAATTTGTCATCAGTGCGTCAGAAAGCACCGATTCCCCTCTCAAGGCACCAGCTGGAAAACCTCCGGCTCCTCCACCTGGCAGCGCCTCAGGTCAGCCCTTTCCCCAGGCTGGTGTTCAGTGGGACTCAGTGCTCAGCCTGTTCGGCTTATCGGGAAGGAGCCTCAGATGTGACTTGATTACAGCATGCAAGTGTCTTCCTGGGGAGAAAACCGCTGGGTATTAAAGGGCTCTTTAACTTGGCAGAGAGAGGAATAATGAGAACTGGGGCTGAAAGATAAAGTCAGGCAAATTGAAATTTGAAATCCGGGGCAGGTCTGCAGCAAGGAGGGCACGGAGCAGCCGAAGCAGGACCCCAGGCACCTTTATCAATGAGATGCCTGGGGCTGGGGGTGCTGCCCTGCGGGTGGCTCCATCCTGCTTCGTGTCTCTGGCTCCGGCAGCAGCAGGACGAGCAGCAGGAGTCCGGTGGCATCCTGGATGAGGGGGATGGGGACTGAATTTTGCTTCCTAGGCACATCTGAAAATCTGGCTATTGCACAGTATCTCTTCCAGAGCCCGGGAACACATCAGACCCCGAGGTGACCTTTCCCGGGACAGCTGGAGCTTCCCTCTCTGTACCAGGGGAAATTCCGGTCTGCAGACAAGTGCTCGTGGTGGAGGAATTCGATCCCGAAAACCAGAAGCCCCCTGCCCACTTTGTTCCTGCATCCCCTCTCCGCTGCCGGGAGCGCATGGGAGCCTGCAAAGCTCCGGGGGCGTCCCTGCCCTGCTCGGCTCCGCCGGCCCCGCCACCGGCGGCCGCATGTCGAACGATTCCCGCCGGGAGTTAATCCTGACTGTTCGCATGTCAGGATGCTGCTGGATTAAACAAGGGGATTAGCATCAAACAATTTCCCTCTCGCCCCGAGCGGGAGGCAGGAAATATAATCACTGCAGGTTTATTCTGCCTGGGTTAAAACAGCTCCCCGGCATGTGGCGTGCGATTCCACCCGAGCCAGCGGCACAGCCGGGCACGTGCCCAGGGCACTGCGGGAGCACCGGGATGAGGATGCCAAGGCCAGGGGCTGCTCATCCCGGGGGAATCGGGAAGGTGTCCCTGCTGGGTGGCACTCGGGTACCCGCTGGAGCCTGTGCCCGGTATGGATCCCACCAGCCCAGCCGTGAGGTGCAAGTGCAGAGGAGCCATCCGGGCTTGGGGAAGGGGCTGCAGCCGTTCATTGAGTGTCCCAGGAGGGTACAAAAGCCAGGACTGGGGAGTCTCCAGCCTCCCACAGTCACCGAGCCCCCCGGCATCGCCCTTCTGGCTGCTGCTGCCAGCCTGGGCTCAGCTGCGGATGGCAGAGGATGGAACAGCCTTGCAGATGTAAAGGCAAATCTGTTTTCCCAACAGCTCCTGGGTTCCCGAGCCAGGGGATGGTGATGCAGCTCTGATCTGATGGTGGCAGAGCTGCAGGCTGTCAGCTTTCATCCCAAGCTTTGAGCCCACTTGGGATCCTTCAGCACCAGGGCACAGCCCTATGCTCTCAGCCCCTTGGAAATAGTAAAACAAACCCCCTGATCCCAGGTTTTGATGGAACGAGCTTGTGCAGCACTGGCTGGGGCACAGCAGTCCTGTGCCTGGCAAAGAGACTTCTCTTCATTCCAAAGCACCATGGGAGCAGCTGGACTCACATCTCTGTGTCCTCGTTGGCCCAGACGTTTTGATCCCTGGAGGGTTCTTGGCTGCTTTCCCCTGAGGAGCATTCCCAGGGCCGCCAAGTCCCCGGTCAGCTGAGAACAGGACCATCACACATGCCCACCTTGTTTTTCTAGGAAAGGGCTAAAAATACCACCCTAGGGCTGTGTGGAAAGGCCTGGGCAGAGCCTCAGCTACTGGGAGACGATGATTTACTGCCCGTGGCCTGTGCGTGATCCTAGAGACTGTGCAGGGGCAGGGACAGTCCCTGGGCCAGGGCACGTCTCTGTGGGGCAGAAGATCAGGGGGGCTGCAGGTCCCCATTCCTCAGTGCTGCTTGGGGTGCCCACTCTCCTTCTTGCCATTTTTAGGTGACTCTATTTGGGCTGGGCATTGGCAGGATGTGGCAGGCAGGGGACACAGCACAGTGGGACAGCTGGCAGGTGCTGGCACAGTCTGGGGCCTGTGGGGACCCCTGGCACAAGCTGCAATATCCGAAAACTCCCAAACAAAATTTTATGCACTAAATCTTGGGGCTGCAATTCTGCTGAGACCTGGCTTTATAATTGGATCTGTCAGAAACCCGTCACACTTAATGTGCAGCTGCCAGCGTGCGTGCGGTTCCTCAGCGACTGCGCTGGCTCTGCTGGGCCCTGGGAAATCTGGTCCTGGGATTTTCCAGCTTGAGGAAAGGTCTAGTTCATACCCAAACCCCTAACCCTGGGAGGAGGGCAGTGCAGGCCAGCCCTAGTTTTAACTCGAGGTGCCTCAATTTCCCTCTGTGCCAGGGAAGGCAGTGGCATGGGGATGATGCTGGTGACGAGCAGAGCCTAGAGTGTGTGTATGTGTTCTTCACCTGAGTCATCAAACCCATTGTGCAGTGTTTGATTAAAGGCCACAAAACATATTATCTTTGATTCTTCCACTTTATTTTTGTTGCCTTCATTTGTCCCTTGGAGATGAGAGTTGCTCTGGTACTTATTAGTCACAAAGCCCCAACCTCACTCTGCGTTCCTGCTATCTGAGAAATGAATTATTAATGGTGCATTAAACAGACACTGGAAAGGGGCCCTGGGACACTGATAATCAGGAGCTAATTGAGGAAGAAATGAGATACTGCTCCCGTTGCAGAATGAGGACTGTGCAGTGCTGCGATACCAAAGGTGACCCTGCTAAAATTCCTGGGCCAAGTGTGCCCGGCTCTGCCTGCTCAGCCCTCGCTGGTGGGTCATGTGTGCACCTGGCAAGGATGTTCTCCCTGGCTGGGATGTTCTCCTTGGCTGGGATGTTCTCCCTGGCTGGGATGTTCTCCTTCGCTGGGATGCTCTGCTCTGGCCAGCATGTTCCCTCTGATAGGGAAGTTCCTCCTGACAAGGATTCTCTGTCTCAGGCATCAGAAAGAAATCAGACAAATGCATTCGTGGCCCTGGAAAGCTGCTGCATCCCAGATTTTAATGGCATGAAGCAGATCCCAGGGCTGGCCAGGAGTGTGGGCACAGGAAGCTCCCAGTGTCCTCAGGGATGATGTCCCACTTCAGTGGTGGCTGCTCAGGATGCTGGATCCTGCCTGGACCTTGTCTGGACTCCTTCACAAGTGATGGGGGCTGAACAATTTCAATCAATTTTAATTGTCCTCCCTTACTCTTTCTCCACACACTTTCATCAGGGGCCTGCCAGATTTCTCCTCTTCCACTCTGGCTGCTTTAAAGGCTCACCCCAGCCCTGGCACCGTGTGCCTCAGGGGTCCCATGGGACATTGCCACAGGGTCTTGAGGGCTGCAGGAAGATGGGAGAATTGGGGATTTTCACTGTCACCGACCTCCCTGGCCTTGTGCTGCTGCTCTGACAATGTCAGGCTGACACTTCCCATCACCTTCCCTCTCCAAACCCCAGTGGTGAGTTGGGTTTAGGACCTGAGTGTCCTGTTCCCCTCCCAATACCCAGCCAAGGCTCCCTGCTCCAGCTCTGCTCCCACGTCACGCTGAAGCAGCCGCAGTTCACCCAGACTCCTTGCATAAATATTTATGCACTGATGCAACGCCTTTCTAAATATAAAGCTTTATCTGAAATTTCATTTAAACATTAAGTGTAGATAATTTATTTATAATTAATGTAGACATCAAGCCCCATCTCTGGAATGCCTGTGAGCTTTCATTTATAATTGGGAGGTAAGTCAGGAGCTAGAGGCTGGGCTCTTATCAGTTTCATTTTAATTTTCCTCCTACAGCAAATGAAACTGGTGCAATTCATCTCTCATTAGGAGGAAGCACAAAACTCCCCTAAAATAACAGTTTTATGGGGAACAGGTAATAAACCCATCTTTGTTCCTCTTCCCGCCTTTGATAATGTTACTGGGGCTCACAGATTCCTTCAAAGTGTTGTTCTTCCTTAAAAATAAGTCCATTAAAAATTAAAACCACTTTCCTATATAATAAAATTTACTCCCTGCAATTATGCAGAGGGAGCAGTTATCGGCCTTCCGTAGATTTTAATTAAAAGTCACAATAGAAAGGAAATAACAACGGCCATAAAATACCAGCAGCCTCTCCCCTAACAATGAGTTATTGGTGCCTCTGTCACTCAGGTGCCTCTTGAAGAGATTCCCAACGCTGGTGAGAGGTGCTGGGCCAGCAGGTTCCAGGAGCAGTGCCCGGGGTCCCTCTATCACCCCTGCAGCAGTGAGGGGTTTCCTGCACCCATGGGTGCTCAAATGGGTGCTCAGCTCAGCTCTGACCCATTTGTGCTCTTGTTTCTGCACCTTGGATAGAGAATGGGGCAGTTCTGCCTCTGGTGGCCATGGGTTGGGGTTAGGATTGGGGTTAGGGTTAGGATTAGGGTTAGGATTAGCATAAACATTGCCCGGCTGATGTGACTGTGCAGATCCTGGGGTGCAAACCAAGGCCGCCCCCATTAAATCCCCTAAGGGCCTTGGGTCCCTGCTGGCCTGGGGGCTGGGTTCACCCAGCATCCCCAGATCCTTCCTCAGAGGCGTGTTCTGGCAGAGAGGGGCTGAGGAAGCTGTGCATGCCTGGCCCAGATATTTTACAGAGCTCACAGAGGGATCATCAAAGGCAGCTCCGCACTCACTCTAAAAATAGCAGGTGCCCGGGATGGTGCAGGGGCTGCCGGTGGGAACGCCGTGCCTCTGTCACCTGCACACACCTGCTCGTGTGGAAAGGGCTGCAGCTGTGGAAAACCTCATTCCATGTTTACAACAACTCTCCCAGAGTGCAAACCTTTGCTTTTCAGGACACCTTAGGCTCGTCTGAGCTCAAACGCGGGTGTTTGCAGGGCCCACACTGGCTGTGGGGCTGAACTGCCCAGCTGGCCAGAGCTGGGTCACTGCTAATTGAGCTGATGAGAAAGAGGTGAGAGCCAAGATGCTGCTACTGCTGGGGCTGGTGCAGCTGCACTCCCCCCGTGTCAGCTTTTTGCTCTCCTGGAGTCTGGAGGTGCTGCCGTGTCACATCCCACCTGTGTCAGCAGCAGGAATCAAGGTGAAGGGAACTACCTTGATGCCTGAAGGATTTTTCTGCTTTTCTTCTGAATATTTCTTACACTGTTCCCTATATTCACAAGTATCAGCATGCACACTTGTGATGCTTTAGGTGATAGTTCAGCCTGGTTTCATGGTGTTTAGGAGGCTGGTAGACTAAACACCCCTGAAACCACGTGGAGTTAGAAGACCAAACACCCTGTTTTCATGGGCCCTCAAGGTCTCCTAGTAGGACAGATTTTGTAAACTAGAAGTGAGCCCACCCAGGCCCCTTACTGGGCCCTCCTGGTAGATCTGCTAATGTGTAGAGTCTTTAATTGTACACTCGACTGGGGGGACGGGGCTTTTGCGCCGCGTTCTACCTGGACGGCAGAAGCCATGGAATGGGATCCTATTAAAATACCGAGGGAAACAACCCCCAACCCTCTGACTGTGTCTGAGCCTTTATTTCCTAAGACCAGAAAAAGGCATCAACCTGGAGCCCAGCTGGGCCCTTGCACCCAGGACCAGTCCTGCCTTGTGCAGGCTGTGGGCATGGGCAGTGCAGCCTCACTCAGCTCTCCCTGGGCTGGTGCTGCCCAGCGCTGTTGCTCCTTTAACCAGTTACAGCTGTCGAGTGTTCCGCTACCGCTCTCCTCGTTGCCTTCCCTGGGTCCTGGCTGTGAAGGTGCTAAACCCCCCTTGATCTGGCTCTGAAACGTTTATGAAATCTTTATGGGCTTTTGAAAAGATTTTAATTCCCTGACAGCGCTGCTTTCACTGGGAAAAAAAAAATAAATTATGACTCAATGAGCAATTACAGCTCAACAGCTGCTGAACGGCCACGGCAGCTGCTGGAGCAGCTTGGCACGGCTTAGCGCGGCGGCCGAGGAGCCAGAGAGCCTTCCTGGAAAGTGGTGCTGGGCCTGAACCATCCCACACTGACCTTCCTTGGCTGTGGGACCCTGGCTCGGCCCCTGAGCACAGCTCTCCTCTGTTCACCTGTCTCCCATGGCTCTCTGTGCCCTGAGTTCTGCCTGGTGCTGGTCCCTGCCATGCAGTGCCAAGGAAGGAGATAGACAGCTCTAACTGCACCTGGAGAGCTGGGCACTGCAGCCAGCTGGTGTTCTGGGACCCCAGTGGGTGCTACAGGAAGGATTCTCCTTCCCTGGGGTCCTGTGGGTCCATGTTTGGGACTGGCAATGTCTCAATAGCATCATGTCTGGGACAGCTCGTCACCCCATCACCTGTCTCACTGGCAAGGTGCCACCACAGTGTCCCCAGGCAGCGCCAGCACCTCCCTGTGTGTGGGGATGTCAGAGCTGTCAGAGGATGCAGAACATTGGCGTAATTGTAAAACTCTCTGTTTACTGAAAGCAGAGCTGCTGAGCCCCAGAAACATGAAGAAAGGGGAAGCATTGCCCTGACAGTGCCCATTCCTTCCTGGCAGTGCCCATTCCCTCCTGGCAGTGCCTGATCCTGTTTCCTCATTTCTGCTCCTTTGAGTGCACAAAGCTGCTGTACAGAGCTGAGCACAGGGTTAGGAGAAATTCTGTGAGCAACAGGAGGGGTTGGATGTGCTGTGCCTTCTGCTGCTCTGTCCCATGGCACTTCAGGGCGCTGCAGCTGGAGATGACCTTCTCTTTGTCTAGAGTTTTGTCTTCATCTTCAGAGATATCTACACCAAACCAAATGTTTGAGGGTGACTGTGGTCTTGGCACAAACAGTATCTCAGGGAGAAGCAATGTGAAGGTCTACCCTTGGGAGAGGGAAGCCAGAGTTCCCGTGTGTGGGAGTTTGAATGCAAATCAGTGAGAGACTCAAAGTCAGAACTACAATTTAATAGAAAAATTAAAATAAATGCAATAGTACAAAAACACTGACAGAGAATACAACCTGACACCCTGTCGGTGAGGGTGTTGGTAGCAGTCCACTTAGAAGGTGGTTGCAGTCCTCTGGGAGTGATAGATGTGGTTCTGTTGAGGCAGTGATCCTATGAAAGGTGTAGCTCTCCTTTGAAGGTCCAGTGGTGGTGTAGAAGGGTCTGATCTTCTGATCTTCTGGGAATCCAGTGGAAAAGCTGACTTGTGGTGTTTCAAATTCTAGTTTATATCCAGATAGGGATGCTTAGTTCCTCACCCTGGGCAGGGCATCTCACAATGGCATGATGGAGTTTATCAGTGGCACTCAATGGCCCATTAACTGCAGCCATTAGGGACGAGCAAAGCAAAGTGCCCCAGCTGGCTCCAACGGCTGGCCCACTAGAGAACATGTCCCGGAGCCATCAGGGATGAGCCAGGAACTCTGCCCCACCTGGCCCCAACCTCCCATGAAGATGGTGATAGAATACATACCATTGTAACCTAAGACACCGTGAGGGGAAGAAATGCATCCACGCTCCCCAGTGCTGCAGTGCTGGGAGCTGTGGATCAGGTAAGAGGCCTCAACTCTTCACTTTCCTGATCTCCGTGCCTAGAAGGGGAGTACAGTCCCTTCCCTGCACTGTAGTGGAGGCAGGGTGAGGTTGAAAGGGTTAAAATAAATTTAAAAAGTATGGAGGAGACCCAGCCTGATCTCTGCTCCTTGGAGAAGAAGGCTACACCATCATCATCAGGCTCCTGACAGCCAAGGTACTGTAAAGTTGGAGATCCATTAGAGTGCCTGTAATTATTTATAGGGAGGAAAAAAAAATCCATCCTACATTGCGAAAATCAGATGGCACAGCAAACAAATGCACCGAGCTTTGGTGAAAGGGTTCTGAAAACCCAAAGTGATTTATGGTGAGCCAGGCCGAGGCTCAGTGGTGCCGCACTGCTGCTCCTGGGGACCTGACTCTGACAGCAGTGGCAAAAGGGACTCCTGGTGAGGACAGGTGGGATCTGCTGCTGCTGGGCCACCTGCTTGTGCTCCAGGATCCATAGACCCAGAAGCAGCTCAAACTGGGACTCTCTGCTCCTGGCCTCCCCCTCCCTGGCAGCTGGTGGCCCTGGAGCCTCCTGCAGGTGTGGGCACCTGTGGGCTTGGAGGGGTTTGGAGCAGCAGGTGCTCTGCCCCCACCTCTGCAGCCTCCAGCCTCTGCCAGTGATAGCATCGGGCCACTCACACCTCTACCTCTTGGCATCAATTCTGCGTTTAAGTGGAGGCAAAGTAGTGAGCAAGCGAGTGCTCTGGGAGTCAGGAGCCCCTGGGTACCTGCTCCAGAGGAGAGGACTCTTGGCCAGAGCAGCTCCCTCCCAGCTGGGCTCTAAAGCTCAATTAGCAGTTTTGGGAAGTGCTTTGAGATCCTCTGCGAAGTGTCCTGGCAGAGGGCAAAATGTGATTATATAACGCGTCTAGACAGCCTATTCCTTGGGGCGGGCAGCAGGACGCTTTTATATCTCCTCTCCTGTGTCAGCACTGTGTGGCCCCGCTGAAAGGTTCTGGGAGCTGCTAAAATATTAACAATGATGACAGCGACAGGCCAGCTCAGACTTTTGCACTTAAAATTGTTGATCTTAGCACAAGGCGGGAGCACGGCAGCAGAGGCGCCTGTGCCTGGCGGCACCTTGTGCTCCAGCTGCGACGAGTGAGGAGCAAAGAGCATCTCCTTGCAGGCCCCCTCCCTCCATCCCGCCCCCGACTCCGGTTCACCCTCCTGGAGCAGCCGAACTGCCCCGGCATGGCCAAGGTTCTTGTCCCTCCTTGCTGCCTGCTGGGCCTGGGTCGGAGCAGAGGCTCTGCCATCGGCAAAGAACTGCAGTCCCCGGTGATGCCACCTCCCCGGAGAGCCGGGCTGTCTGCTGCCGCTCAGGGTGCGGGGCTGGACACCCTTGTCCTGGCTGGTCTGACACCTGACCCGCTATTCTCCGGGGCGATGGTCGCACAGGGCATCTCAGTACCCTGAAATTCAGGTGCTCTCCCCACAGCCCCGCTGTGTCACCCTCCTTTGCGTGCCCAGCCACACACCCAAAATACCGACCCCCCAAATCCCCTGAAGAGAGCCTGGGGAGCCCCTGTGACCCCACCATCCCAGCCCGGGGCAGCCGTGACCGAGGGGTGCGCGACAGGAGGATGTCCCCGAGCCCCCGGCGCCGCTGCGGGATGCAGCTGCGGGATGCAGCACCGGGATGCGCCGCCGCGGTTCCCCCTCCCACTCCGCGCGGGCGCGCGGCGCCGAGGGGGGGTTGGACCGCGGCGGCGCGCGCGCTGCCTTCATCCCCCCCTTCCTCCTCCTCCTCTTCCTCCTTCTCCTCCTCCTCCTCCTTCTCCTCCGAGAGCGCGCTCGCACGGCCGGGAGCGAGAAGCCGGCGGGAGGATGCTGCAGACGGCGGCGGAGCCGGGCGGCTGGGCAGGTAGGGCGAGCGGGGGCGGCCGGGCTGCCGGTACCGGCGGCCGCGGCGCTGGGCTGTGGGCACGGGGAGTTGCAGGCTTAGGAAAGTTGTGGCCGGGGGGGGATGCGCTGGAGGGGCCCCGGGAATCGGGATCGGGGCCGGATGTTCTCCCGGGGCACGCGCCGCTCCCCGCGCTCCATCCCGGCGGGGCAGAGGCGGCGGGGGTGGCCGAACCCCGGCCCCACTGGCCACCCGGAGGGGTCAGGCCAGGAGGGAAACTTCTTGAGCGGAACTTTACCGAGGCCCCGGCGCAGCCCCTCTCCGGCGCGGGGCTGGGGTTCCCACGCCGAGCGGGAGCCGCTGGGTGCCGGTAGCCCCGGCTTGTCCCCGCCGGGGTGCCCGGGCTGTAGGGTGCACGGCGTGGGATCCCCGCGGGTGTGTGCTGAACCGGGCTCTGCGGCAGCACCGGGGCGAGGGCGGCGCAGCTCCAGGTGTCGGGGTGTGCGGCCCGGCCGGGACAGGGGGCGGTGGAGCGGTCCTTGGGCCCCTGCGGGCCCGGCTGTGCTGCTCGGCGAGCACAGCACACCCTGCGCGTCCCCGGCTTGCTCGCAGGGTGCCTGGAGGGAGCTGCATGCGTCCGTGCTGGGACTGGGACATGGAGAGCCGCGTTGGGAATGGAGCCGAGGCTCTGGCTGCTTCCTCGGGGACATTTGGCTCTTACGGGAAGGGACCTTCAGAGAGCTGTACAAAAGCGCTTTCTGTTGGCTGCGTCTCCGGGTGGGAGCAGCGGGGTCCCCTGGAACGTGGAGGCAGAAGCAGGATCCCCACTTAGCGGAGTGACCGCTCTTCCCTGGCCATTGCCAACAGACTTTGCTGTTAACTTGGAGCAGCAGCGAGTTATGGTGGAAGCTTTTAAGGAGTTTGCATGGGGTGGGCAGGGTTGGGGCTTGCTCTGCCCCAGAGCGAACCCCGCGGATCCCGGCACAGGGACGTGCCTGCGCCTGCCCTTGGCAGCGCCCTGGCAGGGCGGTGAGCGCCGAGCCTGCTGGATGGGCGTGTGGGAAAACATCTTGGCACAAGTGGCTGCCTTTTGTATTCAGAGCAAAATTTGAAAGTGCTGCTTAAATAGAGAGGATGATTCTGTGGGAAGGTGAGGGGTCTAAAGCCTGGTCTTGCACTCCTGGAGGCTCTAAGGGGTTTCTGCGTTGATCCACCAGTGTGCAGGGATCAGCACCAGCTCACTGGCACCTTGCTGCTGGAGCTGCCCCTGCGAGGGCTGGATGTGTCTGTGGGTCCCATGAAGTACGGCAGCACCCCTGCCCCACAGGGAGCAATTTTGGGTGAAAATGTGAGGCAGGAGCTGGCCCTGCCCTACTCAGTGCTGTGCACGCATCAGCTTCACCCCCTGGTTACCTGGGGTGTCTGAGTGGGGAGTGGAGATGTTTGTGTGAGCTGCTGTGTCTGCGTGTGGGGCACGGTGCCTGAAAATAGCATCAATGGGCAGTGCCGCCGTGTGTGACAGCCCGCGGATAAACGAGGCTCTGTCCCGGCTGCCAGCCTGGCTGGAAGTTTCTTAAGCCAGCGCCATCCAAATCCACCACCACTGACTTTTTTTATTTTAAGTGACTGCAGGTGTTTTCCGATGGAGCATCCAGCCCTGAGGTTTTGCTGAGTGATGTTTGTCGCTTGGCTGGAACGGCTCCGTGGGGATGGGGGAGCCGTGTCGGTCCCTCGGTAGCTGCCAGTGTGATTCTGCAGACCAGAAACTCTCTTGCCATATGCAGAGTTCAGGGCGGGGTGACGATACCGTGTGCTGTGGATTTCGTGCTTGTTCTATAATCTGCCACGTGCGTTGGGAAAAAAAGGCTGGTGTGAGCCTGGATGTGGCTCCGTCTGTGAATGCACAGAGCCGGGCTCTGCGTTAGCAGGGCTGTGACGTCATGCCAGGCTGTGACTTCCCGCTGTGAGTCTCGCACACGAGCATCCCTGAGTTTGCATCCCTGAGCTCTCATCCCTGAGCTCACATCCCTGAGCTCTCATCCCTGAGCTCACATCCCTGAGCTCTCATCCCTGAGTTCGCATCCCTGAGTCTCATCCCTGAGTCTGCATCCCTGAGTTTGCATCCCTGAGCTCACATCCCTGAGCTCTCATCCCTCAGTTTGCATCCCTGAGCTCTCATCCTTGAGCTCTCATTCCTGAGCTCTCATCCTTGAGCTCTCATTCCTGAGCTCTCATCCCTGAGTTTGCATCCCTGAGCTCTCATCCCTGAGTTTGCATCCCTGAGCTCTCATCCCTGAGTTTGCATCCCTGAGCTCACATCCTTGAGTTTGCATCCCTGAGCTCTCATCCCTGAGTTTGCATCCCTGAGTCTGCATCCCTGAGTCTGCATCCCTGAGTCTACATCCCTGAGCTCACACCAAGCTTGGCTGGGGCTCCAGAGAGGCTGCTCTCACTGCCTGAGTGCTGTGCAACTCTGACAGAGCAGCAGCCTCTGTATGGAGAAATTGGGAGGTTGATTTAACAGTCCCAAGAATAAGAAATCCTTTTGGGGGCTAGTGGCTCATTGGCCCCAGGGCTTGGACCCCAGTGCTGGACTGTGAAGGGCTGCATGTCCTGGCCATGGTAGGTGAGGGTTGGGACCTGGCTGCTCAGGTGAGGAGGTGCCATCCTGCTGGAGTGTGCAGTGCTGGTGGGCTTGGAGCATCCCATCCCATCCCATCCCATCCCATCCCATCCCATCCCATCCCATCCCATCCCATCCCATCCCATCCCATCCCATCCCCAGCCATTCCAATCCAAAAATACTCCTCGAGCATTTCCCCAGCATCCTCACACTCTGGCTGGTGCCTGGTAAAGGAAGCCTGGTCTTTGGGCTCTTATTTGTTGTATTTCAGGCATCTTCCTCTTGTTTGGCTTTTATTTAATATTTCTGGGGAGATGGATGTATTTCTACGAGTGCACAACACAAGTCTGCTCTTGACTGAACAAGGACCTCTGCATGGATGTTCCCAATCCAGTACTGGATGTGTCAGTCACTTTGCTTTACACTGGTGAATTTCTAAGGCTAAAAGCAAACCTGCTGTGGAATCACAGGACAGTCCCCAAAATGTGCCAGACTTCCACATCATAGGGGCAAAGATTCCCTTTCCAAGCCCTGCAGCCCTTCCAACTGCTTCTCCTGTTCTTCAGCTCAATCAGGACTGGAGTTTGAGTTTTCCACAGCCAGAGCCTTCAGTTCTGCAGCTCTTTAATCATTTCTAGGGATGATAAAAATGCAAAAATGTGCACCCAGAGCAGAATAATGAAGCCCATGAGGGTCTATTTGTCAATTTAGCAACGATATTGTGATGTACAAAGGCTGTTCCTTAGTATGATGTTCTGAGATTGCCTCCAAAATAGCGCCATAATTTCTGTGTCAGAAAGCCCCTGTCAGGAATTATGTCTGTGCTCTCAAGGAAACCCAGGCTGCAGCTGCACTGTAACAACTGCTCCATTTCTGTTAGAAATACAACAATTTACTTGCCAGTCATCAAAGGGAACCTGCAGATTTAAGGAGCCATGAGCTGCTCTGCAGGGCACGGGAGGCCCCAGGTCCTGTGGGAGCTTCCCTGGTGCTCCCCTGGATGCAGGTGTTGGTATTTTGGGAGTTACCAGGATGCCAGTGTGCCCAGCCTGGCTGTGGTGGCAGGGACAATCAGATGCTGTCACCCTGGCCATGGCAGTGGGGCTGGCACAGGCACTCTGGGCTGTGGGAATGGGGGGAACTTTGCTCTGCATGGCTGTGGGGCAGAGTGGGTGCTTCCCCAAGCACTCCTGACTTCACAGGGGCTGAAGGCACGGAGATTCCCTCGCTGTCAGAGGGCCCTTTATGGTTGGTTTTGTATAAAACCCACAACTTTCCCCCTGCAATGTAAACAGCCTTTTCCCCAGGATGAATTCCCGGCAGGGTGCCAGGGAGAGGGGCTGCTGGTGGGTTTGGGGCTGGGGGCCCTGCAGGGGTGGGCCCAGGCTGAGTCCCAGTCACGGGGGAGGGTTCTGGGGGAACCTGGCTCTGGCGAGGGCTCTGAGCCCTTGATACTGAGCAGATCTGCGCTGCTTTGAAATCGGAACGTTCCTGAGTCGTGATTTTCCCTGGCCTAATTATGGAAATTTTTTAATTAGTTGATAAGAAAGATCACTGGGAAATTGCAAAGGAAACATTTTGAGGTGAAGCCCTAATGTGTGCCTGTGTCTGCCTGGAGTCAGGAGCTGCTCCAGCTGCTGGGTCTTGGTCAGGCAGCGGTGGCCGGGCTCAGGGTGCTGAGGGGACTGGACATCCCTGCTGCTTCCTATGGTGAGGCTCTGGATTCCTCTGGCCAACAGCTTTGATCCTGGCAGCTTTTTCCCAGCTCTGCCCACTCCTCTTCCTCGTGCCCACCAGCCAGTGGATGAGCTGGGGCCTCTCAGGTGGGAATCAGGATGATGCCACTCTGTCTCCAGTTTGAGTATCTCTGCTTCTGACATCTGGCCACTGGCTCTTGCTCTGCATCACGGGGATGAAGGAACTGTTGAACGTGAGTTGGGTTTTTCCTGTGTAAGAGCAGAGGGGGTTCTCATCTTCCTGTCACCTCCCAGTTCTATGAGAGCTCTGCTGCCTTGGAACTGGGAGAATTCTGCAGCCACTTCTGCAGGGACAGCAGCAGGTCACACCTTTGTAAAACCACGTAAACCAGGGCTAAGAGCTTTTTGAAGGATATTTTTCCAGTTATCTGTTGGAGCAGGAGAGACGTGGAACCAACGACTTGGCCCTTGCAGGTGCCACTGTGATGCTGCCCTGGATGTCCACAGGCTTGCTGGACCCTGCCAGGACCAGGACCAATGTGGCAGAGATGCCAATGGCCACCAGTGATGGTGACTGGAAGCCAGCAGAGCAGGACCCTAGCCTCTTGTTTTTTTGTGGATGTGGGTAATTCCTGGCACATTTTTTGGGGGGGGTTAATTTTTTTCTGAACTTTCTCTGTTACTGTGTGTGATTTGCTGCCCTCGGCCTCCTCAGCCACATGCCCTGGGGACACTGCATCACTGCTGTTTGTCTTGGTCGGAAGCGCTGCTGCTCTGCATTCGTTTGAAGGGCTGAAGGCACAGAGCTGGTCTGTGCACCGGGCTGGAGGCTCTTCTGAGGAGCCTGAAATGCTTGTAGGAAAAAAAACCCGTAAAAATCCCAAACAAGGGAAGCTTGTTACGGAGCCAGCAGGAGACTGGGAGTGGCCCAGAGCGGCTGCTGGGTGGGCTGGGGGGTGAGGGCTGAGGTCAGGCAGCGAATCCCCCCCAGAGCAGGTCCCTCCACCCCAGAGCCCTCCCAGTGCGGGGTGCGCTCCATCTCACGCAAGGCCAGAGCCTATAAATATCCCAACTCCAAATTTTCAAGAAGTATTAGGAACTCTCCAGGCTTATTTTTGAGGGCTGTTACGAAAGGGCTTTAGCGGATTAAAGCTCTCCCAGATTAATCTGTGCTCAGGGAGGCGGAGGGTGCGGGAAGGGCAGTGCTGGCACCCCAGGCCTGTGATGCAGGGGGTTCACCTCAATTCCTGGGCTCCCCACTCCCCATCTTGCTGGGATATGGGGCAGTGGGCTGGTGGGGCAGGGGGGGACACTTCCACGGAGCTGTGTTCCCACTCCCCCACTTCTCCCAAGCCCCACTGAGCTCCCCAGACCCGGCCAACATCTGTAGGGCTGCAGGTTTGCACAGGTTAATGTCAAATTTATGTCCCCTCTGGTTTCCAGAGGAGGTAATTAGCCAGCAGGTGTAATAACAATTTAATAAGTGTGTCAAGTAAGTGAGCCAGTTGTGGTGTAGAGCAAACTGTGCCTTTGGAAGAGTCATCCAAGGGCTGGGGATATGCCAGATGGCAACACAGCAATTCCCTTGTCCAGGCTGGGGTCTGTCTGTCCATCCTGGGTCTGTGCAGGTGCTCACTCCTGGCCAGGAGCTGCTGCAGAGCTCGGGGAGGAACCTGGGACTGGCACTGCAGCGTTCTCCAGAACCTCTCCTTCCTGGCCAGATGTGGAGGGAGATGATGACTCGTGTGCTCCATGACTACTGGAAGGCACAAAGCAGTGCCAGAATCTCAGGGCAGGATGAGTGCTGACTGATGCTGACCTAGGGAGTGGATGAGTGAAAGGGATTTACAGCCACCTGCACTTCCAGTGCTGGCCTGCTGCTGGCACTGCCACAGTGCCACTGCTGCTCCCACGGGCATTGGCCTCTGGCCCAGGGAAGTGCCAAGGTGGGTTCTGGTGGCAGAAAATCAGTTCCAGCACCTGCTGGCTCCTGGCACCTGCTTGGTGCTGGCAAAGCTTTTTAGTTGGTCCTTGGGAACATTTCTCCTCCTAAGGACTTGGGCAAACCCTCTGGCAAGAATGCAGTGGCGTGTGACAGTGAGAGGCTGGCAGGTGGAAGGATCCCCCTGAGCGCCCTGGGAGCAGCTCCCCACTGCCCACCCACCCCTGGCTGACCAAGGAGCTACCCCAACCCCTCTGCAGCCCCAGCTGAGGGACCAGAGGAAGTGGAGCTGTGGAGTGACACATAATGCAGGCAGGGCAGGATGCAGGATCCTGGGAGGGTCAGGGTGGGGTGATGCTGCGGTCCCAGGCAGGGTCCCTACCAGGTGTGTCACCCCATGGGGAGAGGCACTGGTTGGTGGTGAAGTGTCTGCTGCATCACCAATAAACAGCTGCCACCTCGAGTCCTGATTAGCACATGGTGCACAAAGCCTGTTTTGGCTGAGGATGGAGCAAAGTGTGGCTGGTCCCGGGGGGCTCATGCACATGGGTCTGTGGTAAGGTGGTCACAGATGGCTGCAGGAGGTTGTGCATGGCCCTGCTGAGACAAGGACACTGCCTCCAGCACAGGGATCCTCATGTGCATGGGCAGGGCAGGCAGGGTCACAAAGACGCCTCTGTGAAGGATTTGGCCTCTCCCTGCCTGTCCTGGCTCCAGCAGAGCTTTGATGGGTGTAAATCAGTAACAGAGAGCAGGAAACCCTGCAGAACCCAGACCCAGCAGTGCAGGGGTCTCACCCTCCTACGACCAAGCCCCATCCTGCCGTGGCAGCCCAGCACTGGCTGCCCAGCACCGCTGGCTATGCCCACTGCCAAGCTGAGTGCCAAAAATCCTGCCTTTCTTCACCTGCTGACAAGGCATTGGAAAAGGGAGGATTCTTTAAAACATAAAACAAATAAAATTAGGTCTTCTGGTAAGGGATTAAATGGGGGCCCTCAGCTGTATTTATAGAAGGTTCAAAAGTAAATCTGTTCCCAGACTGAATAAATATTTTGCTCAGGCAGGCACGATCTTCAGTTCATCTGTCTTGGAAAGACTTGAGTGAGAGGGGAATTGATTTTCTCCAGCCTGAACAAGGCAAGCGCCTCTCAGACCCAGATAGAGAGTGAAGTCCCATTATCGGCTGAAATGGGGAAGCAGCTGGGAAATCATTAAAGAGAAAGCAAAGACAAAGCTGCTTTGGGGAGGTGACAATTCGCTGTTCCCCTGCGGTGGCTGGGGCTGCCACCCCTGAAACTGCTTTGCGGTTGTGTAGCTCTGACCCCATGAGAGAGTTTGGTGACACCGGGTGACCATTTGCCAGCATCAGCAATCCCCCCGTGGGAGAGGGGAGTGGCTGGGGGCTGGCACTGGTTGCGTTGGTCACATTGGTTGTGAGACTGCACAGATCCATGCACAAAGAGAGGTGGCGTGGGGGAACCTGTGAGCGGCTCCGCTCATCCCCTTGGGTGGAGGGGGATCCGTGCAGGTGCGGTGGCGGTGCCAAGGACATTGACCTCATTCTCTCCTCCTGCACGGATCACCTGGAGGTGCGGACACGCCGACAGCCAGGTCAGCGCTGCCGGACACGGAGTCACCGAGGGCTGGAGCTGCTCTCACGTGTCGGGTTTCTGCGCTTGTACGGCTGCCTTGCTATGGCTGCCCCGTCTGTGAGGATGAGAGGAAATTCCTGACACGTCCCTGCCGCTGTCCCTAGCCTGCGGGATGCAGCCATTCGCATGCTCCTCGGACTGGTGCAGGTGTTTGGGCAGAGGTTCCCCTGGCAGCGTTCACCCCAGGGCTGGGTGTTCAGCACAGTTCCAGCTCAAAGAGCTCCTAAATTCAAGCTGGCACGTGGTGTTTGCAGACATCAGTTACCGCCAGGACAAGAGCTCAGTGCTTTGCTCTTGATAAAGGCAGCTCCCGGGTCAGCGGAGCGCGGTGTGAACTGCGCAGCCGGGGCTGCTGGCGCTGCCCAGCTCCCCTTGCCCTTTCCCAGGTCGGAAAGGAAAAAATAAAAGGGAGAATGAAGAACAAGCCAAAGCCCTTGGCAGTGTTTTCCAGCTTCTTCTCCCAGTTTTCCATGGCAGAACCGCATCAAACAAATGCTTGCCTGCAGAAGGTCCCCAGCCCCAGGTGGGTGCCCGGAGCTGGGACACTGTGAGGGAGCGGTGGCAGTGCCTGGCGAGAGTTTGCTGTGTGAGCTCTGTCCGCCCCGCGCTAAAAAAAGGCACGAAATGAGCAAAATTATGCGCTGAGTCACTAATCGTTCACCCGCTGTTTAGTCACCAGTGCTCCCACACCGGGGGACGTTCGCTGAGGGGGCACAAACTGAACTGTCACCGCGTTAAATGGATGTGGCTGAAAGCAGCCGAGAGCTGCTGCTGCATGCACGGCTCCTGACACCAGACAGACCATTGGGCTCCGTGGCCACAGGAGCTGCTCAATTAATGACAACTCCCTGATGAATCCATTGATTAATCGCGGCCGTGTGCGGAGGCGCCGGGGCGTGCTGCCCGCCGAGGAGGTGGCAGCGGAGCAGCTGCTGCCCGTGTCCCATGACAGCACGGGTCACTGTCCTGGTGTCTGTCCTCCCACGGGCATCGCAGCTCCTGCCGAGGGACGCGGGCTGGCGCTGGTGCGGAGGGAGCAGCCGCTGCTCAGGGGGTGCTGGGGCTGAGCCGGGGGGCTCCGTGCCTCAGTGTCCCGTCTGCCGGTGCTCCCCAGGCTCCCCCACCCGACACAGCGCTGTTTTCGCCGCGTAACCCGCCGTGCCGGAGCCAAGCGTGTGTGAAAGAGCCTGTCTCAGCGCAGGAAAGAGCCATAAAGGGCCTATTTATGGAGCTGGCTCCTCACAATGTTTTCAGACACAGCCCTCGCATGTTTTCATAACAGCAACGCCTCCACCTCTCGCCAGCTGCCAGTGGAGCTGAGCCTCTCGCCGCTGTCCCCCGCACGCCCCGGGGAGCCGGGAACCCTGGCAATGGGCTGGCGACTGCGGGGCTTCCTGTTGGGATCCCGGCCCCAGCGCAGTCCCGGGCAGCTCGCAGAGCCGTGCCTTGGCTGCCTCTCCCATCCTGGCTGCGACTGGCACTGTGCCCACGCAGGGACACGCTTGGACCCTTGGCACGGATGGGCTGCTTTGTGTGGCAGGAGACGGACTTGTCAGCAGCCCCTCTGCCCGGGCCACCTCGCCACCGCGTTTCCCATTGCCTGGAATTCGCTGGCATTGAGCGCAGGGCTGCATCCGGCGCCCAGCTGGAGGAGCAGCAGCTCCCAGGCTTCATCCATAGGGAATACCCTATGGAAGGACCTGCCTCTGCCCCAGCCGTGGCGCCGTGCTGCTCACTGGCCATACGTGCAGTGGATGTGAGCCGTGCCCAGCCCAGCCCTGTCTCCCCGTGCCAGGTACCCTCCGGTGACAGCGTGGCAGCCGCCGCGGTGACAGCGCGGCAGCAATGGCAGTGTCATGCACGTGTGGGAGGCAGGTGAGCACAGAAGGGGAGCAGGGAGATCTCTCCTGCTCAGCGCCGGAGCGCAGGAGGGAGCAGGAGCGGGGCTGTCTCCATGGCAGGGACACAAGTAACTTTTCATTAGTCCATTTAGGAATTCCTTTCAAACGGGAACGCAGATCCACCTGAGCTCATTAAATAACATTAATGGTGCTGCCCAAATAAATACTCCAGCTGCCACCTGCACCGCCAGCCAACACTCGCTGCCCTCTGCCCTTCTGGGAGCAGAGGTTTCCCAGTCTAATTGGATACACGCGCTTCTCTCCTGACACCGCTGACCTCCAGCACAGCACGGGATTCTCACACTGCAGCCACTGGGTTCCTGCAGCTTCATCCCAGGGCTGCAGGAGCAAGGCAGCGAGTCCTGGGGCTGGCAGGAGCTGGGAACTGGGAGAGGAGTGGAAGCACCAAGCCGTGGCGAGAGGAGGGAACGAATCCAGGCCATGCTTGTCACTGAACTGATTACAGCCGGGCTCTGAAACTCTTCTTCTGTCCTCTAGCCAGTGAGCAATGTATAACTTCATTACTCCACATCCAGGAGACACTGAGGGATGTGGGCAATTCATTATCATCTGTCCCATTTCATTTCCCTGCCTGTCAGCGCTGGCATCCTGGTGTTCACAGACGAGTCAGGGTTTCAAGGTGTGAGCTGAGCCTGAAGCTCCTGCAGCACGGTTCTGGTTCTTGCACTCCCATCACTCTTGGGGACCCTTCAGCAGCACCTCGAGGGGCTCAGGGATTTTGTGCCAGCCCTGGGTGTGGCATCACCATCACCAAGCTCGAGGCTTTTAGGGGCTTGACTTCAGAGCTGCCACTGTCAGCAGGGACCTCAGGTGCTCGGTGTGATTCTGGGGAGCCCCGACCCCCGGCTGAGGGGAATGCAGAGTGAGGGATGGTTTTGGACCCTGATTTCTGACTCCTCTCTTCCCCATGGCTCTGGTGCCATCGTGCTGTCCCCTGTCAGACATGTCCTTCCTGCTGGCACTGCCAGCTCCATCATGTTCCCCCCAGGCTGCTCTGAGCAGCATCACCAGGGTGCTCCTCCCCAGCCCCAGGGCAGCAGCAGTGGGTCCTGCTGGGTGCTTGCCTCAGATCCTGGTGACTAATTGCTCTGAAAAGAGCATTTCTCACAAGTTTTTTTTTCGTAAGAAATGGTAACAAGGCTTTGATTTAGCTCTTCTTTTCCTTTCTTCCTGTTTTTTTTTTTCTCCCTTCCTACCCCAAAAGCAGAAGCCCCTTTGATCGTGTGGGTTCAGGCTCCGTAACAAGCATCCCTGTTTGTGTCGGGGAGTTGTCAGCGTGGCAACATGACAGCACGTCTCCTCACACACAATGAATTATTCCTTCCACTCTTTCTTTGCACCATCTCCGGGATAAATTACTGCTCCCAGATGGGCTTGTCACCCAGTGAAGCATCCTTAACCTCTGAGGTGATCCCTGCCCAGCATGGAGTGCCGGCCACTGCGGCTCACCCGAGGCTGCAGCAAAACGTTGGAGTGGGGAATTGTCAGCCGAGCTTGAAAGCAAATTGCTTTGCCAATTTATTTTCTTTCTTGTGTATGAACATATTTTTCTTAAAGGGATGCTGTCACATTAAATATGGAGCTGCCAACTGCAGGCATTAAAAAATCATGGGTCGTCCCATTTTCCTTCCTCCCACTCTAAATTCAGAGAAAACAATAAATTCGGGGTTCTTTTTTCTTGTCATCTGCTTTTCAGCTCGAGTTGCTTTTTCAAACTTTTCCCAGCAGCTGGGAGGTTTGGGAGCTTCAGCATCGTGGTGAGTGCCATGGAACTGGGGCAGATGGGGCTGGTGCTGGGGTGGCCCCTCAGCCACATCATCGGGTGTCCGGCTGTCCCTGGACCCTTCTTCCCAGAGCTCTGGGCCAAGGGCAGACCCGGAGCAGTCCTGGGACAGTGCTCAGGAGCCTCCCCTCCCACCACAGCTGATGGGACTGAGCCATGTGCTGGTAAGGAAATCTTCCCCAAATCTGTCCGTGAAGGGCGCTCCCTGTCAACAAGTTGCCTGAACTTTGTGTCACTTTGTCACATCTCCTGCGACAGATGCACAAAGTCCTTTCCAGCCTTTATGTCTCCAAGCCCTTTTTTAGGGAAGGTAATGAGAGCAATTTTGTTCTCCTTTGACAAAGTGTGTTTCCTTGCAGCCTTGCTGAGGTGGGGAAGGGAATCAGGCATTTGTCAGACTGAACAACCTCGTGGCAGTTTCTGGAACGTGTGTCTGATGGATCCGGGATGGGATCTGCTCTGATCTGGTGTCAGGTATCAGAAATCTCTCATGTATAAGAGATCTGATTGAAAACAGTTTCCATCTGGGGCTGGGTCAGTGCTTTCCCTTTTTTCTGCCGCAGGGAATCTCCCTCCCACAGCTGCAGGTAGAGACAAGTCTCTTGCTACTCTTAAATTGTAAAGAAAAATCTCTTCCAGAGCTGCACTGTACTGCAGCCTCGCAGCTCAGCAGGGCTCAGCTGCCCCCCAGCCCCACCACGTGGGCTCCAGAGCCTCCCCCAGCAGGGTGTTTGATAACATTGATTTTAATAAAGCTCTGGGCTTGTTTTGATGGACGGATCCAAAGCACTACACGGATTTAAACAGATCCCGTTGCAAGTATCTCTATCTGATACCCCTGCCGTGACTGGACTGCAAATGTCACTCGCTTAGCACTATCAAATATTTAATTTGCGTTGTAATAGAGGAGCCTTTGAGAGCTCCAGCTTAAACTGGAGGTCTCCTGTTAGCCAGCAGCTCTCCACAAATTCACTTAAAAGCCAATTTCTGCCCTGAAAAGCTCCTGACCCAGATGCAGGAGTGAGGGGAGCTGGGTGGGAAGACCGTGCCCAGCTCTGCTGTGGGACCTGCTGGAACCCTGCTCATTACTGTAAGTGCTCGTGGTGGGTGTCCTCACCTTTGCCATGGGAACACGTGGGTGGGGGAAGGGGATCGGCACTGCCACCACCATGGTGCTCGTGCCAATGCCTGTGGCATTGTGTCTCTGGTGGCACTGCTGCTGACCCAGCTGTCGGTGCCTGCAGAGGGGGTGGCAGCTCCCCAGGAGCTGGCCTGGATCTCCCTCTGGATCCTGCCCTTGTGGAAAATCATCTTCTCTGAGAACTTCCCCTGTGGCAGCTTCAAGGGGAGCACGAGGTGCTGCCAGGGCTCAGACTCTCCCTGTGCATCACCTGGCTCTCTGTATTTTATTCCCCAAGAGAACACCATGGCTCTGTGGGACGTGGCTCTGCCCTAATCTTTGCGCTGACCACGAGAACCCTGAAGGATGCTGTGATCTTGTCAGGTTCTCCTCATCCAGAGGAGGGGCTGGGGGCGCACGGCCAGGGGGGCTGATGGATCATGGAGCCTCAGTCCTTCCTCTCCCTCTGCTCCCTGTGCTGTGCTCACACCTGCAGCCGAGCCCTGGGACGGAATGTCACACTCCCTGCCTCTGTTTGCTTTGCCGTTTTCCCTGCTGCTTTGAGAGCAGGCGACACTGCCCAGGTTTTGATTCCCAGAATGGTCAGGCTCATTCCCTGACCCGCTGCAGAGAAGCAGCATTGTCCCCTCCATGGCGTCTCCTTCAGCTGGGTTTCAGCTGTCCTCGCTGCCCGGGAACAGGGCTGGGATCTGCTGATTCAGGGGACACGCAGCCCTGCGGTGTTAATGATCTTGATGTGCAAAGGAGAGGACAGGCGCAGTGGCACCGTGTGATGCTCCCTGCCCTCCCCGGAGGCTGCAAGATGTCCCACTGCCCTTCAGCGGGTGGGAACGGGGCTGAGGGGAAGCCCAGAGAGCACCTGAGGGTAAGAACCGAGCATTTGGGGGTTCAGAACTGAAGGTTGTGGGTGGTCTGAGCCCCTGCATGCCCCTGGTCCCCGTGCCAGGAGCCAGCCTGCAGCCCGGAGCCCTTGAGGAGAGACAGCTCTCACTAATCCTTGCTCTGACAACGGATGGTTTACAGACTGATCCTAAAATGTGCCTCGCTCTGGCATTAGTGGAGCATATGTCAGGGCTGGGGGGGCAGCTGGTTTGATGCCGTGTTACAAAATGCTGGAAATGCTGCAGGCATGGCCAGGCCCCTCCAAAACCTGCGCCCGGCCTGGTTCTGCCCAGCTCTCAGGCCAGGACACTGAAGCATCTCCTGATGCTGTAGCAGGTCCCCTGGGCCACCTCCATGTCCAAGGCAGAGCCCCCTGTGCTCATTGCAGCCAGGCCAGTGCCCTTCCCATCCCTCCACCAGCAGCCCGTGCCACTTGATGAAGTTGCACAGGGAATTCTCTGGGCCCAGCCTTGGAGGCAGCCCGGGAAGCTGCCCCATTCCCCCATCTCCCCTGTCACAGAGCTGCTGTCAGGTGCATCCGCCTGCTCTTGGCTCAAGGTGGCTCCTCCAGTGCCACCCCCTGCCAGCTGGCGCCCGTTGCCCCGCGTGACGCTCCGGGCTCTTTGGGAACTCGCTGAGCCACAGGCACCAACTCGGACGTGCCGGCTCTCGTCCGGAGGCTGCTGATGAGGGCTGATTTAGTGGCGATCGAACCGCATTTGAAGTGCTCCTTGAAATATGAGACGAGTGTCTGCAGCTCCCCGGGCATAGGGGCGGCTGCGGTGCCCTGACGGCCGTGGCACAAGGGCAGGAGCCGGCGGTGCCAAGGGCAGGGCTCGGCGTTCCCTTCTCCAGCACCAGGTAGGAGCCTCCCGTGCCAGGCTGGGGCACCAGGAGCTGCCTTGCAGAGGCGTTGCTGTATCCTGAGCCCAAATGGGTGGGTGGGCTGGAAATTGCCTGTGCCGGTGGTGAGGGGTCTGTGGGGAGGGAGGATGGTGGGGCTGCTGCTGCAGGGGGTCTGGGGCTCCCTGCTGGCTCTGGAGGGGGGCACAGCCGGGGTCCCAGTGCAAACATGCACGGCAGTGGCAGGATCACAGAGCTGCTTCACGGTGCAAACCCTGGGGTGATGGGATGCAGTGATTTGAGCTGTGCTTGGGTGAGGGGTTGTAGGAGCTCTGCCTTTCCTGAGGGTTCATACAGATGTGAACAGGGACTGTGAAACTGGTCTTTACTCAGAGGGTTTGAGGGAATTTCGTAACAACTGCTGGTGGCCACTTTCATACCAACACTTCCTTTTACTTCTGCTGCTTTTATTTACTTTTCTGTGTACTTAACTAGAGAAAAGGAAGGTGAATTCAGTAGAACGTAATCTAGTGAACTCAAGCAAGATTTTTTTTCAGATTTCTTGCTCTCTTACCAAGTTCATGCACCTTCTGTTCAGGTGATGTTTTCCCTGATCCCATACTGCTGAGTACTAATTGGGAGAGATATCCCAATTAGCTGCTGTCAGGTCCCCTCAGCTCTGTGGAGAAGGCAGTTTGACTTTGGGGTGAGGTTCTGGTCCCATGTGTTGCTTCTGTTGAGTTCAGGCCATATAAAAGTCCCAAATAAAAGGGGCACAAAATGGTGTTGATGCCAGGAGGGAGCATGAGGGTCCCTGTTGGGGTAGGGCACTGAAAGAACATCCCTCTACAGATGTTCAGGCTGCAAGTGCATGGGAACCTCTGAGCAGGCTGGGATAACAGCACTCTCTGTGCCCAGGGTGGCCTCGATGGGTCTGCCCCCAGGTTATCCAGAATACAGGAAATAAAGGAAAGGACCTGACCTGCATCAAACCTGCTCTGTCATCAGGATTTTGTAGCTTGGCCAGAACCCCACTGGGCGCCCCACTGATGCATCTTATGCCCAGCCAGTGGCTTTTCTGGGATGTTGTGGGGCACTGTGGGGTGCTGTGGGATGCTGTGGGATGCTGTGAGGTGCTGTGGGATGATGCTTCAGCACAGTGAGTGGGGATGGAGCCACTTTCAGTGACTGCAGCCTGTGCAGGAAGTTGTGGTTTCTGGAGTTTGCTTTGCATTCAGGAGCTGAGTAAAGGATGGCCCGGTGTGGGTCTCCTTCAAAATAACCAGCAGCCAAAGGGATGTCCCCTGTGAGGCTGGCAGAGCCCTTGGCTCTGAGGGAAGGGCAGAAAGAAATGCAGATGGCAGGGTGTCATCGGGGTCCTGGGAGGTGTCACTGATGCTGCTCATCCAGGTCAAATCTGGGCAGCGGTGGGTGAGTGGCAGTTCATCTCCCCTCGTCCAGGAGAACCCTTGGGAACTCTACCCAAACATTTGCAGCTGCTCATGATCCTCCTGCATGGAGGAGACAAAAGCTTGACCTCATCGATCCTGGGGTGGGATGGGTGCTGGAGCTGGGACGTGGTGACCCTGTGTTCTGAGCTGGGTTTGGCTCAGAGCCCCTGAGACACCCTGGGGGTGTCACTGAACCTTCACCTTGCCTTGGTTTCCGTCCTGTGGAAGGTAACAGCCCCCCCTCCCCCCCACCAAAGTTCCTCAATACTTTGCTGAAAAGCAGAAATCTGCCCCAAAGTATCCGTCAGTCAGGGCTCCGCCAGCCTGCATACGTGCCATGACCTGTCCCGTGACCTGTCCCAGCCACGAGCCACCCGCTTTGTGGCCCTGACACCTGAGAAGCAGAACAGGCGCAGAAGAAATTAAGTGAATGAGACAACAAGTGTGTGTGCAATTAGGACAGACCTTCAAACGCTGCCCCGGGAGCCCGTACAGGAGCTGCTGCCTAATCAGAGCAACAGCAGTGCCCGCTTTAAAGACGAGGGAGACTTTGGGGATACTTTGTCCACATAATGTTCCAATTTTAGCCCTGCGCCCTGGGATGTAATTGCATTAAAAATACCCGGGGAGGGGGAGGATGCCAAGGGCACCCGGCGACCTGCCTGGGCTGGCGTGTCCCCACCAGCGTGCCGCGTGTCCCTGAGGCCCCGTCTCACATTCCTGGTGCTGATCGTCTCCCAGATCTGCTTTCCGGTTGCTCTGCTAATGGTTATCCTGGGAAAGGCCTCCAGCTCTGTTAACAGCTCGTGGGAAAACCTCCCGCTCCTTTTGGCTAAACAGGGCTATTGATGGAGACATTCGTGGCCACCTCCGGGCCGCAGGAAGGCGCAGGATGGGGCCGAGACCCGCTGAGGAGAGGGGTGCTCACCCGGTGGGTGGGTGAGTGGCGGCGCACCCCCGCCCTGCGACGGGGAGCCCGCTGCCCTCTGTCCCCCTGTCGCCGCTGTCTCCCTGTCTCCGCTACCTCCTGTCCCCGCTGTCCCCCCGTGTCCCCGCTGTCCCCCCGTGTCCCCGCTGTCCCCCCGTGTCCCCGCCGTTCCCCCGTGTCCCCGCCGTCCCCGGTCTCGGCTCCGCCGCCGCGGGACCCACGCGCGGGACGGGCGCGGAGCGGCGGCGCCACCGCGGGGCCGCGGCCGGGGCTGCAGCGAACCGAGACCCTCCGGACTCCTCGGAGCGAACCCTCGTGACCCGCTCGGTGCTGAGTGCCGGGAGGCGGCCACACCGGCACGGCACAGCGGGGTTTGGGCAACCCATCGCCTGAGCCAAAGCCCCCGGTCCGGTCCCTGCTGGATCCCCCACGGATCCCACGCAGCCCTGCCGAGGATGCCAGGGACATCTCTGCAGGGCACCCTGGGGTCCTGCCTGGCCACCCACAGACACCCCGGCCCCTGCCTTGGCCCCTTGGCGTGCCTGCGGGTATTTGTAAGCCGCAGCTGCCAGCTCCAAGGTGGTAACTGGATCACAGAGCTCGGGTGACCTTCGCGCCTCCGACGCTGTTCTGGATGCCCTGCCGATTCCCAGCGCGGGGTCGGGCAGCAGGAACCGTATCCCTGCAAGGCAAAGGCCGCTGGAGGGCTGTCCCCAGTTGACCCCAGTCCCTCCTTGGGCAGCTCTTCTCTGTGGTGTCCCCGTGTGGGTCTGGGGCTGCAGCTCCTGATGCAAGTTGGTCCCACAGAGCCCCACGTTCAGGACAGGCACCTGCTGGTGGCTGGCAGTGCCAGTGCCAGTCGTTCTCCTGCCGTGGTGGGGTCAGGCTCTGGGACACCCGCACCGCACACGAGTCCTGCCAGCTGAATCTCTTGCCTGCAGAGAGTTGGTTCCATCCTAACTCTGCCTTGGGCCAACCCACGAGTGAACAGAGACTTGACCTGGCACAAGGAGTGTCTTCTGGAGCTGGAAACCTGGAAGAAGTGGGTTATTCTCTCCTCCAGCACTAACCTCCTGGGAATGCTGCTGCTCGTATCGTCCCGCCCAAACGCTGTTGCACTTGCTCAGGGATCCCCCTAGACACAGACACACCCCAGGCGTGGGACCTGTGTTGCCACACCTGGCACCTGTTCCTGTCCCTCTGTCCTCACAGTGGGTCTGTCCTTCCTCCCGCAGGCATGAAGCGACCCCTGAGCCCATCCCACAGCCCCGAGAGCGCAGTGCAGCTGGTGGAGGAGGCCAGCTGCCCCCCCAGCCAGCCCGAGCAGCGCATGAAGCGAGAGAAGAAGCACCAGTCGTTCACGCTTTGCGAGGTCTGCAATATCCAACTCAACTCGGCTGCACAGGCGCAGATCCACTACAACGGCAAGTCCCACCAGAAGCGCCTCAAGCAGCTAAACAAGGGGAAGATGCCAGCGGCCCAAGGTAGGAGCCCACCCAGCAGGTCAAGGTTGCCCAAAGGCTGCCCTTGCTCTGGCACAGCTGCTCTGTTGGGCTCGTGGAAAAGTTCAGAAGTGCTGTATTTTGTCCTTGGCATCTGTCACTTGCTGTTCCACCTGAACTGCAAGGGCTTCCCCCAGCTTGTCCTCAAGGGCAGCAGCAGCAGAGGGATGGACACGTGGTCTGTCCAGGTGCAAGCGTGGTTTCTGGTGCTCTGTGTCTTCTTGAGTTCTGTAGATGGTTTGTGCAGTGGGGACATGCGTGACCGAGGTTGGAGTAGCTGTCAGTTGCTGGGCTACTGGGTGCTGCTTTCCCGGTGCCAACCTGACCGTGTTCCTTTCAGGCTCCTGCTGTGGACATCTCCTGTATCTGTGCTGAGTTTGGTTCAAAATGCTGCTTAGATGTTGGTGCTGAGGCCCCTCACCTGTTGGCCGTGCAGAGATGCTGGCACATGGCAGGAATGCTGGTACATGCAGGTGCTGTGCTGCTGGGCAGGAGCTTGTGCAAGGGCAAGGACTCACTTGCCCTCTGTGCCATCTGCCAGCATTCACCTGGCTGGGTCCAGCTGGCTGCTGCAGATTTTATGCATAAAATCAGGGAAATGTGCCCAGAAATGTCACCCTGTCACCATGGCTGACCTGCTCTGCCTGAGCCTTTGGCTGTGAGGGTTTGTCGTTAGCAGCAAACCAAGGGAATTTCATAGGATCACAGAATGCCTTGGGATGGAAGGGACCTTAAAGATTATATGGTTCCCCGCTCCTGCTCTTGCTAGAGACTGGGCAGGCTGGAGCCATAAATTCCTAGCATGGCAATAGTCATCTGTGTGCCAAATCCTGCCCTGACTGGTGCTGGTTTTGTTTGGGTAAGGCCTGGGATATGCAAAGGAGCAGGTCCCTTCATCAACACTACTGACAGACGGAAATATCGCCGGCTATTTTAATGGGGATAGGGCTCATAAATTCCAGCCTGCAGCTTCCAGCTTCTCCCCTCCATCTTGGTTGTGGCCTGATGGGAGGCTGTCCAGGGATGCATTTCCTACTGAGCCAAAGAATCTCAGAGCATGCCAGACTGCTCTTTGTGCTTCTGCACCGTCCCTGATCTGTGCCAGAGTTGGGGTGTGCAGCCTGTGCACCCCTGGGGCCCCACAGACTCCCCTCTGCCGGGCAAGGTGCAGTGGCTGCTGTGTGTGCACAGCTCTGATCTGCTTATGCGGGGAAACTGCAGGCGGCAGCTGCTCCCTGCGCCTCCCCATCCCTCCTGTTCCCCCCGGAGCTGACCTTTCCCTGCACTTTTGGTTAAAAATGTCACTTCCAGCGTTGTCACTGTGAGCCTTTCCCAGCCTCCTGAGGCGTGACCCTGGGCAGCTGGGAACTGACTGATGCGACTCCTCTGCACCCGCTGTGCCACTGGCACTGGGGGTACCTGGTACCATGTGCGTCCCCCCAAAAACCCAAAGGGGACCAGCCCTGTCTGCCTTGCCCCAGGGAGCTGAGGACAAGTGCAGGACAAGCTCCTGGGCTGCAGCACATGGGCAGGAGGGCACAGGCAGGGCTGGCAGGGTGATGGGGGTGCTGGGGAAGCCCTGCCCTGCCTCATCACACTCCTCTAGGAGCCCTCCACCGGCCAGACCTGCACCTTTGGGTACTGAGAAAATGCATCTGCCTGCACTCCTGGGAGCCTCTTCTTGGGCAGCTGCCTGCTCTGGGGCTGGGCTCAGCCTGGCACAGCCCACAGACAGGAATGGCTAACACGGGTCTCCAGTGGGCTGTCAGCACTGGGGGAGCCTTGGGAGGTTAAAGACAGTGGATTAAATGAAATAATTGAGTCAGACAAAGATGGGATGTTCCTCTGGGCTGGAATCTCTGTCTCACGCTGACATCTACAGCTACATCAAAGGCAGCTTCCCAGCCACCACTCAGTCTCCCCATTCCCCTCTGGCTCCTCAGATCTGCTCTTCCCGCACAGGCTGTGATCGCTGGCGTCTCGTGGAGCGAAGCTGCAGAGGAGCATCACTGGCAAACATGCTAATCAGTGCCATTACAATTCATTAGCTCTGTACCAGAAAGCCCCCAAATTTAAAAAATATAATTATTGCTTATTAGACGTTTCATTTTGCGAGACAGATCCCAGATCCTTGTTGTCCTGCATGGAATCGTGGAGAAGGTGGTGATTAGATACAGGGTGCCCACAGATGAAAGACGTTTTCATGCCGCAGATGCCAGTTCTAATCCAACTGGGTCACGAGTGATTTAATTACTGCCTGTGATTTCCCAGGGAGCCCAAGCGATCTCAGTTTGCTCTCAGAGTCCTCGGGAACCGAACCACTGCCTGGTGCTGAATGAGCAGCAAGAGCTGAGCCACCCCCAAATGGGGACCAGTGGCTGCAGGGGCATGGACGGGGGGCTGCGGGTTCCCCTCATCCTGGATGATCTCTGGGGCTCTCATCGCAGGACAGGCTGAGCTGGAGCATTTCAGAACTTACACCCTGATCCAGTGCTCTCCCCAAAAGGCCTTTCCACCAGTGTCTTGGAAAAGTCAAGGGTTGTAAAGAACAGCTCACGCTCACTTGCTACCAGAGCATTGTCTCTGGGCTCTGCCAGCTCACATCTCCCTGAAAAGCAGTGGGAAGCACTCTCCTTTGGAGCACGAGGCTCTGGTTTCCCAGGCAAATCTGAGCTGACAGCAGCTCACAGCCCTTTGGCCAGGGTCCGTGGGAAGGACACACTGTTCAGGCATCTCCCGTGCCAGGAGGGTTCACACAAGCCCCGAGCCCAACTCAAACCACTTCTCTTGGCTTTGGAGGCTGCTGAGCTGCTCCCCCAAACCGAATGCCAAGGCAGGGCCAAAACACCCGGAGGCAGCTGTGCCCTGGGGCTGATTTGTGTCATAAGCTCTTCCTCCTCTCCAATATCCCGTGGCATTATGTACCCTGACCCTCTCCCCGGCTGCCCGGCGCTGTCACCCCGCCTCACACCGGGGCTGCCTGGTGCTGTCCCCCCCCTCGGGAACACAGCCCGGAACAACAGTTCCTTGCAAAGGGAAAGGTCCTGGTTTTCCCAATTATCCGCTGAAATGTCTGTCCATGCGTGTTTGGGAGCAGAAAGGTTTGAGATGAGCAGAGAAATCGCTGTGACAGCTTCAGCATCACTGGGTCTGCAGCAGAGAGTGGGGCCCCTGGCAGGGGACGTGGGGACCCCGGGGGAGCCTGGGCTGCTCCAGGAGTCAGGGGGGCTGGCAGCTGATGGTGGGATTATTTTGGGTTTCACAGGGGGTGCCAGATGAACTCCCTGATTTTGGCATCTGGCAGGGAACCCACTCCCCCTGCATGGCTCCTGCAGAGCTGGGGTCACGGTGCCTGAGGCTGGGCTGTCGCTGGCTGCACTGACCAAGGAGTCCATGGCTGTGCTGGGAGAGCCCTGCTGGGAGACAGCTCCTGAAAACCACCCAGAGCAGCCCCTGGGAACGCTGTGCCCTGGGGTGGAGAGCAGCAGAGGGAGGGGAGCTGATGGGTCTGACCATGGGTGTGTGATCCCTCTCCGTGATGCTGCTCCACGATCGTGCCCTGTGCTCCTGGGCCATGCTCCTCTTCCATGACCCTGCTCTGTGTGCTCCAGCCTCATTGCTCAGCTGCATTTCCTCGTCCTTCCCCCACTGCTCTCTGCTGCTGCAGCCTTTCAGCTGTTCATTACCCAGCAAACGGGTGCCAATCCGTTCCAGCGATGTTCGGCGGGGCTTTGTCTGCAATAATCCCAAGGTATTGATTTAAATAATCCGCAAACATGTGGGATTAGGGTCTAATTGGGACTAATCGGGGCACAGCGGTCATGTCACCACTAGGTCAGGCCTGGGACATTCTCACATCTGCCCTTGATGGAGCTCCCGGCTGTGCCCAGCCTTGGTGCCTGCCAGGACCTGCTCCAGCAATGCCACAGGAAAAGCTGTTCTTCCTTGCTTCCTCTTTACCTCCTGCAGCAGTTTGCTGCTTTCCTGCTTTTGGGGCTTTTTGGAGAAATCTGGCAGGGACAGACCAGGATCGGGCTGGCGTGGGAGCCACTTCACAGCATCTGTCACCATTGGGCTCTCCCAAACTTACCAAAATCAGATCCATGCCCAGCCTAAGTGTTAAGGGGATTTAACATTTGGCTGGGACAGACCCTGCACCTGCCGGGTCAATACCTTGTGCCCAAGCAGCACCAGGGTTCAGATTTTAAGCTTCTGTGAATTTATGAAGGACAAACATACGGAGTCCTCCTGCTCCGTTGGCCTCGGCTGCTCCCTTCAGCTGTGAGCAAAGATGAGCAAAAATAGCTTTTCAGATCAGATTTGAATAACCTGGAATCTCAGTGGGAGAAATATAATGGTTTTTTTTCCCGTCTTAAAGATGTTGGCTGGGATCAGAAATAATTTGAAGAAGCTCAGTTGGGTAATTGTACATTTTCCTTCCCTCTGCTCACTCCCAGGCTTCTCCCTTCCTTTTGGGGCATAGGGATGGGGTGCAGGGATGTCCCTTGGGCCTCCTGGGGACAGAGCTGGGAGGGCTGAGAAGGGGAGGGATTTACCCCATCAAACAGGGCAGAAAGGATCTGTTTCACTAAATGTTCTTTTTCTACCCAAAAAGCCAGTTTCTGTGGGGGAAAGGACCTGTGGGCTCCATGTGAGAGGCAGTGCATGAGCCCAGACCCTGCACATCGACTTCATGCTGGCCCATGAACCCAGAGAAAACTGCTCCCTTTTTAAATCCTCAGAAAATTCCCCGTTAGCTTGCTGTCCCTCCGAAAAACCCAGCTATTCAGCTTTCTGCGGATTAATAACTGTAGCATAATTAATCTCTGATTTTATTGAGTCAGTAACTTCAAATAGAAAATGAATTGATTAGTGGTCAGCTTTGGCTGGAAGGTTTTTGTGGTGTGGAGCCTTCCCCACCAGGACTCTGACCTCTGGCTCTGCACCCCAGTTCTGGTCAGAGCTTCAGGGATATTTTTCCCTGACACACTTATTCTAAAAAGATCCTTAAAACGTAAACTCTTGGCCATGAAATGACACAGAGAAGCTGCAGGGCTTTGCTTGTGCTGCTGGGACATGAAGGAGGTGGGTGCCTCCCATGGCAAGGGCTTGGGAACTTCAGTGGATGCTCCAGCTGCATCCATGGAAGGGCTTTTCCTTAAGAAATACAGAGACCAAGCCAAAATATATCAAGGTCAGATAATGTATATCAAATATCATCTTTGTGTGGGCTGGTGGGGGCTGCCCAAGCCATGGGGGTGTCTGGGTGCTGCTGATGCGGTGCTGGCAGAGGCAGTGCTGTGCTGCTGGCAGTGGAGATTTCCCCCCAAATCAGTAGGAAATTGCCTCGTGTTATTTTTAAGCCCTGCAGTTGTGAGCCGTTCCTCTTTAATCGCGGATTTTGCTGTCACTTTCTTCCAGTCGGTTTGCTGTCAACTTGCCTCGACAGTGTTTCACGGCCACTCAGCTCAGGGCTGCGACACACGTGACATTAATTAGAAGTGGATTAAGAACAACGAGGAACATGTAGCCATGGAATATTTCACAATTTCCCATGCAGCTTCAGCTCAGCAGATTAGGAAGAGGAAAGCCTGGGATTTATTTCAAGTTGGGGGGGGAAATGGTCAAAGCAGCAGCACCGAAACTGTGAGAGTGCCCCAACTTGTCAGCATCTGCTGGTCCCCATCGCGAGAGAGCTTTGAGCCTGAAGGGGCCTTTTCCAGAGCTCCATCAGCAGCTCTGAGCAGGGGTGAGGTACCCGGGATGGGGGTGATGTCCCCCTAGGAAGCGTGGCCAGTGCTGGGGATGCTCTAGGGTCAGGCTCCTGGCTCTTGTGGCCACCCCACGCATCGGATCCAAATGCATCTTGTTTGGGGGGGGCTTGTCTTTGCCCCCCGAGTACTTGGGGGCTGCTGTGTCTTAAACACCCCCAGGGAGGGCTGAGGACATGAGGGACCTCGGCATCCCCGGGGGGCTCTGCTGTTCTCAGGACGGAGGCAGCCACTGCCCTGCTCTGAGATGGGAGAGAGGCGCCCATCCCACAGCATCCCACAGCACGCGGCTGCATCCCGCAGCCTCCCGCTCGCAGCCCGGCTGTCACTGGGGATTAGAGGGGCTGCATGGTCGTGCCGGGCTGTGCGTGCGAGGGCTGCGCGGCCGCCCCGTGCCCGGGCGCAGTCCCAAAAAACACCGGCACTGAACTGGAGGGGGGCTGGGGAGGGGTGACAGCCACGGGGAAGTGACTCCTCCGTGTCTCAGTGATGGGAACGCGGCCCATCTCCCCCGGCCTCCATCCTCGGGCTCCTCTCCGTGCCCGCTGTGTCTCTGCGTGTGTGCGCACACGCGTGTGCTGCTCGCCCGGGGGCACGGGAGGAGCGAGCGTTTGGAACCAGGCGAATGGGGAGGGGAGGAAGGTCGGGGGGAGCTGGGGGAGGGCAGGCGGGGGGTTGTGGGTAGTGTAGAGCTGTCACTGTGATTTAGGGTCGGCTGCTTAAACTGTTTTATGTTCCCAGACAGTAAGTCGTAAGCAATATAAAATTTTCTCTGAAGAGATGATCTCCCCTCGTCGTGCTCCTGACTCTTTCCCAGAGTGAGCTCTCCTTTCCATAACCCCGTGTGTCAGCGCGGGAGTGCAGAGAAAAAAATGGGATTCTGGCCTTTGGAGCCCTGTCCACAGCCTGGGATTGGGAGCAGGGATCCAGGGCCCTGCTCCTGGTCCTGGTTGTGCCAGGAGAGCCAGTGATGCTGGGAACAGAGCAGTGCAGAGCTCTGGGTGAGCTGGCTGTGAGGGGCTGGTGTTGGTAGCCGTGTATCCTCCTGGCACAGGGACTGTGGCCTTTCCCTGGGCTGCCCCCAGCTCTCTGCCTTTGGAGCATGTGAGTTGGATTTGGGCTGTCGGAGCTGTTGGAGTTGCCGGAGCGGTCGGAGCTGCCTCTGCCTGCAGGCACTGCCTGCTCACCTCTAATTCAGTTCCCTTCCTTTTCCATGCCCCTGAGTGCTTTTGGAAAGCTTGCCCACAGCACTGCTCCAGCTCACCTTTGGTATTTTGTACAGCCACAGATTTATGAGGAATAGCTTAATTTATCTGTCCATTTCTGTGCCAGCTGGAGTGTCTTGGTGTGCTCTGTGCTGTGGCACCAGATCATGTGCCCAGTTGAGCTCCCTGGCCCCAGCAGCTCCTGAGGGGCCAAAGCTAAGCAGGAACCTGATGGGCAAGACCAGAGCCAGCATCACCTCTGGCTAATTAAGCACCCAGAAGATTTTGGGTGGCTCGTTTCCATGCCAAACCCCAGTTGACTCCACATGGGCCCTGTAGCCCTGCAGGAAATCTGCCCTGCGCTAAGGGGCAGCCAAAGTGTGATGGCAAGGCAGAACCCTCTGCCCTGTCCCTTCCAGCAGGGCCCTCCTCAATTAGATGGAAAATGTTACACTCTCTCTCTGAAACTATTTCCAGGTGTAATTTCCAGCCCTTTTCTTGATAATTAAATATTTTTAGGTCATCCAGTTTCTCCACCCTATTCGCAGACCTGTCCTGGATGCCTTTGTAATTAGCCATCTCCCTGGCTGATGAAGATGATGAAAGGTGGGAGGCACGGGCTCCCAAAGCCCTGCCCACCTCGGCTCATCCTTGGGGGTCAGAGCTGGGGGTGTGTGCCCTCTAGGGTCGCCAGACCCCTCCACTGACACACAGCTCCCAGGTTTGCTCTTTTTAGATGCAGAAAAGCAGAAATCTGCAGGAAGGAGTCATTAAAAAACTGGGGATTAATTTTAAAAAATGGATCTGGGTGAGCACTGGGAACTCAGCAGTTTGACAAGTCTCTGTTTATCAGGGGGGTCATGGGGGGATTGTGAGCCACAAACCCCATTCTCTTTGTGTGGGAACCCCCCCCCCGGGGGAGGAGGATTCAGCCCTTAAAATATGTTACCTTAATCCTGAGCAAACTCAGGAGCAGGAAAGGTCAGCGCCTGCCTTCCTGGCCCGGCAGGGATGAACCGCCGGCGGCTGCTTCAGCCGGAGCCTTCTGCTTCTGATGGGGCTCAAGTTACAGAGCAGAAGAAAACCGATACACATCCTCCAGGTGTATCAGTCTTGATCCTATCTGGCGTCTTTCCCCCCCAAATTATACCCTAAATCCTTGGTGAACAAAGTCAGCCAGAAAGGCGCTGGAAGGCTCAGCAGGCTTGGGCAGCGGAGCAGTTTCTGCTGGGCTTTTTATCCCTGTCTCCCTTCCCCTTTATTGATGCCCAATTCTGGGCACTGTTTGCCAGGCTGCCTCTGGAGTCTCAGGCTGGGAAGAGCCAGTCCTGGATGTCCCTCAGGCAGCGAAGAGTTTAACGCTGCCCTCAGAAGGGTTTGGAGTAATCTCTGTTGTGGCTCCTGGAGTCTGTTGTGACAAAGAGCCCAAGGAATTGGTGACATCGGTGCCCCAATCGAGCCCGAGCACCCTCCCCTTCTCCCTGCCCTCCCTCGTGCTTTAAGCCACGGGCAGGATTCGAGCAGACTTGCCCAAGCAAGCCCGGCTCTACTGCGGCTGCTGGCAAACGCTCCCCCCTCTTAATGCGTGTTCGGGATTTGCCTCTCCCGGGATGTGTGTGATGAGCTGCAGGCTGAGGGCTGGGGCCCGGGGCCATTTCACAAGGAACCCTCTGGTTGTGTCCCCACACTCTCGGGATGCTCAGTGTCCCACATGTGGATATCAACCTGTGTTGGAAAGTGGTGTCCACGAGGGGCTGTGGCGTCTGGCCCATGTTGGCTCTGGGGTTTTTTTAGTGCCTCCCACGGGATTGCGGAGCTGATGCCACGGCCCCTGGGCACCCTTCTCAGCCACTCTGGGGTTGGTGCTTCGGCAGCTTCGTCCCACAGTGGAGACTGCACGGAGCAGCAGCCACGGGTTTTGCTCCCTGGGATGTGGGGAAGCTGGAGGCACCGCTGGAAGGGGGATGCGGGTCTGGACCCCGTGGGAGGGTTTGTGCTGCTGCCCTATGCCAGCTCTGGGGCACACGGACAAATATAGCAAGTTATGCACCGGACGGACCCACACTGCGGAGCTGGGAAATTCCAGCGATCCGCTGGGCTGGGCAGGGAGGGCCGGAGGCGTTAATGGCAGGGCTGTAATCAGCACCTGCAATTAGCCTCTGCTCCAGCTGGCCTCAAAGGCTCGGCCACAAAGCGCAGCATCCCACAGCGCCGTTCCTCCCTCCCACCCCTCCTGGCGCTCCAGCTCGAGCCCTTTCAGCCATGGCGATGCCGGCCAGGACCTGCTCGTCTGGCTGGGATAAATGCAGCGTGAGCCGCAGCTCGGAGAGGATTTATTGAGAGGATTGCTGGATAGAACTGGAGGGGCTGGTCAGGGCTGGGGGTGAGGGCAAATGGAGGATGGAGCAGGGGTTAGGGTTGTCCATCGGTCGAGCCGGTCCTTGCCAGAGGGGCTGGAGATCAGGAGATGCCAGACTTGCTCATGGCTTATGGTTATCCCAGGGGAAAGGAGAACAGCCATCGTATGGTTGTCAGCCCCCTGCTCCTTCCAGTCTTTACATTTCCAGCTCCCTCTGCTCGACGCTCCTTGCAGTAACGCCAAACTGCTGATGACATTAAACAAATTAATATCGGGTTTAAATAGCCTGCGGGAGGCCGGGCCAGGCGCGCGGGGCCAGCTGTCAATCCCGGATTAGCGAGTGCCCCGGCTAAACTTACTGCTGCTGTTAACGACCCTGACAGCAACACCCTGCCCGGGGCTCTACCAGTGCTGCCCCGGTGCCAGCCGAGCCAGGGTGAAGTCTGGGAGAAGGACCCATGGTGTGCCCTGGCCCAGCAGCAGCGCCCAGAGGGGCCTCGATGGCTTTTCAGTGCACCCAAATTCTGTTATTTACCCCAGAAGTGCCTGGTCTGGCTGTGGCACACGGGAAGGGACTTGGGAATCTCACGGTTTAACATCTTCATTTTCACTCCGCTTATGACCCAGCGGTTTCTGCTCAACCCCTTGAATTGTTTGACTTGAGGAAAATATTTAATTCCCTCCTTGTTCTTGTCTCCTGCTCAGGGAGGCAGGGGAGGTGATTGTTTCCCCTTCTCACAAGCAGGTTTTTCATCATTTCCCTGTTTAAAGGGCAGCAATGTAAGCAAGTCATGAGCCTCGCCTCCTGAGAAGAAGCCAAAAATCAGCACAGAGAAGGTGCTGCCAGGAGTAACCCAACTGCCACAGTCTTTGCTGATGAACCGATGGGGAGGGCAGCAGGCCCTGGGCTCATGAAAACCCCAATGATGGGGGCTGGGATGAGAACCCCCCCTGGGCCAGGCTGCCCGTGTCCTCTCGTGTCACCCCACAGGCTGATGACAGGGTTGGGTCAGACCCTGTGCATTTCCAGCACGCAGGGCTGGGGCTGAACAGAGCAGGGACTCACGGCTGCGGTCACCAGGCAGGACACGCGGTCCCTGCTGCCCGGGAGCCTTTCCCAGGGGTCGGGGTGGGTGGCTGCCGCTGAGTCTCCCCTCCCCGAGCAAACCCCGCGGCAGAGACCCACAGGGACCCCACAGTCACCCCAAAGCAGTCACCTTGGAGCACTCTCGGAGAGAGCCGCGGAGGTGCAGCGGGGCCATTGAGGGTTCCCTCCCCTCGCCCCAAGTTTCGGTGCTCGGGCAGCCCCGGCGCGGGGGAGGCTGTGCGGGAAGGGGGGGCGCCCGGTCCCCCCGCCCATTTCCACGCTGATACCCGGCACCTCCGGCAGCTTCTCCCCCCGCGCTCCTGCGGGGCCGAGGCGGGGCCGGACGCGGGGCGAGGGGCGGCGGGAGCGGGGGTGCGCCCGCCCGGCCCTGCCCGCAGCTCTGCCCGGCGAGCGGGAGGCACCAGCAGCGCGGAGGCGACGCAGCCGCATCCAAAATGCTTCTAGGTGGGTGAAACGCAACTTTCCCGCAGCCTCATCTCTCCCCGTCGCCCTCCATCTCTCTCCCCCTCCATCGTTCCTTCATCCCCCCGGCTCGCTGCTGGCGGAGCCGCTGCTCGGGGGTGCAGCGGGACCGGGGCAGCCGCGGAGCTCTGGGGCCGGGCGGGGGGGGGGGGGGGGGCGGTGGAGTTCGCGGGGAGGGGGATGGGGGTATCGCCTCGCTGCTGTCCCGGGGCTGCTCATCCCCGCACGGCCCCGGCTTGAGCACTCCCGTCTTCTGCCGGGTTCCTTCAGCTGGAGGAATGGGCACTTTTCAGCGTCCGAGCTGTTCTTTATGGACAGAAACTGAATTGGTTCTTATTTTGCCGATGGCTCTGCGCAGATTGTTTGTGTGTATGTGGGAGGGTGGTCTCTTCTCCACTTTGCGATTTTGGCCACAAACTTAACTCTAAATAGTGAAACACTGAGGTGGGTTATTCACTGCCGGGAAAGAACCGGGAATAAGCGGTACTCAAGGACTCCGGGCTCAGAGTGAGGGGCTGGGAATGGGCTCGGCATCAAATTCAAGTATTGATTCACCTGTGGGGTGCCCATCCTGTTCCCAGCAGGGTTTGGCACCCCAAATTATCCTCATGAGATTTTCTTGTTTCTAAGCAAATCGTGTCGTTCCCATTTCTTATTGCCGTTCTGCCTGAAAACCCCGTTAAAGAGCTGCTCGTGTTATTTGCATCAGCTGAGGCTGTACCCTACACCCACAAAATGGTCCCTCCCCGCCCAGCACATAGGCAGCCTGTTCCCTCGGCTCCCAGCCTGCTAATCCTAATTACTTACGGGATTCAAGCTGAGTTTGACTCACTGCATCTTATTGATTTTTCCCAGGGCTGCAAAAAGAGGAGGGAAAAGGTTGTGTGCTGACGGGGCTGGATTTTGCCCTTGCTCTTTGTCTGGGTGTCAGCTCCAACTTGTGTTTCTGCTGCACCTGCGAGGCAAATGTTCGATGCTTTTTGTGTGAAATGAGGCTGGGGGAGAGCGGCCCGCGGTGTCCTTGCGAGGGTGACCGGCGAGGGTGGCCAGGTGGCCGCTGGTGGAGCTCCGTGGCCAGGCTTGGCCGGCGCGGACTCGAGAAGCGGAGCAGCGGCAGCAAACAGAACGTGACGCTGTTCTTGGACCCGTTTCGTGTGGATTCAGGGCTGGTAATTTTAGTGGTTTTGTTGTTCTCAGCGTTAACTTTGCGGCAGGCACTGGGGGGGAAATTGTGGTCCCTGGCTGCCGGCAGCGCCGGGTCCGGCGCGTCCCTGCGGGCAGCGGCGCCGCTCCTCTCCGTGCGTGTGCTGTGCACATCCGTGTAGGCACGGGCACGTCTGCAGGCTGCCATGCACTCGCTTTCCTCGGGTAACGTGTGGCTGCCGTGTGCTGGTGGGTGCCCGTGGCTGCCCAGGCCAGCAACACGGATGTTGTTAGCCTGGCACATCAGTCAGGGCCACCACGCTGGGGTGCTCATGTTGGGGTGCCTGTCTCCCACGGATCAAGCTGGCCCCAGCCGTCTCCCAAGGATCAATTTAATTTTTCTAATAGTTTGAAACACAATCTTTTCACTGAAATGTCTTTCCCTGTCTCTCTGGAACGTGTAACACGACTCGGGATATTTATCTGGAATACTCGTTGGGCAAAGCGGGCTTAAAAAGACAAACAAAAATCCAACCCCAGAGTTTGCTTTTCACTTTGTGGCCTCAGATATGGAGGAAACATTGAATAGCCACCAAAGCTTCAATTCTGACCCCACAGTGTCTCAGGCTCACTGATGATCCCCATGGCAGGACCATGTTGCTCCAGGTGGAAGAACGTGGTGGTCAGATGGTGCTTTCGTGGTGATTCCAGCCCTCTCGGGAGCTGTGGGGGGAGCCTGGCCCCACTGAGCTGCTGGGTTTGGCTTTGGGGCTCCTTTGGCAGACAGTGGGACTGAGCTTTCCCTGTGGTTGTTTTGGGTGGATTTTCCTGTAAATGCAGCAGTTGTTTTTATTACTGGGGCTTGCCACAAGCAATGTCCTGAGGGACACATCTGTCCCCTGGTTTCAACCCTGAGCAATGCTGGCGGGGGCACAGGGGGCTCTGACCTCCTCCAACAGCCTCAGCCTCCCCTTCAGAATATTTTTAGACCAAGCTGTCATCTAATCTTGACCTCCAGGATGATGTGGGCTAGAAAATATCACTGTGTTTCCAGCATCAAGCAGAGGCTGTAATTCGCAAATCTCTTTAGTCCATTTTTAATTATGCCTCACCTTGCTGCAATAATGAACTGCTAACAAGTATTTTGAGCAAATGAGAACTTTTTTTTTTTTAAGTTTCTCGGTGCGATGCTCCTGGCAGGTGCTGGCGGCACTGAGGCTTTGATGGTTTGTTTCAGCACCCACCTGATGTCCCTGAGCTTGTAATGACTGCAGGGGCTGGGGATTTAGCAGATTGCTTTTTTTTGCCTTTCCTGAGCGGGATGTTGGAAGGAGTGGGCTGGCTGCTCCCACTCTCCTCCAGAGTGATTATATTAGCATGGCCTGGGTAGGAGTGGCGGAAATTACAATGAAATACTAGAGGTAGGAAATAAAAATCTAATTAAAAAATAATGACAGATGTGTGTCATCTTCCAAACCCTGGGCATGACCATCCTGGCTGTGGGGCAGCTGTGCTTGCAGGGGGGTTTTGTGCTTCAGCTGGTGGGGAGCTGTGCTTAGGGAATAATGCTGGGAGCAGAGAGCAGGTGAGGGAAGGCAAAAAGCTTTGGTCTCTCTAAAATTTGGGAGGGGAAATACATGAGTGGATTGAGGTT
This sequence comes from Eopsaltria australis, assembly GCA_034509425.1. NCBI lineage: Eukaryota > Metazoa > Chordata > Aves > Passeriformes > Petroicidae > Eopsaltria > Eopsaltria australis. The sequence goes on from JAVTVJ010000798.1 coordinate 463,962, forward strand.
TGAAAGCCCTCTTGGTCCCCCAGGACTTGCCCTCCTGAAATCTGAGTTGGTGGGTGCCCTTGGGGCAATTTCCCTTTTCCCCCAAGCAAAGCTGAGACTGGCTGAAGCCCACGTGGTTTCACTGCTAGGGGGGTTTTGGGGACAGCTGTGACATTGTCACATGCAGTGGTTTGGGGGTCACCATGGTGGTCTGTGTGCAGTGCTCTGGCACGTCTGGCATGGCACTGCTGAGAGGGAACAGCCCAGCAGGGATGGCCACTGGCTGGAGCCTGGCTCTGCCACTGACCCTCCAGGTGGCCCTGGCCATGTCACTTATCCTCTCTGAACCCATCTGCCTTCTCGTGGGTCTTCTTGGCTCTCCAGGGGCTCTGTGCCAGCCCAGCCTCGGCTGTGCGAGGGAGGCACCTGCCTTCAGGTGCTTCAATAATAGAAATCATTAATTTTCACTGCTAATGGAAGAAACGCTGCACTATGAAAAATGTGCGTTGGCTTGGAGGCAATTCAAAAGGCTGGTGGAGACGGGAGCCCCTAATTTGTTCCAAATTGGTTATTTCACTGGAATGGTGAGAAAGCATCAATCTGAGGAGCTTTTCTCCCTTTTCATTTCTGTCAGCCGTTCCTTGGCTGTAATGAATTGGACTTGGCTGCAATTTTTACAATTTAAACAGTGTCCAGAATAAAGGCTGAAGTGATCAAGGGCTCCTGTGCACTCCTGAGCTCTCCATCTCTCAGGAGGGCCCTGGCCTCTCCCCCACCACCCAGGGAGGGGTGGGCAGGGCTGTGGGCAGTGGAGCCCAGATCAGGGTTCAGTCCTTGTCACCTCCCTTCTGCTGCTTCCAGTCAGGATGAGCCCATGTCCCTCTCGAGCCCCTCAGTACCTGTGGCAGAGGTTGGTGGGGTCTTGGCTGGGCTGCACCAGCCTGGCAGCAGTGCTGGCCGTGACACAGGGGACACTGAGCTGACTGGGATCTCTGCTGAGGGAGGCATCCCTAAATGCTGATTTTTCAGATCATTACCTGGCAGATGGGGAACATTGGGAATTAAAATCCAAAGGGAGTTGGGCTCAATGCTTGTGGACAAGGGAGGAAAATATGCTCGACAGAGCAAGACTGATAGCCAGTTTTGTTCCTCAGCAGCTGTTTTTGATATCAGTGGTGTGGGATGAAGCTCTCTGTGGCTCCTGGGAAGCAAGATGCAGCCAAGCTGCCTCCCAAGGACCAGGTGCATGGACTGGAGGAAGCCCAGGGAGGGAGATCACCCTGTCCCTGCTTCTGCTCCTTGGTAAAAGGGCTTTGCCCTTCTCAGCTGCTATTCAGAGGAGCCTCAGCCCGGAGCTGGGGTCGCCGGCGGGGAGAGCTGAGCATGCTCCCCCCCCCTCCCCAGCCCAGCTCAGTAATCCTGTTGTGGCCATGTCCAGAGTTTGCAGGAATGTCATCTGAGTTTATTTCAAGGCTTGTTCCCTGCCAGCTGCAGTCACGCAGCTGAAGGTTGTGACAAGGCTGTGCAGGGGAAGGAGGCACGAGGCTGCATCCTGCAAGCTGGTAGTGGTTGTGGAGTGTGTGTGGGGGTTCCATGTCAGCAAGCTGGGGGGTTCTTCTCCAGTAGCACCCCATGGTTGCCCATCCAGGGCCTGACCAAGCCGGAGCCAGAGTCCCTGTGCCCACAGTGGTGCTGCAAGGGCCCCCCCAGCAGAGGAGAAACAGCCCCCTGAGTACCCTGAGTTGTGCAGGAGAGCTGGGACACAGCTGGGAAATACTGGGGTCTCCCAGTGTGTGCCCCATCCCCTTCTCCTCCCCGTGTCCCTTCCAGTGTCTGCAGTTCCTGCAGGCCACGTCCTTGCCAGATCTGCCCATCCAGGCACCGGCCCGGGGGCTGCAGGAGTATTTTTAATTTGGCTGAGCTGACACGGTGCCGGGTGCTCTCTCCCACATGAGACAGAGGCTCCTCTCAGCCTCCCCCCCTCCGCCACACACGGCAGAGACTGAACTGAGCTGTCACCACCTTCGTGTGCGAGGGATGCAGCCGGGCAGCCCCCATGAGCCCTCCCTCCCTTGCATGCTCCCAGTTCATTTTGGGGGCTGTCACAGCTGGGGTTTTGGGTGTAGAGGGTGAACAGGGACCTGGGTCTTTCCTACCCCATGCCCTGCGATGGCCAGGGGTGAGAGGGCTGGTGGAGCCAGGCACAGTAAGGTGGGTGGGCAGGAGAACTGGGGGCTGCACAGGGATGGGGCACCCCGGGGTCAGCAGCTTTGGGAACAGCAGCACCTCCGCTTCCCTGCGGGAAGAGCGTGCGTCATTTCCCAGAGCCTGGCCGGCTTAGAGCAGGGATGGAAACAAAATCTCATAAATATCTTTGGACTCGGGGATTTAAAATTATTTTGGGGTAATGTGGCTGGGTTTGGTCTCTTCTGTTCAGCTTCTTATAGATGCAGTAAGAAACCCTCGGGGAAACCATCCATGGGTGTGGGGCTGGAGTGCTGGAAGCGGTGCCAGGGATTGGCCTGTAGCATCCCAGTGGGAGCCGTGTGCCTGGGGTCTGCTCTGGCTGCCGGAGGTGTGGGACGCCAATGGAAACTGGGACTCAGATGGAAAGTGTGGCTCATGGCTGCCGCCGCCCTCGTGCCGCGGGGATGATGGATGTGCTGGTGCGCCGGGGCACCTGCCCATCCAGCTCCTCAGGCACGGCTCAGTCGGGAAAAATAGCAACAATTGCCTCGAGCCAAGGCGGCTGCTGCTGCACGGAGGTAAACAGGAGTATCTCCACTCCAGTTCCTCTAGGAAGGACGTCTGACATCCGGCAGCTAAGTGAGGGCAAAGTGCTCGGCAGGGTCAGAGATATCCTGCAAATGCTGCCCAAAATTCGTGTTAAAGCTTCAGGCTTCCAGCAGGAATGGGTGTGCAGAAGGGATCAGTGGTTTCAGCCTTGCCCCTTGCATGGAGCAGGCAGAGCAAGTGTGTTCCCATCTGGAGTCCACTGGGCCTTCCCGTGGATCCTAGTGCAGGGGCTCGGTGCCCATGGGAAGTGGAGTTGGTCCCAGCCACTGCTAATTCGGGGTCGCTGACCTTTGTTGTCCTGGTCTGGGTGCTGGGAACCAATGGATGGGACGTGGGGATGCGGCAGGCTCCTGGCTAAAAACTCATTAGAAAGGCTCAATCCTCTTTTCTCGTGGCATTAGCACAAGAATAAATCGGGTGTGTTTTCACCTCAGGAGCCGGCTCTGGTTTCACCACCCCCTGCTCTCATTAACCCTGGGCTGAGGTGGCTTGGCAAGAATGTCCCCAGAGCAGGAAGAGCCTCTTGCCCCGGGATATGTGGAGGAGCCTAAAGAGAGGAATTCACCGGGGGGCCACCAGACCCCCCTGGTGCAGAGCCAGCCGGAGCCAGGTACAATGCAGCTCCTAATCCTGGCACATTCCGGTGGGCCACGTCCCTCCTCATGGCCCAACTCCACGCCGGGAGAAGGGCGAGCCTGGGTGGGAGCATCCTTCAGCTCCCTTGGGGAACAAGGAGCCGGGTTCCCATCAGGGGTCCCACGGGACAGTGGTGCCCCTTGGGATTTCAGTCTTCTCAGGAGCCTTGTTTGGGGAAAGCAAAGGTGGCACAAAATCCTCTTTCTGGAAGTAGTCGAGAGGCCCTAAATTTCACCTGCATTTATTGCTAAAAGAAAGTTTTCGGCATGTGAGGAACCCCTGTGCTCGTTAGGGAGCCCTGGGGCAAGGGGCTGGGTTTCAGCCCCAGCCCTGCAGCCATGGACCAGGAGTGCAGGTAGGCAGGAACACCTTGTGGCGTTCCCTGACGGGCTTGGACCTGGATCCTGCCAAAACTCCGTGTCCATGGCTGGGGGATGCTCTTCCCACGGCTGCTTGCAGGGCGCTGCCGAAACCCAGAGACACCCAGAGCGTTTGCAGCTGCAGCTCACCCTGCTGCATGTGCCCAGCTCTCAGCCAAGAGACCCAAGCTGGGGGTCCCCGGGCACCGGCTGCCCATCACTCCTTGCACCTTGGGGTCCTGGCAGGTGAGCACGCAGCAGGCACAGCCCCGTGCGCTCCCTCTCCCCATGGCCCGGCCACCACGTCCGCTGTCCCCGCGGCCCGGCCACGGCCACGCGGCCTTCCCCATCGCGGCCACCGCTAGTGGCCACTGCCGCCGTGGGCTGCCGAGAGCATCCGTGAGCCAGACGGTCCTCGCAGCAAGATGGCTGCTCCCGTGCTCCGGTGAGCGCGGGCGGCCGCCGCAGGCTTTGTTCCCGCAGCCGCCGCGCTCGGGGCCGCGGGGGCTGCGGGGCGGGGGCTGCTGCCGCCTCCCGAACACTCCGCTGCTTTTTTGTTTTATTTTTGGCTTTGCGTTGCTTGGCTGGGTTTGTTTTCTTGTGGTTTGTTTTGTTGGTTTTTTTTTTTTAATTAGATGATTTTTTTTTTTCTATTTAAAATCTGGGAAGTTTGCAAGCCCCCCCACCCCAAAGCTTATGGCAGCCTTTCCATGGTACGTATGTAGGGGCGGAGGAGCGGGGTGGGCACGCAGGGCTGGGCGCTGGGCTGGGCGCTGGGGCTGCTCCGCTCACCCTCGGGGACACGGCAGCCAGGGCTGATGCGCCAGGGACAGGGGTCAGGGCAGCGCCTTGTCCTCTCACAACTAAATCCTGATCCTGCCCAAACTTCCCGGCGGGGGGAGAAGCAGGCTGGTGGGGGGAGCGGAGTGTGACCCCCCCATCCCGAGCTGCTGCCGAGTCCCCCGCGATGCGCAGCGCTGCTCTTGCCCGTGGGCAGCAGCAGTGAGGGCTGCTGGGCTGGTGCCAGAGCACCACGGGTGCTGCGGGCATGGGTGCTGTGGGAAGGGGTGCTACGGCGCTCTGCTCCATCCCCACCCCCGCCCCGGCCTCCTGCATCCCACACAATAATTGCTGCTCTTTTATTTGTCTTTCCAAGGCAGCAGCTTCTGCTGGAGCAAGCGCTGGGAGGGCTGTGGGGTTGGCTTGGGAGTGAATGGGGTCAGTGACAGGGAAAGAGCACAGGAATCCTCCCCCTGGGGCCATTGCAGCCAGGAGCTCGGTGATCGCCCGGCGCAGGGATGGGGTCGCTGTGCCAGGCACGGTGCCGGTCACTTCAGGGCCACTGGCCAGCGTTGCCCGGGACACCCCGTGGGGAGCGCTGGCTCCGTGGGGGTGGGCATTCACAGCTCTGGGAGTCGTGGTGTTGTTCCAACGCCTAAACTGTGAGGGTTCCTTCCCCCTCCTGCCACAGCGCTGTGACAGTGGCTCTGGTTTGGGGGCTTGTTCTTCAGAAAAACCCCAAGTTCCTCACTGGTGTCTCAGCAAGTCCCATGGACTGATGGTATTCCCCAGTTTCCCTGCTGCTGAGTGTCCATGTTCTTTCTTTTTTTCCTCTGCATTTTGGTTCTCCCCTTTCCCCATGCAGCGCTGAGTTCTTCCTCCTCCTCTTCTCAGCACTTTTATCAAGGCTCAGTTTGGATTTTCAGCCTGGTTCATGGAGAAATGTGAGGATCTGACTGAGTGAGCCTGAAGTGTCAGGAGAGGAGGTCAAGTGAATGCTTAAACCCTTCAGGTCCTGGTTTTGTTACATGCTTAAGTGCTTTGCAGCCTCTAGCTCAGTAGATATTTGGGAGCCTGGCTTGCAGGGGATCCAATGTGTCACCCCCCTGGGAGGGACACTGGGATGGCACTGAACATGCAGAGCATGACTCCACTGCTGTGGGATCTGCCACAGTTTTGGCAATTCCCTGGAAGAGAGACAAGCCAGGAGGACTGAGAGCACACGTGTGCACACAAGCACGTGTGTCTGTTCAGCTCCAGGGCCTTGGCACTCACTGCCAGCAACGGGTGCTCCTCTGGGGCTGAACGCTCATTTTTGGGTGTTTCAGCCAGCGCTGAGCCTTCCTCACCTTCCCAGTGCCAGCACAGTGGGGAGGGCAGCTCCGGGGGGAAGCGTGTGGGTGTTCCTGTGGGGACAGGACCACGGGTGTGTGCACCAGTCCCACCAGTGACACCGAGAGCTTCTGGTGGTGCTGATGAGGAGCCTGATGGGATCCCCGCGTGTGGTGCTGGGGCTGTCACACAGCCTGGCCTGCCCACAGCACCACTGTCACCGCTGCTGTCACTGTGCCACTGTCGCTGTGCCACCGCAGCTGAGCCCCAGCTGAGGTTTGCAGGGCCCTAATCCCTTTCCCTTGTGTCTCTTTCATCTCCAGTCGGACCAGGAGAGTGGTAATAGACCTTCTTACTAAATTAAATGTGCAGGCTGCTCCTCAAGGCACGGTGCGGTTCAACCGTAGTGTTTGATTTCCCAGCCACAGCAGCATGGTGCCTCCAGGGAAAAAGCCAGCTGGGGAAACTTCCAATTCCAATAAAAAGTGCAAACGCTATTTCAATGAGCACTGGAAGGAAGAATTTACCTGGCTGGAGTTTGACTATGAGAGGAAACTCATGTTTTGCATAGAGTGTCGGCAGGCACTGGTGAAGAACAAGCACGGTAAAGCGGAGAACGCCTTTACCGTGGGCACGGACAACTTCCAGCGGCACGCGCTGCTGCGCCACGTCACCTCTGGTGCTCACCGCCAGGCACTGGCCGTGAACAGGGAGCAGCTGGCCTTCGAGACCCGTGTCCACGGCCACCCTGAGCTGCGCTCGGTCATCAAGGTGGAGGTGAACCCGGCCAAGGTGGCCGTCCTCACCACAGTCTACTGGATGGCCAAGGAGGAGATCCCCGATGAGAAGTGCTCCTCGCTGCTCAACTTCCAGAAGTTCAACCTGTGCCAGGCGCTGCTGGCCTCGGAGCACAGCGAGTATTACCACCCCGGCAGCGTCAGGGAGATGCAGGTGTGTGTTTGGGGCTGGGGTCTGCACCTGGGGGACAGCTGGGGTGTGTGGCCACTGCACCTGGCAGGGCAGGGACGGTCCCCACGGCCACCGGCTGCATGGGAGCTCCCTGAGCCTGCCAGGCTGCTTTGCAGGATGAAAGCTCAGGAGTTCAATTAGCACACGAGCACTGTGGGTTTTGCCTCTTTTTGCCCTAAACTGAGCGATCAGAAAGATCAAGTAGCCGGAGAGTTTAGAAAGGATTTTCTGAATTTTACAAACGCTTCATGCCTGCTAAAATCAAATTAAATTTTTAGCGAGTCTTGGCCGTTTGCCAGGCTTTTCAGCTCTCTGCAGAGCCTTGTTTTGCTGCAGATAGACTAAACCCACTAATTAGGTTTCCCAGCCTGTGGTGATCCTTGCAGCACTCACACATGCACAGGAAGTTTTCCCTCCAAACTGGGGAGTTTGCTTGAAATGGGGGGCGTGTGAATAAATGAGTGAAGATGGAAAAGATGCTGCAGTTTTGCTGCTGCTCCTGCCGCTGCTGGGCTGGTGAAGTGGAACTGCTGGAGTTGAATGTGGGAGGTGGGTTCCTGGTGTCCTGCCTCACTGCCAGCATAGATGGGGGCTTGGGAATGGGATGAGGGGTCAGTGCTACTGGTGGGGCTGTGTTCTGCTGTAGCTGTAGGGCTCTGACCCCAAGCTCAGGGCAGGAATCCCCAAGCTTTCAGCAGCTTCCCATGGTGCTGGAGCTGCCAAACTCAAGGAGCAGGAGGAGAGCTTACGAGGGAAAAAGAAAGTGATTTCTAACCTCTGTGTGTGCCACTTCTGTGAGGGCTTTTCCCTGGCTCGGGGCTCGTGCACCGTGGGAGCCTGTGGGTGAGAGCTTGCCCACTCACTCTGTGCTGAGTGCTGTGCGTCTCCCACTGCCTCTGAATCTCATTTGTGTTTCTCTCTCCCTCCCTGCACCCCTCCTTCAACTGGCCCAGGCAGCCATTGCCAAAGTCCTCCACAACGAGGACAGGCACAGGATCAAAGCCTCTCCGTTCATTGGGTTGGTGGTGGACGAGACAGTGGACATCCTGGAGCACCGCAGCCTCGCCATGTTCACCACCACTGTCTCCCCCTGCAACGGGCAGACCTCCACCACCTTCCTGGGCAGCTTCGAGCTGCCCGCCGGGGAGGCCTCCACTGTGGCAGGCAAGGTGGGAGAGGTGATGCGCTCCTTTGGCATCCCCACCATGAAGCTCACCTGGCTCAGCGCCGACAGTGCCTCGCTGGTGGCCGAGCGGCTGAGCGGGGTGGGGACCGCGCTGACCTCGCTCTGCCCGCTCCTCACTGAGGTGCACTGCCTGTCCCACGGCACCTCCCTGCTGCTGGCCGAGAGCATTGGCGCCATCGAGTACCTCCAGAAGTACGAGACCACCGTGGATGCTGTGTATAGGCTCTACTCCAGCTTCCAGGGGGAAGGCGATAGCCTGCAGGAGCTGCGGAGAGTCCTGGACTTCTGTGAGATAGACCTTGGGAGCCCCAAACCCATCCACTGGACTTCTCTCTTCCCAGCTGTAGAGGCCATTGACTCCTCATGGCCCACGCTGGTGCTGCTGCTGGAGAGTGAGGCAGAGCGCTCGCCCGTGGCCCGTGGCCTCTGCGAAGAGCTCAAGAAGTTCCAGTTTGTGGCCTTCACCAAGATCCTCCTGGACGTCCTCCCCATCTTCCAGAAGCTCAGTCGCTTCTTCCAGATCGAGGACTTCGACCTCTCCATCTTGAAGCCCATAGTCTCAGCCACAGCCACCACGCTGCAGGCCCAGCAGAGCACCAGCGGCCAGAACCTCCGTGAGTTCCTCAGCGAGATGAACAAGCACCCGCAGGACGGCCGGGAGGGCGAGAGCCGCCTCTACTACAAGGGCGTCGAGCTGGCCAACTGCTCCCAAGTGCACCTGAAACACTTCGAGCACCTGAAGGAGAGCTACCTGGAGAGGGTGCGGGGCAACCTGCTGGACAGGTTCCCCAGCAGCGTCCTGGAGGCCATCAGCTCCTTCTCTGCCATCTTCAACCCCAAGTGCTACCCGCAGTCTCTGGAGGACATTGGCAGCTATGGGGTCAGCGAGCTGAATTTCCTGCTGCAGGTTTACTCACGGGTGGTGGTGAGCGAGAGGGCCCTGAGCGACTTCCCCCTGTTCAAGCGCATCGTCTTCAGCCTCAGCCAGCTCTCCTTCAAGGACCTCTGTGTCAAGCTGGTCTACAGCAGCTCAGAGATGCACGAACTCTTCCCAGACTTTGCTGTGCTGGCAGCTATTGCCCTGGCCCTGCCTCTGGGCTCGGTCCTTGCCGAGAAGATCAGCCGGGGCCGGGAGCTGCTGAAGCGCGGCCGATCACGCCGTGCGAAGGACGAGGGGCTCTCTGACCTCATGAAGATCGCCATCGACGGGCCAGCCATCAGCGAGTTCAACTTTGCGTTGGCCATCGAGTACTATGAGAGCATGAGGGAGTCTGGGTTCATCATGGCACAGGTGAAGTGAGCGTGGCTGGTGAGGGCTGAGTCCTTGGGCAGGAGCCGGGGCCTGCGGGCAGCCCCCAGTGCCACCTCAATGCCACTGGTCACTGCTGGGGCTGGGCAGCCACAGTGGATGATGACCTGCTCTGTGCTGGAAGAGAAAACAGGATCCTTTGCAAAGCCATGCTGGTCCCGTGACCACCCCTCCCTCATGCCCCAAACCTCTGTTTGATTCAGAATCCTGGGGCCACCTGAGATCCCAAATTGCAATGAGTTGTTTTTTTTCCAAGCATTTGTCATTGTTTTGTTTTAGGGAGGTGAAGGCAATGCTCTTGAGCTCAAATGTCACGTTGCCTTTGCACAAAGATACCCAGCAGCTTTTGCTTAATGCTCTGCAAAAATATGGGATTTCTGCTATTCTGGAGCCTGGAGAGTGAATGCAGAAAAGGCAGCGCATCCTCCGAGCTCTGCGCCGACCCCAACATGCCTGGCGGTGTCGTGTTGGTGTTCCTTGCACACAGCACAGGGTATTTTTAGCAGTGGCATCAAGTCATGATCATTTCAAGAGCAAGAGATTTAGGGAATGATACTGTAATGGCCGAGGAAATAGTAACTTTAAATGCATCATTGTGTACATATGTGTATGTGTGTATATATATAAATATACATATATAAATATCTATATTAAAAAGGTCTATCTTAATTTTCCTAAAGTTTAAAGTGTAAAGATATCTAAAAGGACTTTTTTTTTTTTTTTTTTTTTTGCAAGGACAGAATAAATTATGAGCAGGGGTCCAAAAACAATCAATAGCTAATTCTTGTTCTTTCTAAAACACCTTCACGTCCTGGAGTTCTCTTTTCACCCTGAGCTCTTGGCAGCTTGCAGTCCAAGAGAAAGTCCTTCAACACCTGCATTTGGGACCAACTGGAGGTGTTCAGCTCCTATTTCTCGTCTGAAGTGTTACTTTATCCTCTTTATCCTGAGGTGAGCGGAGCTGTTGGTGCCTGCAGCAAGCCCCTCTGCCCATGGGTCTGGGGGTGCTGAGTGGGGCTGGGGTGCTGCTGGTGGGTTCCAGTGTGACAGGGCTTTGCTGGTTTCAACTTGTGTTTCCTTCCGTTCAAACTGATCCTAATCAGCAATAAGCCCAGTGCAGCAGCATGAAGCATCAGCTCAGTTGAATCTTGAGGGCCGGGTCCTCTGCTGGGGCTCCCAAAAGCTGGAAATTGGGAGGATGTAGCAGATCTGCTGCCCCACGGTGCAGGTCTGGTTGCTCTGGGAGTCCACTGCAGTGCAATCTGTTACTAGCCCAGATCCCAGAGATGCTGGGGCTGCACTGGTGGTTCCATCATGGTCCAGCATTGTGACCGGATGTTCCTCCTCTTCTCTGGCCGTCTGTCTTTGGCATTGGGGAGCCTCCTGAAAATATGCTTGGCCACAGACAAAAGCTTTAAAGCCCTGGGTAAGGATTTAGAGACACCATGAAAATCTGCTGAGAACGTCTCCCAAGCAGGAGGGAGACTCTGTGTGAATAAACAGCTCTGTCTCCATCTGGCCTGGGCAGACTTGGCGCCAGATGCTCTCTGAGGCAGCGGCGTCTGCGGAGATGGGTCCTTGGCAGACTCGTGTTGGTGTGAGAACCTGCAGCGCTGGCCCTGCTGCCTTCAGAGGCAGCTCTGGGGGGTTCACACAGACGGGTGTCAGAGCACAACAGTTGCTCTGCTCTGCCTCGCAGGGAGCAGGAGAAAAACCTGCTGCAGGTGTGTGTTCAGTGGCTGTGGAGAGTGAAGGGGTGGGGGACAAGCTAGGGAGGACAGGCAGACACAGTTGGGGTGAGTTTCGTTAAATGTGGGGCTGAAAATTCCTTTGAATTCCAAGGGATCCCTACAAGAGTCACTTGTCTGTGGGACAGGAACTGGGCTGAGCTCCAGAGGGCTGGGAAGGGGCTGAGCCCCAGGTAGAGAATGTGCAGGCTCTGATGGCTCTGGCTGAGCCCCAAGCAGGGGACACGCAGCACCACATCTGGGACATCTCATGGCTTTGGCATCTCTTGGTCAGGCCTGGACCGTACCTGTGGAACTGGGGGGGCACAGAGACAACCCCCCCAGCCTGCAGCAGGTGCTGGTGCCAGGAACACATGGTTCCTGTGCTCCTCTCCTTGCTCCAGCCCCTTGGAATGCTCAGCAGAGCCTGGAGCACGTCCTGAACCAGGAGGACACGCGGTGCCAGAGCAGCAGCATTGCTGTGGAGGTGGGGGCTCCTCTGCCAAAACGGGGAGACAAAAGAGCTGGGGCTGTGACAAAAGACACCCCACTCCAGAGCTGCACCACTTGGGGTCCCTTCACCAGCACAGCCCCACCTGCTGCTGGCCGTGCCCGTCACCTTGGGTAAGGTCGTGTCATTCTATACAGACCTGGGACCCTGCCACTCTCCTGAAAGCAAATCCCCTTAATTGAGTGTCTAATTAATACCTAAAAATACTGCCCTCAGCTGCTGCCGGAATCTGCCCTGCAGCAAAGGTAAGGCAGGACTCACAATGCCATGGCCCCATAACCTTGGGAAGGTGCCCCAAGAGCATCATGCGGGTGCTCCAGCAGTGTGTTGTGACATACTGGGGAGCTTCACTGGAGTGGCCTCAGCCCTCTTCCTGCTCCTGGGGGTCTTGTCTGCTTCAAGGGCAAAGCCAGGTGGGAAAAGACCTGCCCACCTGCAGGGTCTCACTGGGGTTTCTGGGCTCTCCAGCTGTCTGGTTTGTCCCAGTCCAGAAATGTGTTCAATCCACAAATCTGAGCTCAAGGATGCACCAAAGGTGTTGACATATCTTCTCTGTACCATTGGTGGGCAGCAGCTGCTGCAGGTGGTGGCGGATCCTGGGAGTCTGTGTCCCCTCAGCACCCATCCTGTGCCTGCCCAGTGCAGGAGCTGCTCCCCGGGTGTGAACCCTTCGGCCCAAAGCGTGAGCTGAGCTGCAGCATCCCTTGTTGTAGTCACTCATTTTGGGGATGAGGTGATTGCCCACCTCTTGTTCCTCCCAGATATATAGAGATTTATATATTTTTAATATTTATATCTATATCTGTCTATTTTATATTTTATATATTTATTTCATATATTTTTATATATTATTTATATATATTTATATATATTTATATATATGTATATTTAATGTTTTTAAGGCCAGTGCAGTCCGTGCAAATGGCACTGACTGTGACGAGTGGCACCCCTCGTGACCCAGCCCCAAATGCCTTTGCTGCTCTCGTGCAGGGCCCCGGCTGCGTGTGCTGGGGGGTCCCAGGGCAGCTCCTCTGGCGCCGGCCCGGCCGTCTCAGATGATTTGATGTAGAAGCCCTGTTTCACGCCTCAGAAGGTTAATTATGCACCGCTCACCCAGTCCTGCTCACTGCTGCTGTAACGTTATTTATTTATTTTTAAGCGGTTTCGCAGATTTCCCTTCTGGGCGACTCTGGAATTAACTCGATCAGTGCACGCCTGATGAAGCAAACTGTAATTCCTCCCCGGAGTCAGGCCTGGCTTGGGGATGGCTCCGGCGCCGTGGCTGAGCCGCCGCGTGCGCTCGCCCAGAAAGAGGTCGTCGGTGCCCGTGGGGCTGGCGACGAGCACTCGCTGCTCAGATCCAGGGGACCTCTCAAACTTTGAATTTCAGATGCACATCTCAGCTCCTGCACCAGCCGGGATCGGTGTGGGGCGGGTGAGGAGCAGAGTGAGGAGCAGCACCAGCCTGGGGTCCTCGTTCTGCATAGTCAGGGTGCAGGGGCTGGAGGGGGGCTGGGGTTGGTGCTGTCACAGGAGGTGCTGGTGGTGACAGCAGTGTTCCTGCTGTGGGAGCGGGTGCTGGCCACTGCCAGCCTTCCACATGGGTATTCTTGGGTGGGAGGCGGTGGGATGGGGTTGTGCTGTGCTGGGTCAAGGGATCCGTGATGCCTTTGAGGTGAAAAAGAAGCCAAACCTCAAAAAAATTCAAAAGAACAAGGAACATTGACCTTGTCCTTGCTGCAGGAAAAGGGATGGGATTGTGGGTGGGTTGGAGGGGGTGTGAAACCCTGTGGGATGTGATCAGGCTCTTCTGGCTCACAACACTCTGGAACAGTCTCTTATTTACTGTGTTTGATTAATTAATTGTTTTAATTTTAGCTTTTCCTGCTCCTTGCTCCCAGACCTGGGCAGGGACTCCCTCTGCCACTCGGAGGATGCTTTCCTGTGATGAGTTTGAGCTGGGATGGGGAGCAGGCTGGAGACAGATCCCTCTGCTTCCGTCCCTCCTTCCCTCTCTCCCACGGGTGTTTTCTGTTTAAACAGAACATTATTAATAACTCTGGGCTATTTTTAAATCTCACGCTGCAGCGCGTGGTTCGTTTGTGGGGGACGGGGAGTGGCGGCTGTACCACAGGAGTGGGGGCAGCCCAGCCTCTGCCCCTGGCCCTTTGGCTGCTGCTGGGAGCCGAAACCTCACCAGCCCTGCTGAGGGGCCCTGGTAGTGCTGGTGTGGGGGAGCCCAGGGAAGGGGCTGCTTCCCTGGGGGAGATTTTGACACCTTTTGAGGGTTTGGACTCCTGCACATGTCCCTGCTCTGATGCGGAGGCGGCTGCATCCAACTTCAAGCTGGGGTTACTGATTTTGAGCCTGAAAGACAAAGGGGTGCCCAGGGCCCCCCTGGGCTGGGACCTTTCCCTGGGGAGGGTCTGTAGTCCGTGGGAGATGTCCCCATGTGCCATGTCCTGTGTGCTCTGTCCTCCCTGCCTGCAGGGATCACCAGTGCTAACGCTGCTCTTTCCCTCTGCCTGCCCAGGTCCCTCCGGACACAGCAGCCCCCTCTTAGCATCGTTGCCCATCCCTGGCCGGCCTCTTCATCCCCCCTTGGACATCAAGCATTTTCTGACCTTCAGGCTCAACGGGACATCACCGCTCAACCTCTTCCCCAACTTCAACACGGTGAGTCCCCAGGGAGGGTGGGCATTGGCTGCTGGACCCCTCCTCCACTGCAGCAGTCCCTCCTCTACATGGCACCACTCCTTGAACCCTACCAGGTGGTTTCTGGTTTAATTCCTGGGGTCTTTGGCTGCTGGATGCCAGTTCAACGTGCCCATTTTGCTCTTAACTCAGAGAGGTTCCTGCCCAGCCAGTGCCTGTCAGTATCAGAATTAAAAACATGGTTCATTTTAACCAAGATCAATTGGATTTTGCCCCTGGAATCAATAGTAATAAAGTAGCTCTGGAGAGCAGTTCATTAGTTGAAAATTAAATAAGGTAAAGAAAAGAAAGAGAGAGAATGTACTACAGATATGAGGAATGTGGCTTGTGCTGGGGATGTTGGGGAGTCAGACTGGGGGCTGCTTCCACCCTCTGACTGGGCTCCAGGTCCCCAACCTTGGACCACCGACCCAGGTGCCCGGGGTGGGCAATGACACAAACCTTTAGAGATGTTCCCTTAGACAGTTAAACTGACATGGTTGTGGCCAAGGACACATCACCATGTGGGGTGTGAAATGGTGTTTTCCCCATGCTGCACCACTCCCCCAGGCTGATCCCAGCCCTGTGGGGGTCTCTGTAACCCCTGGGTGCTGCCTAGAGCTGTTGTGGAGCAGGTTCTGCTCCGGGAAGGGCAGAGGGCATGGGGGCTGCTCCCCATCTCTTCCCCAGAAGCACTGCAGGCTCATGTTTTGGGGTTTGGTCGATGCCTATTGTTTCCTCTCATGAGCCTGGAAACGGGACTTTCCTGAGCCCCCTCCCTGCTCACTGGCCTTTTGTGAGTGGCTTTGAGCTTAAACGTGCTTGGAAGGTGCAAATTATCTCTGAGATCCTCAAAGACAGTTCAGAAATTAAACGCAGGATTCCTGTTGCTGTTGAATGGGATTCAGGCGTCTGAGTCCTTTAAGCTCTTTTGAAGCCCCAGCCCAGCCTCTCCCCGGGCTAATGAGCTGGAACACAGGACAGGAGGGATTTTGATGCCATTATAGTTCCTGCTTTTTGTCTGGGCTCTTTTTTTAGCCGCTGGAGTCAGGAGTGAACTTGACCCAACGCCTGTTGTTTGCTCCTCTTGGCTCCCACCTGCCGCTGCCTCAGCGCGTGTTCACCCACGTTTGTTGCTTTAAAAAAATTAGTAATTTGGAAAATGAATCTGGTACTTGCTGGAGCCACACAGTGTCGCACGGCTGCTGTGCTCCCTGTGGGCTCCTGCCACAGAGGGTGGGTCAGACACAGACAGATGTCAGGGGAGGCTGTCCCAGCGATCTGGGGACCTGCAGCCAACCACCATGAGCCCAGACCTGAGCCCAGTGTGTGCTGTTGTCTCTTGGGGCAGGAGCTGCACCTTTGGGGTGTGGCTGTGCTGGAGATGTGGCCGAAGGAGGTTGGGTGAGATTCAGGACATGCTGGGCTGGCCACTCTGGAGGAGCCAGAGCAGAGGCTCCATCCCACAGGATGAAGGGCTGGAGTATCCCTGCAGCCTGAGTTAGTCTGGCCACTCTGGAGGAGCCAGAGCAGAGCTTCTATCCCACAGGATGCAGGGCTGGAGCATGCCTGCAGCCTGAGCTGGTCTGGCAGCTCTGGAGGAGCCAGAGCAGAGGCTCCATCCCTCAGGATGAAGGGCTGGAGCATCCCTGTGTTCTGAGCCATGCTGGTCAGACTCCACTTGAGCCTCGGTCGGGGGAGAGGGTAGGGGACAGCAGTCAGGGTCTGCCCCTTGCTGAGGTCGCTGCCGCATTGGAGCTGCTCTACAACAGGATCCAAGGGTTCCCCTTTCAAGCCCTGCATCGCTGGTGATGCTGTGAGGGCTCAGCGATGCCCTGAGGAGCAGGAGCTGTTTGCACTGCCCAGCAGAACACTCTGCACTCAGAGCAGGTCACAGGGCTCCCATGAACCCAGCAGATGTTTTACTCTGGAGCAGACAAAACCCTTCCAAGCTGCCTCCTGTCACTTAGAGCAACAACCAGGGGAAAAAACCCCCTAACAGCACCAGGAGCACGTTCCTTGCTCCAAAGGCCCTTCCCTTAAGCTTGAGATGTTGCAAATCCCCAGGACCCAGCAGCGCCTTGTAAAACCCCGTCAGCAGACGCAATCTGAAGGGATGCTGCATCCCTGTGAATTCCTGCTCCTGACCCCAGGCCACAGGGAGCTCAGCGCAGGGATCGCTATTTATATCGGCAGGAACATCCAGGGATAAATAAAGTAATGTGAGTCAATAGGAATTGACTATAAAGCTGGGATCTTTATTCCCTAAGACCGCGGTGCCCAAAGCCACCTCTGCTGCTGGCTCCATTCTTCTGGAAATGGCCAGGAAGAGCCTCAATCCCTGGCTGCAGGCACAGGTATGTATGGCTGCACCACAGCCCCCCACCAGCCCTGTGGGAGCTGTGGGGCTTTTCCAAATCTGAGAGAGCTGCAAGGGCAGGGGAGGAGATAGAGGGATGTTTGTGCTTGCATTCAGGGAGAAGCACAAGGGCTCTCAGGTGGCACCAGGCTTCAGATGTGCTCAGTCGGGGATGGAGCTGGGCTGGGCTTCTGGCAAAGCCCCTGGGACCATGTGTGCTCCCATGGGGGCGGGCAGCTGAACGCCTGGGACAGTGCTTGTGTTCACTTTGGGACAGCAGGGGCAGCAATGGCCACCAGCTGCACATGCCTTGGCTGATATTCCTGGGGCTGGGGTGAGGAGCCAAGTTCAGAGCGCGGTGGCCAGCCTGGCCCTTGGGAGCTCTGTGCCTGCCCAGAGTGGCTGCAGGTGCTCTGGTGGACACAACTCCTTGCTGTGCCACAGGGTTGAGCAGGGTGGACTTGGCAAAAGCACAGGGGTTGGTGCCAGCACCCTGACATAACCCCACGAGAATGACGAGACCCTGTGCTAGGGCTGTTCAGCACCACCACCGTGTATTTGCACCTCAGACATGGCTCTGGCTTCACTGGCAGGTTCAGAATCAGGCCAAGATGATTCCTGGCCTCATTTGTGTCCTTGTGCCAGCATCTCCCTTTCCTCCTCCAATCCCCACCCTGCTCATGTCACGGTGCTCAGGGTGTGGATGAGCCCATGGGAGCTGGCAGTGCTCCGTGGGTGCCAGTGTTGTTTGGTGGGAGCTGGTGGTGCTTGGTGGGAGCAACCAGCAGGAACCTGGTAGCTGACACTGCTGGGAAGGTTGTAGCTGTTTTTCTTTGCTGAATGGAAAGGTGGGTGTTTCTCTGGAAAACAAGAGCTGTCCCAGCAGCCCAGCAGCACAGGGGTGCTGCCAGCAGCACATTGCAACGGTTGTCGTCAGGCGTGGAGCAGCATCTTGGCCATCTGTAGCTTCCCCCAGGTCTCTGCCGAACCCCAAATGCCTCTTCATTTATATGCCAGATAAGTGAGTAAAATTTCATAGCAAACAGGCACTTCATTAATCACCTGCTTTTACCATTCTGCTCACTCCTGGAAAGGAATCTGGGGTCTTGATAATGGCGCTGTTGTCCAGGCATGTGCCTCGAAGACTGATGCACCTGTCTCGGCAGTGAAATAGCTTTGCAGAGAAATACGATCGCTGAAAACCCCGGGCTCTCCTGACAGCAGGACTCAGATAAGATAATCTCCCTGTGCCACAGGGTAGGGAACAATACTTGCATTATAGATTGGAGCCACGCTCAGACAAAGAGGTTATTCTTATGTTTTCTTCCTTAATAAATGCATTTTGTTAAAAACAATTATGGCTTTTGGAAGCAGTTTTGGTGCTTGGGCTGTGGAATGAGGCCGAGCCCTGGGGCGAGATGGAAGGGCCAGGGCCTGGCACCGGCCACATGCTTGGCCCCACCACAGCCCTGGGCGGGTTGGAGGACAGATGTGGCTCCTGGTGGGTCATCGAGGTGGGTCTGTGTGTGCCCAGCCCAGTGACTGAGCTGTCATTGTTGGGTTTGAGCAGGTGAAATGCACATCTGGGCAGTAGTGGGGCAGCCCAGAGGGGCTTTCATGGGCGCTGTGTCTTGGGTGAGCTGTGTCTGTGGCAGCAGGCGCTGCTCTCCCTCCTGCCCTGGCCCCCACGTGTGGTGTCTCATGGGCTGGCACACATGGCCCTACTTGTGCCTTTGGCATCGCATGGGGACATTCCAGCTCTCTGATGAGGAGCACATGGAGAATGAGTGGCCAGATGCTTGTTTTGGCCGCCTCTGCCCCCCATTTTGGTGGTTTCTGCTCCTGCTGAGGTCAAGGGCAGCCACTGAGGTTCAAACAGAAACTGGTAATTTGCTACACAAGTGTCTGTGTGGGGGGACAGGGGACTTGGGCACGCATTGGAGCAGATGAGGTCACGTCCCTTCTGCCAGACCACAGCTGACATTTGGACTCTGTGGATTTGATGGATTTGGGAATGGTTTAAGCAGGACAGGAGCCAGTGTTGACACAGCACATTGCCCTGTGCAGGGGAGCCTCCACGGCTGCAGGGCTCCTCAGCAGACACAGCCCCTCACTCCTTCCAGCCACCCAGTGTGAGCTCTGTGGGGTTGGCAGTGGCTCTTTGGGAGTGTGACAGGCGTGGGGGTCACCAGGTCGTGGTGCCACGCCGGGGCAGCCATCAGGACACAGCACCCAGCTGCCCTCTGCCCTTCCTCCCTCCCCTTGCAGATGGACCCGGTGCAGAAGGCGGTGATCAGCCACACCTTCGGCATGCCCGCCCCGCTCAAGAAGAAGCAATTCATCTCCTGCAACATCTGCCACCTGCGCTTCAACTCCGCCGTGAGTGGGGCACACGTGGGGCTGGGAGTGAGCAGGGGGCACAGGGCCAGCCCCTGTCAGGGGCATCCCCAACGATGGGCCAGTCTCATCCACCAGAGCTGCCGGTGCTTGGTGTTGGGCAGCACGGGGGCTGTGGGCTGCTGGAGCTGCTCTTGCCTCCCCCATCCCAGCCTGCCCATGCTGGATCTGCAGTGCCTGGGGGGCTGATGCTTCTCTGCCAGCAAAACTCCCTGGTTTCTGGGCTTTATGGTTTTGCTCCACAGCCAAGCAGCTCAGAAAAAGCGTTGCTTCCCTGTTTCAGGCTGCATCCCAGCTAGATGTGCTGTGCCAGGAGAGTCAGTCCCACTGCGTGCTCCCAGTGCCCCCGCGAGCACCCCATGGCCCCGTTCCCACTCTGCCCATCCCTGCCCATGTCCCTCCAGGTCCCCCTGGCTGGCCCAGACCCTCACAGCCTGCGGGTGTTCCAGCACAGTGGCTGTGACCTACTTCAGCTGCACCCACCCCTTTTCAGCCCTGTAATCCAGGGGGAGTTTATTGTCTTTGCTAATGAGGCACCACGCTCCGACTGGCCCTTTGCTTTCCCACGTACCAGCCACCATTCCCAGCCCTTGGAAAGCCACCCCCTTGGAAAGGGGGAGGGAAGGGAAGGGACGGGATAGGATGCTTCCCCCTGCCGAGGGAATCCTCAGCTGGCCCCCTGGAATGCCATGCAAATTAATCTGTCCTACTCTGGGGTACAGTGTCTAATTCATACTGGGGTTCCTCTCCATAAATTGCCAAACCGGGGTTGTTTTGGGGGACAATGCAGCATTGTCCCTGCTGGGAGGGCACCAGTGTTCGGGGGATTTTTTTTTGTGGCCATTTTTATCAGTGTGGTGCAGACATGAATCCATCTGAGTCACGCTTCATTATCCAGCGTTCACTGCGAGAGAGGAGCTGGGGACATGAACCATGTGTTGGACACCCCTTAGGATACAGTGGGTGATGTGTCCTCCCCACCAATGAACCTCTTTATTTCATTTTTAGAGCAACAGCTCACTGTACGTTTCTGGAGTCATAAATTTTGCCTGAAAGCTGCTTTTAGGAGTGCCTTGATGCATTTAATCAGAGCAGGGGCCTTATCTCAGCCAAGCAATGTGGTGATGTCTTAGAGAGTGATACCTTGGCCCCAATATGTCGGTGTAAGAGCAGGCTGAGGAAGAGGAGGGACACGGCTCTGTGTTACACCCCTCTGCCAATACCCGCTCTGTGTGCTACACCCCACTGCCAACACCCCTCTGAGCTACACCCCACTGCCAACATCCCCTCTGTGCTACACCCCACTGCCAACACCCTCCTCTGTGTTACACCCCACTGCCAATACCCCCTGTGCTACACCGCACTGCCAACATCCCCTCTGTGTTACACCCCACTGCCAACACCCCCTCTGTGTTAGACCCCACTGCCAACACCCCCTCTGTGTTAGACCCCATTGCCAACACCTCCTCTGAGCTACACCCCACTGCCAACACCTCTTTGCAGTGGTTTCGGCCCTGGGGCTGGATGCCATCAGAGGAGGCTGCACTAGAAACATGCCTGAGAGGCCACATCCCGCGTGTGACCCCATCACCTGCCCTCCCCACGTTCGTCTGTCTGTCTGGTCACAGCACTGACGTGGCCATCCCGGTCTGTCCCCCCCAGAACCAGGCAGAAGCTCACTACAAGGGCCACAAGCACGCGCGGAGGCTGAAGGCCATCGAGGCCATGAAGAACAAGCAGAAGGCGGTGGGGGCTGCAGCAGGAACCCCTGGCCAGGACAGCACAGCCGACCTGGCCCCCAGCCCCGTGGGCAGCGGGGAGCCGGGCAGCACAGGTACGAGGAGGGGGCGTGGGGCTGAGGAGGCTGCGGTGGGTGTGGCAGAGATGCCACTGGTTATAAATGATCTCCCGTGCCCGTGGGGGAGCAGTGGGAGTTTTCCCTGTGATTTGGTGTCTCTGGGAGGTGTTTTGTGTGGATGCAGGAGAGAAACATCTCACACGTCCCCAGGGCTCTGCCACATGCAAGGATGGGGTTGGTGAGGGCCGTGTGTTGAGAGCAGCTTCCATGCACTGCTGATAACAGCTGTAATGGGAGAGAACGTGGGAAGAGCCGCCCTTGGCAGGGATGGATGCATGCAGGCATTGCCTGAGATGGTCTTGGGGAAGACGGGGATGCTCTCTGAAATCCAGAAGACCTGTTCAGGCACAGAAAACTTTCCCTTTCTGTCCATTTCTTTATCTTTTCCCCTTTCCCCTCCTGCCAGCTGATGCCAGTAGCCCACAGGAGCCAGAGGGTGAGGGCAGCAGTCTGGCGCTGGTGCCCAGCACTGAGGAATCACCCGTGGAGCTGTCAGGCAGCATTGCCCCGCTGGGCTCCCCGCCGGCCTCCGAGCTGTCGGAGGGCACCTCGGATGCCACCAGCGTGGCCTCCTCATCCGCCCAGGCAGCCGAGGCACAGGCAGCAGAGTCGGGCAGCAGCGTCAGCTCGGCCCCTGAGAGTGAGAGAGAGGGGAAGAAGAGCAAACAGCACCTGTACTGTCCCACCTGCAAAGTGACCGTCAACTCCCTGTCCCAGCTGGAGGCTCACAACACCGGTAAGGGCATTACTGGGGGGACAGGGAACGGGCCCCCTGACACTTCACTGGGCTCTGAGCAAAGCCCAGCCATGCCCCATAACCAAACAGCCTTGCAATGAAATAGCGAGCATTAATGAGTGCTGCTGTAATTAAAAAATGTTCATTAAAATGACCTGCACAGGTAAGCCATGCGGCTTCACCTGGGCTGCAGCTTCTAGGGTGAATTTTCACAAGGTCAAACACTCTTATTGCTCACGTCTCAATTAAGGACATTTTGAGCTACTTTTAATCAATTGATTGAGGGTACTTTATATTCCATTTGGTTTGAAGCTGATAGCCAGGGCTTCTTCCAAACCCGGGATAATCCTTCCCAAAGCAGCTCGGTGGTCTGGGCTTGCTGCCCTGGGGAGAAGATTCCTGGGAATCCAACGAGCTGTGGAGCCCCATAGCCTGCGATGGCTCCTGGGCTATGCAGGGCAGCCCCTTGGGGTGGGCAGCTGTGGGAGCTGCTGAGGATCTCCCTGAAGCCTGGGGGTGGCCAGATCCACCCCCAGGGTGTTGGCCGGGAGCGGCAGCCGTGGTATTGGGGTCCCCAGTGGGGTCTGCAGGCCCTGCAGTTCCAGCTCCTGGCTCGCCCCTTTCTCTGGAGGATGCTTAAGTTGGGCACCCCAGCTTTAAATGGAAGGTCCTTTTCTCTCCCAGTTCAGCAAGTACTGGGAACCAGTTCCCCCCACCCCACTGCCTGCTGGGGCAGCAGCAGCAGCAGCTGCCGTGTGCAGGGTTGGCTCAGGACACTGCTGCGGCTTAGCTGCAGACGTGTCCTTTTGCTTTTGTCAGCTCCAGTTACGAATTCAGGAGCTGATTTGGGGAAAAAGAACAAACAAACAAACAAGCGTTCGCAGGCTGGCACTGCTCTGTGGCCTTCACACAGCTCCTTGCTTCACGCCTTAAAAAATAGAATGAATTAGCAGGGGCTTAAATTACTTGCTCCCCATGCACCCTCGCCATCCTGCCGCTGCAGGGGCAGGACGGAACGCCCTGTGCCCAGGTGTGTAGGGGGATCTTGGGTTCCTCCTTCCCCACCTGCTGTGACCCTGCTGAGCTATTCCTGGCTCCACAGCCAGCTCTGCTCTGACCTTGGGCACGGCTCAGATGCTGCAGCGTGGCGAGCGACGCGCCCGGCTCTGCAGACTGTGCTAACGCCCGGGGACAGGCGACAGGCTCCAGCACACGCTCAAAATAGCAGCTTCTCCGAAGCTGGCACATGGAGGGGGGGTCTCTGGGAAGATGAGCATCTCTGCTCTGCCTGCAACGTGCAGTTTGGGAATGGGTTGTGCAGCACTGGCAAAAGTTTGGGCCTCCAAGCAGCTCCCTGTCCCCTCTGCCTGCAAGTGCTGCTGGGCACAGGTTGGTGGGGTTCCCTCGGTGCTGTTGGAGGGTACTGTTCCCACTGCCATGGTATTGGCATGGGGCTGGGCTGGGTTTGTTGAGTATCCCCTCTTGCCAGGCGCCAAGCACAAGTCAATGCTGGAAGGTCACGGCACCCAACTGCGGCGAGGCCGGGGCAAGCTGCTCTCCCGGGCAGGGCACAAGTCCAAGCGGATCGGGAACAAGGGCAGCATCAACATCCAGAACAAGGCATTTCACTGCCAAGTGTGCGAGATCTACGTGAACTCCGAGACCCAGCTCAAGCAGGTGACGATGCCCTGGGAGTGCCTGGTATGGGTATGGGCGTGCAGGGACTCAGGGTGTGGGTACCTGATGGTCCCTGCAGGGTGATGGGTGTCCTCACAGACCTGAGCTGCACAGTGCCCTGGCTGTCCTGGCTCCCAGTGATCCAGCTGTTTTCCTCCCCAGCACATGAGCAGCCGGCGGCACAAAGACAGGCTGGCAGGGAAGCCACCCAAGCCCAAGTACACCCCCTACAACAAGCTGCAGAAGAATGCTGCCCTCGCAGTGAGTATTCTCAAGGTACCTGTCTTCCTGCACAGCACTCGCTCGGTTTGCTCACAAAGCCTCGCTCGCCGTCAGCCGTCCTTGCAGTGAGTCACAGGAGCTGCTTCTCTTAAACCTTGGTTTCCATCACCACAGCTCAGCTTCTCCCCTCAGGGAGGGTGAGCTGTGGTGGTGGGTTTTGAATCTATTCCTGGGAAGGCCAGCATGGGGGTAACTTGGGAGTGCTTTGGCAGCAGCGTTCACAATGGCAGCACTTGTGATTCCTCCACCTGTTCTGCAATCTCACGGTGTCTCCTCCTCCCTCCCTGCAGTCCAAGCTGGCTTTGCAGAAGCACCTCACCAAAACCCTGGCCACCCGTTTCCTGCCGAGCCCGCTCACCGCCGCTGCTGTCTGCGCCATGCCTGGACCCCTTGCCTTGCGACCAGCAGCTGCCACCACCCTCTTCCAAGCCCCGATCCTTGGACCAGCCCTTTTCCGAACGCCGCCGGCCCACGTCCGCCCCACGCCGGGTCCCATCGTCTTCGCACCCTACTAGAGCCGCCGGCCCGCCGAGGGTCTGTCACCGTGGCTGGGCTGGGCTGCGGGGGCTGCGCGCTGGGGGCAGCGCTCCCGGTGCCTGCTCTCCTGGCTGGTGGGAAAACGTAGTCGTAGACATCAACCCCAGCTTCTCCTTTGCTTGGAGAGGGCTCCCACTGGAGAGAGGTGCCCTGACAGAGCCCGGCCAGCCCCGCCGCGCATCCCCACCGCTCCCCCAGCCTGTGCTGGCCCCGTGCTCGGCAGATGAGCCCAGGCAGGGCACGGAAGAGGACAGTGTCCACATCAGCAGGACCATCTCGTGGCCACAGCCTGCCGGTACTTGGCCTGCTGGACGCTTCTTCATCGCCCTCCCAGTTACCAGACTGGAAGGAGAGGAGCTGGCTGGTCCCTGGGAGAAGGAGTATCCCTCTGGTCCCTGCCAGCCCAGTGGGAAGGGAACTGTGAGGGGAATCTCAGCCCAGCTCTAACTGGGAGAAACAACCCCAGCACAAGTGGGAAGCTGGCAGTTTCTCTCTCAGCCTGGGCTGGCTGTGCCCTTGCCAGCCCTGCACCTGCCTGTGCTGGCAGGGGGTTTCTGTGCCACCCACCGGTCCCCTGTCCCCACAACTCCCTATGTCCCACCAGCCAAAGAGCCCCCACAGTGGCGGGCACCGGCCACACCGACTGTATCCTCACTCCGAGAGCAATAGCTGACCCCAGGGCCGGTGCCTCCTCCCTCCAAAGCACACGGGCCCTGCCCTGGTCCCAGAAGCACACGATGGGCACACTCATGCCCAGCAAGGCCAGGAGCACCAGGCTGTCGGGTGCTGGCTCCCTGAGGAGGTGACCCTGTGCTTGGCACCTGTCCTTGTCTCTGTCCCACCGCGGGGACAACCCTGCCCCTACCTCCCGGGAGATGCTGTGAGGCTGAGTGAATGTCCCTAAAGCACTTTCGGTTCTCCAGTGAAAGGCAATGCTGCTGCTCACCTGCCGTGCCCAGCCCTCCAATCCCATCCCCGTTAGGAGCTTCCAGGGAGTTACTGATGATTCCCGAAAACAAAGGTGTCCCCAGCAGCCTGGACAATCAGGTGGCAGCTGCACTCCTAACCTGCGGAATGCTGGGCTCTGGAGAGACCCTGAGGCCATAGCTCTGCATTTCACTGTGCTCAGACAACCCAACCATGACCTGTCTGGGACTGTCACCGCGGCGCTCTGGGTGCCCAGCACGCTGCTGTACATAGAGAGAGTTGCATCCCAAACGGACCTTTCGCTGGAGGAACACCCCACCCCGATCTATGCAATCCAGGGGGGCAGCTCACCCGCCGCATTGGCCGCCTGCGATTCCCTTTGGTGCTGATGCATCCACGCAGCTGGAGCAGTGGTGGGAGCAGAAGAACCAACATGACACTGAGCTCTGTCCCATCCCCAGCCCAGGGTGCTGGTTCAGACCTCTGCTGTGACTCCCATTCTCTCCTTGCCCTCGGGAAGAGGCAGGTTTGGTGTGTGCACCTGGGAATCCACACGCACAAGCACACATATCTGACGTCTTGGCCATAGGCAGTGCCTGGATTTCAGGATTTTGCCCAGCGTGCTCTGCCGATGCTAAGGATGGGTCCTGGCACGGGGAGGTGAACAGGAACCGGCCAATGGGTGACTCAGATGGCTGAAACACATCTGCTTCCCAGGGCTGGAGCCTTGGCAAGGGCAGGAAAGCTGCAGGAGAGAGCACACACCTGCGGGGTCTGTGGGCAGCACCAACCACGGCGCCACCACTGTGCTCTTGCCGCAGAGACAGGAGAGTTGAGGGAGCCCCTGGGTATGGATTCACCTGCTCAGAGCATCCCTTCCCCAGAGGAGGAAGAGAGTGGAGAGAGGGCACCACAAGAACAGTGAGCACCTGTGCGTGGAGACAATGGAAAGGTCTTGCAGCAGTGGTGGGAGATGTGGCTTGGAGCCCAGCTGAGGGAAGGAAGGCTCCCAGCAGAAACAGCTTTGCCAGGGATAGGGAGATAGTTCCACAGTCCAGGGGACATGTAGGGACCCCACATCCCAGGAGACAGGAGCCTGTGCTGGTGGGGCCCCAGGGGACAGAAGGGACGCTGTCCCCACTCCCCAGTGCCAAGCAGCCTGTGGCCGACGCATCTCCAGCCACCCCTGCCCGTCTCACTGTGCCCTTCCCAGGCCCTTGGGGTCCCCCCCAGTGTGGCTGCAGCAGCAGGACAGTGGGTCCCCTCCTGTGCCATGAGCCCCCGGTGCAGTGCCCAGCCCCTCAGGAGCACGGGGAGCCGGGAGCAGCTGGGCTCCAGCTTGCAGAGGCATGTGGCACCAGTGGGCCTGTTCCCCTCCATTGTTCCAAAAAGCCTGTGCTGGAGCCGTGGCTGCTCCTTGCCCCTCACCAGTGGAGTCCTGACGCACTCCTGTTCTTGGCACTTTAACCCTGTGAAAGCCATTCCTTCTAGTGACAGTAATACTGCAACGAGCTGCGTAAGAAACCCCCGTTATGGCATCCCCCCAGATCCCCTCCTGCTCTCCAAAGCATTTACTGCCTTTGACTTAGCACATGCTGTACTAGGAGTAGGGATAGTCCATAGCGCTCGGTAACCTGTGCCCCTCTGTAAATAACCTTGGAGTGATGTGAAGTTTGATTCAAAAAAACCAGAAAAAAAAAAAAAACAAACCCAAAATGGAATATCCAGACTCTAGGGACTTGGCCAGTACCCTCCTGTAACGTTCATTGTATATTTTTTTGATGTACTATAACTGTTGGGGAAAAAAAAAAAAGGAAAATATTTTGATAATCGAATCTCATCGCTTTATTGTGTTACTCAGTAAATAAAAGGAACAAGTATAAACACATCAGGGCTTTTTGTCAGTTCTTTTCCTACATCCAGACTACCTGAAAGGAATGAGTGTTGCTGGGTAGGACTGGGACACCTGTGCCTTGTCTTATGGTGGTTCTGAGAGGAGGCAGCATTGTGACAGGTGGGCAGTGAGAGCTGCATAGCCCAAAGCATCTGAGGTGTGCAAGGTAAGTACAGTCCCAGCTCCTCCAAGGACCCAGGTGTGCAGGGTAAGTACAATCCCAGCTCCTCCAAGGATCCAGGTGTGCAGGTGAAGCACAGTCCCATCTCCTTCAAGCTCATGGCTGAGTCTGCACTCAGGAAGAGGAGGGCTGGAATGGTGGATTTGGGCACCCTGCCCTCAGGAACAGCACCCTACCCTGCTTTAGGCATTCCCTGGGGCAGCATGCCTGGATATTCCTGTGCGTAAAGGAGCAGTGGACACTGCCAGG
The DNA here is from genome assembly GCA_034509425.1 of Eopsaltria australis. Taxonomy (NCBI): domain Eukaryota; kingdom Metazoa; phylum Chordata; class Aves; order Passeriformes; family Petroicidae; genus Eopsaltria; species Eopsaltria australis. Next base: position 491,337 of record JAVTVJ010000798.1, read on the forward strand.
GTAAGGGACAACCTGCCAGGGAGCAGCACAGAGCCAGCAGGGGCAGGGCAAGGAGAGCTGCTTGGCTGGAGGCAGGGCCAGCAAACAGGCTCTGCCCACATGTGATCAGGAAATAGAAAAAGAGGGAGTTATTCCCTCCAAATGAGGAGCTGATCCCAACGTTCCAGCCAGCCTGTGCTGTGCCTCTGTTCCCCTCTCCAAGCCTGCACCTGAGAGCAGTGGGGGTCACTGAGTGAATCCTGACCTTCCTGTAGCACCTCTGACAGCTGCAGGGGCTGGGCAGGGAGAGGAGTGGCTCCTGTCCCACTGCCTCTCTCATCTGCCAGGACCATCCCTGGCCCTGGGATGACTGTTCCTCCTGCCACCTGCTTCCCACAGGCTCCGTGACACCAGGCAGGGCTCAGCAGGAGGCGTGTGTGAGGGAAGCAGGAAGGTGAGGAAGAGGAGGTGGCAATGGAAGGGAAAGGGAAGCAGGCTCAGCCATCCATGGATCCGCTGCCCTTGTTCTTGCGGCTCAGGGGGAAGGCAGACTTGCTCTGTGGCTGTGTCATCTTGCTGGCCAGGTAGATGAAGGGCTCGATCAGCGTGCGCCGGTCAGCCACGGACACTTCCCACAGCTTCACCTTCTCGCCCTTGGCCCAGTGCTGGGCTGCATCATGGTCCACCCGGCGCTGCTCCTGCAGGTCACACTTGTTGCCCAAAACCACAATGGTGACCTGTTCCAAAAGGGTGAGGGAAAAAAAAAAAGGGTGAGAAGGGCTCCTGAAGGTTCCAACCACAGAGCTGCAGGGCTGGCTGGCTCTGCCATGGAGACCCTCAAGGGTGTGACCGGCCCTGCCACTGATTCCCTGTCCATGTCAAGGCCTTTTGAAACCAAATGATCTCAGGGCTCCCTTCCTCTCCTGCTGGGGTCTCTGTGTTCCAAACCAGCCCCAAAGTGGAAGGAGCTTTTGAGCACCTGTATGCTCAGTGAGCATCCCAAGAGACAGCCTGTTACTGCTGAGAGTCTCGCAGATCAGAGACCCATCAGCATCTTGGACCGGAGAAAAGAAAGGTGAGAACCTGCCCCAGCGGAGACCCCGCCCCGCAGCCCCTTCTCCAGGGGGACTCACCTCCTTCTTGTCCTTGGACTTGTCGATCTCCTTCTTGAGCAGCTCGACACGCTTGAAGGACTCCTTGCTGTCGGTGCTGTAGACCAGCACGTAGCCGTCGGTGCAGGAGAAGCAGTGCTTGGGCAGCTCCAGCCCGTCGCGCAGCCCCCGCGTGTCGTAGAAGCGAACCTGCTCCCGCACGCCCCGGTCCGTCTCGATGGAGCCCACATAAATGTCCTCCTGGGTCTCGATCATCTCCGAGCCTGACGGGGGGTGGGCAGGAGACAGTGAGAGCCCTGCCCGGGGCTCTGGCCCTGGCACAGAAAGGGCCCTCCCCACACACAGCCCGTGTGTCAGGGGGTGACCAGGGACAGCCCTGCCCAGGGGGATGCCCAGAGCCAGCACCGCCCAGGGCCGGACCCGCCCGCTACACGCGGGGTCACCGCCTCTGCCCGGCGCCGCACTCACCGACCACATGGTTCCCGTAGAGCAGCTGCTCCAGGATGGAGGTTTTCCCGACCGAGGCCTGCCCGCACACCACCACCTTGCAGCTCTTGCCCATCCCGCCTCACCGGGGCGGGGGCGGCCGAGCCTCACGGGCGGCGGCGGGAGGGGCGCGGCGGCGCCACAGCGCCCCCCTGTGGGCGGGCGGACCGCGGGACCCAGCACCACCCTGCGGCGAGAGGGGCGTGGCCTGACTAAGCCACGCCCCCCTCCCGGTGAAGCTCCGCCCCCCTCCCGGTACCGGCCCCGCCCGATGCCGCCGCCGCGCTCCTCCGCGGGCGCCCCCTGCCGGTCGGGGCCCGGCCCGCCCCACCGGGGGAGGCCCCGCCCGTTCCGGCGCTCGCCCCGCCCCGCCCCGCCTCGGTCCGGCCCAGCCCCGCGCGGTAAGATGGCGGCGGCGGCGGCCGAGGCCGAGTGCGATGTGGTCATGGCGGCGCCCGACGGGCCCGGCGACACCGACAGCGACGAGGAGGCGCGCAGGTAGAGCGGCGGCCCGGGCGGGGAGAGGGCGGCCCCTGTCCCTCCCGGTGGGCGGGCCGCGGCCCGGCGAGGCTGCGAGTGCCGCAGGGCCCGGGGCCGCGGTGCAGGACGGCCGCAGGTGCTCGGCAGGGCCGGGGGCGCGCCCGGGGACTCCGGTCGGCCCTTGCGAGGGCAAAGTCCTCTGTCCGGGCCGGCCCGGGCGACGGCGGCCCCGGGGCTCCGCAGCGGGGCCCGGCGGGCGGTGACAGCCGCGGGCCGCACGCGGCGGGGCCCGGGAGCCGCTGGATTTGCGATGCGGTGCCCGTGTGTCCCAGTGAGCTCCCGCGGGCTCCGTGTGCACCGGGATTAGAGCATCCACCCGTTACCGGGGTGTCCCAGAAATGCAGCTCACAGCCCGTGTCCCGAGGCCACACACCCTCACTGGTGTCGGGGGAGCACCTCCCTCGCTGGGGAGGGAAGGATTAAACGCGTGGGAAGAGGAGGCTCCAAACTCCTGAACCCTTTGCTGCTTCATCGCCGCGTTCCCCTGGTTCTTGGTCTGTTTGAAACCTGCCCACAGTGGCTTTTACTCTGTCCTGCCTTGCTGTGGATAACGGGAGAAACGCCTTGGGCAGAGCCCTGTGCCGGGAATGCTCCATCATCCAGGAGCTCCTGGTTTGTCCGTGCCGTGCTCTGCTGCACCGTGCCCGGGGGAGCTGCCGGTGTCACCGGAGGCAGGAGGAGGTGGGATCCCCCCCCTTTTCCTGCACGTTTTCCTCCCAGGAGTGCGGGAGCTGGAGCGCTGTGGGCAGAGTGGTGGGAAGGTCCCTGTCCAGGAAACTCCGCTGGTTTTCCGTAGTGGCAGGTGCTGGGTTCATCTGCCAGGGAGCTGTTCCTGTAGGAGCGGATGCATTTGCTCTGGAAGATGATTCAGTGGAATGAAGAATCGGAAACAAAACCAAAAGTAGCCTCTGAGGAATGGTGGTTTCAGACTCCCATTGATGGCTCAAGGGATTCTATGGAATTGAGGCCTGAGGAGCAGCTCCCTGGGGAGGTCCTGCTGAGCAGGAAAGGAGGAGCTGCTGAAGAGGCACTTGGGGCTGGCAGAGCACTGGGATCACCCAGCCTGTGAGGCTGGGACAGGCCTGTGTGGGCACGTCATTCCTGCCCCCTGGGCAAGCAGAATGTGCTGTTTGAAATGGTGAAAATTCCCAGAGGTAAAACCCTGGCTGAAGGCACAGGTGTCTGCAGGTAGTGACCTCCAGCTCCTTCCTTCCTTCCTGAGGCCATGCCATGCACTGCTTTCATTAGGTGCCTTCACATGTTTCCTTTTCGTGTTCTTTTGGGGATGTTGCACCTTTCCCTTGCTCAAATGGAGCTGATTCCCTGGGGTTGCTCTGGAGGAGCCAGCCCTGCACATCCCGATTTCTTTGCAGTTCTGTGCATTAACCTCTTCCTTACCCCAGCCCTTTCTGTTTCACTGTGGTAGCTCAGTTGCTTTTGTGGAAATCAGAGCAATAATTGTTGTATTGGGAGGTGAAGTTGGAGCCTCAGAAGGTGTCAGGTGTCTGTGAAACATCCTGGGCCAGGTGAGAGCTGGGTGAGCTCCACACGGGACACACTGATTTGATGCAGCCTTTGGGATGTATCTGCACTCACTTCTGTAAAAATCAGCAAAAATAAGGGAAAACCTTTTCAGAATCCTTATGATAACTCAGTGATGAGGGTTCCATATTCTGTGTTTCCATTTAGGGCTTGCAGTACAGCAGAATATGGATACTTTGCTCAAGGACTCACCTTTGTCCAAATGCATGATTCTGTTCTCCATGGCTTAATAAAACTGGAAAGTTAGAAAATGAGCAAAAGGGGAGATCTGCATTTCAGAATGGCTGTAACTAATGCCTTGAAGCAGCTGCAGACATGCCAGAGGGCTCCCAGGGTGTCCAGGGCACAGGAATGGAGTGTGGTCACAGGATAATTATTGTCTGCTGCTGCCTCATGGATTGTTGGGGTCCTGGCAGAAAGCATTGATGTAATTGTGTTAATTTTATCCGTTGGCGCACCAGTGCGGAGCAGCTGATGAGCAGGACTGAGCCACCCCTAAAAACTCACTTGTTTCTTCATTAATTTTAAAGGTTTCTCACCCATGGGAGCAGTTTTTCCCCTGCTCTCAGCTGCTCTATGAGCTTGGGCCCCTGGAGCTTTGCCAGGGAGAATTTCCTTGTCATCTTCCTGGCACCTCTGGCTTCTGGCTCCCGTGCATGCTCCAGGCTGGATCTTTCTCCATCTTCAGCACTGGAGCATGTGGAAGCCTGTTCAAAAGAAATATCTCCAGCTGTTAGGAAAATAGTTAGGAGATTGCAGAGCCCCTGCTGCAGGCTTGGGATGTGTCGGTGCCTCTGTGGGGCATCAGTGTTTCCCACAGCAGAGTGATGAGCACGGAGGTGCCCACAGGGAGTTCTGGAGGTTCCAGGCCTGGCCAGGCTGTGGGTCACTGGTCAGGTCTGCTGGTGTTACCTGGAGGTTGTCAGGTATTGGTGAGCACCAAGAGGCTTTTCCAGTGCATGTGACTGAGGCTCCTCCAGAACAGACATCATTTCTCACCAGCTTTTGGGGCAGCACTGGCAGGAGGGAGCGAGTCACCTGAGGGGCACCAGGTCATTCTGGGATAACCTGAAGAAGGCTCTGCTATTCCTGTTCTGCCTGTAAATGGGCACTTGGGTTTCCCAGGTGATAAACCAGCCCGTTTTCCTCATCTGAAATTATTTTATGATCTTATGATCATACTAGGAGCAGCAGAAGGTACTCGTATAGTTGTTTGCTTCCCCATGCATCTGCAGAGTATTTGAATATCTAACTTAGGCAGTTGCTTTATCCAGTAGGAAAAGGTGATCCATACCTACAGTTTCAGCCTGTCCTTAACGTGAAATGCGCTTCTTTCAGGTGAATCGTAGTGTAGATGCAGCTGTTCTCCCATGAAATTCCTGAGCTGGCTGGCTTCCTTCATTCAAAAGGAATTGCTTCCTTCAGAAAAAGCTCTCTCGGGCTGATTCTAGACCCTTCCATGGGTTTTCACAGGAGTTACGCCATGGCCCTGCCAGGCGTGATGGGGCCATTGCTGGGAATTAGGTTAATTCCGAGCTCCGGGAATTACATAACAGCACAATTAAAGTTGGGGCTCGGCTGCCGCTCTCGCTCGTGGCTGCAGGGAAGGTTTGGGTCAGTTCTTGGATTTCTTGTGGCATATTTTGGTTCTTGTGGTTCTTTTGGTCTCCCGAAGTTTGCCCTCAGGTGTGAGGAATGTCCTGGGGGTTTGAGCGCCTTCTGGGTTCAGGTTGAGTTCTGCTCTTGGGGAGGCTCGAGGCAGCTCTTTGTTGTGTTTCCATGGGTGAGTTCTTCACCCATCCATGTAGATTATTTGTGTGTCCAGACTTGGATTTCCCAGCCTGGGGGCTGCTGTGGATTTTGAGTCGCTGCTGTGGATTCTGTGCTGCTGCATGAAGCAAACCCGCCGGGAGCGCGTTGGGGGGAGCTGATGTGCCAGGAAACTGCTCTGCTCTGCCCAGCCAGGGCATGGCAGAGTGTTACACACAAATGTGTGTGTGACCACTGCCCTGGGGAGCCGGGCCCAGTGCCCAGACACCCTCCAAGGGAAGCACCTTTTCCTAACATCCAACCTCACCCTCCCTCACCCAGCTCCAGCCATTCCCTGGGTCACCAGAGGGAAGAGCTCAGTGCCTGCCCCTCTGCAGCCCCTCGTGAGGAAGTTGTAAATATATGTTCTTGTATGTCTGAATCCTCATCCAGTGTCAAACCTCACCTGAGGACAGGTCTCTAAAGTGCACCCTGTGTACCTTTCTGGCATGCGGAGTGTTTTGTTTCTCTTCCAAGTCCTGAAAGAAGGGAGGGGAGAGTATTGTATGTCCAGGGGCAAAGATGATGGCTAATTTTAAGCTCTAGACATCTGCCTGCTGCAAACTGAATTGAGATCACCCAACTTATTTTACCCCAGCGGCTGAGTCACATCTGACAGCTGAGAATCTGGGCGGGATTTCACCCCCAAAAATGCCTGATAAAGGCACCATATCCTATTAAAGAAAAAGCCTCTGCAAGAGCTGCACAAAATAGGCAGATGTGTTGCTTTTGCCAGAGCATAACAGGAAAGATTGCTTGGTCAGGACAGGATTTTGAAGCCTTCCTGAAATCCTGGCTATTTTAGGGTTTTGCCACCATTTCATAACAGAGGCAGGCAGTGAAGTGGGAGTGAGGGTCAGGAGAGCTGGGAGAGAGTGACTCTGCCACCTGCTTACGTGTTGGATTTCTGTCACTGTTGGTATTGCCTTGGCACATCCCTTCCCAGGGGCTGTGCCAGCACACCTGGACCAAGAGCTGCTGAGTTACAGATCCCTGAAGGTTCCCATGACGGAAAATCAGGTGTCTGCAGGAGTTTCATTGGGAGCTGGAGTGGGAGGTGGAAGCCACGATCGGCACTCGAGCGGGGGCAGCATGTGGAAGCTCTGAGGAGGAGGCAGGAGTTGTTAGGCAAGCGTGGGATCGTGTCACTGTGTGCAGGATGGCTTCTCCAAGAGCTGCTGTGCTGGAAACGAACAGAGGCTGAGCTTTCACAGGGCACAGGGAGGAGAAGGAGCCTTGTTCTGGTTCCTCTCTCCCCAGGCAGGCAGCGAGCTCCATCCTCAGAGCTTGAGTGTGCGAGGGAGTGTCAGTGCTGCTTGTCTTCTTTGGTCTCAAGCTGTGCCAGAAGAGGTTCAGGTTGGACGTCAGGTGGATTTTTTTCACAGAAAGAGTTGTCAAGCATTGCCCAAGGAGGTGTTGGAGTCCCTGTCCCTGGAAGTGTTCAAGGAACAACTGGACATGTCACTCAGTGCTCTGGTCTGGTTGACAAGGTGGTGACAGGGTGGGCTCAAAGATCTCGGAGCTTTTTCCAACCCAAATGATTCTGTGGTGGCAGGGACCAAAGTCCTTCAAGTATTAGAGGTACTGAGAAATACCATAAAACTGAAAAAAATAATTGCCTTGCTCTATGCAAGGAGAGTCACTCCCACCAGCCCCTCCTGTGCCTGTGGTGCATGTGAGTGATGAAAGCCAAGCTTCTTCCCCAGCTCCTTGGTGCAGCTCTTCTCCATTTCTGCGTCCAGCACTGGAGCAGCCCCGTGAAGACACCGACCCCGTCACAAAGACACCCATTGAGCCGGGGGCGTATTTTTAGCAAAGCACGATTCTTCTTCAGTGTCAAAAGTAGCAAGTGGGGAGCGCAGGCCCCAGCAGCTCAGGAGGCAGAATGAGCTCATTCAGGCCGCAGCATCTGTTGGGGTGAAACAATCCCCAGTGAGATCAGGGGCTGCAGTTCTCCTTGTTGGAGCCAGAGCCGTGGTAAACAAGGGCTGTGTGCTGTGTATGTCAGCAGGGCACAGCAGGGCAGAGCTGCTTCTGTCTTGGCTCTGGAGCTCGAGCCCAGCCTGACAGCTCCAGCAGGTCCTTTGCCTTTGTGCTGTGGGGGTGGTTTGCTTTCACAATTTTCATCGTTAAGCCTTAGGCCATGTGAGCAGCAGAAATACCTGTGCTCTCCTTTCTGCCAGTGTCACCTGAGGCACTGTGACTTGTTGATACATTGATCTGTATTAAAATGCCTAAAAGGAAAACAGACCAATAAAAAAAAGAGTAGAAAACAGTAATCCTTGTGTGGGGGTGTTTCTCTGGCATCTCAAAGGACCGGTGCTTTCTGAAGATTGGTTTTGCCAGGATTATGTTTTCTTTCTCCCATTTTCCCAGCTCTTCCCAGCAGTTTGTGGCAGATGGGATGCTCTGGCACCCAGCCTTTAGCCGTGCCTATTAGATGGTAATTCTTCATGATATGACAGGTAAAATGGCTAAAAGACTTGAGTCCTGGCCCACTGTGCTGGTGGCTCAGGTGAGTTCTGCCATTAAGACTGTACGACAGAGACCTGAGGAAAGGAACTTTTATAGTATCTGTGATTTTCTTTTCTATTTGTGATTACAGAAACAAGTGAACAGTGAAACTCTTTACTGCCCAGGTTCTAAAAGTGCAGGATCACTGAGTAGTTTTTCCACTGTGTTTAGATATTTGATCTGTAACATTCAAAATAGGTGGTTGTGTTTGGGAGCCTTTTAATCATGCGGAGTTTGCATCCTGATGTTCGTGATAGGGATCCATCCCACAGGCGTAGCCTTGTTGTACCTCAGTGTAGCTGGGAGGGTGCAGAGCTCCCGGGACTCCGGTGGGTGCTGGCTCCTGAGGAAAAGCCAGGCTGCAGCACCTGCCTCAGGTGTGATGCTGGGAGGGCTGTGGCAGAGGAGGGATGGCAGTTTCCCTTCCCTGATGGGCCAGTTCATAATTTTCTGGAGCAGGGGTGGGAGGAGCTGACCCAGGAGCCAGGACAAGGCCCTTGGGGGGCAGTGGGTGTGTGCTACCCCTTGCTCTGCCACAGTTCTTACCCATCTCATCTCATCCCAGGGTTTAACTCCCGCAGGGCTGTGGCTGGATGCAGCTGTGGTGTAGCCCACAGCAAAACGTAAAACTGAAAGTGAAGAGCACACTTCCCAGCTCCCAGTGTCCATTGTTCTGCCAGCTGGGAAATCTGCGATGGCTCAGTGAAAACAACCCCTGCATGAGGTGGTTGTGTGGGAACAGCCAATGGCAGCCTGAGCAAGGCTGAAAACATGGGAACTTGTTCCAACACAATTCCCTTTGTTCCCTCCCAGGTCAGCCTGCTGAGCCCTGCTTGCATTTGCTGTTCCATCACCGTGATGTGCTCTCCCTCTGGGCCTGTGCAGGTGAAAGGCTGAAGGGAGATGAGGGAAGAGAAGGGGCTTGGTTTCCCTCAGGGGAAGCTTTGCTTTTGAGAGTTTAAGGGAAGCTGCTTTAAACCATATGTTGTGTGTTTTTAAATGTCCCAAACTGTCTCTGCAAATGCTTGCGCTTGAGTGTGAGGACTATTTCTAGACCTGTTGCCAAGGCAGTGCCAGGCTTCTGTTGCAGGCTTGTACCCATATTTCTCTTTGATTTAGCTGTCTTTTGAATGTGGAATTTGTTCTTGGCTTTGGTTTGTAAGTACGTGGGACTCCTGAGAGAGCCAGCACTGTCTCTTGTTCAGAGGTGCAGCACCTTGCAGGAGGGGACTGTTGGATGAACCTCATACCAGGGAGTTCTGCTGGACTCTCTGAGGAGACTCAAAGGTGGCCTTAGGCTTCTATTGCATTCCTGTAAAATTTGGCCAGGAAATATCCCTGAGTATCCCGGGTAAAGCACTGGAGTGTCTGGGAGCCAGCTGGAAATGAGGTGTGCTGAGAACATCTCACAAGAACCAGCTACAAGCATTTGGAGCACTGGACACTTATGCTGAGGTTGCTTGGGGGTCAAATGCTTGTCATGGTCACAATCTGGTGCTCTGTTCTTCTGAAAATGTGGTGTTTTGCTTCCTTTCAGAGAAGCAGAAGCATTCAAGGAGCAAGGAAACGCGTACTATGCCAAGAAAGATTACAACGAAGCGTACAACTACTACACAAAAGCCATAGGTGAGAACAGCTGATAATATCAATCTCTGCTGAATACCGTGTCTAAAATTGGAGCTGCTTGCTGATTTCAAACACGCCAGTGGGGTTTCTGACAGCACATGCTGAATGAAAGCCTCTTGCCTGCTTTAATTACCTTGGGAAATGTCACCAGATCGATAATGCCAGTCAGGGCCAATGTTCTTAAGCACCATAAGTTGTGCAGCTGCTGCATTACACTGATAGTGAGTCTTGCATTGTCTCCAGATACGTGTCCCAATAATGCCAGTTATTATGGGAACAGAGCTGCCACGCTCATGATGTTGGGGAGGTTCCGAGAAGCACTGGAGGATGCTCAGCAGTCGGTCAGGTTGGATGACAGCTTTGTACGGGTACGTGGAGAACTTCAGGCACCTCATTCAGTCCCCTGTCTGCACCTGTTACAGCTCCTGCAAATCCATTTTACCTGTGTTCCCAGGGCCATCTCAGGGAAGGGAAGTGCCACCTTTCCCTAGGGAATGCCATGGCTGCCAGCCGCTGCTTTCAACGAGTTCTAGAACTGGATCATAAGAATACCCAGGCACAGCAGGAGGTAAGAGGATCTTCAGATTTAGCTGTCCCCAGCAGATGCTGAGGAGGCTGAGCTGGCTAAAGGAGAAATGGAGAATAATGTGAGGCAGCTGCCACTGTTGTCTCTTTCACAGGGTGCATTTTCCTGGGCTCCCAGTTCAGTCACTTGATTTCAAACTGATTTTAGTGCTGGCAAAAGTATTCATGTCATCTGCATTATTGGTCCATGGTCTGCAGTAGTTTTGGCTCTGACATTCAGGGATTGGCTGCTCAAATGCTGTTTGGTGGCATTTCAGAGCAGAGACTATCCTGCAGCACTCGTGTGTTCTGTCTTTCAGCTCAAGAATGCCACAACTGTGCTTGAGTATGAAAAAATAGCTGAAGTGGATTTTGAGAAACGGGATTTCAGGAAGGTGAGATTGTTTTTTGTGATCTGATCTAAGAACTTGTGTGTTTGACATGGCCCAGGCAGGTGTGTGGCTGGTTTCCTTGCTGGGTGTTTGGGAGGTGCTGTGCCACATCTCTTGGAGCAGGGCTGGCTGGTGAATTGTGTCAGCTCTGAAAGTGGCAGAGCTTGTGCTCCCTGAGCACTGACCGAATGACAAGTGAGGTGACTGGCTCAGGCCAACCCCCTGTCACTGCTTTGCAGGGTGAGTGGAGTCATGAATGAGCTGTTTGAGACAGATTTTGTCAGCAGCAGCATTTGATCACGCTTTGCTCCTGAAATGCATATCCAGGATTCTTCTTTCCTAACTCTTTGAAAGAAAAAAAAAAAAGGCAGGCTGTGTGCCAGCGAGGGTCATACAAGGAGGAATGCAGATCTGCATGGGGCATTCTCCTTACAGCTTCCAAATCTTTCTTCCCAAGGGTTGTAACAGAATGCAGCTGGTACTGACCTGGTAGAGCAAGAAATGAGAGCATGAAATCTGACAGGCACCAGGCACTTCTCATGCAACTGTTTCTGTGCAGTGGATGCATGTAAGGCTCAGATTTATCCCAGAAAGGAGATTGTCCGGTACATTGAGCTCATTTTTCAGGTCACTCTTAGGCTAAGCTCAAGATTTTGGAAGAGTAAATCCCAGCTTTATATCACCAGTTTCTGAGGAGCAAATGGGATGTGTGATCAATCTGAATTTCCTGTGTAGGAATTGCCCTGCCTGTATTGCACGTCCTGGGCGTCTGCATCTGTCCCTCACTTCCCCAGTCCCACTTCACTGGGGAGGCTGACATGAAACGTGATCTTTGTTTCTGGAGAGCTGCTCCTGCCTCACCCAGGAGCCCTTGGCTGTGGAGCACAGTGCTTCCCACAGCAGGGCCCCGTGATGTCACGGGCCGAGGAGCAGATGAACCTTGGGGAACAATGCCCCGTTCTTGTGCAGATGTCCCCACCAGAGTGCAGGGATGGAAAAGACCCATTAGCTCACCCTGCCCATGGCTGTCAGGCCAGTGGAAGATCAGCCCTTGCACTGTACTTTTTTGTGTTTTGTCCTGTCCAAACTGTCTCAATCTATTGAATTTCTGTTCCTCCCACATGTCTTTATACTACAAGAAACAGGGGCAGGATTGTCATTGGCCTTTTCTTTAGGGCTTACAGTTTAGAAGAGTTAAAGGGATGGACATCCTACAGGTGTCCCTTGACTCTTGTGTAGTTCTCTGTCCCAGTAACACTGCAGATGCCTCAGACCTTGGCACACAAAGCCCTTTGAAAGGCACAACCTGCATATGAGGGAAATTCTCCAATGAAATGTGTCTCCAGCAGCAGTGGAGGTGGATGTCTGCACGCTCGCCTTCCTGGTCAAACACAAATCTCAAGCGTGGGGCAGCTGTTCAAACCAGGCCCTTGGCTCTTTGCTGTGCTCACATCTGTGGTTTCTCCCACACCCCAGGTTGTGTTTTGCATGGATCGTGCTTTGGAGTTTGCTCCCGCGTGTCACCGGTTCAAAATCCTCAAGGCCGAGTGCTTGGCGCTGCTGGGCCGGTACCCCGAGGCACAGTCCGTGGCCAGGTGAGTGTCCCAGCTGGGGTGCCCTGGCTGCTGCCCGTGCTCCACGCCTGCAATAAGTGAGGGAATATAAAATACAAATACTCCTTAATGCATGTCGTGATGAGGACGCAGCGTGTGAATTTATCCCCGTTAATCTTCCTGGGAAAAGCTGCACCCAACCCCATTCACAACCAGCCATCCTGCTTGAGGAGGCTTCTGTCCTTTCGGCTTATCCATACCACAGACTTGTTCAAATAATAAAATACCTGGGTACCTCAGTGGAGGAAGGTGCTTGTGGAGGTCAGAAGGAAGCAGGAGCAGGGTAGATTTCCTCTGTTGCTGTGTGTTGCAGTGATATCCTGCGGATGGACTCGACAAACGCCGACGCGCTGTACGTGCGTGGGCTGTGCCTGTACTACGAGGACTGCATCGAGAAGGCCGTGCAGTTCTTTGTGCAGGCCCTCAGGATGGCCCCTGACCACGAGAAGGCCTGTCTGGCCTGCCGGGTGAGTGGTGGAGATGGGGCTGCAAAATCACCAGGATTTGGGTTTTTTTAAAGCAAGCACGTAGTTTGGTTCTGCTGGATCAATCCTTTCTCCTTCCCTCAGCATTGCCTTTCTCAAATCTCCAGGAGCAGGCAGTGTGTCCAACCCTTCCCAAAGACAGCCTGCTGCTGCCTCAGATAAAACCAAGCTCCTAGAAACTGTTTCTCATCAGATTGTGATGCTTGAAGCAGCCTCCCCTTCACTCTTCTTTGTTCCCTGGTCAGATAAAGGAGCAATAAAATCAGATGCAATGGTTCTAAAGGAGCTCTGCACTTTCAGGTCCAATAACCAGGCCAACACTGACTTTTCATTTAATGCTGTTCCTTTGTATTGCTCATTCCCTAGTGTGGTTCTTCGACCAACTTTAAATCTGTTCACGTGTATAAAGCTCTCAAAAAGTGAGCTCCCAGTCCTTTTATTTTAATCCATAAGTTTACTGTGCTGTCATGTTTTCATCTTAAAAATTAGGCAACCTTTTTGCTGTGGAGGATGCCTGGAACTGGCACTGGCTGTTCCTTAGTGCTTGTCTTGGGGGAAAGGCAAAGTGCTTCCAGATCATTTCAGCTGCTGGAGCAAGGCTGTGACTTGTATCCTGCAGCAATGTCTGAAACCAGATTAGAAGTGTTGTGTCTGAGGATCCCTGTCTGGCAGAACAAGGTGCTTGCACCCCTGACCTCGTGTCCTTACCCAGGTGTGTTTCCTTTCAGAATGCCAAAGCACTTAAAGCGAAGAAGGAAGATGGGAATAAAGCGTTCAAGAAAGGCAACTACAAACTAGCATATGAACTGTACACAGAGGCACTAGGAATAGACCCAAATAATATCAAAACAAATGCCAAACTCTACTGCAACAGGGGGACGGTTAATTCAAAGGTAAGGGGCGGTCACCTGGCAGGTGTGTGTCACCATGTCCCTCACCACGGCGGTGATGAACCACAGATCAGTTATTCTGGGAGGCACAGTCTCCCCTGGCTGCTGGGCAGCTGCATCTCTGAGGCCACAGGCAGTGTTTCAGGGGTTTGTCCTTGCACAACACTTGGATCAGCTCCCAACAGCCAGCAGTCGACTCCTGCAGAAACAAAAATACTTGGGCTGCATGGAGTGGGAGGAAGAGAAGGGACTTGCTTTAGCCTTATCTTAGTCAGCAAAAGGCATCCTTATCTCTGTTTGTTTCCTTCCCAGGAACGAGCAGATTTATTTTCCTATTCTCCTTGTAAATCATGCCTTGCTTTGTGTTTTTATGTAAAAAAAATGACCTAATTTAAAGCCCCGAGACACTTCTTCAGCTTTGCTGTTGAATTTTAGTGCTGCACTATCCAGAAAAACAGCCAATCGTGTGACTGTGCTCCCAATTCCCACCCTGTGTCCTCTGGGCATTTTTTCTTCCTCAGCTGTCCCAATGTTGATGCAGCTCCCCCTGACACCTCTACTTGGTCAAGAGAAACACAGGCTGTTCCCAAAACCTGGGAAGTGGGATGAGCTGGAGGCCACATCATGGATGTCTTAGATGTTCATGTCTGAAAACAAACAATGCTTTTTCCAAAAAAGATTTATTTTAAATATTTTAAGGTTTATCTTCCTGCCCAGGAAATAGTTGGGACACAGAATTGGGGTTGTTTTCAGGAAGACCCTTGGTTTTGAGTGCATTTCTTCCACAGAAGCACCACATAGCTCTGCCATGTCACTGGCCAAGCTTCTGATTTTTTTTTCCCACAGAATTCAATGTTTGGGGGAAATTGGAAAAAAATTTCCTAGTCAGAGATACGGAAAACAGTGAGATTTTCCCAGATTCTTCACACCTTTCATTTGCCTAAAACCATGATGCAGAATTTGTTCTCTGTGTGGGGTTCACTCACTTTTGTCTGATGTTGTAGCTTAGAAAACTTGAAGAAGCAATCGACGACTGCACGAACGCAGTGAAGCTGGATGACACATATGTCAAAGCCTACCTGAGGAGGGCACAGTGGTGAGTACACCCTGACACCTGGGCAGGTGTGTGGGCAGGAGTGCCCTCCTGGCAGCTCTGAGGGACAGGATCCCAAATCTGGAGCTTAACTGAATGGAAGGGGTGGGGTCCTGAATTTATTCCTCTTTCTTATGCTGCTGATGAGATGGGGGTAGCTCTCTGTGGCCTCTCCTGCCTGCCTGCATCTGGCACTGCCTCTTGATGGTGTATTTATGGAATCATTTGGGTTGGAAAAGGCCTCCAGAATCAGTGGCTCCAACCTTTGACCAATTACTGTCTTGTCAACTAGACCAGAGCACTCGAACATCTCCCAGAATGGTGACTCCACCACCCCCCTGGGCAACCAGTTTCAATGCCTGACCACCCTTTCAGTGAAGAAATTCTTCCTGATGTCTGATCTGAACAGGATTTAGGGAGGATTTGGTCTAAAACTTGACTCAGCTCACTGTGTTTATAGACACAGATGTTCTGTCCCAGAGAGCCCCTCTCTCTCCATGTCTGCAATTGCAAATTTACAGTGGTTGGAAAAGAGATTGAAAAACATCTCCAAGATCAGTCTTTTCCAACCTCCCATCTCTGTAGTTGCTAAGTTACAGTCAGTAGTTAATGTGTGAGTAAGGCTGAGGGGCTTCAGACAGGCACACGTCCCTTGGAGGTGCCAGGGTTGTCACTCCTGACCAGCACTGCCAGTGTGAAGCTCTGTGCCAGCTCTGACCCTGCAGCAGCTTCCTGGAGCTGGAGCTGGCTGGGATCAGTTCCTGCAGCTCCATATTGGAATTACCAGGTCGTTAAAGCAGAACTTGTGCTGCCAAAGGAGGTTGCAGTGTCCCCTTGGAGCCCAGAGTGCAGGTTCCTGTGCCAGGGTTTCCCACAGGTATCAGGGCTCCCAGCAGTAGCCTTGTGTGGGCTCCTCTGAGGTCAGATCTGCTGCAGTCCAGAGCACTTCTCTTAATCCACATCCACCCAGGCAGCCTGTGCTGAACCCCTTTTGATGTTCCTGTGAGGGACACCTTGGCCACCAGTGTTTCTTTCCACAGTTACATGGACACAGAACAATATGAAGATGCTGTAAGAGACTATGAGAAGGTTTATCAGACAGAGAAAACGAAAGGTGAGCACAAGGGCACTCTCTGTGTGTGCACAGGTTTCCCTGAACTGGCAATTTTTTTTGTTGTTCCATTTTTTCCCCACAATGTGCTATGATTTGCAGCTTAATACCCCAGCAGGACAATATGGAGAAGCCCTCAGAAGCACTGGAAATCCCTGCCTCTGGTCTGGTTTCTCTCCCAGCGTTGAATGCTGAGATGATGATAATTCACCTTATCTGAGGCAGTGCACTGAGCTCAGAATGTCTGGTTTTGGTTCTTGTTTTGACTGTGCCCTTGCTTTTTGAGTGGCCTGAAGAGGAAGGGACAGAGTAACCCCTCCCCTGTGGTGTTGTGCTCCTTTCCAGAACACAAGCAGCTCCTAAAGAATGCACAGGTGGAACTGAAAAAGAGCAAACGGAAAGACTACTACAAAATCCTGGGGGTGAACAAAAACGCCTCTGAAGATGAGATCAAGAAGGCTTACAGGAAACGAGCACTAATGCACCATCCAGGTACCCACAGCAGCCCTTATGTGCCCTGTGCAGCCATCACTGAGGCAGAAATGCATGTGGAAGAGGGAATTTCTGGGAAATAGCAGCTCTGACCCCACAGATCTGGAGCATGTTCTGTGACAGGAGCTTGGGAATGTTTAACTTCATCCGTTTGCACTAGAAACTAAAAGCTTTCTCCTGCTTGTTTGTGTATCCCCAGATAGACACAGTGGGGCAAGTGCAGAAGTACAGAAGGAAGAAGAGAAGAAATTCAAGGAGGTTGGTGAAGCCTTTACCATCCTGTCAGACCCCAAGAAGAAGGCCCGCTATGACAGTGGGCAGGATTTGGAGGAGGATGGATTGAACATGGGAGGTCAGTGTCCTTTACAATGCTCTGCCATGGCAGCCTTTAACAAGATCAGACCCTTTAGAGTCTGCTTTATCCCCTAAAGCAAGCCTCCCATTGGGAATGACTCCATGAATTGACTTGGTTTGGTCCCTGAAAACTTTGGGGTGGCAGGACTGCCCTGAGTGTTTCTAGTTGGGAGCAGGCTGGGATATTGGTGGGTGTTGTCCTTGGCTGAGCTAGTGGGCAGTAGCTGCCTTTAGGCAGAAATCTGTCACAGGATGTGATAAATAGTGTAGTTATGAGTCCCTAAAAGCTTATCCAGCTCCTTAGGCTGCCCCATGGCAGGTTCTTGACCTGTTTGTGGTCACTGCATGGCCCCATGTGCTCAGGGCCAGCCCTGTGAGCCCTGCTTGGCCACTCTGAGACACTCTCTGCACCCTCAGTGAGCTGACAGCTCCTGAACTCTGGGAATGTGGTGGCTGTTTCACTGCAGCTGATGAATTGCTTCTCTTCCCTGTAGAATTTGATCCAAATAACATCTTCAAGGCCTTCTTCAGTGGGCCAGGGGGCTTCAGCTTCGAAGGTAGGTGAGGTGTTCTCCTTGCAGCCTCGGAATCGTAAGTACCCAGATCCCCTGGCAGGGCAGCAGGGGCTCCCAGTGGATGTGCTGCTTGAGGAGAGCATTTGGCTGTGGCACAAATCTGAGAGCTTTTTCAAAGTTCTGCCTGCACAGTGTCAGCTGGTGGCTGGTTCTGGTTCTTCTGGGTTCAAAAGCCACAATCTCAGGGGCTCCCTTTTCCGGAGGTTTGTGTGGGCTTGGCCATCCGTGTGCTGCTTAGGATTGCACTAAACTGATTTGAATTTGGAAAGTCCTGATTATCTTCCATTTTCTTTTTCAGCTTCTGGGCCTGGAAATTTCTTTTTCCAGTTTGGCTAAGAAGCAAACAAACACAAATCAAACCACACATACCTGATCTGCTTCTTTTAACCTCGAATACGGACAGCCCCAGACTCCTCCTCCATCACGTCTCGTTGTCCTTAGAGCAGTTTCATTTCTGGGTTGGAGCCTCTGTTTGTGTGTTGTGTGTGTGAAGAGGAAACCAGCTCGGGAGGAGAAGGCTTGTGAATTTTGTTTTACTGTTAACTTTATTAAAAAAAAAAAAAATAATAATAAAGCTTTGAATCGTTTGGTCCCTCCATGCTGGCCCGTGCTTTCAGCTGCTTCTGCCCCTCAGCACAGATTCTGGAATCTTCCCAGAATCTCCACATGTGAGAGGGAGAAAGAATTCCTGGTTTGTTCTGGTTGCTTCCAAAGCAGCATGTCCAGGGTTTGGAGTAATTTGTAAGTTATCTTAATCTTTTGGAGCTACTGCCAAGGCTCAATCCAGTTTCGTACGATCCCATTTCACCTGCAAGCCTGGCTTCTTTACTCATATTTTTATTTCTTTTTTTTTTTTTTTTTTTCCCATGGTTCTCCCAGCAAGGCCCACTTGGGCATTAAACTTCTGTGATAACGTGTGAGCTTACAATTCTGTATCAGAGAAATGCTGCTTAAAGAGCAGCTTATGTGAGAATTCCCTGTGATGCAGCTGGAATTAAGGGCTTTGTGTTCCCAAGATTGTCCTGTTTAAGGGAATATCGAATTTGCTCTGGGCTGAATTCCTTCACTGTACTTTTTTTAATTAATCCACTTGAATATTTTATATTTGTGCTAAACTTGATTTTGTTGAGCTTGATGTGTGAATTTCCTGTTACTGATCCATGACATGGGTGAGTCTTTCAATGCCAGGTGAATTCCAGGCCGAGATTGTGGGTGGTTCAGTTTGTGCAGCAGCTGTGTGTTCACTTAACCTGGTTCAGTGGTTTTCCCCTGGCAGTGATTTACTCCTCCAAAGCAGCAAGAAAATGCAAAGTCCAGCTCTGAACTGGCAGTCTGTACTTGTTTCTCTTGCACAGTGTCAGGAGCTGGAGGGATGGAGCCGTGTCCTGATGGTTTGGTGTGGGGCACTGCCCGTTAGCAGTTTGGTTTTCACCTCCAAGCTAGTGTTACAGCAGGGTCTCTGCTTCTGGAATTCCCCCCCTTTTCTCTAGAGCATGGACAGCACCTTTCTGTCCAGGTGCTGTGTGTGAGTTCAGTCCTGTCTGTGGTGGGTTCTGGAGCTCGGTGCTGTCAGGCCCAGTCCTGGGAGGTTCTGCTCAGCCTGGGATGGGAGGGGAGCAAGAGGCAGTGGGGCCGTGGCTGGGGGTCCTGGGCTGGTGCTCAGTGAGGGGCACAGGGGCTGTGGCCGGGGTCCTGGGCTGACCCTGGCAGTGTGGGGCTTTGGAGGCTGCAGTTGGCTCAGAGAATGGGGTTTGTGCAGGCAGGCTGGGCTGGGCTGGGCTGGGCTGTGCCAAGAGAGACCCTCCCAGTGACAACACCTGATCCCAGCAGAACGAACCCTGCAGGGGCTTCACTGCACGAGGTGATCACGGAATGCCACTCTTTGTCTTCCTCCTTCAGCAGGACAGGGACCCTGTGGGGCTGCGAGGTCCCAGCGGTGACGTTGCTGTCGTGGTCCTGCCGTGGTGTTTTTGGTCAGGATTTTTGACAATCTTGCTTTCGTAGAGAGAAAATTTAAGGGCTTAAATTTTAGCACTGCAGAATATTTTAGAGCTCGTTTGAAACTCAGCTTTCCAAGCGAACCAGTGCTGAGTGATTCTTTCAAAACCTGACTCTCCCACGTTTATTCCCACATTCCTTCACACTGATGTGAGGGATGGAGCCACCCAGGTGCCCCGAGAGCAGCTGGGTCCTAGCACTTTTCAGGCTCTGAAACGGTGAATACGTGGGGAACTGAAATACTGGTCTATGCACATTGATGCTTCCCCAGCTTTCCTGGCACTGTAAATCAGAGTTTACAAGGCCTGTTTAGTGGCATTTTGGATCCATGACATCGTGTCCTGTGTGTGTGTTGATGTCACTGTACAGTCTGGGCTGTTCTCAGTCTCCCATTGCTGAGCAGAGCCGTGTCCTGTGTGTGTCAGTGGGTTTATTCTCATTTCCCCCTGCCCCAGGGAAGTGTGACCAGCTTCCTTCCTCCCTTCCTTTTCTCCAAGCTGAGCCCATTCCTTGGAGCACAGGAGTGGAATGGCTCTGCTTCTGGGAGAGAAAATGTATACAGCAGCTATTTATAACCTGTACATGAATGCATGATTTAATGTAGTTAAATATTCATCTGGTGAGTGCCAAGACTTTCTGCAGAGCGTTGTTACGTGAATCAAAGTGAAGGCAAATGCATAGATCATGGAATGGTTTGGGCTGGAAGGCCTCTAGAGGCTGTCGAGTCCAACCCCCTGCCATGGGCAGGGACACCTTCCACTAGCCCAGGGTGCCCTGTGCAGTCCCTGTTCCCCTGGCACGGAGCAGGGCTCGGTGGCACCTGGCACCTCAGGGCAGCAGCAGTGTCCAGTGGCACTGTGACCTCCACCATGTCCCAGCACGGCTTGGGGAGACAAAACTCAGCTTCTTTCCAAAAAATGGGCTCAGCTGGGCATTGCTTGGGGTGTTGCCTCCACACACGGTGGTTCCAGGACGTTATCCCTGGCTTGTGGTTGGGTGTAGCTACAGGGAAGCTGAGGGCTGATGCTCCAGCTGCTCACAGTCCTGCAGCCCCAGGGGAGCCACCAGCCCCACAGAGGCCACCAGCCCCAGGGATTTGCCACAGACACCAGAGATGAGCATCTTCAAGCGATGCTGTGCCTGTGCTGTTTCTAGAGGACAAAGAGCACACGGAGGTGCAGGAGGTGGTGCTGCAGGGGCTGCCCGAGGCGTGGTGTGACTCTCAGCCTGGCAGCTCCTGCCCAGGGTCTCCGAGGGGGAATGGCTGCTGCTGTGAGAGCTGCTGCCAACAAGAAGGACCTGGAAAGACTAGAGCTGCTGTGGCTGAGAGCCAGACCAGGCTGGTGTGTCAGGGGCATATTCCACCAGCTGAGTTGGGAGTAGATGCTCTGAACAGCTCGAGAACTGGCAAGTGGCTGTCAGCTTCTCTGGGAAAGTTGTGGACAGAAATGGGTGAGGAGTGTGGCTGTGGGCAGAGCTGGCATGTGGGGGCTCTGCTGTAGGACTGCAGTTTTTGCAGAAAGATCAGAAAGATCAGGCATGTGGGGGCTCTGCTGTAGGACTGCAGTTTTTGCAGAAAGATCAGGCTTTCACTTGGATGTGGTTTTGCCTGGTCACA
This sequence comes from Eopsaltria australis, assembly GCA_034509425.1. NCBI lineage: Eukaryota > Metazoa > Chordata > Aves > Passeriformes > Petroicidae > Eopsaltria > Eopsaltria australis. The sequence continues at coordinate 512,130 of JAVTVJ010000798.1, forward strand.
CTCCTAAAATCATGGAATGGTTTGGGTTGGAAAGCTGTGAAGTCCATTCAGGAGGTTCTGGCCACCCTCTGAAGGCCACTCATTGCTTTGGCTGCACAGGAACATACCTGGTTTGTTTTTGATCCTGGGAGTGTTCAGTGGTGCTGGCTGTTGTAAATGCAGAAATGCAGCTTGGAAAATGGGAGAGAATACTCTTGTCCCTGAACTACCTGTCTATCCATGGAATAGTGGGTCCCTCTGCTCTCTGTATCTGCTGAGAGTGGATGCTGCTGTGCTGCCAGGGTGTGTCTGACACAGAGGCTGGTGCCAGTTCCTGTCTGGCCACGCTGGCCCTGGATCTGCAGCCACAGGGTCAGGCCATGTGCTGCTTTGCCATTTCCAAATGACTTCCTCAGTTTCAATAATAACTCCAGATATTCTCTTATTTCCAATGGATGGTTTTCATCCCGTTTAAATTTGTGCCTTGTCCTCTCCCCTCCTCTTCCCTAGGGAACAGGACAACTGTGTGCTGCACCCACCCGTGTTCCTAGAGCAGTGCTAGTCCCTGGGCAGCTGTGGCAGGGCTGTGGCAGGGGTTGGTGACAGTAGCTGGTGGCTGTCCCTGCCCTTGGCTCTGTGGAGCCATTCTGGGTCCCTGCATGACTGTGGGAGCTGATGTGAAATGCTTTGGCCTCTCCCCACTCTCACTGCCATGGATGGGGATATCCCTTCCTGGAGCAGTGCTGGGCACTTTCCCTTCCCCAGATCCGAGCTTGGAGGGACAGCTCTGATCTGTTGCTGGGAGCTGGGACACTGAGCCTGAGCTGGAGCACCAGGGGTGGCCCAGGAGGGCAGGATCCATGGGGAGCTGGGTGCTGCCTCCAGCAGGATGAGCAGCCCAGCTGCCATCCCAGCCTGTCCAGCTGCCCCAGCCCAGTCCCCGCTGTCCCTTAGTGACTCGTGTGAGCAGAGTGTGGTGTGAGGCAGCAGCCGAGGGGCCGTGGGGAGCACCCTGAGCCCTGCAGTGCTCACAGCATTACAGAATAGTCAGGACAAAGCCAGGCACCGATGCGAAGCCACTCGGAGAGGAGCTTGTCCCTGCGCTGCCGTATTTATCTGAATTGGAATTCGGAATGTTTACCTCAGTGTACATAGCTCAACCTTTCCCTGGGAGGAAAGGGGAATTGCATGGAGCAATCGCTGTCCCATTGCTTTGCCAAACTCCTCATCCTCTCCCAGCCGGGCTCCGCATCGGTACCAACTGTCCCTCTTGGACCTTTCTAGGATGTGAATGGTAAAAATGTGAATATTTGTTGTTTACTTCCTTAGCAGAACTCCTGATGCCGTGTTTGTATGGGAAATCAGCCTGAGCAGACCCATATGCAATCGGTTTTACTTTATTATAAACTGTATATGATGTACAAACTAATAAAAACTCAAACGACGACAGTGTCACTGTTGTTCTTGAACAGGCAGATGGAGGAGATATTCCAGCTGTGTATTCCGGTGCTGGAGTGATCTGGGTGCTGGGAGTGTGGGCTCAGCTGGCCCCTGAGCAGGTGCTGGCAAATCCCTTGTAGAGCTTTGGTGGAACAAACCCTTGAGGTTCTGTCAGGAGAGGCCCCAGCTGAATGTTGGGCACTTGGCTTGTGCCAGTGCAGAAGCCTGGAGGGGTTTCTCCATGGAGGGTCACAGGTGCTCTGGGTGGGTTTATAGCTCATTATTTTATGTTGTAATGAGAATTTATTCTTATCCTTTGCTTTGGAACAGCGGGAAGTATTTTGCTTTCATGGCAGAGTGTTTGGTACCAGACAAGAACCAAAGCTCTCCCTGCTTTTGGCCTCAACAGTCAGAGGAGAAATGCTCCTTGCCCCAGCAACACTGGACTCGGGGTGAGCTGTGCCCAGCGCCAGCCCCAGCCCAGCCCACGCCTCAAACACAGTCAGTATTTACAGTGTTAGTGTGGGTTAATGTCACTCTGCTGCTCCCCAGACCCTGAGCCACGGCAGGAGGTCGAGCTGGGACCTGACCTGGGGCTGTTAGTGGAGCTTTGTGTTAAACAATGCCCAGGAGCCACCGCCCTGCTGGGCCAGGGCCTGGCAGAGCACAAACCCAAGTTTCAATAAAACAGATTTAATGACAGAAGTGCTGGGTCAGTAACTTCCAGCTGGGGTTTAGGTTTGAGCAGACATGAGTTACACGGTTACGGTGCCTCCGCTTCCTACACTATGGGGTTACTCCAGCCTAACTCTTAACATTCAAGTGCATTAGAGGAAGGGAGTAAAATCTTGCATGAAGTCCAGTTGTGTACTTCAGACATGATTTTAGTTTCTATCCAATAAGATGGAAAAGACATTAGTTCATCTCTTCCACTCCCTGCCAAGGCAGGATTGTTCCCTACAGGACACAGGATGGTGCTTTGATCCAGCCAAGGTGGAGGGAAGTGGCTGGAGCTGCTTTGCAGGAATTGGCTCCCTGTCCTGGTGTTTCACTTGATCCAAAGTCCATGGTTGGTGTCCTTAAGACATCACCTGGCACAGGGCCCTCCTCCTGGCTGCCCCCAGAGCATCTCTGCTGTGAGGGACAGGAGCTGGGATGGACCAGCCTGCAATTAGGGCTGCCAGGACCCGCTGTCCTCAGAAAGGTCTGTCCTTAGGGGCCAAACCCTTGGGAAGGACAGGACTCCTGGCAGGAGTGACCCACGCCTGGGTCTGGCTAGTTCTGACCCTGTGATCGGCTGCCGCAATGGCCAAGGTCAGTCCCTGGGTGTGGGAGGGGAGGGACATCCCTTGCCTTCAGACCAGCGACTGACAGGCTTTGGTCAGTGCCAACAGGTAAAGATCAAACGATTGTGGTTCAGAGGGAAGCAATAAAAGCCCAGAGTTGATCTTTCTCCAAGGAAGAAAACAAGCAGGACACCCCAGCTGCTTCCCTCCAGAACTCACATTAAAATCCGTGACAGTTTCAGTCAGGAGTTGCTTGTTTTCTTCCTTTTCTGAGGCTGATAACTCCCCAGAGGCTTCACGCTGGGGTGGGCAGGAGGGTTGACTTTAGTAAAGGTAGAATTATTTCTCTTTACACTTTTAAGGTTACAGGAGTTACTTGCCTTTTAAAAACAAACCGAGGAGCTGCCCTGCCTGCGCTCCTAGATGATGGTGCAGGAGCTAAAGGCAGAGCCCCGTTTGTTGGTGCTCTGCGTTGGCACCAGTTTTCCCTTCCCGTAGTACCCCGAGAATATCGCCCTCACATCGATCTTTTTAGACAGGACAAGCATCCACATACCGTTATCAAAATAGAGCAGTTTCCCTCCTCCAATTTCCCCCACTTGCTCCCCTTTGTTCCCCGCCTTTTCCAGCTTCACAAACTCCAGCAGGTCGAGCCCGGTCTGCACGGCTTCGACGCCATTGGTGCAGCCGAGGGTGATGTGGGCCCGGCTGCCCCGCGGGAGGTTGTCCGTGGGCAGGATCTTGTCAACATCCCCGGGCCAGAGCAGCAGCTGCTGCTCGCTCAGCTCGATGCGAGCCCCGACAGTCTTTGTGGTGATGAACAGCGCCGAGATGGAGAGGGTGAAGCCTTTGCCATAGGAAGCCTTCACAGCCTGGAGGAGAGGGACAGGCACACGGAGCAGGGTTAGTGCCTGTGGGTGGGCATTCATGGCACTGCACTGGGGTCACTGTCCCCAGGCTTGGGGACGTGGGTGCTCATGGCAGCTCTTGCTGTGACGTGGTCAAAATACCCAGCGCAAGGAGAAGGTCAGTGCCTGATGTCCCAGCTCCATGGATTCAGAGCTGGTGACATCTTTGTCCTTCATAAATTCCAATATCTAACCTGGGCTTATGGGCTCTGAAATAATTGATCTAAATACCTCAATTCAGCTCAAGCTGTCAGAGATGATGCTGGAAGTCATGTGTGATCAGGGAAAGTGGGAGTATTTTGTTTTGAAATAGGAAACAATCACCATCTCCACAAGTTTTCTCTTGCACAGGCCACATGGATGTGGTTCCTGTCCCTATATTTGGCCTCTTGGGTCAGAGCAAAGCCCATCCCCAACCCTCCCGTGGCTCATGGACACCCTGCTGGGGAGGGAGGGGACACAGGGGGTGAGGGGAGGAGGTGGGACCCCAGCACTCACTTCCTGCTGCGCATATTCCTCGGCTCCTGCTGCTTTTCCAAACTCGGTGTATTTCGTGGTGCAGTGCAGGACCCCAGGTGGCCTCTTCACAAAATAGCTGGTGAGATCTATTTTTATTTTGGGATCTTCGATAGCAGAAGGAACTGCAGATATCAGTAAACAATGTCACCGTCACAAAGTGATCCCCACGAGCCCCAGTCCCATCTCAGCTCCCCTCCCTACCCCAGCCTTCACATCTCGTCTCTCTGACTGCTGGGGAGCACTGGGTGGGAAACCAAACCCTCCCTCCTCCCAGGCTCACCGCAGATGGAGCCTGAGAACAGAAGCTTTTGTGCATCATCATGGCTCGTCTTGAACTTGATGATGTGAGAGTCCCCGAAGGGATGGAATTGTTCAGCCTTTCCCATTTCTCTCTGCCTTTTTCCCACCCAACCCATTGGAAGCAGGGGACACCCAGCATCCCGTGTTCTGCTGCTGCCACCCAAGCCCAGCACCCCGTGGGGCCAGAGCTAAACAAACTTTGGAAAAACTTTCATTTATTTTTACTTACAAAAGCAACTTCCTCAACTATGAGGACCAGGTTAGTAGCTTTAAAAAGCTTTTCTCGTCAACAGCTTTAGAAATGGAGTTTAGAAGCTGATCAGACTTGTTAACATCAACAGGTAAGAAGGTGATAAAACAACATCTGTACGTACAGTATTTACTCTCCTTTTTGAAGGCTTTGAGACTCCCAAGCTCATCCAAGAATGCCTGGCCAGCCTTCCTCAGGATCTCCGAACTTCTTTTGCTCAAAAACCACCCAAAATACATGGGGAGGAATTCCTTCTCCAAGCTTGGCTTCATCTTCTTCAGCTCTTCCACGGATAGTTTCCATTGATTCTTGTCCTTTAGCTGGGGACAATCCAAGCGCCAGGGGGTTTTGGGCTCGGCGAAGATGACTTTGTAGCGGTACTTGTCAGCAATGTCAAAGAGCTGCTCCAGCCGTTCCCGCTCGTGGTGAGTGTCATCCAAAACGATGACGCTGATCTCCCGTTTGCAATAGTCAACTAGATCCTCATCCACCTTGGAGTACTCCTCAGGAATGGAGCTTCTTATCGAAGGTGTAATTTTATAGTGATCAACAGAGATGACCTTGCAGGCATCTTTGTACCGATCGTGGATGGCCTGGGCGAGGGTGGACTTCCCGCTGCCAGGCAGGCCCCGGAGGATGAAAAAGGTTTTGGATTCTTTGAGTGTAGAGATGGTGTCTTCATCGTCCAGGAACGGGAAATGCAAACTCTCAGGTCTCTCTTTCGCTGATTGAGTAGACATTTTTCTAAATATTTTAGGCAGGAAAGTGTGACTCTTCTTGGAGAAGCCTCTGTTCTGAAATGGAAGGAGAAAACACTTTGCAGGGCAGGAACCCCAGGGACAATGTGGCCCTGCTGGGACCTGTAGTGGAAAGGATGGGGCACAGGGAACATCTTCCCCACACTCTCTCACTTGAGTGCCCTGCTCAGCTGACACCTCCTCCACAGCTGCTCTGGCTGGTCCCACAGCAGGAACCTGAATCCCACCCAAGGGCTGAAGGTTCAGCCCTGCTCCCTGCTCTGGCCTCTGCAGCTGCAGCCCTGCCCTATCAGGAAGGGGTGTCTCACAAAGCCCCAGCCTGGGCAGAGCTCCTTGGGTGACACATTTAGCCTGAACACTTGAACAAACCCCTGTGGCTGCCGGATGCAAGGGCAGCGACCCATGGAGGAGCCCAAGGGGAACAGAAAGTCCCAGCAGGTTGAGAGCTGCCACACTCTCATACCTTCACCTGAATCACAAACTCTATTCCCAGGGAAGAGGCTGTTTCCTAGAGCTGTCTCTGTCTGAGCTGCACTGAGGATCAGCAGCTGAGCGCCTCGCAGGAGGGAATTCGGGATCTTCTTGGGAAGAGCAACTGTGATAGCTTCCAGGAAAGCCAAACCCCTCCCAGCAGCTGCTAGGCAGAACTCGAAAGTGAAACCTTGAGTGCTGGAGGAAACTAAACACTCGTGGTTGGCAGCAGTGAGCGGGAAATGCCGCTGGGAGCTGGCGCGGGCTCTCCCTCCCCTCCTGCCAGCAGCTCCGGTAAGCGGAATCCCAGATTAATTCCCAGTAGAGCCTGGGAAAACACGGGACTGAAAGGAAACGGGGGATTTCTTTCAGCTGTGCAAGTCCTCAATAGCATCAACGAGGCAGACACAAACATGAACTTTCCACCTCAGCTGCCTGAGGGCCAGCCCAGCCTGGGATCCACTGGACTGCTGAAGCCAGACCATGGGAGTGATGCCCAAGGAGTGAGTTTTGCCTTTGATGGAAAAATTGAGAGGTTTTACATAAAACATAACTGCTCTGCCTGGCCCAGAAAAATGTTTTTCCAGTGTGCAGAGTGATGCTTTTTCAAAAAACCACTTTTCAGATGTTGATTTCCCCATCTCTTTATTCCAGAAGGTGCAGATGGGTTTTAGTTCCAAATGTCCTGGGAGCAGGAGCAGGACCCCACAATTCCCACGGGCACTGCCTGCCGTGGACTCAGCTACAACCTCACACCCAGATGGGGACAAACGGGTCCCCGAGAGCAGCAGGGACCTACGGGCTCCCCAGCGACCCCCGTGCTGCCCTCCCCGGGGGCTCGGGGCTCAAAGTGCTCACACAGGTGAATCCGGTGAGTCACCTGCGGCGCTGCCCCTTCTCGCAGCACAGGTGCCCCGCTTGCCAGGGCCGGAGCCGGTGCTGCGGTGGCCCCAGGCCAGGCTGTCCCTGCACCGGGCTGTCCCCGCACCGGGCTGTCCCGCGGGCGGGGACCGGGGCCACTGTTCTGCCGGGGCAGCTGCCGAGGGGACTGAGGCGCTTTTCAGCCCCGTGAACAAAAGAACAATCGTGGCCCCCCCGGGCCATTGTTCGCCGCCGACTCGGGGACAACGGGCGCCTTCACGGCTCGGGCCGGGCGGACAAAGGCTCCGCAGAGCCCGGGGGAGCGGGGTCTCGCCGGACAATCTCCCATTGAGCCGGGCCCGGCCCCCCCGCCGCCCCCACAAAGCTCCCGCTTGTCCCCTGCTCCCCATGGAACAGGGGCTCGCGTGGAGGCAGCGATCGCTCCCGGTCCCGGGCTGCCCGTGCCCCGGCAGCCCCCAGGGTGTCCCGGGACCCTCGGGACAAAGCCACGGGCCCCCGGGGCCGTTCTCGGGGTCCGGCTGCCTCCGCGCCCCCCAGATCCAGCGCCCACGTGTCGGCGACGCCGCCGGCGCTTCCGCCCTCCCGGGAATCGGAACCTTTGCCAGGCGGAGCGTCGGCCCCGATCTCGATCCTGGTCTCGATCCTAATGCCGATCTTAGTCTCCATCCTACCAGTCCCACTTACCATGGTGAGGGCAGCGGCTCCGGGGCGGCCGCCGGTGCGGAGCGGCGCGGCGGGGAAGCGGCTCTGGGGTGGGCGCGGCCGCGGCTCCTTTCATAGCTCCGGGGCCCGCCCGCCCCCGGGGGCCGGGCCGAACCCTCCCCGTGGCGGCGGGGGGGCCCCGGGGCTCAGCCTCTGCCCCGCCCCGCCCGGCGGAGCCGCTCCCGGGGATGCTGCAGGGACAGTCCGGTGCCGCGGCGGGGCCGGGGCAGCGAGAGGCAGGTACGGGCCGGGGGGAGGCAGCGCTCTGAGTACGGCGGCGGCTCAGATCAGCTCCTTCCCTGCTAGGGAAGCACCACTCCAGTGCTGGGTATGGCGCTTGTTCAGTATTTATTTCATCTTCCCGCCTAGGCTCTACTTTTCCCCATTGCTCTCCTTTATTTCCTTGTCCGTTTCCCCCTCTTTAACGTTTCCGTCTGCTTATGCATCGTTTCTGACTTCCTCTTTTGGCTTTTCTTCTTAATTCCCCGTGTGTTATTACCCTTCCACATCCTTAAAGGTGATTTTTATGTTTTCACCGCTGATGGGACCATCTGGGAAGGGAAAAGAAAATTTGAACCAAGTCCTAGAACTCAGCAGTTGGGCACAAGAGAGGTCCCCGGGCTCCCTTACCCTCACCAGGAATCTCTCCCTCCCGTCTAGGTCTTGGGGCAGCAGGTGCTGGGCTACACAGCCTGAGGGGAGCATTCCCGGGGGCTGCAGGCACAGCGCCCTGCCAGGACCCCCCCACGGAACCCCAGGAGGGCGGGGCAGGGCCGGGGTGTCGGTGACACCGGGCCGGGCTGCCCGGGACACAGGGAGCGCTGCCATCTCCCGCTCTAAGCTGGGCACGGCCGGGAGCGCAGCTGGAGCAATACGGGACTTCCACCGAGATTTTAATTCAATACTTGCAAGGAAATGGGTGCCGTGGGAATTCTAAGGTGCTGCTGATGTGCAGAACAGGGAAGTGGTTTTTTTCCCCATTTCTGGGTGCAGAGGTGTGAATGACAAGTACCTGTGTCTGAGGAAGCTTTCTTCAGCTCTGCAATGAACCTTTTGCTCACATTATCCAAGGCCTGAAAGGGATGAGGTTCTTAATAAAAGCCCCAGAAATGCAGCTACATACCCAACATTTTCCTGTTTTCTTTTGCTCTCTGCTATCACGACCAAATCCTTTCCTTCTGTAAAACTGCATTTCTGTGGCATTACTGGCTGGAGGATCCCAGCTGGGATAAGAGTTACTCACAGAGGCTGCCCAGAGCTCCTCCTCCCCGCAGCAGCCCCCTTACCGCAATGATGCCATTCTGAGCAGCTTCACTGGGCACAAGCTTCGCCTTCTCCAGAGCCCTTTCAAAATTCAAGATTGCAGACCGGTAATCTTTCAGTTTTACTGGAACAGACAAGGATATCAGCTGGTTTAGCCCAGGAGAACAGCAAAATTAATCTAGGCAGTCTTGATCTGAGAATTGCTTTGGCTGTTAGATCCTAGAGATGTTTCCAGACTTGTGCCCACATCCTTACCTTGTGCCTGTGCCACCAGCACAGTGGCATGGAGCTGCCACTCCACATCTCCCTCTTCATTTGCTGACTCCAAGGACTTCCGGCCATAATCTAGGGCTTGTTCAGCTTTATCCAGCTCGAGGTAGCACCGCCCAATTTCATGGAACAGCCAGGCCTTCTCCAGGCCAGACTGGGCCATTGGAATCTTCTCCTCCCAGCTTCAGGCAGAGTAAAACAAACACACCTTTACCAACCCTCACTGGGTACAGTTACGGCTCAACCACTGATTCGACAGCAAAGGGTTCAGGTGGGAAAATTTCCCCAGGCCCGGCTGCAGTGAGAACACACAACTGAAACACCTTGACCTGGGTCACTCCAACCCCCTGATGCCTTTGCTGCTGGGCTGTACATACGTGTTGATGGCCTGCTGGAACTTGCCCATTCGGGCGTACACGTGGCCGATGTTGTCCAGGGCCCGGGACACGGCGTCGGTCAGACCACTGCAACAGGGACACAAAGGGGTTGTGGCACTGACATCGTCCTGCTCCTCACTCACTCTGGGTTCCTTCAGCCTCATGGTCCCTTTGGTGTTCCCCATGCCCTCAGAGAAGTGTTGGGAAGTAAAGGGCCCAGATCAGGCTGAAAGTCATGAAATCAAGGTTGGTTTTTGATTTTATCTACAGCTCTGGCAGCTGACCCCATGAGACACAGGGGAAATGGTTTTGATTATTATTAATTTTTGTGCAAATCTGGCAGTCCTTGGGAAAGTCTTTCCACTTTTCTATGCCTCTATTTCCCTCTGTGTCCCTGACACTCATGGATGATTCCTGTCTTTCAAAGCAAAGACCCGAAAAGGTGTTTGCAGTGTGTCTGCAGGCTCCTGACACCAGCCCTGATCCTGTGCTTGGACTGAGCTTTGCTCCATACTACAGGCAGCTCCTTCTGTAATAATGGAGCCTGTGGGCTTTAATTTTTTTCTTAATTATCCTCATTCTCATCTTCAGAAGCAGCTTTGCCTACCCTTACCTAAGAGACGGAAAAGCCTATGCGAGAAGCAGATAAATGCGCTGGGAGTCATGGAATCACAGACCGGTTTGGGTGGGAGAGGACCGTAAGGATCATCCAGTTCAAACCCCCCTTGCGGGGTCATTAACGCGAGTAATTAACGAGTCATTAGCGGCGTCTCCAGCTGCAGCCGCCAGAGGGCGCGGCCCGCCCGTCACCGCCGGTCCTTGACGGCACCTCCGCCTTTCGAGAGTTCCCAAACCCGGGCATCCCCTCCCGCCTCTCTCCCGCTAATTCCTGCCTTTACCCGGCCTGCTCGGGAATTGGGATCACCAGGAGAGAGGCAGCCTTTTCCTAAGCCAACATTCATTCCCAAAAGGATTTTTGAAAGTGAGAAACAACCACTCAGTGACGTTTAGAAAGCTCAGTGCGCTACTGCCAAAAATAAATCCCAAATCACTTCAAGCCACTGTTGAATGTTTTCTGCAATGCTTTGCAAACTCTTGCTAAATCTAAGACTACATTTTGCTCCACTGTGGTTCAGCTGGAAGAGCCGTGGGATGTGTGTGGTGCAGACAGGTAAGTGCACCTGGAAGAGACCTTTATTTCAAGCCATGCTTTATGGTCTGTGTGAGTAAGGGTTTAAGACAAAATGCAGCAGAAAACTGGTGCAGTTTTGAGCCTGATCTTCCTGAGAAGGAAGTGTCTGCTCAAGACTCAAGTGCTGAGACTGGGACTTGTGTTCTTTTGCTTTGCTACAGCAGAGATTTCAATGTGCTCTCTGCTGTGGGTCCTTAAAATTCTGCTTCAGGCTCCTTATTTTGAAATAGTGAAGATAAAAAGTCACCACAGACCCTAATATTTGGGCAGAGCTGAATGTGTAACCCTGTTAAACCCCCCAGGTGAGAATTACATTACCTAATGCCAAAACACCCCCACAGAGGCACTTTCTCCACCCACCTGAACTTCCCAGGACTTACTTCTGCCTGGCACAATCCAGATCCATCTTGTGGCTGCGCAAAGCTGCCTCCATCTGTCCCATCGCCAGCTGCGCATTCCCCATGAAGCTGTGGAGGTTCCCAATCAGCTCCTTCTTGTTGGGAATTTCTTTCTCTGGCCACACTGGTGAACTTTTCAGCAAACGCTCAGCTTTCCTGAAGCATTCCTCAGCAGAACCTCTGGCCAGCACTGGGGACAGGGAGCAGAGTTTGACACTGGGGTGTGGCATAGAAGCATTGAAAAGTTGTGAATTCCCCATCTCTGGAAGTTCCAGGCCAGGTTGGATGGGGCTTGGAGGAACCTGGGGTAGTGGAAGGTGTCCCTGCCCATGGTGTGGGGTGGAATGGGATGAACTTCAAGGTCCCCTCCAACCCAAACCACCTTGGGATTCTGTGATACTTGGGAAGTGAGACCTGGTGAAGTGGCAAACCCTCAGACAAAGCTTGGGAATAGTTCAAGCTCCCCACAGCAGTGAGAAGCACTCAGCTCCCAGCCAGGAACCTACACAACTCAATGTCCTCCATAGTCTTTGCGATGGATCTGTTGATGTCAGATGGTTTCTCTTTCTTCTCCTGCTGCTGCCGCTTGGCGTTGCGCTCGTACTCCCGGGCGTAGATCGGCTTCTGCTGCTGCCAGAAGTCCCGCTGGTAGTTCAGGTAGGAGATGCCACCCAAAACCAGGTCCAACACTTTGATCCCCTGCCTTGAGCTGCTCTGCATCAAGTCTGGAAATAAGATAAGGTAGAACCCAGGTGAAAAACAACAGACCTGAACTGCAGCTGAGTGGGAATATTTTTCTGCTCTGACACGACAGTCCTGGAAGTGAAAGTGTCTCATGCTCCTCAGAGCTGTGGTGATGGGGGAGTTAACAAAAAACTCTGTTACCCATCCCGTGTGGTTCCAGCTGGTTTTCCAGCCCCAATATCTGCTGCCATCTCTGCTGATCAGAGCCAAGAAGGAGCCCAGTAAGTGGGGCCAGCTGTGCTGAGCACCTGTCCTCTGGGACAGAACATCTGTATGGCACACCTGTATTGACAGGGCACTTTGAACAGTGCTGTGGATCAGGCTGGCAGATGGAAACCGAGAGGGCTTTTACTGCCTGCAAACCACACCGCCCACATGTGCAATTAGTGCTGGCAACTCTGTAAAACCTGTGAGCAAACCAAATCTTAATCACTTCTCTATTTCTGGGTGAAAAGTTCTCCAGAAATATGACTAAAGGAGAATCATCTTTGTGCCTTTTTCTAAAATAAGATACTTCTCCAATTCCTGCATCTTGACCTTAACAGCATTTGTAACAAACCCACAGAGGAGTCACCCAAGAGGAGTCACCCATGAGCAGACATCTGCCTGTGTCCCCACCAAGTGCTACATGAGCTCTGGTACAACTAACAAAGAGTCACAGGGATATAAAAGAAGAAGAGAAATAAAGTAGAATAAAAAAAGGATGAAGGAAAACTAGAATCTGCTGAGAAAGAGAAACACCTTCATCCTTGAGCAACTTCTCCAGGAACACCTTGTCAGCATAAAGCTGTCCCAGTAGCTGTTGCTCTATTTTTGGACTCTTCTTCTTCATCTGTTTTTGATCCTTAGTTGGTTTGCTCTGCTTTTGCTGCTTGTCTTTTTTGCTTTGAATCTAGAAAATGCAAAAGGAGTTGGGGGACATGAGTGGGGAACATTGGAATGAGCAGAATTCTGTTTACACTCCATATAAGACAGCTTATTTTTTAAATAAAAACAAAAAGTCAGTGTCTCACCAGCTGCTTTAGCCAACTGAAATTCAGCAGCCAATTGTGCTCCCTGGGGACCACAAGGGCATTACAGAAAGGGTAAGAACTAGTTCTGGCCTCTCAGAGGAGCAAGACACTCCTGCAATGGAGCACCCAAAAGTGAAGCAATAAAGAAAGTGTCCATTATCAAAACTGTGATCCTAAAACATCAGGTAAACCCCAAGTCAACATTGGAGCTCACTGTACCCTCCTCAACCTCTGGGCTGTTACTCATTAGCCTTGGATGGGTGACTGGCAACTCCCCCAGGTATGGGCTGGAGCAGAAATTCCAAACTGGGTTTTGTTCCTGCATGGTGGCTCTTCCTGCCCTTCTGCCTTCCTCTTTAAATTCTGGGTGGCTTGAGCCAGACCTGCATTAGAAGCAGGTGACAAACACTGTCATGACAGGCCAGCGTGGTTTAATGCTCCAGAGACCCTTCAGCAGGCCCACTGCTCCCACAGCCCCATCCCTGCAGGGACTGTCACCCCTCTGGTGCCCGTTTCAGGCAGTTTTAGCATTACAACAACTCTAGAAGCTTCTTCAGCAAGATCCCCATGCTGTACCTCTGCCTGCCTGCTCACGAAGCACACGCCCTCCTTGATCTCCAGCTTCACCGAGGCTGGATCTGCAGACACAGAGGAGTCTGTGTTAGTGCTGCACAGCAGCCATGCAGGCTGTTGGGAGCAAAATGCCCAGAAAGGTGCCAAGCCCAAAAGGTTTGGATTCAACCAAAGCTTTTCTAATTCTTTCCCATGGAATCGGGGGTGCTGGTGTGTTCTGGGAGAGGGGAATGCAGCTCATCCACCAGCTCCTCTTGGGATTTTAATTCACACAGCACCAGGGGATTCTGTTGCAATATTCCTACAAACAGGGCACATCCTGCATGGAAACTGAAGAAGGAGAAGGATGCAGGTTCTTCTGGGGGATCACAGCTGGAGAATAAAATGGAAGGAAAGGTATTTTAGAGGTCTCTGCAAAAGGCCCATTGTGTTTTCTCTTGACCTCCAGTTCCACTGTCTGTCTGTACCCTGGGAGGGGAGAGTGAGGGTCAGCTCTGTTTGATCTGAGGGAAGGACAGAGCTTCTGAGGCTGCTGCAGAATTCCCTTCAGCACAGGCACAGTCCCAGCCCCATGGCACAAACACAGGCAGGTCACGGGAGCAGTGTTCCCATCCATCCAGGTGAAGCAGAGCCAGGGAAGCAGTTTGGGGATGTACCCTGCTAATGTGTGTGCATTTCCCAACTATTCAAACATCCAGATCCATGCTGACGTGTTTCCATGCTTCCCTGCACCTCACAGCTACTGACTGATTTTTAAAAAGAGTTTTCTAGGTTTTTTTAATCCATTCCTGTGCCTGCAGCCCGGGGGATCCAAGGGTGGTTAGAGCTCTTGGCTAGGGATATTGAGCTGGGAAGATTTCAGCTGGAGCTGTGATGATATCTGAGCATTGTGCTAAGCTCAGGAAGCAGCAAGAATGGAGGAAAGCAAGCCAGATCTGGAAACTTTCCCTGTTTTTTAAATAACTATCCCATATGAAAGCGCTGCAGGCTGTGGTACCACAGGCACGTGTTAAGCCCCGGCACTGGGGGAGGGCTGAAGTTTTGAAACTTTGGGAGAGGGAGGTCCTGGCCTATCTGGGGATCTGTGTGGGGTGTGAGTGGGGCGTGCCGGGTGCTGGGCAGGGACAGGCTCCGGGATGCACCGGGCGGGGCCAACCCACCGGGCAGGTTTGGCAGCCCCTCAGGAGCCCTGCACGGGTGCTCCACTCACGTGTCTCAGGTGGCAGCCCCAGGTGAGGAGAGTCGGAGCTCCACTGTGGGGCACGTCCTGTCCATGCCTGCTGGCAGGGCTGAGAGAAAAACTAAGGGAAAAGGGACAAGTTTTGTGTTTGTTTTGAACCCCACGAGGTCCTTGGCCTTTCCTGTCCCTACAGGACCTGCTCAGTGATCTGAGCCAGGAATGATGAAAGCAGAGCTTACAGGAGTCAACAGTTTCACTGCTCTTTTGCAATGAAAATTGGAGGAGAGTCAGGATTTCAGGAGGCCAGTCTGAGGTAGCATGGCACGTTTCATTGCAAGCTTTGAATACAGGGATAAAGGTCTCAAAATGGATTCTGTAATTAGTGCTGGAGGTAGATCGTAGAATCCCAGAATGGTTTAGATTGGAAGGGACCTTAGAGCTCATCCAGTTCCATCCCCTGGAATTCCACCTCCACTTTCCACTATCCCAGGTTGCTCCAAGCCCCATCTAACCTGGCCTTGGGCACTTCCAGGGATCCAGGGGCAGCCACAGCTTCTCTGGACACCCTGTGCCAGGGCATCACCACCCTCACAGGGAGGAATTTCTTCCCAATATCCCATCCAACCCTGCCCTCTGGCAGTGGGAAGCCATTTCCCCCTGTCCTGGCACTCCAGGTCCTTGTACAGAGTGTCTCCAACTTTCTTGTCATCTCCCCTCATGTACTGGGAGGCCACAATGAGGTCACTGATGAGATGAGCTGCTCTGGTCTGTATTTCCTGGAATGTTCCCATGATGATTTTGGAAACTGGGGTGTCAGGATTTACCTTCAGAACTAAAGGGATCAGCCACTGTGTATGAACAGGCATTCAGGGGAGACAGAAAGAAAGAATGAAAGAAAAAAAGAGCAGGCTTGGCTCTTTGTGGTGCTTCCTGGTGCTTCTGGATTTATCTGCCACAAATAACATGGGCCCAGAAGCAGAGAGACTCTGTTGTGGGGCTCTTGGGTCACTTGCAGAGCTGATTTGCCATGCCCAGCATTGTCTGGGCTCATGGGGGCCACAGAGTGACACTTCTTACTCCCAATGCAGTTGATAATCGCCTCCTCGGCCTTGTTGATGCCCAGCTGGAATTTGTGCAGGTCTGGGCGGAGCCTTCGGCCTCGGTGGTAAAACACCAGTGCAAACTCAAAGTCCCCCATGGTGTACAGGGTCTCTGCTTTCTGGTAAAGCCCCTGGAAGGACATTTGGGAAAAGAAATGAATAAAAAGAGGGAAAACAATCATAGATCTCAAGTAACTCCTGCCAGGCAGAAGTGAGAACCCAGGGCTGTAAAAACTTGCACACATTAAAGCCCAAACCTGGAGGTGCCTGAGCACCTCAACGGCTCCAAGAGAAAGAGAAATCTCAGGAGTGTTTGGAGTGAGCTCTTTCCTCACAGCTCTGCCTCAGACCCTGCAGGGTCTCACAGATCCAGGCCAGCCCTTGGCCACCCCCCTCCTACCCCTTCAGCTGCTTACCTCAGAGAACGTTTTGTCAATCTGGAGTGAGGCTTCAGCATCTTTCAAGGAGTTTTCTGTGTCTCCAAGTTTCAGGAAACACTTGGAGCGGGTGATAAGGCAGTGCTTGTTTCCTTCCCTCAGCTTCAGCGCCTGGAACCACAGACATGGACATGTCACCAGTGCTGGACATGTCACCAGTGCTGGACATGTCACCTGTGCTGGACATGTCACCAGTGCTGCCATGTCACCAGACATGGACACGGCACCAGTGCTGGACATGTCACCTGTGCTGGACATGTCACCTGTGCTGGACATGTCACCAGTGCTGCCATGTCACCAGACATGGACATGTCACCAGTCCTGGCTCAGCACCACAAATACACAAGTGCGGGTATTTGATGCCACGGTTCCCACGTGGATCTTGACGATGGATGAGGATAAAACCACAAGGATTTTACTGAAAAGAGTCTTCTCTTGTTTTTCTGTGCTGCAGGCGCTGCCCTGTCCCTGAACTGCCCCGTCCCGTGCCGAGCCCTCCTGGGCACACGTCCCTCCGTGCCTCCCCCTCCTGCCGCGGGTCCCCGCGCTGCCCCTCCCCGCCCGAACCGAGCCAAGTCCCGTCGCGGCGGCGCCCCCACAGGCCCCTCCCGCTCGGTGCCTTCGGGGCGTGGCGCCCTCACGTCATTGAAGCAGCCCAGAGCCTTGCTGTGCTGTCCGAGCCGGCTCAGGGTTATCCCCTCGGTCATGAGATTCCCGAAGGAGACAACGGGCAACTCCTCGTCGTCGGCCATGGCTGCGCCGAGGCGCCGTTGCCAAGCAACGCTTACATGGCGCCCAATCGCTTCCGGTGGGCTGCCCCGCCCCGGAAGTGACGAAACGCGCCGTGCCGGTGTCCGCGTGGGCCGCCGGTGTCCCGGTCGGGTCCCGGTTCGGGTCCCGGTCAGCTCCCGGTCGGGTCCCGGGTCCCAGTTCCGGTCCGACCCTCGCTGCCAGCGGGTTCCCGCCGTGCCTCTGACCCGACCCGATCCCGTGCCCCTGGTGTTCCGTTCATCCACCCGCGTCCCCGGAGCCCAGCGCGGCCGCTCGGTGCAGCCGCGGTGCCTCGGGCGGAGCCGGTTCCTCTGCCCCTGTGCTCCGCAGGGGCAGCACGCGGGCAGCCGCCGCCTCCCAGCAGTCGGTCATTCGGTGCTGGTTTGGTGCTGCTGGCTGGCCCCGGTACCGGTGTCGCCGCTGAGGGCTCCGGTCCTGGCCAAGTAAACGACGAACGGGAGACGCTGCCGGTTCTCTCCCATCAAAGCCTCAGTCCGGGCTTTATTTTGGCGCTGGCTCAGACCCCGCGCCAAGATTTGTGCTTGAAACACTTTGTTCCTGCCAAGTGACTCAGTGAGGGCGGGGGGATGTGTCCCGCTCGGAACCGGTGACGTTTAATGTCACCACGAGGCGGATCGGCACTGCCAGGCTCCGGACCCCGCTCGGGGCTGCCCTGGCTCTGTTCTGGCCCTGCCCCAGGCCCAGCCCCGCTCCGCGGCCGCCGCTGGGGCGGGAGGCGGCGTGGGGGTCACGCCAGGGTGGGGAGACACGCACGGCCGGGCTGTGGAGTGGGCGGCCGGGCTGACACACCCCGTCCCCGGGGAGCCGGGCAGGGAATTTCAGGCAGATTAAGCGCTCGGTAACTGTTTTCCAGGGCAGATTTCCCCTCACTGGCTCCGCCGGGTGTGAGACGCCGTCCCCAGCGGGGTGGGCAGGAATGCTGTGCTGGTGAGGGCTGCGGCCGGTCTGTGCCCAGCCCGGTGACACCGCCATGGGGACACCACAGCCACGATCGGGGCAAGGCCGCCTGTTCCCCGCGCCGGCTGCTCCCTCAGCGCTGCTGATGAGCGCGTTAGTCACAGGCTGGAAATACCAGGGAAAAAGTGAATGCGGGGTGCGTATTCCCAGGAAGCAGGAGAGCCAAGCCGGCTGCCTTGAGAGGCTGGTGAGGAAACGGAGCAGCGGGGAAGCAGGACGCTCTCGGTGCTTCGGGAGGCTTCGTGAGCCGCACAGCGCTCTCGTCCCGCTGCCCCGCTCCCGCTGGCCGCGTCCCCGGGGATCGCGCTCCAGCGGTGCCGCCCGCAGTGGCACCGGTGACCCGGCTCTGGCAATCCCGCGCTGCCCCGTGAGTACCGCCGGGCACCGCCCGCCCCCGCAGCCCCCGCACGGCGGTGGGAGGGGTCCCGGCGCTGGGGAAGGAGCCCCGCTCCCGCCGCCGGGGCTGCTGGGCGGTGGGCCTGTTGACGTCATCGCCGTGGCCGGTGACGTCAGCGGCGGCGGGTCTGGCGTGGGGGGGTCACGGCCGCAGCTGCCGCCGGGGGCGGGGCGAGGGTGGCGGAACTACGACTCCCACAAGGCTGCGCGGCCGCGCCCCACCGGCAGCGGCCAATGGGAGCGCGGCGGGCGCTCAGGCAACGCGCACGTGGCGGCGGCGGCGGCCAATGGGCGGCGGCGGCGGCCGTAGCCCGATGGGCCGGGGAGGCCGCGCTCCGCGAACAAAAGGCGGCGGCGGCGGCGCGAGTGGGGCTGGAGCGGCAGCGGAGCGGGGCAGGAGCGGCCGAGCGGGGCCCAGGTGAGTGCCGGGGCGGCTGCGGCGCCGAGCGCTGCGGCGGGGCCCGCCCGCTCCCGGGAACGGCCGCGGCTCTGCCCGGCACATGGCGGGGCCTCGCGCGGCCCCTCTGCCGCCGCTGCCGCGGCGCCCACGCGTCTGGGGCGGGAGCCGCGCTGGTTCTGGCCGGCCCTGGCCCCGGGGAGCTCGCGGTAGGGCGGGCGAGCCCCGGGAGCGGCCCGCAGCCTGCGGGAGCGCCGCGGGCTCGCTCACGTAGCGGGAGTGCCGGCGGGGGCGCCCGTCCCGGGGCGGTCCGGAGCGGAGCCCCTCGCTCCCGCCGGCTCTGCCGCCCCTGACCTTGCGGGCGGCGCCGCTGTCGCTCCGCCGGGGTCTCCTCGCAGCGGGGCCGATGCCCGCTCGTGTCCCGGTGGCCGGGTTGGCCCCGGGGCATGGACAGTGTGCGCTGAGTACAGCGCGGAGATTACCGAGGGGCTGGGATGGGGCTCCGGCTTTACGCGTTTTTCGCCTCTGGTCCAGGGGGGCTTTGGCCAAAGCACTTGCATCCCCTGCCATAAGGAAAATCCTTTCGTGGCCATCCTGCAGGAGCAGCCCCGCGTCGTGATCTCGCTGTTCCCGTGTGTCGCTCCCTTCCCGGGACAGTTGGCTTTGTTCCAGCTCTCCTGTTTGCTGCCTGCAAACATCTCCTGTTTATCTTGCTGCTTTCGAAATTCTCATCCTGCTGTACAGACTCTCCCTCTTCTCTGTTGAACAGTTTGTTGTCTCCAGGCTGAAAACCGAGGTGTGTCCTGACTATCCTGTTTGTAGGTGTCTGTACTCTTTCTGATCCCTAACTGGGTTTGGAGCTCAGAGTATCAGCTGTGCTGTTACTCGAATTCTGATGGGTCTCCTGCATGTGGGACTCTGCAGCTCTCTCCAGGTATCAGGGCTCTTCCCACCGTTCCAACGCTGTCTGAAGTGATTCTCAAACAAGGACAGCCACAGTTGGAAGTCCTGCCCAGCCGTGATGGTCAGGGAGCCCTTTACTGCCGTACACTGTGCAAGTGATTTAAGGAATAAGCTCGTTAAGGAGCCCAAAGGCTGCACAAGAAGATGGTCTTTAATGACAGGATTCCCAAATTCCCCCCTTGTGGCACTGGGTGCCCACCAAGTGTGGGAAGCCTGTCTGCTGCTCTGTTAGCCACATGTCCATGGTGCGTGTTCCTCCCTGGCTGCCGTGTTTTTCTCAGTGATTCCATGTGTGCAGGGAGCCTCCCCTGGAGCTGGGCATGCAGCACCTGCTTGCATCACCCCGCACAGCATTTCCCAACCGCAGCTGCGGGACCATGACCTTGCGTTGGCCGCGGCACTGAGCCCTCACCGTCCTCTGATGAAACACACGGGTTTGCCAGGTGGGAGCTGATGTAACTTTTCATGCTGCCATGGGCTGAAAATACTGGCTTAGCTTGAGCTGTGTTAATAAATGACCTGGGATGGAGGGGGGAGGCTTCTTTACAGTGTGGATTTGTTGACACAGTTCTTGGGAGAGCGGGCGTCAAGCACCACATTCTGTGTGAACACAGATTGGTGAAGCTGAGTTACACCTCTTCTTCTGGTTTGAAGAAAAACCAACTAAATCAATGTCTGTAATACCTTTTCTCCCCTTGCAGAGCAGACCGTGTCACACTGAGCGGTGCCACAGCATTGATCTCCTGGGAGTCAGGGAGACTTTACCTGGGTTCTGTGTCAGGAATGCCTCCCTGTTTCTCCATCTGTGTTCCCTTTGCACTCTCCCTTCAGCTAGTTCCTGTTATCTTGGGGCAGATGTATCAGTTGTATTACTGCAAACACAACATCCAGCTCAAGGACTCTTGCCTGCCTTGCCACCATCCTTCTGATTTCCTCTGTCAACTTTCCCCAAGCATCAACTTCTTTGCATATATTTGACAGGTGATGTTTTGAGGGAATAAGTGCTGCTGAGCTCCTGAAAATGTGTTCCAATCCATGTCTCTTACTTGCTCTGGATTTGCTAGCAAAGGCTGGAATCCAGCTCTTTTTGAATCAGTGGGTATGGGTGATTAGGGAAAGGTCTCAGGTGTTGCAGGGAAGCTGCTCGTGTTGGAGCCTCACTAAATGAACACAAATCATTCATGGAAATCTGTGGCGCTTGTGCTGCTGACATGAATCTGCCTTTGTGTGTGGTGGGTGCAATGTCTGTGGCCTGAAGTGCTGAGAAAAATGCAGATTTTCGGTCTTGGCTAATGAATGCTGAACAGAGCAGTGTCTGGATGTGAAGCAGTGGAAGAGAACATGGTTGTCCCACAGCTTGTGTTTTGTGCAGAGAAAGGGACATTTTTCCTGAGTTCATCTTGAGTGGTGCAGCCACTGCTCTCCCCAGCACTGCAGGTGCTAAACATGACTGAAAATAAGATTATTCTGACAGATGAGAGTTTGAACCTGTCTCATTCCTGGGAAACTGGGGAGATTGAGTTCCTCTGCCTCTGTGGTGACATGAGTCTGTGCCCCTGCTTGGTGTTTGCAGAACAGATGCAGTGAGTTAATGGACCTGCTCTGATCGTGTCTCCCTGGTTGTCAAGGGACCTGCACGAGCACACACAGCCAGGAATTGCTGATGCCCTATGGATTATTTTCCTGCTGATCTCTTAGCTTAACAGTTCAGCAGACTGAAGCAATTGCTTTGTGCTCTCTGTCCCGCGAGAAAGGCAGGGTTAGAACAGTGGAAAAACTGAGGGAGGGGCGTGATTAAAGACTTGCTAATGTTTAGGAAATGTGAAACTCGGGCAGATAAGGTCAGAACAGCCTCATTTCTGCTGTTCTGTTGCCATGACACAAGGATGTTATTTCTCATCTACTGCTATTGTAAGAATTCTGTAGTTTCCTTTCTTTACCCCAGTAGTGTTACTGCAAAAATGAGGTGATGAAGTTGTGAGGGAAACCAGAGGAGCAGCAGAATGGAGCAGCATAAAAAACACCAGGAATGGTTCTTAGAGATGAACAGCTCTGCTTTGTGTCCCTCAGGTTTAAGGAATCCCATGTATGTCACTTGTTCCCACTGAGGTTTTTTCACAGGACTATTCTTAATAAGACCCGAGGGACACCCTGGGTCCAGTTTCCTGCAATTGCAGGATATTCATTGGCATAACCAGCATCAGCCTGAGTGGTTTAATTTATAAATATGGACTGAAGTTTCGCAGTGCTGTTCAGAGGCTCTGTCACACCCTAGAGAAATGATAAATACCCTGGTGTTTTAAAGAAATATGTTTGCCATTTCCTTTTACCCATCTGCTTCTGCTGCAGTGAGATGTGACGCTGCTTCTCTGGGACAGACTCTGAGCAGATTGTGGAGTTGATGGATTTCAAAGGGGTTTGAAGCAGGAATATTGCAGCTTCCTTCCAGGCAGAACAAATGGTGTCTGCAGGTATTGTGGGAGCAGCGTTTGCTCTCAGAAATAGCTCTGCTTAAAGTACGAATTCCAGTGGAAAGTTTTGGGCTCTGGAGTACAGATGACCTGTGTGTGTGTGCAGCTGTGGGGCTGGGCAGTGCTGTGGTGCCTGTGGGAGCTGTCTGTGTGTGCCTGCAGAGTCAGCCTGGGGTGTTGGTTTGGGGTTTGGTCTCCTCTGGCTGCTCACAAGAGCTCCCCTCTCCTCAGGCCACCTTGGCTTTGGCACTGGGCTAATAAATGAACAGGGGCTGTTTCAGTAGGCAGCTAGGGGCAAGAGTTTCTAGTGACAGGAGTGGGGATTGATTCTGATGAACGATGGGGTGCTGCAGTAACATTGTCTGATCCTGTTTTGAAATGGGATTAAATTGGAAGCTGCACTGCAATCGTGTTTAGGTTTTACATCAGAACCATCTGAGAGTGAGCCCGCTGTTCTTTGGTTTTTGCCCTTGCTGTAGCTTTGCCTTTATGATTTTTAACCCTGGAATTGCATTTGAAGAGATGTCAGTGGCATCTCTGCTGGTCCTTAAGCTTAGTTATCAGCTTTCAGTAATAGCACTCAGTCTGACCTGTTTGGTTCTGGAAGCTCAGGGAATCCACCCTGCCTCCTACTAACGTTGGGATGGACCAACCTCCTTCTTTCTGCTCTAGGAAGAAAGTTCTTTATTTCTAATTATGACTACTTAATCACTGGCTATTCTGTGTTTGCTTATAGGACAAATAGCCCAGCTGATTACTAATGGTTATTACCCAGAGGGCAGCACAAGAAATAACTGGAATTTGTAAACTGTTTCCCTCTGTGGGTCTGAAGTGGAGTATCTGTTTTGTGAGGGCAGGCAGTCTTACTGAGCCATTCTAGTACCTGGCTGTCCAGGTGCTCAAGTGGAATCTGAGCTCCTCTTTTTTGTGTTGGTGCAGCTCTCCCAGAATCCATCCCAAGGGTGTGTTTGCTTCCTGCCACTCTGGCTATGCTTGGGGAGCAGTGACATGACCCCTGTCACTCAAAATGCAGGGGGAGCTGCTGCTTGAGGCTCCCTGTCAGCAGTCTGACCCCCAGACGTACCAAACCTGCCGGCTGATCACAGCACTCAGTTCTGATGTGTGACACATGCAGACAGGGTCGCTGGGATGAAGTATTCTTTTCAATAAGTGTTTATGGCAGCTAAAAATAAATGTATCTTTGACACCTGTGACTTTGTTGCTTCATATTAAAAAGAATAGTTACGCCCTTGAGGTCAGAAATCATTTGCTTACATCAGTTTTGGAATATACTCGAAAAGAGAAGAAAACCATCCATAGGAAAGGGACTGAATTAGGAATTTTTCTTAAAAAATCAAACCCAAAACAAATTGTCTAACCTTAATCTTTGTTGTTGTCTTGAGCATCTTATTCCATGCGATATAAAGCTCTTTTCAAGAAACCTGGATCTGAAACAAGAAAAAACAATGATGTAAATGTATTCTAGTTTTGGTAATCCCAGCAGTGTTTTCTTTTCCCTTTAGAAAAGGGATGGGGATAGCTGACATGCCCACAGTCAGGCTCAACTGGGAATATGGGATGCCTCAGAGACTTGAGTGGGAGGGAAGAGTTCCCTCCCTGGAAATGCATGAGAAGCGGTAGGGGTTACACCAGGAGCAAACCTGGGGTGCTGCGACATTGGAGAGAGCTGGGCACTGCCGTGGATGTGAGGGGATGCTCCAAGCTGTGGATTTGGGAAAGGCTTGGTGGTGGCTGGGACAAGCTGCAGGGATTCTGCCTTTCCCTGCAGATAAGGCTGGATGAAAACAGTGTGCATGGTGGGGGAATGGGGCAGAAATTTTAAGCAAGACGAGCAGTTCTTGCTTATCAGGGGAGTTTTATGATCTTACGTGTAATGGGGAGACTTTGGTTTGCTTTAGGTTTGTGTTAAGCTGAGTGATGTGGAGTTTTTGGCCAGAACAGGGCTCTGTTCCTGATGGATTTTTGGTTCTTCCCCATCCAGACTAGGTAGCCATGTCAGCCAAAGCCATCTCTGAGCAGACGGGGAAGGAGTTCTTGTACAAGTACATCTGCACATCCTCTGCCATCCAGAACCGCTTCAAGTATGCCCGGGTCACCCCAGCCACGGACTGGGCACGGCTCACCCAGGACCACCCATGGCTCCTGAGCGAGGTAAGCACAGGGACAGCAGGATCTGCCTTCCTGGAGCACCTGAGCACTGCTCCAGATCTTTCCTGAAGGACTGGTTGCTGTTGCTGCTCTGCCACAGTCACTTCCATCCCTGATGAAGAAATAAGCCTTGCTTCAAGGCTCAGTATCACCTCATGGGGGGCCGATTATTCCTTTAAGACTGAAATACAGGAGCAGAGATGGCTGTGAACCAGTTGCTCATAACAGCACAGAAGGTAAAGGAGGGTGATTCAGACAGATATGTCAGTCCCTGTTCTCAAAGCCTTGCTCTCTTGAAACCAGGGAGTGCTCTCACCATGTCTGGCTTTAATGTCAAGTTAGGACACTGCTTAATTTTCTTGAATCCAAGCAAAATGTTGGGGAAAATGTCCTTTTTTAAATTTTTCAGTGCAAAATAATTTATCTCTGTGTCTCATATCCTCACACTTTCTGTAGAGAAAACATACCCAGAGCTCTTTTTATTAGCTGTCCAAGCTGGCTCCTTTCCAGTGATTAATTATATTAAGTCATTGGCTCGAGAACATGAATGTCTCATAGTCCTTGACTGACTGACTGATAGAAGCCCTGCACTAATTAAATGTTCCGTGCTCAAGTGGCTGAATGAACTGCAGGAAGAGATCAAAAGTGCTTTTAAAAGCCTTGCAGGAAGCCAGAAGGGAGCAAGGATGCTCTTGGGCCTTTAAGGCAGGTTCTATAAGGCTGGAAAGGGCTTCAGGGTCCAGCAGCAAGACCATGCTCCGTGTCCTGTACTGCAACACGGTGTGTTCCGACTCTTAAGTTGCTGAAGTTCCAGGACATATCAGCAGTTCAGGAGAATGGCACCCAGTTCTAGTTAGATTTTTTAAAAAGACATTATGCAGGCTAGAGATTGTGTAACCCAGGAGCAGCTATCCATGGGTATCTTATTAAGAGCTACAGTCAGTTGGCTGAAACGTGCATGACCCTGGCCCTAGCCAGTCTCATGAGCAAAGTGTAGTGACAGCAGGAGCTTTTTTTTTTTGTGAGCAACTGACTGTGTCTGTCATGACTTTTATTGGGTTTTTTTCATCAAAAAAAGCCAGAACACACAGTCACCTCAGCCTCTGATGTCTCCTCGCAGCTGAGTAGAAACAAGGTGGCTTTTCTCAAAGTACAGCATAAAAAATACCAAACCTGCAGGCATGTTGTACCAGGAGCTGGATTTACCAAGATTAAAGGAATTTTGGAAGGGCATGTGCTGTGCAGAACTGTTTCTATCTGCAGAGAACCACTTGACCAAAGTCACTTTCTAATGCTTCTTCCTTTAAATCTCTTGCCCAACCTTTGTAGCGTTTAGTGGTGAAGCCAGATCAGCTCATCAAGAGACGTGGGAAGCTTGGGCTGGTTGGGATTAACCTCACTCTGGATCAGGTGAAGGCTTGGCTCAAGCAGCGCCTGGGTCAGGAAACCACGGTGAGTGCTTTGCTTTTGTTCCCAGGACAGTATAAAAGCTGTCATAAACTGGTCCTCTCCTGCAGCCAGCCCGTGTGTTTTGGCTGATTGTTACTTCAGGTCCTTACTTTAATTCAGTACTGCCGTGTAATATTTATTTTCCTGGGAATGACAATGCAGTGCTAATGATAATGAAGTGCCTGCCATCCCTGCTGCTGTGTGTTGGGAGCTGGTGGAGTTGTGCTGCCTCAAGGAATTTATGCCTTTGGCCCTGCTGGGATTGATTTGCTGCTGGCTCCAGCTCCGAGCCGGTGCGGCAAGAATTGGCAAACAGCAGGAACAGCATCATGAGTGTTCCCCATTGGGAAAACGATGGGTGTGGGAGTTACTGCTTTAGCACAACACAACCACCATATCTAAAGCAAGGTCTGGGCCACAGATTTGGGACCACTGGTGTCCTCAGAAGCAGGGAGTATCCCCCAGTGTCTTTTGAACCTGGAAACGTGGATTTGGATAACAGGAAAGTGCCCACACTGAATCATTCCTGGACCCATAAAGAAGACACTAAAGGATTCTCTTGCTCTTCTGTGCTCCCTGATACCATTTGAGGGTGAGCACAACTCTGAGGCCTCTGCTCCTGCCACTAGCTCAGGAATTCCTCACTTCTGAATTTTCCACTACTCAAAGAGCAGCTCAAGCCCTTGTGTCTCAGTGTGCTGAGCAGTGCCCAGTGACAGGGCTCTCTCTGGGACAGGGCAGGAGAGCAGCAGTCCTGGTGTAATTCTGATACCCCTCTGTCCTGCTAGGAATGGGAAAGGTGACCGACTCTTGTAACCAGATATCCTGGGCAGACAGTGCAGAATGCTGTGCTGCAGAGGGAGGAGTGGTTCCCCAGGAGGCACAGTGGAAGAGGGAGCAATTTTAGAGCAGTGCTGATTAATTCTCAAAGCTTTCCTTATGCTGTCACAAAAGTGCTGGACAAGTGTTTATGGGTGTTTCTCTTGTTTTCTTCCCCCAGATTGCTAATGCAAAGGGAATCCTAAAGAACTTTCTGATTGAACCCTTCGTCCCTCACAAACAGGTTAGTACACCATTAAAGCAGACTTTTAAATCTCTTTGGGCTTGCATGCTTAGCTGGATTGGAGAAAGCAGAAGTTTGGGAGTGTGCTGTTGAGCTGGCAGTGTTGGTGCACACTGGGCAGTGTCAGGGCCACAGGAAGCTCGATGGTGGGCTCAGCTGCCCCAAGCCCAGCACTGGCACAAGAGCCTCTCCAGGGTTTTCTCTGGGTGTCCCTGTTCAATGCTTGTCCCTGCTCTGTGGCACAGGAGGAGGAGTTCTACGTGTGCATATACGCTGCCCGTGAGGGAGACTATGTGCTCTTCCACCACGAAGGGGGTGTGGATGTGGGAGATGTGGATGCCAAAGCTCAGAAGCTGCTCGTGGCAGTGGACGAGAAGCTCAGTGAATCCGATGTGAAGAAGCATCTCCTGCAGCATGCACCAGCTAACAAGAAGGAGTAAGTAGAGATGCAGTTCTGGGCAGGACCAGCCATGCAGCAGCTGCTCTCTTTTATCTCAGTGCCACATCTCTCTTTTGTTCACCCTGAAGCTCACTCTCCTGCCCTTCTTGCTGTTCTCCAGAATATGCCATGCATCCTGAATCCAAGCTCTCTGACCTTATCTGAGCTGCCTGTAAAACCCAAAAATAAGGTTTCCTAGTGCTGAGCCTTTACTTGGCAGCAGCACTTGTCAGACTGCTTAGGTCTCAACCTGAGACTGGAGACGGGTACTGAATTCTGATCCTTTGTGCCAGCATAGAAGTTTCTTTTGTTTAGTGAAATGGTGATGAGATGTGGCTCTGGCTGCTAATTCAGAACTTCCCTCTGCCTTGCTCTGGCCTGGTCTCCAAAGCTATTCTCCTATTCTTCCTCCTGCAGGCTTATCTGTAGTTCTCAAGGCTTCTACATCTCCCTCAATTAGATGCCCATGCCTGGTTATCCTAACATGAGTCATGATTTTTCCAAACATAGCGTAATCCTTGCTGACATTGTGCAGTACTGAAGGGCTGCAGGAGCCTGTCACTCCATCAGTTTGCTGCAGCTTCCTCCCCATCACAGCTAACAAAGCTCAGATCTGACAAAGATGGGTATCAGCAGGGAGGCAACGATGTGCTTCTGTCTTGTGGGGAGATAAATCAGAGTGCACAGCTCTGGCAGTTGTGAGCAACTGTGTCCTCAGCAGAGTTTGGTGGAGGGTAATTAAGATGAGTCATCAAGGCCTTCCTTCCCTTGAGTCATCCATCACCCAGGCTCCATCCAGAGAAGATGAATGAGAATGAAAGAAATTGATGCCGAGTAGATTTGCAGATTGCTGCTAATACCAACGAACAGAGCAGGCTGTACTTAGATTTGGCTGTTTTTGTTAACTTGTTCCTTTTTTTTCTTTTTTTTACAGCATCTTGGCCAGCTTCATCTGTGGCCTGTTCAACCTTTATGAAGATCTGTATTTTACGTACCTCGAGATCAATCCATTAGGTAATGGATATTTTTGGGAGCAGAACTTTCTGTTCTGTAATACTGAAATATGTTCTTGATCCTTCTTTTGGTTCTGTAATTCACAACAGCAGCAGGTGCCATGTGCAGAAGTACAGAAGTGGCAGTGATATATCTCTGAGCTGTTCATTCAGTGAATTAAAAATGAGGAAATGAAAAATTCCCTTGAAGGGAATGTTAAGGCAGAACTGAAGAATGTAAAAATTGCACTTTTAGAACAAAACAACCCCTGAGACAGAGCCTGGGCTATGGCCACAGTTAGTGGTTAATTCCCCAGGAAACTTGCTGGGGCTGGTAGATACTGCCCAGTGCCAGGGGAAACAGCAGTCACCCAGCTTTTGCAATGATGTCTGTGTGGTACCAGATGTTGGAGTAAATCTGTAATGTGTCTCTGTACAACCCAGAGCTAATTGTGATATTTTTCACTGCAGTGGTGACTAAGGATGGTGTTTACATCCTTGATTTGGCTGCGAAGATTGACGCCACGGCTGACTACATCTGCAAAGTGAAGTGGGGGGATGTGGAGTTCCCCCCTCCTTTTGGCAGGGAAGCTTACCCTGAGGCAAGTGACAGCTGGAATTCCTTCATTGTGTCCTGGGTTCATCATTGCCTGTGTGCCCATGGCATTGCTGTTTCCAGTGGTTTTCTTGCTGTGTCTCAAGCCCCTTGGCAGTGCTGTCCATGGTAACATGTGCACAGGTAGCTGCAGTCCTAGGACTGCTCAGAATCACACTCTGTACTGCAGTTGCTTTCCAGCAACTCTGTTTGGTCAGTTCTTTAATTCAGAATTGACTTTTTTTTAATGGGGGTTGGTATTTAACTTTCCTCAGCTGTGTGCCAGAGCTCTGTGCCTGTGCAGAGCTTCCTGCCCATGTTGGTCTCCTCAGCATCACTATTTTTCTCTTGGAGCAGTGGTTACTGGGAGCCCCGTGGGAGCTGATGCTCCCTCAGTGTTTCAGTGCCAGTTCTGAGAGCAGAGCAGCAGCTGTGTGAAAATGCTGTATCCAAGCACAAACCCAGAGCAAATAACCAACTCTGAAACTTTTAAGTATGAAGATGTTAATACACCTATTTTTCTAAAAAGTGAGGACAAGATGAGGCCTGCAGGCAGCACTTTGTTGTAAAGGTAGCAGTGCCTGTTCCCTCTCCAGATTCCCTGGGTCTGTACTGCTGGATGCACAGCACTGCTCCAGACATATAGGCCCCAGCAGCTTCAGAGGCTGTTGGAAATAAAGCTCTCTCCGTAATTATTCTGTTACTTATTTCAGGGATCTGTTCTTCTGTCTCAAAAAATATTTCTGTCCTGACTTTTTAATTTTAATAATTATGCTTTAGTTGGAAGGTTTTTGTACTGTGGCCAGGAAATCCATTTAGCTGTTTCTTTCCATGTAGCTTGCTGGATGCCAGTACTCAACTCAATTTGCTCTTAAAAGGATTAGTTCAGTTTTTGTCTCTGAATCATCCCTCTCTGAGTCCCTGGGAAGGTTGTTGTGGCAGAGTCTTTGCTGGGAATGTTAATGAACTCTGATGAAGTGCTGCTCAGCCGCCTGGCACACTGGGCTGCAGGAGCACCATGGTGAGCCAGATTACAGCTCTCAGTGATTATGTTCCTGGCTGCAGCACAGCCAGAGTGGTCACTATGTGTGAGATGATTTTTAGATTTCCTCAGGTCGCAGACTAGGCCAGAACAGACTTTACAATTCTGTTCAGATTCTGTGACTGGTGTGATGGAGGGATGGAGCTGGGTCTGTGTCCCTGACAAATGCTGTTTGTGGCTCTGCTGTTCCTTAGAGCTGTAGCTGATGAGATGTGGTTGCTCTGTGTGTCCAAATGCACCCAGCACCATGAGCCCTTGGGATGGAAAAGGCAGGCACAGGAGGAAGCTGAGGTTGTGCTGCTCTCTCTGCAGGAAGCCTACATTGCTGATCTGGATGCCAAGAGTGGGGCCAGCCTGAAGCTTACCATCCTGAACCCCAAAGGCAGGATCTGGACCATGGTGGCTGGTGGTGGTGCTTCAGTGGTGTACAGGTAATGGAAGCGAGGTTTCCAGAGGGGGAGGATTTCAAGTGCTGGGAGAAGATAATTGCTGCAGCCTTTGGAGAGTAGACCCTTCTAAAGCCATTTTCCCCCTACTGTGACTGTTTGGGATCTCTTCAGAATGAAGATGCTGTACGGACTTCTCACCAGGTTGTGAAACATCGTGTCCCCTAGGGAATGTAATTTTGGAAGGGTTAGGGTTAGATACAGTTTCTTACAGTTCCTTTCTGACTTACAAAGAAACAAGCTGGCTGGAGGCTGGTGAGGGTAGTATGATTGTTGTAGTGGTTACTGAGTTTGTGTCTGGGGAGCATGACAAGATTGTAGTGACTGGCACCAAGAGGAGAGTGGCTTTGTTTTCAGCAGACAGTGCTGTCCCTCTCTAAAGAGTCCCACTTCCCCAGGGATTTGGACTACTTTAGGACCTTTACAGTGACTCAAATTATAACTAATCTCTTAAATAGCTGCTTTTTTTTGTTGCTAGTGACACCATTTGTGACCTGGGGGGTGTGAATGAACTGGCGAACTACGGGGAATACTCGGGAGCCCCGAGCGAGCAGCAGACCTACGACTATGCTAAAACCATCCTCTCCCTCATGACCCGAGAGAAGCACCCAGAAGGTGAGGGAGACGCTGCAATTCCAAAGCTGTGAAGCTGTGTCTGGCAGAAAAACCTGGACAAATCTGGCCTGTTACTATGCTTAGCCCTCCCTGGCAGAGCTTTCCATATGTACTGCTGCCTTCTGAAGGAATCCGGGATGGATTTCTGTCAGCCCTTCCTTCAAAGAGAGGGCTTGTGGTTTTCCATGGGGTTTGAGAGATCTTTATCAAACATTCTTGCTTGGTATAAAGCTCTTATCTTCCAGGCTCTCCTAAACTCAACTGCTTTAGGGTTTTTTTGCTACTAAACACAACTGGCTACTCTGCAACTTTGTTTTGTTTTATGTCCTTAACTGCTTCATGATCTTGGAGTACTCTGCTCTTGAAATGGTTTTACTTACCTGTGTTTCTTCCCTCAGGGAAGATCCTGATTATCGGAGGCAGCATTGCAAACTTCACCAATGTGGCAGCCACCTTTAAAGTAAGTGACCAGTCACAAACATCAGCAAACACTCAGTTGTCAGCCCCAGGCCGTTCTTCCCAATTCCACGTTTGGCTGAGGCCCATAGTCCATCTTTTCCAGGAGTTCCTGAGATGATGGGACAGGGTAAATGTCTGGCTGCCTGGGTCACCTGTCCTGTGTGTTTCTTTTAGGGCATTGTGAGAGCAATTAAGGATTACCAAGGCCCTCTGAAGGAGCATGAGGTGAGGATCTTTGTGCGAAGAGGAGGCCCGAACTACCAGGAAGGGTTACGTGTCATGGGAGAAGTTGGTAAGGACCGAGCTCGTCCTTGTTTCTTCCACTTGCTGTCTGCTGAGCTTTCTCAAGGTTAAATGCTTCACTTTGGCAGAGCTTTCCCCTGTGGAGGCTGACTGCTCTTGTGTACATCCACAGGGAAGACCACGGGGATCCCCATCCATGTCTTTGGCACGGAGACCCACATGACTGCGATCGTGGGCATGGCACTGGGCCACCGGCCCATCCCCAACCAGCCGCCCGCCGCAGCCCACACCGCCAACTTCCTCCTCAACGCCAGTGGCAGCCCCTCGGTGAGTTCCTTCCCCACTGTGGGTGAGGAGCCTTGTGTCCAGACAGGCTGGAAACAGACTTTGCCCACCAGTGTATTTGTAGGAAGCTTTAAGAAAACAAATGTGACTCTACCTGCACAGTTTATCAGGAGAGGCCACCCCGATACCCCTCTCACTCGTGCAGAAAGCATGGCCTCTCAAAGCTGACAATGTCACTGTTGAACCTACAGGGTCATTCAGTTTTCTGTGGCTTGACTGAAATGGTCCTATCTGAAGACTCTTTGGTTTTCTTTGTAGTAGACCAGTGTAGCCAAAGTGAGGCCACCTCCCCCTCTGTGCTCCAGGCCATACCTGGAGCACTGTCCCTCACCGACTTGGCTTCTGAATCTTTCAGACTCCAGCACCGAGCAGAACTGCCTCCTTCTCTGAGTCCAAACCAGATGGTATTGCTCCTGCTAAGAAGGCAAAACCAACAGCACCTCTTGGTAAGTCCAGCCCTGGGAGTGCTGCTGGCAATGCTCTGCTGTTCCCAAAGGCAGGACGGGCATGAGACAAATGCTTTTTTCTCTGGATATAAAGGGAAGCAGTTTTGTGGTAGCTGCCTATCTTTGTCTTGAGTGTAGTTAAGTGGTTTAGCAACTCACTTGTGCCATGAGCTCATACACATGGCCAGTCAGAGTTGCCGTGATCTGGGATGTTCAGGAACAGCACATCAAGAGGAAGTACAGTGAGAGGGCTGCAGTTTGCTTGGTTTTTTAACAAGAGCAAACCCAAAAGCCCTGAGTGTTCTGGAGAGGAGGACTGCTGCAGCACCTGCCTGGGTGCCTGGCCAGGGGGCTGGCAGCAGCCAGCTCTGTCACACTGTTGCATGAGTGATTCTCTCTTTAACAGATTCAATCCCAGCCTCGAGACCTGGTTCAGGTAGGACCTGTGTGACCAGCTGAATGTGCCTGGCCTTGCTGGCAGCTGACTTTTTTAGTTCTTGGTTTTGTTGCTGTTTTTTCTCTCCAAAAGTTTGCTGTGTTGTCTGGTCCTTCCCTCCTGCCCAGCATATTTAGCTGTCACCGTGTGAACTTCTCATCTGGTTCTTCAAGTGCAGATCAGATATACCTCTGCACAAATACTTCCTGTATCTGGGGGAGAGAGGGCCAGGTCTCAAACAAACTTTGTTTTTTCTTCCCTTCCCCCCCAACCATCACAGAGAAGAACAGCCTGAAGCACATAGTGAAGAGCTCTGTTCCCTTTGCTTTCCAAAAGGAGGAGTCACTAATTGTGACCATTAACTGGTATCTTGTTTCAAAGGGAAGCGATGCAGGGGCCCTGGTTATCAGGTTTGGAAAGTACAGGAAAGTCACAAATCAACTAAACGTTGCCTTAACAGTCTAGCAAACCATTAAAGCCTGTCCTCAGTAAAGTTATTTTATAGGAACTTTAAGATTCTATTGGGCTCTGTGCTGGGTGAGAATAAACTGCTGAACTGGGGGCAAAGTAGAGCTTCAAGTTACCTCCCTTACTGTGAGGGAAGAACAGTAGAAGGGGAATTCTTGGATTGTTGCTTGGTGCTCTCAGACAAATAGCATTGCCTCTCTGGGTCTGCATTTTGGTGTTCCTGGGAACACTCATGGTACTCCCTTGCAGGCAGGCACCTGCAAGATAAACAGAATTTTCAGGATAAGCAGCTCCCTAAACTCCCTGAGTTTTTGCAAGGTTTAAAATTAATTCTGCCTGGAGTCAGAAGGAGGGACTCAATGTTGTGCTGTGACAAGTGGTGTAAATAGACTTTATGCCAACAGTCCATCCTCACTGGCTGAACTGTTGCTTTTCCTGTGACTCTGTCCCCTGAAGCCAAGTTTTGGGCCATATATAAATACTTGGGGCCATCAAGTTTCATTAAAAAAAAAAATAGAAAGAAAACCTAAGTATGTTGAGCTCCTTTATTTTCTTTGTCCTCCCCATTTCCTGCCTTTTTTTTTTTTTTTTAATTTCTATCATTATACTGTGGTGCCCTGACCAGCCTCCCGTGGTTCACCCAGACTGTGGGCTACGTACAAATCATTAAATGAAATTCACAGTTCTCTTCAGCTTTGCATAAGAAAACTGGGAGGAAGATAAAAGGCCCATGAGAGGAGAGACAGAGGCAGTTTGTATTTCTCACCTCTCCTATACCAGCTCTCTCCTGTGATTTAGTTGCCCATTTAGTGACCCCCAAAACCTGGCTGTTGTGTTCAGAATCAGGGAAGGGGTTGCTGCTTCATCTATGGTTTCTTCCTAAATTTGGACAGTGTGGCATCCTGCAAACTGCAGTTCATCTCCTGGGTTCAGTTCATCAAGGAGCCTTTCAGCAGGCATTTGGCAAAGCTGCAGTTTGTGTCTTGCTCAGGTGTACAGTTTGAACATGGTTTGGTTTTTTGCCTGTCTCTGAGCAGGTAAAGCCACAACCCTGTTCAGCCGCCACACCAAGGCGATCGTGTGGGGGATGCAGACCCGGGCTGTCCAAGGAATGCTGGATTTTGATTATATTTGCTCCCGGGATGAGCCCTCAGTGGCTGCCATGGTTTATCCATTCACGTAAGTAGCCTGTGACTGCGTTGCTTTTCCATTTCCCTCCAGCTCTTCTGTGACCTTCCTCCTCTGTCAGTCTTTGTAGTTCTTTAGTGGAGCTCTGCCCTGTCCTCCATCCCTGCTGGAACACCTTCTCCCCTACTCCCTTCCACCCCTGGGTTGGCTTTGTAGGCTGCTCTGTTTTCTTCAATCACTGATTTTGGGCTGTGCTGTTGAAACAGCTTAGTGCTCACCACAGAACTGAAGTTCTACTTCATGTGCTTTTAAAAGATGTCCAAATTCTGTTCTTCACCCAGTGAGTAAGGCAGTTGTGGCTGCCTGGGCTTTCTTTCCATCCCTCTGGCTCAGCAAAGGCAGGCAGGCTGTGTATGGCTTCTTCCACTCACCTGCTGTTGGCTGTGTGCTTGTCTGAGACACCTTGATTTGTGCCTGCAACAGCAGGAACTACCCCTCCAAATATTATCCAGAATCATAGCAGCTCTGCTGACAGATTAAAGCAGGTATGCAGCCAAACAAAATTTTAAAAAATATAAAATCTTGTTCATATTCTTTCCAATAGCAGCAGTGGTTACTTAGCAGGCAGGAAGCCTGTGGATCCTTCAGTGGGATAGAGAGTTCCCTTGTGGTGTTCACCCTCTTTTATTCATCCCTACAGGGATGAGAGGGGCTACTGTGTGTGCATGAGCTGTTTTATTGTACCTCCTCAGTGTGGGGGTCTCCCTGTGGAACAGGGCAAGTAGGGAGAAGGGAAACAGCAGCTGTTGCTTCCAGTACAGTGAGGTAGGAGCCTTGGTTCATTCCTGTGGTATTTACAGACATTCTAGAGAGCTGATGTCTAATCAACCTCTGTCCTGCAGAGAATTTCTCCTCTTGACAATTAAGACCTTGTACTGTTATTCTGCAGCTCTGATGGTAATTGCAGCTCTGTAATAACTTCTCAGCAAGTGCAAACCTTGGGGTACTGAGTGCAGGCACACCCACGTCTGTAGGTGAGTGGCAGCCTCTGGCAGTGCTGTACTTGATTAAGGAAGAAAAAGCAATAAGGATTAAACTTTTTAAAGGCTACCTGTAATTATCTGATTCTGCTTGACCTTTTGGAGGGAGCCAGGCTGGCAAAACCTGGAATGTTCTGTCACGAATGTACTGCTGTGGGAGCACAGCCAGTATCCACACACGCTTAAATGACTGCCCAGTCAGACTTCACTGCAGTTCCAGCCAGAGCATCTACTGTGTATGAAATACCAACAATGAAACCTTCCCTTCCAGTGTCTGTGGGGTGGGCAGAGTCCCACTGTAGCAGGAGTGGGAAGCTGATTGGCCCTCCCATTGTTGTCCTGTCTGTTCACCACAGACACTGGTTTCTTGTTCCCCTAGTCCAGTGCTAGCACCAGCCCAGTGACACAGCTTTGCACGCCTCTCATTCATTACTCTTTCTGTGCCTCATTCTGTCTTCCAGCTTGGAGTAGAGTTAAGGCTCTGGTAGCTTCACTATGGGAGAGCTTATTCATCTTGCTGGATGCCTCTGTCCCCATTAGCCCGTCTCCTTCCATTCGCTGCTCTGTCCTATTCTCTGAAGAACCTTCTGCTGTCATATGGTCCCTCCCCACACACGCTCACGTGCTCGTGAGTGTCTCAGTCAGTCTTGGGGGCTGAGAATGGGGTTTGTAAACTCCTCTGTCTGCATGCACTGTGTCCCTTTGCCTTTCCAGCAGCCTTAAGGTCAGGGCTTTTCTATCCTGTCTTCCACAGCGGTGATCACAGGCAGAAGTTCTACTGGGGCCACAAAGAAATCCTGATCCCAGTCTACAAGAACATGTCAGATGCCATGAGGAAGCACCCAGAGGTGGATGTTCTCATCAACTTTGCGTCTTTGCGCTCTGCCTATGACAGCACTGTGGAAACCATGAATTATCCCCAGGTGAGTGCAGGATCCAGAAGAAGCCCAAGAGAAGGAAGACCCTGTCAGCAGGGTACCGGTGTTTCTTAAACTGTGATGACATTAGCAAATTGTATTGGTCTTCTGACTTAGCAGATAACCCCCAATTCCAACCCCTTACTGAATGTAAGGGGGATGCTGGGAATTCCCTAGCAAATCCTAATGCTGGACATGCATTTTGCTTAAGAGGAACTTGGTGCTTCTTGGCTAGCAGTAGCTACCTCAGGCTGACTAAAATACAGTGCTGCTCTGATTTGCAAGGGAGAGAAAATTCCCTGATCAGAGCATTGAGCCTGTGGTGAAGATCATGGCAGATTGTGGATTCATGCACTGGGGCCTTCCTGGACACAGAGTGACCTCCCAAGTAGGACCTCCCCGTGGGCTGACAAGGGGCAGCTCCTGAGAGTACCAATGGTTTTCTTTCTCTTACTGCAGATCCGCACCATTGCCATTATTGCCGAGGGCATTCCAGAGGCCCTGACACGAAAACTGATCAAGGCAGCTGATAAAAAGGGAGTCACCATCATTGGGCCTGCAACTGTAAGTACTGATGGCCACCTTCTCCTGTCTTTCTTAACCTTCAGATCAGCTTTCTCCAATGGATGAAGTGTATCCCACCATCCACTTTGTCTTTAGTCACTGAACTGCGTGTTAGTCTCTCATCTTAAAGTCTTTGCCATCCTTCCTTCTCCTTACAAATGCTGGTAAGGCTGCCTTACACAAATGTTCCTCAGTTTCATGATTTTAAAGGGCTTTACACCTTTCTCTTACTCTCTTACAGGTTGGTGGGATCAAGCCAGGTTGCTTTAAAATAGGCAACACGGGAGGCATGCTGGATAACATCTTGGCATCGAAGCTGTACCGTCCTGGCAGCGTGGCCTACGTGTCCCGCTCTGGAGGGATGTCCAACGAGCTCAACAACATCATCTCCCGAACCACCGACGGGGTCTACGAGGGGGTGGCCATCGGAGGGGACAGGTATGAGCTGGCACCTTCAGCAGGCACTGGTTTTCAAGTTGGTCAACAGAATTGTTGGTAATTTGGAGAAAGAAGAGCAGGTTGGGGTGTTAATTTTTCTTTCTGAAAAGTATATTAAATAGATTTCTATCATTTCCCATGTGTTGCACACAGATACCCTGGTTCAACTTTCATGGATCATGTCTTGCGTTATCAGGATACTCCAGGAGTAAAGATGATTGTAGTACTGGGGGAGGTGAGTGAGACCACTTCACTACCTGAGAAATGCCTGTGTGTGGTTTTTGTTTTGAGAGCATCTCACCTGGCTGCAAGGATGCTAAATAGCAGCTACTTCTACTGTTCTTGAATATTCTGAATTTTATTTCTTTCTGCTTTTGCCAAAAGAAATGGAACATATTCCACAGGCAAGCATAGTCTTCCCTACTTAAAAAATCGGGAGGCTTTGTTCTGAGACTTCAGCTGTTATTTAGTGAAAAAGGAGAAAAAATCCCAGCAATGCTTCTGTGTGTGTCTTGGAGCTGGTTTTATCAAAAGTGCAGCTTGGAACCATCTCTCTTTCCCTGCAGATCGGAGGCACAGAAGAGTACAAGATCTGCAGGGGCATTAAAGAAGGCCGAATCACCAAGCCAGTGGTGTGCTGGTGCATTGGTACCTGTGCCACCATGTTCTCCTCAGAGGTATGTGCAAAAATGGGGCAAATGCATATAAAATAAGGATATATCCACACCAGGAAGAAAAGCCCAACTTCACTCATTGTACCTAAACCTTCCAGAACTGGCAGTAGTAACTTTATTGTGCAAGAGTTCATAAATATAAATGAGAAAGCTATCTTGTACTTCTCTAGTTCGGTCACAGAAAATTTCCAGGGGATTCTGCTTCCTTGTGAAGGAAGCCCAAAGATCCCAGGGAAAGCAACAAATTCCAGTAGCTGCCTGCTTCTGGAGTGGGAATGGCAAAGGTCTATGTTAAACAGCTCTGAAGTGGGGCAGTTTAGGGAGGCAGAACATGAATGGATGAGCCTGGAGAGACTCTAGATCAGAACATCCCTGTAGTTGCTCTGCTGGCTCTGACTGCAGCCAGGAGCTTTGGTAGCCCAGAGGAGGCAGATGTGCAGCCACTGGTGTTCCCAGTCAGGGCTCTATTCTCTTCCACTCTCTGCAGATAACAGCCTGTATTCCTTAGTGCTCTCTCTTCTCCCGTTTGTAGGTGCAGTTTGGCCATGCAGGAGCTTGTGCCAACCAGGCCTCTGAAACTGCTGTAGCAAAGAACCAAGCCTTGAAGGAAGCTGGAGTGTTTGTTCCCCGGAGTTTCGATGAGTTGGGAGAGGTCATTCAGTAAGTCACACTCACAGGGCACCTTCAGCAGGGGACAAAAGCTGTCAGGGCACTGATTCTGGCCTGATAGGGAATATATTTCTGCTTAAGGAAAGCAGGTTCTACTTGTGGGGTTTTAAGGTCTGGATTAGATCACCTTGCCTGGATCTCTTGGAAGGACCAAAGTTTCTGAATGGATTCTCTCCCTAGGTCTGTGTACCAGGATCTTGTGGCCAAAAGAGTGATTGAACCAGCTGAGGAAGTGCCTCCTCCAACTGTGCCAATGGATTACTCCTGGGCAAGGGTGAGCTGCTGTGCTGGTTTACCTGCTTTGGGGTTTCTTGGAACCAGACAGGGCATTTGCTGTGGCTCTGGATGCCACGTTGGGGTTATACCTTGTGCATTGTCCTGTTACTTGTGAGCTGCTAGCTATGCTGTGGAAGCTGCTCTGTTGCTGTTTGCCCGCTCTGCCCTGTGCTGCCCCTTCTGGCTAGTGTGGGTTGTTTTAACATCCTGTTTTTCACTGCAATTGCAGGAGCTGGGACTGATTCGCAAACCAGCTTCCTTCATGACCAGCATCTGTGACGAGCGAGGACAGGAGCTGATCTATGCTGGGATGCCCATCACAGAGGTCTTCAAAGAGGAGATGGGAATTGGAGGGGTTCTAGGCCTGCTCTGGTTTCAGAGGAGGTGAGGCAGCTCTTGTGAAAGCTTGCAGATTCTTTGGAGTTTTTCTTGTTCATTAATAGACTTTTAAGCAAAAAAAGGTAACTCCAGGATTCCTTTGTGAAGGTAGATTCACTGGAATGCCATCTCTGTATTCCCTCCATGTCAGCATTTTGGGCTGCACACAGTGTGTTTTAGTCTCAGGATGAAGTTATCCACGAGTCTAGTGGTGCATTGAGGAAATTTCTGCATTCTAGGCCTGATTCACACTCTCTGACCACTTGTATCACCTCAGCTCTGGAGAGACTGGGGACTTTACCAATATGTGCATTTGTGTTCTGTCCCTGACTGATGTGGTGTCTGTGCCCAGGTTACCCAGGTACGCCTGCCAGTTCATTGAGATGTGCTTGATGGTGACAGCAGACCACGGGCCAGCCGTGTCCGGAGCCCACAACACCATTGTCTGTGCCAGGGCTGGTAAAGATCTGGTTTCAAGCCTCACTTCAGGCCTTCTTACTATTGTGAGTACCTGATATCAATTTCTCTTTACTCATTACTCTTAAGTTTTATTACTATTAATTTTTTGATTGGCTGCAGAGTCACAGACTGGTGGTGTCTGTCCAGTCACACTTTGAATTTCAACTCTAATAGTTCAGTGCTCCCTGTTTCAAATCTGGTCCATTTTTCCAGTAAGCCAGTCTTGGCTTGTCTCCTTGAAGTCTAGAAATATTTTGTAGCAGCCAAATTGCTGTCAGTGTTGACTCTGGTTGCCTGAACTCTGACAAGTGTAACTAAAACAGACTTTGGATTGCATTTTCCCCCACGTTGTCTCTAGCAGAGATGCACTGGCTCCAAATTGGCACTCGTGTGAGAGATAAGCAGATGCCTTCTCTCGGGTGTCTGCCCAACTCTAATGTCATAAATGCCACAGAGACCTGGGGGGTGGATGGGGGACATAATCTTGGATTTGTATCTTAATTGTGGAGTCCTTTGAAGTAATTGCCTTTGTGTCCTGCACCCAGGGTGACCGGTTTGGGGGAGCACTTGATGCTGCAGCCAAAATGTTCAGCAAAGCTTTTGACAGTGGGATTATCCCTATGGAGTTTGTGAATAAGATGAAGAAAGAAGGGAAGCTGATCATGGGCATTGGACACAGAGTGAAATCAGTAAGAAAACTGCGTTAGGACAAACCGGAGGGATTTTTAGGGAAGGGTGGGGGAGAGCAAAAACAAAGGAAAGAAAATTGGCAAGTTTCAGAAGCAGCTATTTACCAAATTCTTCTGAATCTACAAAAAGTATCTGTAAGAGGCAACATCATTGACTGTGACATGCTCTGACCTTGCAGATAAACAACCCCGACATGAGAGTTCAGATTCTCAAGGACTATGTGAAGCAGCACTTCCCAGCCACTCCACTGCTGGACTATGCACTTGAAGTAGAAAAAATCACAACTTCCAAGGTGAAAGGCGCCAAGCATTGAATTGCTCTGGGCACTGGTTCTCATGGGAGGGAAAGGGACTGGGGCTTAGCTGTATTTTCAGTGCAGTGCTTCAGAAATTGTTGCTGGGGATTTTGTATGGGGTAGAGTTGAGGCCAAATACTGCTCAGTTTGGAAAGGCTGAAGGCATTTGGCTACCAGGAAAATGCTGAACAAGCCAAACCATCATCTATGTGGCCACTGTCCACACTGGCACTGCCAGGTGTAAATCCAAGACTGCTGGCACATGGGCTGGCCCATGACAAGGACCCTCTGGGGGTTGATCAACAGCCCCCTTGTTTGGGGCTGAGTTTCCAGTATTCCCATTAAGTGTGGCTCTTGCTCAGGCTGCTGAGCAGCCTCTCCATTGCTGGGCTGGTGTGTCCTGAGCTACAGGCAGCCCTCAAATCACCAGTGGAAAGTGCCAAATGAACACCATTTGCACTGTCAATATCTTTATTGGGGTGTGTTTTATTTCCTGCAGAAACCAAACCTTATCCTGAATGTAGACGGCTTTATTGGAGTGGCCTTCGTTGACGTGCTCAGGAATTGTGGATCTTTCACACGGTGAGTGAGGGGGACTGTTCTTGGATCATGGTCCTATGAAGCTGCACTGCCAGCTCCTGAGGGGCAGAATTCCATGACACTGGGAAGGAAACATGGCCTGGACTGGCTTTGGGGGACAGAAAGCTGTCAGGGGAATTTGTGTGGCTTCTGGCACTAGGGCAGGTGCCAGCCCGTCTGAGACTGATTCCTTAGATGATTACCAGGAACCATTTCTTTTCCTTCCTTTTTCAGGGAAGAAGCAGATGAATACATTGATATAGGAGCTCTCAATGGCATCTTTGTGCTGGGCAGGAGTATGGGATTCATTGGTGAGTTTGCCACATCCTCCCTGCCCCTTCCCTCCTCCTGGGGCTGCCCTGCCCCAGGAACACCAGACAAACCTGAAACCCAGGGTGGCTTCAATGTACTCCAGAACTCCAACTCAAGGCAAAGACTAAGAGGAGGTGTGGGAATTTTGTAACATAAACCACTCCCGTTTCAGGA
This sequence comes from Eopsaltria australis, assembly GCA_034509425.1. Taxonomy (NCBI): domain Eukaryota; kingdom Metazoa; phylum Chordata; class Aves; order Passeriformes; family Petroicidae; genus Eopsaltria; species Eopsaltria australis. The sequence goes on from JAVTVJ010000798.1 coordinate 553,948, forward strand.
CACTACCTGGACCAGAAGAGGTTGAAGCAGGGTCTGTACCGTCACCCCTGGGATGACATATCCTATGTGCTACCTGAGCACATGACCATGTGAGAGGCTGGTGTTGCCTTGGGATGCACCAGGACAGGAGCCTGTCCAGGGGACAGCCACAGTGGGACTGTGATGTATAAAGACCATTCTTGGGACAGAGACGTCGAGCTGCCTGGTCAAACTGTGCAAAACGACTGTTTTATAAGGATAGAAACTTACTCTAATAAAACCAAAACTTGTGCTATTCCCTCTGTTACCTGCTGTATTTAATACTGTCTCTCACCCTTTTATTTTTTTTCTATTTTCATTTTGTTTCCAGAAGAGATCTAGGGTTTGGGGGGTAGAGTTTGGCTCATAGCTATGCCTTACTGAACATAACTCTGGTAACAAGCTGTACCTTTCCCATGAGGGGAATGTGCCTGCCATTCCCATAAGCCATGACTTTGGATTTTTTTGTTGTTAGTTGTTTTTCAATTTGTTTACCATGTTCTTATCCTGGTCTGACTGTACCTGAATCCTGGGACCACTGCTGATGTATAACCAATGTTACTCAAGCTGGTGTAGTAATTTAAAGTGTAAAGTTGTAACATACGGCTGTGAAAACTGTGAAATCCCTGTACTCCAGTGTCTGTATTTATGCAAACACCCTCTCCTTTCCTCTGACTGCTGCTCTGTGCACTGTCACTCATGTAATCTGCAGCTGCAAAAAAATCTCTGTAATAATTTCCGTGTCCTCCTTGTCTGTGTATTGTAACCAAACGCAAATAAATACACATTACTAATTTATTCTTTTTCCTTGTGTGGCTTCTGTGCGTTGTCCCTGAACAGTGTCTAAGGGGATGTGTGACAAGCTGCCATTTAACAAAATAACAACCTTCAAAGCAATCACTCCTCAGGCTCTGTTTCAGGTGATTTAAAAGGGGAGAAATAAAAATCAAAATCCATACAGCCTTCACCTTGCCCGTTTCAGTGTAGGTAAAAAAGATTAAAGGTAGTAAAATAGAGAATAAACAGGACAGAAACTAGGTATGACTGATACAGCATTATCCAAGGGTTAGGGAACGGCACTGTGTGTATAGCAAACATGAAATAACCAACTGCAGCTCCCTTCATTGTCATTAACAACCCTGTGTACCTTAGAGTGAGAGAAATCCTTGTTCGTCAGGTGCTGCCTGGGAGGGCACGGGGAAGAAGCAGCAAATGCCGAGGACTGCCTGAGGCTTCGGGTGGAGCGGGGCCTGGGTCTGGTCCGTGGTGCCGAGCTCCCCCATGGCCCTCGAGGCACCGGGGGGACCCCACGGCGGGGAAGCCGAGGGGGCGCGGGGTCCCGGGGGCTCCGGCCTGAGGGGACGGGGGATGCGGGGAAGTCCCGAGGGGTCCGACGTGAGGGGACGCGGTGTCTCGGGCACTCCCGGACTGAGGGGATGGGGAGCCATGGGCGTCCCGGGCTGAGGGGACGTGGGGTCTCGTGGTATCGCGGGCTGAGGGGATGCGGGGTCTCGGCGGGTCCCGGGCTGAGGGGACGCGTGGTCTCGGCGGGTCCCGGACTGAGGGGACGCGGGGTCTCGGCGGGTCCCGGGCGCTGCGCTGGTCCCGGCTCCCCTCACGGCGCCGTCGCCATTGCCCTGCAGAGGCGCTCTCTCTCCGCCAGGGGGCAGCCCCGCGCCCCGCCCGCCATGTCGGACAAGATGGCGGCGGCCGCGGCCTGTCCGCAGCCGCAGCCCGGCCCCAGCCCCAGCCCCGGCCCCGGTCCGGGCCCGCCGGCGGCCGAAGCGGAGCGCGGGGGCCCGCGGGGCGGCGCGGCGGACGGGGAGGCCGAGGCGGAGGAGTTCGGGTGCCCGGCGCACTGCTCCGACCTGGCTTGGCGGCAGAACGAGCAGCGCCGCCACGGCCTGTACTGCGACATCACTCTGGCTTTCGGCGGCGCGGGCATGGCCCGCGAGTACCGGGCGCACCGGTCCGTCCTGGCGGCCGCCACCGAATACTTCACACCGCTGCTCTCGGGGGGGTTCGCGGAGTCGCGCTCGGGCCGCGTGGAGCTGCAGAAGTGGAGCTCGGAGGGCGGCCCCGACCCCGACACGGTGGAGGCCGTTATCGGTTTCATGTACACCGGCACCATCCGCGTGAGCCCCGGCAACGTCCATGAGGTGCTGGAGATGGCAGACAGGTGAGTGCGGCCGGGCGGGGGCTGGCGGGGACCGGGCCACGGCATCAGAGGATCACAGACTGCTATGGATCGGAAGGGACTTTAGAAATTCATCTCATTCCACCCCTTGGCATAGGCAGAGACACCTTCCACTAGACCAGGTTGCTCTAAGCCCCGTTCAACCCGGCCTTGAACACTTCCAGGGATGTGTAACTCCCTTGTTTGTCCTGCAGGTTTCTGCTGACCCGGTTAAAGGACTTCTGTGGAGAGTTTCTGAAGAAGAAACTGAACCTCTCGAACTGTGTGGCAGTTCACAGCTTGGCCCACATGTATTCCCTGAATCAGCTGGCCCTCAAAGCGCAGGATATGATCAGGAGAAACTTCCACAAAGTCATCCAAGATGAGGAGTTCTACACTTTGCCATTTCACCTTGTCCGAGACTGGCTCTCAGACCCGGAGATCACGGTGGACTCTGAAGAAATCCTCTTCGAGACTGTTTTGAAGTGGGTTCAGAAAAATCCTGAGGAAAGAGAGAGGTACTTTGAAGATCTCTTTAAGCTGCTAAGGTTGTCTCAGATGAAACCCACATACCTGACTCGCCACGTCAAATCCGAGCGGCTGGTGGCGAGCAACGAGACCTGTGTGAAGTTGGTGTCTGAGGCCGTGGAGAGCCATGCCCTGCGCTCTGAGAACCTGCAGTCTGGGAACCTGCAGCACTCTGCCTGCCCCGCCGCGCTGCTGCCGCGCTTCGGACAGAACATGGACGTCATCATGGTCATCGGCGGCGTGTCCGAGGGCGGCGACTACCTGAGCGAGTGCGTGGGCTACTTCATCGACGAGGACAGGTGGGTCAACCTGCCTCACATCCACAACCACCTGGACGGGCACGCCGTGGCTGTGACGGAGTCCTACGTGTACGTTGCTGGCTCCATGGAACCGGGGTTTGCCAAGACTGTGGAAAGGTACAATCCAAACAGAAACATTTGGGAGCAGGTTTCGAATCTAATCACCAGGAAGCATTCCTTTGGCCTTACTGAAGTGAAAGGCAACTTGTACAGTATTGGTGGGCATGGCAATTTCAGTCCAGGCTTTAAAGATGTGGCCATTTATAATCCTGAGCAGGACAAATGGCTGAACCTGGAGTCGGCACCAAAGATCCTGCGGGATGTCAAAGCTGTCTCCGTGGAGGACCGGTTTGTGTATGTGGCCGCCCGCACCCCGGTTGACAGCGACAGCGAGGATGGGCTGAGGGCTGTTATTATCAGATACGATGCTGAAACCAGGCAGTGGCAGGACGTGGAGTCCCTGCCCCTCATCGACAACTACTGCTCCTTCCAGATGTCTGTTGCCAACACCAACTTCTACCACACGGCATCTTGCTGCCCCAAGAGTTACCCCATAGACAATGAGGAGGCCAAGGGAAAGATCTCCAGCAGGGCCTCAGATGAAATCCTGGAATCCTTGCCCCCCGAGGTCCTGAGCATTGAAGGAGCAGCTATTTGTTACTACAAAGATGACGTGTTCATCATCGGGGGGTGGAAGAACAGCGATGACATTGACAAGCAGTACAGGAAGGAGGCCTATCGCTACTGCGCCGAGCGGAAGCGCTGGATGCTCCTGCCCCCAATGCCGCAGCCCCGCTGCAGAGCCACTGCCTGCCATGTGAGAATCCCCTTCAGGTGCCTGCAGGGAACACAGAGGTACCCCATGCCACAGAATCTCATGTGGCAAAAAGATAGAATAAGGCAAATGCAGGAAAGGCAGATGCAGGAGATACACCGATACTCCCTGAGCTTACGGAGGATGCCGCGCTCCCAGATCGAGTGCTAGTGTCTGGAATATCACTCCTAGGAAATAAATGAGCCTAGGAAATAAACCTGTTTGTTAGGCTTGATGTGTCTTTATAAGACATGAGGGTGTGGATTGGATTTGATGCATAAAACCAGCATCTGTTGTGTACTGAAAATTCAGAAGCTCAGAAGTTGAGGTGGGAGGGAATTGAGACACTCCATGAATCCAACAGTATTCCTTAATGATGCCCAGGGAAAAGCTGTAGCCTGTATCGGGCTGTGAAATGTCTCCGGGAGCATTAAGCCTGTTACTTCTCTCCTCAGATCTTTGGTTCCAAGCGTTTCTGTAGAGTTAGTCTCTAACAGTTCTACTTGGAAAATCAAAGATCTCTCTGTTAATAATTTAGTGGTTACATTTGTGTGTGCTTGAAAGCACCTGTTTCATTTGCACTTATCTCTTGACATTCCTTTGATTCTCTCCTCAGTGACTAAACTTCACAGGATTGGTGTTGGTGTACTTGGCTTTCCCAAGCTGGAGGCAAGTGCAATAGTTCCGTATGAAACAAAAGCACAATCTTTCTTTATGAAATTACTTCAGGATGTTTCTATATGTATTAAATATTTTGTATCTGTGTGTTGTGGAGAGGCTGCAAAGTTTGTTTATAAATGGATGATTGGTTGGACACAAGACACTTGCTAAAAGAGAGCTTAAGGCAGTGGATTTTTTTTTCAGATGCATTTGCAGGTTTGAGTCTGTCTCTGACTCAAACCTAAGAACTTGGGTCAACAGCCTGAGCGAAGGAGTAACAACCAGCAGTGAGCCACCCAGCCACACTGGTTGTTCAGTTCTGTCAGTGGATCAGTGAGTGGGATTATTTCACGGGAATATAGTGACACCTGAGCTACTCATAGGTCTTTTCTCAAATGTTGCACATGTTTTTAATCTAGTGAAAAGTGATGGAAGGGCCCCTGCTGTTCCCAGCCTGTTTCTGACAATCAGAAGCCTTTGCCCTCCTGTGCTGTCCCAAGGGACTCCCAGCAGCTGTGCTGCAGCTCTGTGCCAAGCTGGCGCGTGTGCTCCTGCCGGGGGGAGAGCTGGGCTTTCAGAGTCTCCACGTATCTGAATTTTCCCACTTGCTGTGGGATTTCAGCTCATTTAAACACCTTTTGGCATTCTGAGGTGGCTGTACATGCAAGTGCCCTGGTTGGCTCTGGATTGCTTCCCACTGCACTCCCAGGGAACAGAACCTGGGATATTCCCTTTGGAGTATCCCTGCCTCTCAGTTACCTGTCCCACTGAGCACTCCTCCCCAGTCCAAGAAGCTCCAGGACCCTTTCATTTACCAACAGTTTCAGTGCATATTTCCTACCTCCTTTTCTCCCCATCCTTCCCTTCATTTGAATGTTCCAGGTTTTTCCATGCTGTATAACTCAGGATCTTAGGGAAGGGAATGGGTATTACAAAATTTGTGTAGAACAAACCTTTCTGGAAAATCTGTTACTGTTCTTGGTTCACTGATGGTTTGCTGGTGGTTTTGATGTGGGTGACTTCTTTGCAAAGAACTTTTAACCAGTTTGGGGTTTGTTTTGGTTTTAATTGTTTTGCTTCCTGAGCTGCTCCTTCTCCTTTTCCAGTCCAACAGGCAGCCCAGATCATATCTGAAACTTGGGGTAAGTCTTTCCACCACTCAGTGTGTAAAGGTTTCTCTGATGTGTACATCCCTTAATGCTCCACTTTGTGGTTCTTGGGCCACTTTGATATCAATAACTTGTCTGTTTGTGAGAGAGTCTCCAGCCTTAGTTAAAAAAACTACCAAACTTGAAATTCTGAACAGTTTGTCTCAGTTTTCTCCTGTGTGGTAACCATGTTGTATTTTCTTTGCCTGTTGGGTTGTTGGGGCAGGTGAAGTTTATGCTACTGGCTTCATGCAAGAGGAAATGGGTGAGTTTAAAGTGATGTTTGCAGGTGACTGTTCCCAAGCAGCTGCTGCAGGCCTGTGTGCTGGAGGTTGATCCATGGAGTCTGGCTCATGGACTCCTGCAGGTTTGGCTGGACTAGGTGTAGAATTGCTGCTCCTGCAGCAGTTTGTGCTAAAGTTTGCAAATTCCTCTAGTGCTGAATCCATCGATGTAACAGCAATTTATGGGAGCTGATTTTAAGATACTTTCCCAGACTTTGCACTAAAGCAAGAGAGAGGAGTTCATGTACTCCACCCTGCTGAACCAGATGAAGGGATTTAACAGGCACTTGGAGAGTGGTTGGTCACCACCACAGCTCTCTACAAGCTCTCGTAGTCTGTCATCAAATACAGACAATTTGTAAGGAGAACCACCAAGATGGTTCTTTCAGTTGGAATAGAAGCTGAATATTTAATGAGTGGCACTGTGTAACAGAGAGGCGAGAACAAACCTTCTAGTCTTGCTTTTTCTAAGCAAAATTGATATTGCACTTCCCAGGAGGACTTTGAGATGATGGACAAGCTGTGATGTTTACTGAAAGCACTCCACTCAGAGGCAGTGAGAGCCAGCCCCAACCCTGGACAGGTAACCCGTGTGTGCCAGCCGCATGCCGTGTGTGCCGTGCTGTCCCTCCGTGTGCTCTGGGGGGGCCTGGCAGCAGCACAGGCTGCTCTTAATGTTTGCTCTGCCAGTTCTGGGATAGTTTTCAGCAGCTGGGGTTTTTTTAACCTTGAATCCCAGTGGAGCAGTGGCACTGATGTGGTTTGTGACTGATAGGTCAAACGATCCATTGCATCACGTGAGGTGTTGGTGAGAATTGCATTCATGGCTCTGGCTGCAATCTAACCCACAAGCCTGTGAATCCATAACAATTCCATGTGGACCTTGACCACCATAGCTTGTTGGGTGCTTATCAAATGATCCCATAAACAAAAGCCTGGGAATTCTTCCCGTGTGTTTGTAGTGGCTGGTCAGCTGTCAGCAGGATCCCCATGTGGGTTCAGTAAGGGTGAGAAAGCTGATTGCTGGCCTCACTAAGGGCAAAGGACATTGGAGGGAGTTTTCCTCCTCCTTAGGACAATCACACCTCTACATCTGTCCTGATACCTGCCACAAAACATACGTGTCATGTCCTGGCTTTCTGCTCAAAGCACCAGTGGCACCTGCCAGGTGCTGGTGGTGGGTGTAGAAACTCCCAGGGGCCATATGTGTACGTAATATTGTATAACTACCTGGATACTCCGTTAGTAGCCAGGGGTTGTGTGTCTTTTTAATGACTGCCTTGCACATGGTGAGAGCCCACTCCAGAGATTAAGCAAACAGCGCAATGTTCTATGTGCTGTGAACAGCTGTGCCCAGCATTCTGCTTGACCATTGCAATGGCATTTTTCTCCATTACAGTAAATATTAAAGTCCAAACTCTTGGCTCATCTTGTGTGTTGTGGAATACTCTGGTGGCTGACAACAAACCCAGTCCCAAGGAATTAGAACTTTTTGTGTTGTTCTTAACACAGCCTTGTAACAGGATGTTGTAACATCCAATGGGATTTGAAAAGCAAGCGTAAAGAAAGTGGTTTGTGACTTGAATTTATTTTCAGCCGTGTCCACCTTAGGTTGGGTTACAAGCAATCTCCTGTTCGACAGTCCTGGGTGAAATCTGATAAAACAGGTGCTCTTGAGGATCTAACCCTGTTACTAATATGAATGTAGAGTGTGGAACTAACGAGCTGTTTGACGACCATTAATAGTCAGATTCTCCTCGTGGGTCCATGTCACTGTGGGTTGCAGCTCTGCTCTTCTGGCATATTAACAGAGGTACAGCAGTTTCCTGGGGAGCAGCACTCCTGTCCTTACCTGTGAGGTAAAGTAGTGTGTGTCATAGGCTCTTTGAAACAGATCCCGCTGTCCTGTTCTTGACCTTAAATACACTGTACTAAAGTTTATTGTAAGAGGTGAATTAATGAAAATAAACCTTTTATTTCTCTAGCATTCTGTTGTGCTTTTGATTTTTTAAGTTGATGTATAGGGTGTGGCTGATACGTTGGGTAGCGCTGTGGTAAAAGTTTTAAATCCTAATTATCCTTTAGGCCTGTTACAATTGTTTCTATTTTAGAACAAGAGAACATACTCCCTTGCTGCCATGGGGACTTTATTACCTAAAGAGGACTATTTACACAGGCATCCAATGATGGGATGCTCAGAAGACTTTATTAGATATGCAGAACTATTTACACAAGCATCCAATGGTGGCTGATCACAACACTCCTACCTAAGGGGAACTATTTACAACGGCGAGCTCCGAGTTGAACTGGTGAACAAGATGTCCATGGAGGAGCTGTGCTGGTAGTAGTGTTGTCTGGCGATGTATTCCATGACGTTGGAGAGCCCTGGCACCACGCAGCAGCTGACGGCACTGCGGGTGATGCCCATGCTGTGGGCGTCGTACCACTCGTTGGTGTCCTCCTCGTAGCACTCGGTGGCAACGGTGGTGCTGAACCCATTAAAGCCCCCGACCACGAACAACAGGCCGTCCATCACCTCAATGCCAAAGTTGCTGCGTGGATTGAGCATGGAGGGCACGGCGTGCCAGGCGTTGGCGATGGGGTTGTACGCTTCCACGCTCTGGAGACGGCTGTTCCCATCAAACCCTCCAACCTGTGAATGGCAGAGGGACAGAGCTGAAAGGGGCCTTTCCCCAGCCAGATCCTGGCACACACAATGAGATGGGAACTGCTCCTGCCTCCCTGGCTGCAGTCTGAGCATGGCAGAGAGCACGAGATCTCCGAACATGGCTCTTGCTTACTGCAGTCTGCTCCCTGCTCTCTGAGGAGCTTTCCAAAGCACGTTACGCAACTGTCAATTTTGACAGTTCTCCAGAGGTTGGATGCAGTCCATGGAGAGGATAAACAATAAATGAACAGGCCCGAACCCCTGCTCTGTGCTGCTGTTGCTGCAGCTGCTTAAACATTGCCAAACACCATTTTCATACCCAAAAGCGTGTGATGGGTGATAACATTCTCGGGAAGTACATCAACCATTCTGGCTCTAAATTCCCTAAACCTCACGTGAACACATGGCCACCCTGGAGGTCTGGGAACTGGAGCCACTCAAAGGACTGCAGTGCTGGGTGGTGTTGGCCCTTACCGCGTACACCTGGTTCCCATACGCCATCACCCCAACTCCGCTTCTCCTGCTGCTCATTGGGGCGATCAGGGACCACTGGTTTGTGGTGGGGTTGAACACTTCAGCTGAGCTGAGGCACTGATCGCCATCAAACCCACCACAGATGTACACCTGGGGACAGGAGAGGTGGGAAAGTGTGAGTGGTGGGGTAGTTAGACCCTTGGTGAGGAAATATGTTGACGAGAAAATGAATGGTGTAGCTGGATTTTTAGGGTGTTTTGTTTTAGATTTGGAATGGTCTTGTCATCTTGGGTTTGAAGTAGCACCAGTGCAAAGGGTTGATGCCAGCAGGATTTTGACTCTTGATTTTCCAAGCTGCATGAAGCAGACAGGCCTGGTGTTGCACCTATGGCCAGGAAAAGGGGTGTCAGGCACCAGGTGGGCAGCAGCTCTGGAAGAGTTTTTGTACTCCTGGTCACATCTCTGCCACACCAGGCAGGCTGCTTTATACCTGTAGCTCCAGGTTATGAATTCAAGTGTTACAAATTCAGTGAAGGTTTATGTGAACTTTCTTTATGCTGCAACCCCAGCTGCTCTTAGTTGGGGTTAGTTTACCTTTCCATTCAGCGTGGTTGCACTGGCATCGCTTCTCTGCTCGTGCATGGGGGTGATCAGGGTCCACTGGTTGGTGTCTGGGTCATACCGCTCTGCTGTGTTGAGCCGCATGTACCCATCAAACCCTCCCATGGCATAGATGAAGTTGTCCACAACGGTGACACTGACATAGCAGCGCCGTGAGTGCATGGGTGCTACCTGCTGCCATGTCTTCTGGAGTGGGTCGAACCGTTTGACGATGTTGAAATAATCTGTGCCATCGAATCCACCAATAACGTAGACGTGGCCTTTCAGATAAGCTGAGCCATGATAGGCAACGGGGCTCTCTTGCTCCCAGGGGATGTTCAGCCACTTGTCAGTGCGGCCGTCGTAGGTCTCGATGGCGCTGGTCGCGCCGCCCCCACTCCAGCCCCCGATGGCAAAGAGGATGGCGTAGGGCAGGCGTGGCCGGGTGAGTGGGTTGGCATTGACTGAGGAACTCTGGCCGTAGGAGTTCAGGTCGTAGATTTCGGACAGGGCACTGATGATGAGGTCTTTGCAGTTGGCGTTGTCCTTCACATACTCGTGAGCTTTGACGTTGTTCATGAAGTAGTCGGATTGTAGGAGTGCCAGTCGAACCTGAAACACACAAGGAAGAGGTTGGAGTGCTAATACTCACGGTTTCCCCCTCGGTAGCCTTTGGGGACAGCTCCAAAGCTGCACCCACCTTGCTGAGCAAGCAGGCGATGTGCTGCCTCCTGTTCTGCGGGTCGTGAGAGATCCACCTCAGCACAGCCTCAAACACAGCTTCTTCTCGCCGCACGTTAAGCTCATCCTTCTCAATGATGTGTGCCAGCTCCTCGGCAGAGAGGTCTAGAAACTCCTCGGACACCTGGGACACCTCCTCAAAGTGATGCAGGATGTACACGCAGGCAGCTGCGCGCAGGTCGGGGCAGTGGTAATAGTCAGTGAGTCTGCAAATGCCAATGCAATTCTCAAAGCAGAGCCTGGAACTGAGGAACTCACAGCACAGGCTGACGATGCCCATGACATTGAACTGATCTGCTGCAGCCAGCAAACTCTCAACGTTGTCCTCTGTGATCGGTACTGTCCCGGTGTAGGCGTAATTGATGATGAGACCCATCATTTCAGCTGAAATGCCAGGAATGTGATAGACCATCTTGTCTGCGCTGTCCCAGTTGGTAAACAGAATCCTGAAAACATGGTGTTGCTGTGTTAAACCCTGCCCCTGGATCCCCTGTGCTCCCCCTGCCTCGAAGGCATCAGTTTTGGCACTGGTAGGAGCCATTCTGGGAGGCCCCATGATTTACTGATTAATGTTTTACTTGCTGGTTATTTGAAAAAGGAGACACAGCCTCTGGACCATACCAGAGCTGGAGGCAGCAGGGCAGGGGGTTTCACCAGAGAGGAGCAGAGGGGCAGAATCCCCCCATCCCCTGCTGCCCACACTGTGGGGATGAGCCCAGGACAATGGGGGGTTTCTGGGTGCCAGTGCACACAGCTGGGACATGTTCAGCCTCTCACCCACCAGCACCCCAAGTCCTTCTCCCCAGGGCTGCTCTCAATCTGTTCATCCCCCAGCCTGGATTGATACCGGGGTGGGGTTGCCTCAACCCAGGTGCAGCACCAACACTTGATCTTGAACCCCAGAGAGCCACAGGGTGTGGGAAAGGCAAAGCTGCCCCATGACAGCTGGGCCAGCCTGGCCAGGCTCCAGCCCTGCGCTGTGTCTGGGGCTCCTCCAACACCACTGTCAAGAGCCACTGATACATGTTGGGCTGTGGATTAATCCTGGTGTTCACGGAGGCGTGAGAACCATGGGAAATCACTTGATGACAGGTTCAGTGCAGGTGGAAGTCCTGGAGATGTGCTGAGGCAGGGTGACCTCAATCAGGAAATACTGTTTGTTCCCATCCCCTTGTGTTTCAGCTACTGACCTGAAGTAGATACTGCAGCAAGAGAGGATGAGCTTGTGAGCCTTGAATTCCACCCCATCTACACTTATGATCACATCACAGAATCTCCCTTCCAGGCGGAGCTCATTGGAGATGCTGCAACTCCTATCACTCATCTTCCTCTCCATGTTGGAGGATGAATATTTGGTGGGTGCCAAGCTATTCCCCACGTTGGAGCCAGAGGCAGTGGACCTTGCTGAGGTGTGTGGAGCACTCTGGTGTTGTCCTCAAACATCCAGCACTGAGCCCCCTTGCTGGTTGTGGATTGTGCCCCATGATGACATCACAGATGCAGGGGTGACCCAGGCCCAGGATTCTATGGTTGCCCCCAGCCTTTGCTTCCCTACAGCCCAGGTTTTGCTGGATCCTGGACCTGCACCATCTTGGTGGCTGCTTGGAGCAAAACCAGCCATGTCATCGATCCCCTGGCAACACTTCAGTAATGTTTCACTGGGGTAAAACAGCCCCCAAATGTGGGCATGAGCCACTGCTGAAGTGCCTTGTGCCACCTCGCCCGGGAGGAAGCTGAGGTACAGTCCAACTCATGTCAGTGGTGTCACACACCCTGCTCCTGCTGCTTTGTCACTATGCCAGGGGAGGTTTAGGTTGTCTATTGGGAATTTGGGATTTTTTTTTTTCCCCGAAGGCGCTGTCCAGCCTTGGCGCAGGCTGCCGAGGGCAGTAGTGGTGGATCCTCATCACTGGAGGAGTTTAAAAGTCTTGTGGATGTGGCACTTAGGGACATCGGCCTTAGCAATGCTGAGGGCTGGTTCTTAGAGGGCTGCCCTCCCTGCTAGTGTTCCGGGACTCAGTGTTCTCAGTGTTCCCGGGGCGGCGGAGTGGTTCAGTGCCGGGAGCCCTGCGGGCACGAACGGCCCCGCCGGTGCCTTTTTTTTTTTTTATTTTATTTTTTTATTTTAATCTATCTTTCGCCTTCCCGGCTCGTCGCGACGGAAACGCAACCGCCGGCCCCAGCAACCGCCGACCGTTCCCCGAGCACCACCCGGCCCCGCCGGGCCCCGCGGCCGCGTTCCGGTCCCGGTCCCCGCCCCCGCGCCCGCTCCGCCCCGCGGCTGCGCGGCCCGGCAGGAGCGGAACGGAGCGGGCGAGATGGTGAGCGGGGCTGCGGGCCGGGGACTGCAGGCTCTCGGTGCCCCCGGAGCTGGGGGGGCCCCGGGGCGGCACCGAGCGCGGTCTCTGCCTGCAGGTGCCCGAGCTGGAGAAAGCGACGGTCCGGATCCGGCAGCCCGAGCGTGTGCGGGAGATCATCCAGGCTCTCCGGGAGCAGGGGGTGGCCAAACTGCAGGTACCGGCCCCGCGGGGCAGGCGGTGCATCGCCCGTGCTCGGTCCTTTTCTCAGCTGCCCCTTCCTCGTCCCCCGACCCCGGCCCGGCTTCTCCCAGCCCCGCTAGGAAGGACCTGCGGCAACTGGAGAGGGAGAAGCCCCAGAGGAGAGGGAGGACGGGGCTGGAGGCTCTCCCCGGACGGACCTTTTGGCTCCCAATTATGAAGCTTTAACTGTGCGCCTGTCCCCAAAGCCCTGCTCCGCCCAGGCAGGATGAAGCCATTCGGTGCCGATAAGAGCTGCGGGGTGGGAGGGTGAGAACATCATCTGCCTTGTGAATGGTAGGAGCGGCCACGTCGTCACTGCCAGTCTGTGCCCACGGGAGACCAGTGGTGCTGGGTGCACGTTCTCTCAGGTGGCAACACCTTGGGCTCACTCTGGCCAGTGCAGAATGCATTGGGTCACGCATGGATTTGGTTTTCTCCCCTCTTCCAGGTAATTTCTGATTTTGACATGACGCTGAGCAGGTTTGGGTGCAATGGCAGGCGCTGCCCCACATCGCACAGTGAGTAGAAGCCGCTGTTTTTACTGTCGCTAGTTCTGTTTGGTTTCTGTGTTTGTATTTGACGTGGTTCCTGTCATCCCCTGTGCCCTCCTCTGCCAAGCCTGGCCGCTCTGTCCTGTCCTCCCCCACGCAGCTCTGGGCCTCACTGCCTGGTTCCAGCTGCCCACTGCCCACTGCAGGAGCCAGGAGCCACCTCCTGGGCTGGCTGCCTTCATCCCACTGCCCACGGGCACTGAGGCTGCTGTCCAGCCAAGCCAGGCCCTGTGATCTGTGCCTGCTGCAGGCTCGCAGTGGGAGCTGCTGCACTGGGACCCCCACCTTGGCCTGTGCTCGGGTCACAGCGTCACCACGGCCTGTACTGGGAAGAGCCAGCACTGAGACACAGGGGAGTTGCTGTAAAAAGTCTATTTGTGATTCTGTGCTACATCATTGGCGTTTTATTTTCTTTGCAGATATCCTTGATACCAGCCGTGTTATCAGCGAGGATGGCAAGAAGAAGGTGGGTGTTGTGTGTAAGGCACCATGTCTTGGATCGGTGACTTTTGTACCTGTCACTCACCATCAGGAGGTCACACTGCCTGGTGTGGCAGCTCTCCCAGCTGTGCTGGCTTTCAGGATAGAGTGGGAAAGTGTCCAGGCTGCCTTTCAGCCAGCAGTGACGGAGGAGAAGTTAAAAAGGAAACTCGAATTTGCATGTGCAGCTGTGGGTGCTTCAGTTCGATAAGAGGAGGAAGGGGAGGGCTGTCTGTACCAGCAGCATTTTGAGCGAGGTGAGGGCCAGGCAGGCTGGTGAGAGTTCCAGGTGTGCTCACAGGGAAGCTGCTCAGTGACAAGATTTTGGTTGTGTTTAGGAAGAGGACTTTAGAGGACTTCAGAAGTGCTAGCTCTGTTTATATTCTCTTTAGACCTGATGTTCGATGTTCACTTTGTTCTTTTTCCCTCTCCAGCTGAAGGATCTGCTCCACTATTACTATCCCATTGAAATAGATCCCAACCGAACCCTAGAAGAGAAACGGCCCCTCATGGTGGAGTGGTGAGTGCTGTTTGTGATGATCTTGACCTTGTCCTTACAACCTCTTGTCCCTGAGAATTACAAGACATGAGGCTTGACTCGTCCCTGGGCTTGGCAGCGATCCCTCGAGGTTTAGTTGTTTGATTGCTCTGCCTGGGAGCTCTGTCACTGCTGCCTTTCCCCAGGTGGACCAAGGCCCACAACCTCCTGGTGCAGCAGAAGATCCACAAAGGTGACATAGCCCAGATCGTCAGAGAGTCAGAAGCGATGCTCAGGTACGGGCACGGGGATGGGATGCTGAGGTTTGGGCACAGGGATGGGATGCTGAGGTTTGGGCACGGGGATGGGATGCTGAGGTTTGTGCATGGGGATGGGATGCTGAGGTTTGTGCACGGGGATGGGATGCTGAGGTTTGGGCACAGGGATGGGATGCTGAGGTTTGTGCACAGGGATGGGATGCTGAGGTTTGGGCACGGGGATGGGATGCTGAGGTACAGGCCTGGGGATGTGATACTGGGGTACAGCTTGGCTGCCCACAGCCCCTCTCTCCTGCCCAAGCAGCCAGGTCTCTGTGCTGTCACCAGGCCACAGTGTGACTAGTACCAGCCTCTCTCGCTCGCTCCCTGGGGCTGAGCTCTAACAAAGTCAGAACACGAGCCCCAGCCTGAGCTCGCTCCTTGGCTGCAGGCTGCTCCCTTCCTGCTCTGAAAGCACTACCCCTCCTGTGGGCCTTGGCAAGGAGCAGCTGAGGGGCTGGTGCTGGGCACAGCTCCCCATTTGCAGGGTGGGATGCAGGGGCAGCATGCAGCTCCCTTCTCCCATCAGAGATGTGTTCTTTGCACTGGAACTGCCAAGCCTTATGCAGGCCCCTGGCTCAGCAGCAGATTTCACCTACAGCACAAAAATGTGCTAGAACTTGCTGCTAAAGCTGACCTGGCAGCTGTGGCCCTAAGGCTGGCTCAGGGAGCTGGACTCTGCCAGGGTGCTGCCAGGCTCAGGGAGGAGCTGGCTTTTCATGAGCCCAAGTTCCACTTCTGCATGGAATTGTGTCCTGGGAGACTGAGGCTGTCACAGGTTGGTCTGATCATCCTCCCAACCAGTCTGACCTGTTGCACGTCTCCCACGTGGCTCCTGGCAGCACCCACTCATGTGGGTGTGTGCAGGCAGGCTGTGCCCTGTGCCCCTGCTGAGCACCTGATGTGCTCAGGGGATGCCACGCAAAAGGCTGGAGTGCTCCGTGTTCCCACAAGTGCCCGCCCAGCTGCTGCACCCAAAACTCTCAGGGGTTGTGCACAGGGAAAGCCACGGGAGTGCTGGTGCCACAGAGAGCTCGTGCTGTTCGCAGAGCTTCCATGTGTGTTTCTGTTTGGGAAGTGCTGGGCTGAGCATGCTGCCCACAGGGACCACGCAGGGGGCTGGTAACAGCCCTGTGCAATGGACACTCCTGCTCTAGGGATGGCTTCAAGGAGTTCTTTGATCAGCTGCATGAGAACAACATCCCCCTGTTCATCTTCTCCGCTGGCGTCGGTGATGTCCTGGAGGAGATTATCCGTCAGGCCAACGTCTTCTACTCCAATGTCAACGTGGTGTCCAACTACATGGACTTCAATGATGATGTGAGTTCTTGCACTGCATCTGTGTGGTGAGTGTGTGAGGGGAGAGGTGTGGCGCTGGGATGGAGGGCTGGGACATGATTAACAGTGACACCATTGGGTTAAGAGCTGTCTGCCTGTCTGTCCCATGTGCTCAGGGAGTCCTCACGCACTTCAAGGGACCCCTCATCCACACCTACAACAAGAACAACACTGTGCTGCAGGGCACAGGGTACTTCCAGCAGCTGAGCACAAGGACCAGCATCATCCTGCTGGGGGACTCCATGGGTGACCTGACGATGGCAGATGGTGTTCCCAGCGTGGAGAACATCCTCAAGATTGGCTTTCTCAATGACAAGGTGGGTATGAGGAGCAGTTTAGTGCTTCCCAGGTGCCAGGCCTGTGGCGAGCAGGGAGGGGCAGGGAGCTGCCCCAGTGATTTGGGCACATGAGAGATTTGTGTGAGCTCACATGGGGTGTGTGTGCTGAGCTCCTGCTGTGTTTGAGAAATTGTCAGAGTAGTTTTTGACCCCCTTTTTGGTAGTGAGGGCTGTGGGTGGAACATCCTCACCCTCAGCTCTTTGTCCTGGCAGGTGGAAGAGCGGAGGGGGAAGTACCTGGATTCCTATGACATTGTGCTGGAGAGTGACGAGACGCTGGACGTGGTGAACGGGATCCTGCGCTACATCCTGGCTGAGACATGAGCTGGGGACACGGTGTCCCAGCCCCGGCCACACAGCGGGCACTGGGCAGGGGACAGAGCTGGAGGGGACCTGCTGGTACTGGCTGGGCTCCATCCTGACCTCACCAATGCCCTCGGCCAGCCCTGGAGCAGGAGAGGTGAGATGAAGGAAGCTTCTCCATTCCCTTTACCCCAACTCTGCCTGGCTCTGCAGTTTCTCACCTGGACTGACTCTATCTCCCTCGGACTTCATCCCACTGGGAATTCATCCCTGCCACCTCCATGACAAACCATTCCATGTTTCAGATAGAGATGTTCTGCACTTGCTTCAGCAGCTGAGGGTGGAATGGAGGTAGTTTACTGTGGGCTGAGGACAGACCCAGTTTAGATGTGTCACTGTGTTCCTGGCTAAGAAAACAAGTCTCTCTCTCTTGTCCTGTTTTCTGTGGGCTTCAAAGCTCCTGGGCTGACCCTGGTGCCAGTGCAGCCACTGGGCTGGTGTGGCCCTGCTGGACATCACATCACCCAGCCCCACATTCCCCATGTAAACCAGCAGCTCTCTGGCCCCGTGTCTCAGCTCACCCGTCCCTCTTGCACCAGCACAGCTCTTACTGTGGAAAAAAAGCTTTTCCAGCCGTCCCTGAAGGCCCTGGAGCTCTGCTGCAGCTGCTGCCCAAAGCCAGAAGTAAGTTTGTCTGCCAGGGATCAGAGAAGGAGAGGTGGGGATGGGGAAGAAGAGGCCAATGGTGGGATTTGGGATTTTAAGTAATGTTTTACCTGACCATGTTTGTGTACTAAATTCCTGGGCTGATCCTGGGCTCTCAGAGCAGCAATAGGAAAAGACCATTTTATTTCTGTATAACCTCTAGTTCTGTGGGAGTTTGGGAAGAGCAGATTCGTTCTCTGTGTTGGAATAAAAACATAATTGGCTAAAGCTGGGTCATGGGTGATTTGTACCCAGCAGTGAGGGGCTGGAGCTGCTCTGCTCCCTGGGCTGGCGCTGGCAGCTGCCTCTGCTCCCCAGCTCCCCATCCCACCAGAGCCCCCCAGCCCTCACTGGGCACTGGAGCTGAAGCCCTCTTGGCTTTGGTGGAGGATCCCAGGGGGGAATTTTGGGTTCATCTGCCAGACCCAGGGCATGCTGGAGCCTGGAATCCCCCCGGGCGCTGGCAAAGCTGGTCCCTGTGCCACTGACCCAACACGTGGCAACGTTTCATGGCAAAGTAACCAAACACAGTCAAACTCCTTGGAAACCTGGAGGAATTATTTATTTTGTGCAAGGCAGAGTCACCACTTGGGGGGTTTGCTCTGCACTGCTGTGCTCCTGCATTTCTTCTATCCCTGTTGAGGACAGACTGTGCAGAGGCTTTGGGAGCTGGCAGGTCTCAGCTGGAGGACCTGAGCACTCCAAGGTTGTGACCTGAATTTAGGCATTGAAACTAAATTGCTCTCATTTGTCTCAGTCACTGGGGGCTGGGAGGTGGGGAGGGCGTGAAGGGGGACAGTGCTGCTCCCTGAGGGTTGGGGGACAAGGGTGTGTTTCACTCTCCCAGCTGATGAGGGGTTTGCCAGGTCCCACCCTCACAGTTCTGGGGGGCGCAGACTTTCAGAATGGCAGATGCCTGCAGAGTATTGGGGTTTCACCCTGGGAACCTGAGCCCCCTTCAGCCTCTTGTCCCGGGAAGGATGGCAGCTGGGGCAGAGCAGGGACTGGGACAAAAGCCTTCTCTTTCTTCTCTCTAAAGAATTTTAAGTGTGTATATAAAAAACCCAATCCCCAACCCTAAACTACAAAATGCTGTGGTGGAGGTGAGGGGGTGCCCCCCTACATCCTGCCTGCCCCCTGAGGCAGCACAGATGGGTGAGGGGGCTGGAGCTGGACCTGCAGTCGCTGGCAGAGGATGAAGGGGCTTAGGGAGGGGACATCTTCTTGTCTGGGTTTATTAGCTGGGGGCTGAGTTCTCCTGCTCAGGAGAACACATCAAAACACCCTCAGTTAATAAGAGGTGAAAATCAAAACCCGCCCCCCCTGCAGGACTGGGGAGGGGCAGGGGCAGATTCCCGGGGTGGGAGACCGGCCATGACACGGCGAGGATGAGTCCTGTCTCCAGGAACAGCAGGGGCTGCTCCTCAGAGCTCCTCATGAATCTTCTCCTGGTCCTCGTCCGACTTGAGCTTCAGCTCGTCGGGTGTGATCTTCCCGTCCTGGTTGCGGTCCTGGTTCCGGAACATGTCAGCAATGACCTTCTCTGGGTCGGAGCTGGGCATGAGGCGGCCCTTCCCCTCCGCCACCTGGGTCTTGATGAAGGTGGAGAACTGGAGAGGGGAGAGGGAAGAGATGCTGCTTGGCTCCGTGTAACCAGCACAGGGCAGGGCAGGGAGACCACAGCCCATGCCAAGGACAGGCAGGGATTGGAGCAGAGGCTGCCCTTGGGGACACTGCCCAAACCCAGCAGCAATGCTTTGGGCTGGGGTGTTCTTCCTGCAGAGCTCTGCAGGCTCCCAAGTGCCCAGGGACAGCAGTGCCCTTCAAGTGCTGCTGCCCAGGGTGGGGTCCTCCTGCACCCCATCATTTGGGATCCACTCACCTCCTCAGCAGGGATCCCCCCGTCCTTGTTGAGGTCCATCTGCTCGTACAGGTTGGCTGGTGGCTCCCCGTGCCAGATGAAGAGGTAGCCCTCGGGAACCCCCTCCTCCATGGAGATCAGCTCCACCTCAAAGCGGAGCACGGCGCTGCCAGGCACCCCCCGGGCTGGAAACACAGCAAAGGCTTCAGCACCACGGGGAGCAAGGCAAAGCCCAGGCCCTGAGCCCCACAGCCCTGGCAGGGCAAAGGGGGATGGAGCCCAGCAAGGCTGAACCACCCAGTTTGCATTGCACACGTTGGCTTCTGCTCCCCTACCTCCGCTCTCCCCGTGGCCCAGGTGTGGGGGCACGATGAGCACCCGCCTCTCCCCCACACACATGTCCAGGAGGCCACTGTTCAGCCCCTCAATCACCTTGTTGGCCCCTAGAGTTACCTCCTGGGGCTTCTCGTAGTCGTGGCTGCAGGAGGCACAGAGGAAACAGTGCAGGTGAGAAAAGTCCCTCAGATCTAGCGGGCAGCCCTGAAATTCCAACCCTTCCATCCCACCATGGCCCAGAATCCCACATCCTCCATCCTGGTGTGCCATGAAGTTCCACACCCTCCATGCCACGGCCACGTCCATCCCACTGTGTCCTGTGAACCCTCCTCCCTGCTGCCCCATCCTGCTGCCCTGTGGCCGATGCTCCGGGTGCTGCCCGGTGCCTGCCCACCCCCAGCTCAGTGCCAGCCAGGGTTTGGCCCCAGGAGGGACAGGAATGCTCAGGGCACGCACGAGGAGAAGAGCCGGGTGCCGTCCAGCAAGGAGCAGTTGTAGTGGTAGTGGACAAAGTCGCGGTTGCGGGTGGTGACGTTGCAGCCCTCGGGCCGGAACACGGTCTCAATCTCCACCGGGTCCTCGGGGTTGTGGAAATCAATCACATGGACATCAAAGATGAGCACGGCTGAGCCGGGAATTTTATCTCCTGGAAGAGGAGGATGAGGAGAGCTGCTGGAGCGCTGCAGGGCCGGTAAAGCCTTTCCCTGCTTCTTCCCACACCCCTTGATGTGCCCGTCCCTCAGAGCCCTCTGCACATTTACCTGCGCCGTCCTCCCCGTAAGCCAGGTGTGGGGGGATGACCACTCGCCGCTGCTCTCCCATGCAGACCCCCTGGAGCCCCTGATCCATGCCAGGGATGATGTAGCCCTTCCCAATGTAGGTGTTGTAGGTCTGATTCCGGGAGTAACTGCAGCAAGAGAACCCCCAACACCATCAATCCCCCCAGCCCCTACACCCCAACCCACACCCCTTCTCCCAGCCTCTCCTGCTCCCCCAGGAACCAAACCGTGCTCCTGGAGATGCAACAAACAGATATCATCCTTTTTAACTTATTTCATGCCCATTGTCCCCTCTCCAGCCTTCCCTTGCAGCCATGGGGCAGAAGGGGACATCAAGGGCTTCCTCCCACACCTGGAGTCAAAGAGCGTGCCATCCATGAGTGTCCCGTTGTAGTGGTAGCGGACAAAGTCCCCAGTCACAGCCCGGCGCTTGCAGGACTTTGGCACCTCCAGGTGCTCCAGAAAGACCCCGTCCTTGGGATTGTGGAAATCCACCAGCAGCACACTGAACACCAGTGATGCCTGCGGTGGGATCACGGTCCCTGGGAGAGGACACGGGTCAGCCTGAAGGAGGGTCCTTCTACACCAGGGGGCTCTGGTCAGAGCTGGGAGGGAAGGGGCTTGCACGATGGGGTGGTGCCTGGCTCACCGTAGCCTTTCTCCCCGTAGGCCAGGAACGGGGGGATGATGATGCTCCTCTTCTCCCCAGCACACATGCCCAGCAGCCCCTGGTCCATGCCCTTGATCAGCCACCCCGTGCCAACGTAGGTGTCATAGGTGCTGCCCTTGCTGTAGCTGGTGGTGGAGAATGAGGGTGGGGATGGCTCTGGAGCCACACCAGCAGCTCCAGCCAGAGCAGTGCTGTGCCAGAGGCTGGTTTGGGGGGTCATGGAGCTGCACCAGCCCTGCTGGGGAGCAGGGAGGGAGTACAGGGTGATGCTGCTCTGTGTGCCCAGGCAGGTGTCCCTGGGTCCCAACCACCCCTAGTGGCCCAGTGTCAAGGCAGAGGGTGCATCCCAGCCCCACAGCCCCGTGTCCTGAGGCCAGGGTGCACCCCAGTGGCCAATACCTGGAGTCGAAGGGGGTCCCATCCAGCAGTGTGCCGTTGTAGTGGTACCGCACGAAGTCCGAGTTCTCCACCGTGCGGTTGCAGCGCTCGGGTTTGGACAGGGTGGTGATCTGCAGCTTGTCGTTCTTGTTCCAGATGTCCAGCATGACCACATCGAAGTACAGGGTGGCATCTGGGGGGATCAGCCCCGCTAGCGGGGCAGCAGCAAGGACAGAGCACCTTAAGTGGGTGCTGAGCCCAGGCCAGCCACAGGCTCTGTGCCCCGAAGCCTCCCCTGAACCCACCACTGCTCAGGGCTACTGGAAACCCTGGGAGAGCAGCACAGCCTGCCTGGGGGCAGAACCCTTAATTCCCAGGACAGCCCCACTTCAGCACCACCCGCCCTGGCCATGGAGCCACCCTTAGGGGGGCACTGGGGCCCTGTCCCTGCTAAGGCCAGCCCTGGGGGGTTTCCTCCCTGAGCCCCCCGTGCCAGGGCCCCTTACCCACGCCGATGCTGCCGTAGCCCAGGTGGGGTGGCACGATGAGGTGACGCCGCTCGTTGACGCACATGCCCTGCAGCCCCCGGTCCATGCCCGTGATCAGCCGCCCGACGCCCACCACTCCGGCCACTGTGGCCCCTCGGTCATAGCTGGGGCAAAGGGACAGACCCGTCAGAGGTGAGAAAAAGGATGAAGCTCCCAAAGCTTCAGCCGGTGCTGGTGGGGCAGAGCAGAGGGACAGGAGCGCAGGTCTCCCATCACTGCCTGTGAGTCCCTGTGCTGCAGGCAGAGCTCATAGATCAAAAACATGGATCATTATGGGTTCAGTCTCATGCTGCTGGGGGGCAGCTGGCCTCTGGGGCACTGGTCAGGACTTGAGCCTGACCCTGCACTCCCAGAAGCCATCCACATCCTCCCCAGATCTCACCCACTGAGCTGGGCAGGAAGCTGGCAGCTTTGGGGCTTCCTGCTGCTTCCAAATCATTTTGCATATGGCACATTGGAGCTTTACACTGGCAGGAGGAAAGACAACATCCCAGCCTCATTTTTAGTCTACAAATTTGTTTTTATTTTTAAAACTTAAAATACTCCAAGACACTACTGGGACAGCAGATATCCTCCTGGCAGAGAATTCTTTCAGCAGCGAGTGTCTCCAGGCTCTCACTGCAGTTACTTTCTCCCCCACTGATGCTCACAAGAAAGGTAAGACACATCAAACTGTGAACCCATTGCTTTCCAGAGCTCCAAAAAACACCCTGGGAAATTTGTATTTGCTGAGCTCCAGCACGACCCCAATTGTTTCTGTGTCCCTGGTTCTCCTCCCTGTTCATGGCGCTGCAAACCAGGGGCTGCCCCAATTCCAACCCTGATTCCCAGCCAGCGTGAGCAGAGCAGGGACGATGCAGGGTCCAAGGAACAGAGCCCAGCAGAGCGAAGGCTCTGGGATAATGAAGGGTTTCACCACTGCCACGTCTCAAAGTGCCTTAAGCATTTTCCTGCCTGTGCAGCACATGCAGATACGTGTTCCTGAGTGCAGAGCGCCCCAATTAGGGCCAAATCCTGCCTGTGCCCCGGACAGGCTATCCCACAGCTCTGTGGAGCTGAGGGGGTGCAGGCTCCCTGAAGGGCTGGGTGCTTCTGCAGGACCTTGTGGGGCAGCCCAGGCAGGACTGGGAAGGGGCTGCAGCCTGGGCTGGGGGTTCGCTTCAGGCCAGGCTGGGCTCCCCAGGCCGACACGTGTCCAGGACTCCCTGTGTCACCCCAGCACCCACCAAAAGCCCTCCTTGGTTCAAAGCTGGGGGGTCCGGGCATTGTCTGGCGCAGGCAGCCGCCTGCTCTGGCCTGGCTGCCGCTGCCCCGGGGCTGGGGGATGCATGCGGGGTCCCCGCAGCCGCCTGCCTGCCCCGGGCTGCGGGCTGGGGGCTGGGGGAGGCATGCAGGGTCCCGCCGCAGCTGCCCCCCGCATGCAGCCGGCACAGAGCCGCGGGCGATACCTGGAGTCAAACTTTTTGCCATCTTTAAAGGTCCCATTGTAGTGGTAGCGAATGAAATCCCCCATCTGCGCCTCCCGCAGGCAGATTTTGGGAATATAGTATCTGTCTATCACCACGTCTTCTAGGGGGCCGGGGTCGCCCAGCGCGGGGGCCCCCAAGATGCCCAGGAGGAGGAGGAGGAGGAGGAGGAGGCAGCGGCTGCCGGGGGCCATGGCCATGGCGCTGGGGCTGAGGCGGCGGAAGAGCCCGGCGGGGGAAAGGAGGAGGGCGGGGGGTTCAGGACGCCCCTTTCCTGCCCGGGACGCCCCTTGCCTTCGCTTTCCCTTCCCTTCCCCTCCGCCCGCCCAGCCCGGCCCTCTTGGAATTTCTGTAGACGTGTCCGGGCCCCGCCGCGCTCCCCCCGCCGCGCCGAGAGCTGACACGGCGGCAGAGAACGATCCACGGCGGGAGGGGTTATTCTTTTTCCCTCTTTTGTTTTTCCTCTTACTTTTTTCTGCTCTTTTTTATTTCTCTTCTTTCCCCTTCCCCTCTTTTCCTATTTTTTTACTCTCTTTTTTTTTACTCTCTTCTTTTTTTTCCCTCTCACTATTTACACTTTCTCTCTCTCTCTCTCTCTCTTTTTTTTTCTTGGGCAGTTCCTCCTCCGAAGGAAAAGCTGACGGAGGCACTGGGGAGCGGCTGCAGGCCCGGCCCGGCCCCAGGTCCTAGCGCTGCTGTGCCTCCTCCTCCTCCTCCTCCTCCTCCTCTTCTTCCTTCTGCCGCTGCCAGCTCATTGCTCCCGGCCCAAGATGCTGCTGCTCAGTCCCAGCAGTTCGGGAGAGTAAATAAAGGAATTGTTTTGATAACGAGTCTGCTGCTGGCAGAGTCTCTACTGAATGGTGATGATTAAAAATGTGAAACTCTCCTCGCAGTCCTTCCCAGACAAACACAGCCTCGAACGCCCACGGAGGTGTTGCCCACACATCGCTGCTCCCCCAAATCCGTCGGCAAGAAACGGATCCCGTGGCAAGGGCCTTTGGCGAGTGCCAGGTGGGAAATGCAACAGGCTGCGAACACAAATCCAAATCCCAACCCAGCTCCTCTGAGGCTCAGTAAGAGCAACAGCTCCAGCAAAGCCCCATCAGCTCCCTCAGCTCGGCCCCGGGGTGCTCTGCAGCCCCCCAAAACACCACACCGGGGCCGGGCACCTTCAGCACTGCTCGGAGCAGCCTGGGGGGACTCGGGGCTCTCCCCACGGTGCGGGGGCAGGGCCTCACTCTGCGCCAAGTGAGCGCTGACAGGGGTGGTGGCACCGCAGCCGTGTGTGGCGCTGGGCACTGCCAGCAGCCTCTGCTCCCCAGGGAGAAACCTCAGCAGCGTCCTGGCAGCTGCCCCGCGCTGGGACATCCCTCAGTGCCACCGTCCAGGCAGCGACAAAGCGCTGGGTTTGGGCAGGGGCCAGTGTGGCCATGCCGAGGCCTGGCACGGGACAACTCTGGGGCCGGGATCTGGCACGGCGCAGCGCGTGTGGCCTCGGGCTTGGCACCGGCCAGCGGCGGGGACACCCCCGGGCACCGCCGGCCTGGCGGGTCCGCCCGCGCGTGGTGGCACTGAGGCATCTCGCTCCGGACATCCCCCGAGCGCCCCGCGCAGCCCCTGCGCGCACCCCGCGGGGCCGGCGGAGCCGCACTAAGACCCTGCGCGCCCGCCACGCACCGCCCACCCCCGCCGCCCGCCCCCTGCGCGGAGCCCGGCGTGGAGCGCTGCGCGGGGCGGTGCGCGGACGCTGCGCGGCGCGGCTCGCGGGCAGTGCGCGGCAGCGGGAATGGGCGGCACGGTGCCGGTGCCGGTACCGGGTCCGCTGCCGGCGGTGCTGCTGGCGGTGCTGGCGGCGGGGCTGTGCGCGGCGCAGTACGAGCAGTACAGCGTGCGCGGGTTCCCCGCGGCCGCGCTGGAGCCGCTGCAGCGCGCCTACGCGCGGGCGCTGGAGCAGTACGCGGACGCGCAATGGGCAGAGAGCGCTCAGGGGCTGGAGGCCAGTCTGCGGCTCCACAGGCTGCTGCGGGACAGCGAGGCGCATTGCCACCGTCGCTGCGCCGGGGAATCCCCCGCGGGGGAGGATCCCGCCGAGGAGCCCCGCGGGGAGCGGGACCCCGCGTGGGAGTGGGAGCGAGAGCTGCGGCTCTTCGGGCGGCTGCTGCTCCGCGCCGGCTGCCTGCGCGCCTGCAAGCGTGAGCTGCCTGTGTTCCAGCTGCGCTACCCCCCGGCGCAGACCCTGCGCGACTTCCAGCGCCGCCAGCCCTACCAGTACCTGCACTACGCGCTCTTCAAGGTGAGGCGGTGCAAATGGCAGCGGGCAGGGGTGGGGGTGGGGGGTCCTGCTCCTCTATCCTGCACCACTCTGATCTTTCCCCTCCACTCTGCCCCCCGGTTGGGCACACCCCTTCCCGTGTCTCATCTTGTGCCCCTCATCCTATACCTCCTCTTCGACACCCCCATCCTGCATCCCCATCCTGTGCCCCAATCCTACACTGCACCCTCCGATCTGTGCACCCTGAACGCCACTCCCGTCTATCCCTGCACCCCCTGAACCCTGCATCCTGCACCCTGCTGTCAGGTGCTTTCCCTTTCCTTCTCTCCCCATCTGGCACCCCCCGCCAGCTCCTCCATCCTGCCCCTCAGCCGTGGCACGTCAGCATCATCTGGGACACATCAGGCAGGACGTGAGGGGTGCACCCACGACTGGGGGGCCCCTGAGGTTGTGTCTCTCTACCCCACCTTATGTTGCTCTGGTCCCCCAGGGTGTCGCTGGACAGGCAGAGCATTGCCTGGGGACAGGACACAGGGGCTGCCCCAGCTGAGGGGCCTGAGCTGGAGGGTCCAGTGCCTCTTTGATTGTGATGGGACACGTATCTTGATGCTCCACAGGAAAGAAGGACTTGCTCAGCTTCACAGTGCAGACGTGGAGGGAGGTTTTGTGGAGGGAGGTTTCATAAGGCATCCCCCTGGGGTGCCCATGTGTTGGCCAGAGTGTCTCTGGCAGGGGACAGTCCCCTGGTCAGGGTCCTGGTCCCTGGCCTTCTGCCACTGTGGGTGCTGTTTTAGTGCTCAGCGCTGCAGCCCCACTCACCTGGCAGCAGTGAGGGACAGCCTGGATTCATCCTTAATGCCTTTTCCTCTTGCTGCTCTGGCCCAAACCCATTTCATGGACGGGTTGTTCAAACCACCTCCCTCCCTGCCATCTCACTCCCCTGAAGCTGCAACCCGAGAGCCTGTAAAGCAGCAGGGGCAGCAGCCAGGTCTGGTGGCAGTGCTGGAGAAGAGCAGATACGTGGGCCAAACCCACACCACGTGGATCCACCTCACACCACGTGGATCACTCCTGGCTGGATGTGGGGGCCCATGAGGGGCTGAGCTGGCCCTGCACCCACCATGGGCACAGCCAGGAGGTTGGTGTGGCTGGAGTTACCTGCAATGTCCATATTCCCGGATCCTGGCTGTTCATCACTGCCAGTGGATGATTGTGCACTATGGGTGCAGGGCTGTTCCCCACAAGGATCACCCCTCTGTCCTGCAGCCCAGGGGTCTGGCTGGGTGCTGAGGCCCCCTTGGCTGCAGCGTTGGCTCAGGCTGCCCTGCAGCAGGTCTCTGCACCGGCTTCTCCTCCCTCCACAGTCAAATAAGATCGAGAAAGCCGTGTCTGCTGCCCACACCTTCCTGCAGAAGAACCCCAAGCATGAGATGACCTTGAGGTACCTGAACTATTACAGGACGATGCTGGATGTGGATGAATACCTGGTCGACCTGGAAGCTCAGCCCTATGAGGTAAGGAGGGGATGGGACTGGGGCAGCAGAGGGGCTTCCCAGGGGCTGGAACATGCCTGGTCCTGCCAAACCCCGAGGGAAGCAGCTCTCCCTCACTAAGCCGTGGTCCTTGGCAGCCGATATTCGTGCGGTCAGTGAAGCTGTACAACAACGGGGATTTCCGGAGCAGTGCAGCCGACATGGAGCAGGCACTGACTGAGTACTACAAGGCGTACGAGGACTGTCTGGCCGGCTGCGAGGGCGCCTACGAGCTTCAGGAGTTCAAGGACTTCTACCCTGCCATCGCAGGTAGTGGAGGGCTGGGGGACAGCAGACTTGGGGAGATGATCAGGGGTGCAACACCTGAAATCTCCCCCCAGACCACTTTGTGAGCGTGCTGCAATGCAAGGTGGACTGCGAGACCGAGCTCACCCCCAACGTGGGTGGCTACTTCGTGGAGAAGTTTGTGGCCACCATGTACCACTACCTGCAGTTCGCTTACTACAAGCGTGAGTGCCAGCGGGAGCAGGGGACCGTGCCTTGGGGCACCCTGGGGCGCTGTGGGCCTGGGGAGGGGTGTCACCCCGTGTCACCTGGCGCTGCTCCCCGCAGTGAACGACGTGCAGGACGCGGTGCGCAGCGTCTCCAGCTACATGCTCTTCGACCCGGGCGACACCGTGATGCAGCAGAACCTGGTCTATTACCGCTTCCACCGCGAGCGCTGGCGCCTACGGGAGGAGGACTTCGAGCCACGGCCGGTGAGGACCCCCCAGCCTCCCCATCCTGTGGCCCTGCGCTGACCAGAGAGGGGCTGACACAGCCCCTGTCCCCTGCTGTGCCCAGGAAGCCGTGAGGTACCACAACCAGACGGCCGCCCAGAAGAAGATGCTGGAATTCGCCTGGCAGTACCTGCAGGATGATGATGAGGTACCTGATGGGCCCAATGTGGGGTGCAGATGGGTGCTTATGGGGGTGCTTTTGGGAGTGCTGGGTGCTGCAGGGACCTTCCTCAGGTGGGGGGGTCTGACCCCCCAAACCAGGCCTGGAGCAGAGACTGCAGGTGAGGCTGCTGAGGCACCCCTGCCTCCTCCTGCCCTCCCGTGCTGCAGATGGAGGTGGATGGTGGTGAGGGGCCAGAGGTGCTGGACGTGCCCTCCGATGGCGAGTTCGAGGGCGACGGTGACTACGAGGAGGGCTTCTTCGCAGAGTGGTGGCAGGAGCCCAAGACCAAAGGAGACAAAGACGAACAAGGTTCTTGATCCCAAGGCTGGGGGCCGTGCTGCAGCGTGGCAGGGGTCTGCTGCCCACACCCCTGGTGCCACCAAACTCTCCTTGTTTGCAGAGATCCTGTGATGAGCCAGGTGAAGGGGCACTCGGCACCAACTGAGCTGGATGGTGGTGGCTCTGTGATGCCGTCTCGGGGGCGTTGGGCTTTGGGCTCCTCCCAGTCACCAGTAGAAACTCAGACTCGTGAGGGAGGGGCCGATCCTGCCGAGCATCCTGCAGCAGGGCTGCCTTTACCACCTGGATGTCTGCTGCCCTAGCACAGCCCAATTCCCATCAATGGAACACCAGCAGCCCTGAACTTCCCTGCCTGCCCAGGAGCCTGGACCACCCCTGTCCCCAAAGCCTCAGGAGCCCTGGCCAGCAGTGATGCCCCACAGCACTGGGGTTTTCTGTGTCCCTCAGCTGCTCCCCAGGATCTGTGGACGATGCACCAGGATCAGCCCCTCTGTTGTCTTGAGGAGCTTGGGGGGCTGCCCCTACTCTGGGAGCAATGCACGATGCTGCTGGAGCTGGTCCTGCCCTTCCTGAGGCTCCCTGAGGCTCCTGTTCCTGCAGCCTGGCAATCTGCCAGCTCCCATAGCCCAGGTTCCCTCGGACTCCTTGGCCTGGTGCCACAGGGGGCTCCCAGTGTGCCACGTCCCCGTGTCACCATGGGGCTGCAGCCCGGCGAGGCTGCAGCACCCGTGCTCTGCCTGTGCCTTGAATTTTTGCCACACCAGCCCTCTCCAGCCTTATGCTCCGTTAATTTAAGATTTCCCCTCTTGCACAGTTGCTTTTTTTTTTTTGTATATTTACTGGTGCTGAACTTTTAATAAAATCCAGACTGGTCTTTTCATGGCTGCCTCCACCTTCCATGTGCTGCTGCCGTGGGATCCAGGATTGCAGGGTGGGAGAGGCCCTGCTGTGGGAGAGGAAGGGATGAGTTTCGGGCCTGGATGTCCCCACGGGTGACCTGGGGGAACTTGTGGGGCTGAGGACCCATGGAGGCCGTGAGAGCAGCCAGGCTCCTGTGAGACTGTGGTTCCCTAGTGGGGGGACCCAGTTGGGATCCATGACCCCCTCATTGTGCAGGGAAGGCTGTCAGGTGGGGTATTGAGCTGCAGAGGGCTGGAGGGCAGCGTGTCCCACCCTATATGGGTCTTTGGGGTGTGATATGCATGACATGATGGTTGTTTTGGATGTTTGCAACACTGTGACACTGCTGCTTGGGAATGCATCATCCTGCTGCTGGATCGGAGGGTGCAGCCTGCATCCCCCGATGAAGGTGGGGGGTGGCAGGGTGGGATCACGCCCCTCCTGCCTGCATCAGGGCGTTTTGGGGTCGCCGTTGGTGCTGACAAGCGTGTGCCAGTGCCAGGCACGAGGCGTCGGGCAGCGTGTGGCCGCTCGCTCCTCCCTGCCGTGTTCCCGCTCGGCTCGGCGTGGAAATTGGCTGCGAGGACTGAAACTGAGAGGCTGAATCACAGCGTTGGCCCCGGGGGAGGGAAGGGATGGGAATGGAAGCAAGGGGGTGGCAAGTGGCTGCCAGCACCCCACCCTGCCCTGCCCCGAGCCCCTATTCACCGGGGCTTTTCCAGCTCTGCAGGGACTGGGCGGGGGGCAGGGGCTGAGCCCCCAGACCCTTGAGCAAAGCTCAGGGCTCGGGGAGGCAGCGCTGTGAGGGAGCATCCATTCCACCCCTGCACCGGGGCAGGGCTGTCCTATCACTTAGGAGGAGCGGGGTTTGTCACCGATGGGTCACAGCCACCTCGGGAGGGGAGTGCCAGCCCGCTGGGGTGTGGCCGGCGGCACTCGCGCAAGGATGAGCTCTCAGCCCTCGGCTGGCATCGCAGCCCAGGGGACAAAGGCCTGCGGATCTTCCCAACAGCTGGGCGAGGGTGGCACTGGGCCCACGGGGCCTCCGCCCTGCTCTGACGCACACCTGGGCACCGTGTCCCCTCCCCAGCCCCACACTCACGTGGAGGAGGCAGCTCCTTGCTCCCACTGATCTACTGGCACCAGGCAAAGCCCCTTGCAGCCGTGAGCTGGGGTGCCCGGGGTCCCTTCTCTGCTCCCACCTGCAGCCGCTGGACGTGCAGGTGCCGGCGGAATCCATCACTCCTGGGAGTGCCAGGCAGGAGCAGCAGCTCTGAGAGCGGTGGTGTGACTCCCGACCGCGAGCATGGCCACCATCCTGTCCCCCAGGACGCGCAGAGTCCAGCAGTGCCAGGGGGGCAGAGATGGGAAGCAGAGTGACTGACTGGGGACATGAGGGGGGATGCAGGGGGATGCAGGGGCAGGGCTGCAGGAAGCGATGGCTTACACGGTGGAGGCATCGTCGCGCTTCCCTGACACCTTCGACCTTGACCAAAAGGGAGCGAGAATGAGATTTCTGGCTGACACCCCAGCTGTGCCCGGCCCTGCCATGTCGTGCCACGCTGTGCCGTGTGCCCATTTCCTTGTGCCGAGAACTCTCTCGCTGCGCTCCGGATCTCCCGCTCAGCGCACAGCGATGAATTTCATTTTCTTGTAGGGGCGTTGGAAGCCGTCTCTCACCTCCCTCCGGAGCTGAGAATCCCCGCCTGGCAGCGCTCACAGCCAGACGTGCCAGGAGACCGTACAGGCAGCGCGGCTGCGGGATGCTCCCTCCTCATCCTCACCGGGGCAGAATCCTCCTACTCCCCACACCTGGGGGTCCCCAGGTGGGCTGGGACCTATCAAATGGATGACTCGGGCACTGGGTGACGGCGGCTTCGCCCGGGACGCGGCGGCAGCACCCGGCTGGACCGGTCCGGCGGGGACCGGGCTGACGCAGCGCCGGCAGCCCCGAGCCCTTCCCGAACGCCGCTTCCTGCCGCCCCCGCGCTCCTGCCCCGGGGAGTCCCCGCACGGCCCAGGGTCCCATCACGGCCCGGGGGTCCCCGCACGACCCGGGGGGGGTCCCCTCACCCCCGGCCCCGCCCAGGGGCCGCTCCCGGCCCCGCCCCGGCCCCACCTGGCCACGCCCACTGACGTCACCCAGGTGGTCCCCTCGTGGTCGCCCCCACCCGTGCCCCGCCGCGCCCCGCGGGCCCCGCCCCGCCCCGCCCCGCTGTCCAATCACCGGCGGGCAGGGGGCGGAGCGGCCGCGCCCCCGCCAATGGGGAGCGGATAAACACGGCCGGCGGGGGCGGGGCCCGGCGGGAGGAGCGTTTGATGGGCGTGCGGGGGAGCCAATGGCGGCGGGGCGCGGCGGGGGCGGGGCCTGCGGCGGGCGGGGCGGTGCGCGGGGCGCTGCTCGCCTTTTGTTCGGGCAGGAGCGGGCGGGCGGCGGAGAGTGACGGTGAGCGGGGCCGGGGCACCGGGGCCGGGCGGGGAGGGACGGTGAGTGGGGCCGAGGCGCCGGGCACGGGGAGCGGCGGTGAGCGAGACTGGCGCGCCGGGCACGGGGAGCAGCGGTGAGCGGGGCGGGGCACCGGGCATGGGGAGCGACGGTGAGTGGAGCCGAGTCAGCGAGCATCGGGCATGGGGGAGCGACGGTGAGCGGCGATAGGCCGGCGGAACCGGGCAGGGATCGCTGCGGTGAGCGGGGACGAGTCCGGAGGTCTGGGCTGGCGGAGATCGCGATGGGGTGCGGTCCGGTGAGCGGAATTGGGGCGGCCGGAACGGGGCCAGGGCCGTGGCTGTCGGTCGTTCCGGGCTGGGCTGCACCGGGGCTGTGCGGGCTCCGCCGTGCGTGGCTCGAAGCGGCTGCGCTCGGGGTGGAGAGGACCCGTGTGCCCGGGCCGGGCAGCACCGGGCGTCCCGGGTCGGCCCCGCTGCCGCCGTCTGGGGCAGGGCTCCCCGTAAGCTGCGCGGGGCCAGTTGGGCGGGTCCCCGGGGTTCCCCCATGGGCGGCCGGGCTGCCCCGGGCTGTCCCGGCTCCTTCCCAGTGCCGCGGGAACCAGTTTAGGAGTCGCGGCTCCGCGCTCCGGTGCGAGGCGGTGACTCTGTCCCCGGCCCCGCCCGAAGCTGCCGCTGTGCGGGCGAGGCCCTGGCACTGCTCTCGCCCGGTGTTGTGGAGCTCTTACGCAAACTGGGCTGCTCCGTGCCCAGAGTCACACCTGGGGACACCGCGTGCTGCTCTCGAGGCCACCTCGGAATGCCTCGACACCGCCGTCCCTACCCGGGAGGCCGGGGCTACCCTTCTCCCACCGCTGGGCATGCGGGGAGGGCCGAGGGGGATGCGGGTGACCTGGCATCACCCAGACAGCCCCCCGCGGGTTAGGGGTGCTGGGCACAGTGTGGACGGGGGGTCCCAGCTGACCCCCTGACAGCGGACATCCGCACCGGGAAACGGCGGGGAGAGCGAAACTTGGCTGTTTGTCTGATGTTTGGAGAGGAGAGAGCGCTCTAATTGCGTTAGCCGAGTGATTAGCTTAATTAATCAGGTTTACAGCACAGATGAAAGGATAATGCTGAAATGCTGCTGGGAGTTGCCCGGAGAAGGCAAACGTGGGCTGTCATACGAGCAACGCGGGGAGACGTGTGTGCTCGGAGAGGAGCGTGAACGCTCCGCAGGGCACGGCTGCTGCTGGGGACGGGACAGGGGGACCTGCGCCACTGTTGTGCCTGCACGGGAGGGAGGGCATCAGCCTGCACCCTCTCCGGCCGGGCTGGAAGTCCTTGCACCGCCGGCTTCCCCGTAATGCTGTTGGCGTGCTTAGGTGAGTCCCGTGTCTGCTTTGATGTTCCCTTGTCAGCTTCCCATACTAGAAGGGTGGTGGGGGCTGGGGACGCGCCGTGACACAGCCCCCTCAGTCGCTTCACCTCCTGCTCCAGCCCACGTCGTGCTGGTTTTTGCGCTGGTGCCAGCCCCGACCAGCTCGCGGGTCTGGTGTCCGTCTGCCATCGGCTGGTGGGGAGCCGGGGGCGCAGCGTCTCGCTGCCAGCTGCCGAGGGGATGGGGCTGGAGCGGCGCCGGGGGCGTTTGCTCCGGGCTGTCAGCCGCATCCAGGGCAGGTGCAGTGTCCGCGGGGGCTGCTCCAGGCTCCGCTCTCGGAGTGTCCGGCCCAGCCGGAAACGGGGATGGGAAAATTATAGGGGTCCATTTCTGTGTCCTTGTCGGTGTCGAAGCTGGCTGGAAGGGTGCGGGGCACCCACTGGAACTGTGTTTGCACATCTGAAGCCGGTGATCGCTCATTGTTTTGGAGGATTTCCATAAAGTGTCATGAAAAACCCATTTTACTGCTAATTTGGCTTAAACAAGTTGGCCATCAGGACGGGGACGCACGGAGCTCCTGGCAGCGGTGGCTGAGGATTGTGCTCGCTCCTGGCACTGCTGTGCGGGAGCGGGGACAGCCGTGGGTCCCCAGGGCTCGGGGCGCTGGGGGAAGGTGGGGCGGCCGCGCGGGGCCCTCCCTCAGACAATGGCGTTCCAATCTATTGTCTGGGCGATGTGCCGTGTCCTTGCCGGCTCCGGGAAGCGCGTTCATCCCTGGGGCGGGGGGGGGGGGACGAGCCGGGCTGCTGGGAGGGGTCTCCTGGGGCTGGGTGTGCGAGTAGTTTGTGCGTGGCCGGGCTGCAGCCGGGGGGCCTTGGGGAATGTCCCCTCTGCTCCTGGTGCCGCATTTCAGCGTCTCATTCGGCGCTACCCTAATCCCATTAACTCACCCCTTTGTTTCCCCCACCTGAAACCCCTCCTCAGCCCTCGCAGCCGGGCAGGCACTGCGGTACAGCTGCACGGCCCCTGCAGCTCAGCCCGTTCCTGCGAGGACGGGTTCCCTTCAAGACTGTGGTTTGGTGTGGGAGCGCTTGATGGGATTTGGCTTTTTATCACACTTCCAGATCTCCGGGATTTAAGACGGCGCTTTTGCCGGGCGCGCTGCCGTTCGCAGATGGCAGAGCCTGGGAGAGAAGCTGCCCTTGGCCCCGCTCCGCAGGCTGGGGGGAGCAGAGCCCTCTGCACAGAGAACTTGAAGAACTTTAATTGCAGCATCTGTACCGACGCTTGTGCTGGTTTTGAAGGTTTAAATTAGACTGGCTTCTAATTAACGCAAGTTAAAAAGAAATGCAGTGTCTATTACAGCAGTTCGAGCCTACCTCGGAGTTCAGCTGGTGCTTCCCCACCTAGACAGGGTGTGTGGGCACCCTGCATCACCCAGAGCGGGGGATAGGTGGTCAGTCTCAGTCCCGTGGAGTGTCCCGGGTGGGTCTGTGAGGATGGAAACAGCTGGGGATGGCAGCTCGGGAGGACACCAAGGCTGCACTGCCTTGAACCCCATTCTCTGCTCTGGGAGGGTTGGTTTTACCCCTCTTTGCTCATGGACATACTTGACGAAGTGGTGGACAAGGGGGTGGGAAGGTGCAGGTACCCCCACTCTAAAAAGGCTTAAAACTTGACCTGAACACCATGTCTGTGCTTAAACAGGGCTGGCTTTGCAGCCACACCCGGCTTGTCGATGGCTGCTGGGTGGGGGGGAGGTGAAGATGTTTCTATTTAAGCAGAGGTTTGAAATACCCTTCTAAATACACCATCCCCGATGGGTTCTGCTGCGGCTGCTGCCTGGCCTGGAGGCATCCTGGCACGCCTTGGACTCTCGGCTCCGGAATCGCTTTGGAAACAGGGCAGGAGCCCCGTGCTGCGGCTGCCGGGGCTTGTCGGGCAGCCCGCGACATCTCCGCTGTCTGTTCCCAGCGAGTCCTCGGCCTCCTTCCCAGAGCCGGAGCTCCGGCGGGGTGGAGGCGGAATGCTCGGTGTTTTCCCAATATCCCACGCTTGGGTGATCAGACCTGGGAGGGGGTGACGATGGCAGTGCCCTCCAGGGGGGCTGCCCCGGGTGCTGAGGGGTCACAGACCCCATTGGGGTGGGTGCGCTGGGGTCCCGTGTGGCTTTTGGGGGTGGGTGGCTGGATGAAAAGTCTGTTCCTCTGTGCGGGGGGAGAGACCTTTGGCTGCTGGCAGAGCCTGCCGTAATCGTGGTGACGCGCGGGCAGAGCCCTGGTGACAAATCATTAACTTGCTCCGACAGGCCGGGTGCTGACTGCTGTTGGTGATAATTTCATGTGAAGCGTCTGAACTTTGCAGCTGTAATGCAACTGGATGGAGGAATTAAGCCGGGGCTCGGCACCTCTGTGCCCCTCCTCACTGCCTCAGCTCCTCTGGTGGCAAACCCTGTGTCCTGGGCACCGTGGCTGGAGCTGGGAGCAGCCTGCAAGGTCCAGAACCTGCAATTATAGTCTTCTTAAAGAACAACTTGTTCTTCGTGCTCACTGAAACAAAACAATGGTTTTGATTTTTTTTTTTTTATCCAGATGGAGTAATTGTGATTAATCTCACCATGCCAGTTCTCCTTACTATGGACAAGTGAAAAATCCCCATCTTTCCCAGACATGATTCTAATGAGATTAGCAAACTCTGAGGAGGGGATGAGCCCATGTGGATCTTCCTGATCCTGATGCCACTGCAGATGGAGGTGTCTGTGCCAGCAGCTAGGCATGTGGGGAGGGGGATGTGCTGCCAGAGACCCCACAACGGGTCTTTGGCAGGTGAATGTCCCTGGGAAAGCCTTCCCTGGGCTGAGGGTCCTGCTGTGGGCCCTGCCCCTGCACAGGAGCAGGGTGTGGGTTTCATGCTCAGCCGTGTGTGTGCACTTGCAGTGGGAGAGCACTTGATGGATAATACTGTGTCGTTCTGTGATGTGAAGTGCCAAAACATCACAGCCTGGGCCTGGCATGTGCTGGAGCTGTCAGGAGCTGTTAATTGAGGTGCAGGCGAGGCGTTTCGGGGACACGCTCTGGGTTGATGGAGAGCATCAGCTGAGCGCAGCAGGTCGTGGCAGAGTTGCTGCGTTCTGGGGTGTTTCTGCTGCCAGAACCTGGTCTTGTG
Source organism: Eopsaltria australis (assembly GCA_034509425.1). Taxonomy (NCBI): domain Eukaryota; kingdom Metazoa; phylum Chordata; class Aves; order Passeriformes; family Petroicidae; genus Eopsaltria; species Eopsaltria australis. Next base: position 590,323 of record JAVTVJ010000798.1, read on the forward strand.
CTCAGGGGGATGCAGCACCCCCAGTAAGAGGAGCTGGACCTTTGCATGAGGCATTCAGCAGCTCAAATGTATCAACATCATGGTAGCTGAAATATAAAAAAGGTTTAGAGCCCCCTCCAGTGAATGAGCCCAGATGTGAAGCTCCTGCACCCCACTGCCTTTCCTGAGTGCCCTGAAGCTGTCAGAGCTGGTGGGGCAGCCAGGAGCCATTCTGGACCTGGGTACATCCATGCACAAAGGCCATGGGCTCCTTTGTGTGCAAGGCCAGACCAGTGGTTTTGCCTGCTCTAACGAGAGGCTGATCCCCTGCCGCTGTCTCCTCCTCATTAAACTTCAAGCTGCTCTCGTTCCCCTTTGAATTCTTCCACTCATCTTCCCTGTAAAGCCTCATTGAAAGGGCTCCTGGTGCCGGGATCTGACTCGAACGCTTCCCATTGATGCCGGTGAGGTCTTGACAAGCTCCTTTCTCTGCCTGCTCCCGCTGCGTGTTCCTGAGGATCCTCTTCAAAACCGCTGAAGCTTTTGTACAGCCTTCGTTAGCGGCTGCCCCAGCTTTGTCAGCCCTTGGTGTCGCTTCAGAGCAGCTTTGGGCAGGGGCTCTTGGTGTTGGGGGACTTTGGGATGCAGCTCTCCAGCGTGCAGGGGGCTCTGGGTGCCCTTGTCTGTCTGCTGTGGCTGCCAGGGCTGTCTGAGCGGGCAGTTGCTAATTCCCGGCCCCTCCAGGAAGGGGGGGACCGGAGATGGCTTGTGTGTAGCGTAAGTGCTTCTAAAATAGAGTCTTTTCTTGTGCTGCATTTATTGAATTGCCTTAACTGCCTCTTCCCTTTCCTTAAAAGCCTCGGCGACTGTAATTGCAGCCACTCGCTCGCTCCCGCCACCGAGCTCAGCCCCTCGCATGCTGCGGCTGCATGAGAGGCCCCTCCAGCACTGTTGCCCTTTGCTCCTGGAGGGTGTGAGTTAGGGTGGGGCTCTGGGGGGCTCTGGCAGCCCCCTGCTGGCACCCACACTGCTCTGTGCTGGGGTGAGGGCAGGCTGGACCTGCACACGATGAGCTCAGGCTGCCCCTCACACCCACTGACCCTGGGGCTCAGTGCTTGGTCTGGTGCAACCCCTGCCTGGGGCTTGTGAGGGTGCCCTGTGCCCCCCACCTGCTCCCTTTGGGGTGACCCCACACTGGGGATCACGGCTGCTCACCCCAGGGACTGCTGCTCCCCAAGGAGCCCCTGGGCAGTAGATATTTCTGCATGAAGCAGCACTCATGGCTTTCCTGCTGCTGTTCTGGGCAGCTCAGCCCTGTCTGCCGGCTGTGTCCTGCCTGGTGAGGCTGAAGGCTTCACGGCAGCTGGTGAGAAGGGCTACTCAGGCCCGGGGCTGCGTGTTTGCTGGAGACTTCCTCCGCAGACGGTGTCCCGGGGGGCCGGTGCTGCTTGGACGCCGATCAAATGGCTCCGGGGGCGGATGAGCTGCTGGCCGGTGCCCGACAGCCCGCGGGAGCTTCCTCTGCCTTCCTGGCTGCGGGAAGTGGTGGGAGAGGGATTAACCTTTTCCTGGCAGTGCCCTGCTGGAGTGACTGAAGACCCTGTCTGTCTGTCCTGCATCCCATGGCTGAAGCCCCCCAGCAGTCTTGGCCCCATTGTGGTGCAGGAGCAGGCTGGAGGTTCTCCCCAAACCTGTTGTCCCCTCTGAGGGGTCCCCCACATCTGCCTCACTGTTTCCTGAGGGATTTCTCACTTCCCAGGAGCAAGTCCTGTTTGCCTGGGGTCCAGGCTTGTGTGGAGTGGGGCTCAGGTGAGACCTGGTGGCGCCTCACTGTTCTCCCGTTCCCACTGTGCCAGCCTGGTGGGAAGAGATAAGGACTGGGTTCAGCAGCAATCGTCCTGCCCAGAGGCCTGACCCAGACATGCCCCCTGCTCATGGCTGACCCTCCAGTGTGGGTATTTTCACATGTGCCCCAAATAACCCTGTGCTTCTCCCTCCTCCATGAGGATCCTTCCCCACCACAGCACTTCCCTCGAAGCACTGCCAGGGAATGGCTCCTGATAAGGTGAACCCAGGTGTAACCAGCACCCTGCTGCCCCTCCCACTCTGATGCTGCTGAGGAGAGGACACCTGAGGACAGAGCCAGGCTGTGGAGGATGGGGGAGAAGCCTGTGTCAGCGTCTGCCCCTCACTGAGTGACGAGCAGGGCACGCTTGACACAGGGTTCAGAAAATGTCACTGCTCACCGTAGGAGCGTGTGACATTTGCTCTGCTGGCCCCGTCACCTCGGGTGCCATTGGCCTCGCTGACCCCTGTGGCGATGAGCAAATGCTGTTAGGGGATGCTTGGGGGAAGGACAGGTGCCCAAGTCTCTTCTGTGGGGCTCCTGGTCCCACTCTCCTGCTTGGAGTTTGGCTGGGGCCGATCAGCTGAGCTTGTGTCTGAGCTCGAGGAGCTGTGTTGGCTTTTGATGTCCCTGGGTGCCTCGGTGCAGACGGAAGGGGTGGCTCATGCATAATGCAGGGCTCTGCACGGTGTCTGAGCCCAGCTCCTGGAGGTTTGGAAAATTAAGTGCTTGTCTGAAGCCTGTAAATTGTGGAGCGGATGTCACTGCTCAACAATGGTGCAGCAGCATCAGCCCCTGCCAGATCTGTCTCACTGCTGCCCGGGGTCCCAGCCCTGGCCCTGGTTGTGTGATCTTTTCTGCCCTCAGCTCTGCTCTCCCCTTGCCCACCTTGTCCAGGGCAGCTTTCCAGTTTGCCTGGGGTGTTTGGGCCGTGCTGCTGGGGTTCTGCAGGTGGGATGGGTGCTGGCTCACCCAGCTCTTGCACCATGGTGACAGCCCTTCCAGTGCCACAGAGTGCTCTCCTGCCTACCACTTCCACACTTAATAAGGCGTGACTATTGCCTCTCTTGAGCTTCCCGACACAATTTGGAGACTGTGCCACCATGGCCAGGATGACCCAGCTGAAGGACTTGCCCTCCCAAATACCAATGCAGCACCGCGGCACTCCCAGCTCGGCACCAGGGCTCTCACGGCCCTTCCCTGCTGTGATGCAGGGTGGGGAGCAGAGCTGTCTCTGCTCTTGCCCCTGGCACCGTGTGTCACACACTGTCCTGCCCCACTGATCAGACATCCCAGCTCCTACCCGCGTGGGAAGGCTCTGCCTCCACCGCCCTCCATTAGCAGATCTCTCCATTGCCTGACCACCGTGCATTATGCACAGCCCGTTATAGCTGCTCTGAGTCTGCCAGTGCTGCTCGACAGCTCAAAAAATACTGGATTGGCAGGAGCAGCGCCCTGCCGCGGCTCCGGGAAGGCGGCTGGGGCTGGGGCTGGACGCGGGGTGTGCAGGATGCTCCCAGCCTGGGAGGGGGGACAAGCGTGGTGGGGCTCCTGTTTCCCATCTGGCCGCTGCTCCCGCGAATGAGGGCTTGGGATTCCTCCCTGCGAGCGCCGGCCTGTGCAGCTGGCGAGGGCTCGGCCGCTCCTTGGGAACAGCCGGCAGCGGTGGGACGAGCCGAGCCAAGCCCGTGCGCGCCGTGCCCCGCCGGGACGCCCCACGGAGCCGCGTCCTCGGCCACCACCCGACGCCCTGACTCAGCCGCCGGCCTGGCGGGGGGCTCAGCTCCGTCTCCTCGCTCCCCCAGGAGGCTGCTGGGGCCCGAGGCTGCTGCCCCGGCCCGGCTGGTCCCTGCGGGTCCCGCGGCTGGAGCGGAGCCAGGGGTGCGCGGCCGCCCCGGTCCAGCCCGGCGCAGGAATCGGGGCCGGTGCAGGTGCTAATTAGGCTGTTTGGAAGTGGGTGCTGCTGCGCCCAGGTATGCCGGGCGGCAGCTGCTCCCTGCGCTGCTTATCGCCTCTGAAACTCTGACTCATTCCACTCCTGCGCGGCCGGGAAGGGATCGGAATCCTGGGTGATGGGTCAGCGGAGGGCTGGGCGGGTGCTGCCTCCAACCCTCCCTCCCTGCCTGCCTTCAACCCTCCCTCCCCGCCTGCCTCCATCCCTCCTGGCCGTGCCGGGGGCCTGGATGCAGGGCTGGTGACTCACAGCCTTGAGTAAGCTCAGGCATTAATCCATGAGCCATCCTCCCTCCCCTTGTATCCCCAAATTAAAGACAAGGAAAGCCCAGCCCTGCTCCCAGCAACCTTGGCTGGTTTGTCCTGAGTGTTGGGATGTGCCGGGCTGCCCTGTCCCGGCACTGAATGGGGAGTGCCCAGCCCCGGACCATCCTGTGAGTGCCTGTGGTGCTGAGCACCCATGGGAGAGCTGAACCAGTGGCTTTGCCTGCTTATTTTTAGGTGCTTTAGGAGTGTCCCAGGAAGCTTCTAAAAGGGTTCGTTTTATGCTTGGAGCTCCAGCCATATGGAGCTTGGCATTCCTGGCATGTCCCCAGCTCTTTGCAGGTCCTGTCTCTGGAAAGGGATCTTAAAAAAACCTGTGGGCAGCCGGGGGACCCTGGAGCTTGTGGTGTCCCACTGCACCGGGCAGAGCCTGCCCACACCTTGGCCGTGGCAGTGGTGAGACACGGTGTTGTGAGAGACAGCGCTGTGAGACGCAGCCGCGGTTCATGTCTGAACACGAGCAACAAAGTGCTGAGCTTTGGGTTCGTCATCCCGGTGCCGCCTTTCATCTGCCGTGGGGGAGGAGGGCAGATAGGGATCGGCTCCATCTGCTCGGGCTGCGCAGGGGCCGGCTGCAGCACCGGGGGCAGGAGAGGAGCAGGAGGGTCCTGCGGCAAGCTGGGCTCTCCCCGAGGTGTAACCCCTCCCCTCCCCGCCCCGCAGAGCAGCCATGGAGGTGATGAACATGATGGAGCAGCCGATCAAGGTGACGGAGTGGCAGCAGACCTACACCTACGACTCCGGAATCCACTCCGGGGTCAACACACAGGTGCCCTCCGTCAGCAGCAAGTGCCTGGGGGACGATGATGAGGTGTATGGGAAGCAGTACACCATCAAGAAGACGACCACCACGAGTTACTGCCAGGGAGGGAGCCAGGGCCAGAGCCAAGCACAAGGTAAGGAGCTGTGGGGCACATCCGCGGGCTCAGCTGCTCAGCTCCTGCCTTCCTCTTCCTCCCCCGTAGCCATGCTGCTTCTGGGCACTCCTCCATGCTGGTTTCCACACCCTGGGAGTTGTTGCTGCCTAAAATATGCTCCCTCCTGTCCTCCTTCCCAGCACCAAGAGGCTCCCGCGCGGGGGTGGCGCTCGGCCAGCCCGCACTGGTGCTGAGCTGCACTCACATCCGAGTGTGCCAGCGGGTTGGCTTGAGATGGGAACAGCTGATCCCGGCCCACGGATCTGCCACCTGCTCTACTGCCTGTCTGCCTGCTGGGAAACCTGTCCCAGTGTGGCTGCCAGAGCTGGCAGTGTACGCCCTAACACCGTGCCACCACTGTGGCTTCTCCCGCTGAGGCAGGGACGATGTGGAGGCTCAGCCTGGAGTGAAGGAGATGCTTCCCCCAGCTTTATCCCCTCAAAGGGGGCTGGTTTGCTCTGCTTGCCCTTGCAGTTTCCTGTTAGCAATAGGCCCTGGAAGTTTATTTGCCAGCTCCTGTGAGGATCAGAGCCCTCCACAGGACCCTGTGCAGTCCCTGTGCTGCAGAGGTGGGGACCATGGGTGGCTACTGCAGTATCACACCTCAGCATCCTCGATGAGGAAGTCCTCAGTGTCCTCCTTTTTTCCAGTGCCAGCTGGTCCCAAGTTGCAAATATCCTTAATTTTTTAATTAATGGGCCTTGTGTGACAACTGCCTCATCATGCTGCCTAATTGAATGTTGTCTTATCTCTGTGCTGCCGTATCTGTTTATGCTTTGAAGCTCCAGCTCTGTGCAGAGCGTGCCGGGACTGCTGACGTGGCCGGTGTCACTGCGCTAAGCTCTTGCTCATCCAGTTGGGATTGGGAAGCAGGGCTGGGAGCGCTCCTTGGAGAGAGCCTAACGCTGCCTCCTTCTCCACCCCTGCAGCAGACATGGAGGCTCAGCTGGCCATGACCCGTGCCCAGCGCGTCCGGGCCGCCATGTACCCCGAGACGGTGGAGGACCGCTCGCTTCTCATCACCACCCAGCTGGAGGGGCAGCAGACCAACGTGCAGCGCCTGGCAGAGCCCTCCCAGATGCTGAAGTCGGCCATCGTGCACCTCATCAACTACCAGGATGATGCCGAGCTGGCCACACGTGCCATCCCAGAGCTCACCAAGCTGCTCAACGATGAGGACCCGGTAAGGAGCTACATTTGCTCTGTGTGTCTCTGGGCTTTCAGCTGCTGCACAGACAGGCTCACATCACTGTGAGGCTCTGTGGCCGCGTCTGTCTCCTTCCTCTTGGCCAAACTCCTGGTTGCCTCTGCCCTGCACCAGGACTGAGCCCACCTCTGCCCACCCATGTCACCTCGCAGCCTGTCCTTGCTGCAGGATTCCTTCCCACGTGCCGGCTCCTCTCCCTCCAGGTGGTTGTCAGCAAGGCAGCCATGATCGTCAACCAGCTGTCCAAGAAGGAGGCGTCGCGCCGCGCGCTGATGCAGTCGCCGCAGATCGTGGCGGCCGTGGTGCGCACCATGCAGAGCACCAGCGACCTGGACACCGCCCGCTGCACCACCAGCATCCTGCACAACCTCTCGCACCACCGCGAGGGCCTGCTCTCCATCTTCAAGTCTGGTGGCATCCCAGCCCTCGTCAGGATGCTGAGGTACACAGTGGTGGTGGGGACTCCAGGGAGGATGGCAGAGCCTGGCAGCCCCTCCTGGGCTGGGGGCAGAGGAGAGGAGGGATCATGCTGCCCTCAGTGTGGGTCCTCCTGCTCACCAAAACAAGGGAGTGGGAGACTGTGAGCCTGTGAAAACCCCTGGGGTTTGCTGTGTATGGAGCCTGCACGGGGGCAGGAGGAGGGGAGTGGCTGCCCCACCCCTGCTGCCCTGGCCACAGAGATGGGGCTCAGGCTCTGAGGTGTCCCTTCCCTGGGGCCATGCTGAAGGGCACCGCTGGGTGCTGGGCTTAGGGCAGCCCTGGGGGCTCTCCTGCAGCCCGGTGAGTGTGCTGGAGCTCCTGCACTGATGTGGGGTGTGCTGCCTGCCCACAGCTCGCCCGTCGAGTCGGTTCTCTTCTACGCCATCACCACCCTGCACAACCTGCTGCTGTACCAGGAGGGGGCCAAGATGGCCGTGCGTTTGGCTGATGGGCTGCAGAAGATGGTTCCCCTGCTCAACAAGAACAACCCCAAGTTCCTGGCCATCACCACTGACTGCCTCCAGCTTCTGGCCTACGGGAACCAGGAGAGCAAGGTGGGATGGGGATCCCAGACTGACAGAGGCATGGAGTGGGCAGGAGGGGAGTGGTTGCCAACTTTGCACCTCACAGACCCCACCATCTCATGTGTCCCTGGTGAGGTGACCAGAGCATTCTTGCATAGCAAGGGGTTGGAGCTCCTGCCTGGCTTGTATCTTGGCATGAGCTGGGGAGTCTGGAGAGAGGGTCCCTGCAGCCAAGAGCTGCCACACCCCAACCCTCCATTCTTGATGCCCCCCCAGAAGTGTTCAAGGTCAGGTTGGACAGGGCTTGGAGCCAAGTGGAATGTGTTGCTGCCTGTGGTGGAGGGTGGAACTGAACGGTCTTTAAGGTCCCTTCCAACCCAAACCATTCTGGGATTCTGTCTTGCAGCTGATTATTTTGGCCAACGGAGGACCCCAGGCCCTGGTGCAGATCATGCGCAGCTACAACTATGAGAAGCTGCTCTGGACCACGAGCCGTGTGCTCAAGGTGCTGTCAGTGTGTCCCAGCAACAAACCTGCCATCGTTGAGGCTGGTAAGAGAGGCTGGGGCAGGGGCAGAGCCACAGGAGGAGGATGATGGTGGTGTCAGGGTGATGCAGATGAGGACATGTCCTGCTGTGTGTCTGTGGGATGGGCAGATGTCTGCACAGCCAGGTGAAGCCACCTGTGCTGGCCTGGATTCCTGCTCTGAAGGCTACTGGGGCATGTTCCTGGCACTGGATGTGGGCAGGATCCATCCTGGCTGTCTGAGAGCTCTTTACACACCACATTTGGCCTCTGCCAAGCTATGAGGCTGCTCTGTGTACAGGAGCATCGGCTGATGCCCAGCCCGTGCAGCCCTGCTGCCCCTTGCTCCTCCTCCTGCTGGGATGGCCAAGGGTGCTCACATCTGTCCCCTTCCCTGCAGGTGGCATGCAGGCATTGGGCAAGCACCTGACCAGCTCCAGCCCCAGGCTGGTCCAGAACTGCCTGTGGACCCTGCGGAACCTTTCTGACGTGGCAACCAAACAGGTGAGTCTGTGGGACCCCTGGTTGTGTTCCAGTGCTGCGTTCTGGAGCCGTGTCCATGCCGGGTGCTGGGCTGCTCATGCCAGGCTGAGTCCAAAGCCTCGTGTTCCCTGTTCTGTGAGCTGCAGCAGCGTGAGTGCCTGGCAGGATGAGGGGATGCCCCGTTGTGCCCAGGTCACCCTGCAGCAGGGCTTGCCCTGCATCCTGGGCTGCTGCTCACTGCCTGTGACCCTGCCCGTGCCAGCTGGCTGCCAGCACTCCTGCGTGTCCCCAGTGTGGGGCCGAGGCCACCGCGGTCACTCAGCGGGTGACACCAGAGTTTGCTCTGGCTCGGGAGCCCTGTCAGCCTGTCCTGGGCTGGCTGTCTGCCCAGCTCCTGCGGGAGCTGCTGGTGGAGCTGCTGCCAAGGCTGTTGTGCCCTGGAGCCAGTGCAGAGGTGACCCCAGCCCTGCTCTGGATCTGCTCTCCCAGCCCTTTGCTGCCTCCTGATGAGTTTTCCCATCTGCTGGGGCCGCTCCATGTGGATTAGCTCTGATGCAGCCTGGAAACTATTTTGGCTGTCATAGAACCATATCTGGCTCTGATGACTGAAGGGTTGAAGGAGGACGTGGTCATGGTGCTTTAACCCCTTCTGTCCTGCTGCTGGCTGCTGGCCAGCACAGCCAGGACTGGGATCACTCCATCACCGTGTGGGGAGTGCTGGCAGGGGCATCGGAAGTGTGATTCCAGCAGGGAAAAGCTGCTGGAGACATTAAACTCTGAGTGAAACTGCACATGTCAGCGTGGCTGGGGCTCACTGTGAAGGAGCAGCTCCAGCTGTGGGGGATGGAAAAGGAGCTGTGTGGGAGTCAGGAACGCTGCAACCCCCTCATCTCTGCCTGCTGGGGGCACATGGGGCCAGATGTGGGGCTGAAACTCGGGTCTAGCTGTGTGTGCTGCTCCCACCTCCCATCCCCACTCCTGCAGGAGGGCCTGGACGGCGTCCTCAAGATCCTGGTGAACCAGCTGAGCTCTGATGACGTGAACGTGCTGACCTGTGCCACCGGCACCCTCTCCAACCTGACCTGCAACAACAGCAAGAACAAGACACTGGTGACGCAGTCGAACGGGGTGGAGGCCCTGATCCACACCATCCTGCGGGCGGGTGACAAGGAGGACATCACCGAGCCGGCCGTGTGCGCCCTGCGGCACCTCACCAGCCGGCACCCCGAGGCCGAGATGGCGCAGAACTCGGTGCGGCTCAACTACGGCATCCCTGCCATCGTCAAGCTCCTCAACCAGCCCAACCAGTGGCCACTGGTTAAGGTAAGGGGCTGCAGGGCTGTTGGGGGCAGGAGGGGGCCAGTGCCTGGGCTGGAGCGAGCCCCCGGCTGCTGTTCTGTGCTGGGATGGGCTGCACAAGGAGTCAGCAGCCAGTGCTGTGCATGGAGTGATGGTGGCTGCTGCTGCCACAGCCCCGCTCCTGTTTGGGCCGTGTCCTTGACAGCAGCTGATGGAGGTGGCTCGTGCCCACTGCTCACTGGAATCAGTGCTCAGCCTGGGGAGGGGATGGATCCAGTGCAGAGGGAAGCTGAGCCAGCCTGCACCACAGAGGGGTTGGGGTGGGACAGATGGGGAGGGCTCCAGCCAGTGGGTCTCTTGGGGAACACATGCTGTTCTAATCCACAGTCGAGACAAATCCCTCCTTCCTCTTCCTCTCCTCCAGGCTACCATCGGCCTGATCCGCAACCTGGCCCTGTGTCCGGCCAACCACGCCCCGCTGCAGGAGGCTGCTGTCATCCCCCGCCTGGTCCAGCTGCTGGTCAAGGCTCACCAGGACGCCCAGAGACACGTGGCTGCTGGCACACAACAGCCCTACACGGTGAGGCCCCACCCATCTGCCCCACTCCCAGCACAGCCTGGCACCCCAATACCCAGCCTGTCCCCATGCCCACACTTCAGGTGGCTGTGCCCTGGCGTGTGGGGGGCTGTAGCTGAGCTCTTGTTCCCTGGCAGGATGGAGTGAAGATGGAAGAGATCGTGGAGGGTTGCACGGGGGCATTGCACATTCTAGCCCGGGACCCCATGAACCGCATGGAGATCTTCCGCCTGAACACCATCCCTCTCTTCGTGCAGGTCAGGGCTCTGGGGGCACAGGGGCTGCACTGGGCCACCTCCTTCCCAGCCTGCATGGGGAGCTGCAGCCCTGGGCTGATGGCCTCATGCATCAGGACATGCCCAGAGCTCAGGGGCTCCTTGCTGGCTGCTTCACACGGCTGCTGATCTCTCCTGACAGCTCCTGTACTCGCCGGTGGAGAACATCCAGCGCGTGGCAGCCGGCGTGCTGTGCGAGCTGGCCCAGGACAAGGAGGCAGCAGATGCCATCGATGCCGAGGGGGCCTCGGCTCCGCTGATGGAGCTGCTGCACTCCCGGAATGAGGGGACAGGTGGGTGCTGCTGTGCTGGGGGCTGTGCTGGGGATTCTCCTGGCGCTGTCCCAGCTGGGGCTGCTGGGGCTGCTGGGGCTCTGGTGCTGCATGGCAGCAGGAGCTGAGGCTGCTGCCCATCCCTACAGCCACCTATGCGGCCGCTGTGCTCTTCCGCATCTCGGAGGACAAGAATCCTGACTACAGGAAGCGTGTCTCCGTGGAGCTCACCAACTCCCTCTTCAAGCATGACCCGGCAGCCTGGGAAGCGGTGAGCATCCCAATAAGACTTTCCCTAGGGAAACCAGGGCCTCTGGGGATGGTCCTGAACTGCTTCCAAAAGCTGTTGCCAGCACCTCTGACAGGAGTGACTGTCAAACAGTGGGAGGTGGGAGGTGGACGGGTTGTGACCTCAGCTCCTGGGTCATGGCACCCACTGCCTGGGACAGGGCTTGCCACTCCCTGGCCCCTGAGCATCGTGAGCATGAATCCCTTCAATTGTGCCACTTTCTTCCGTAGGCTCAGAGCATGATCCCCATCAACGAGCCCTACTCAGATGGTGAGTATGGCTCCAGCCCTCCTCGCAGGGTCCCCGTGGGCTGGGTTCTTGGGGGGGCAGTCACCTCATGTCACCAAGCCAGGCTGGTTTTAAAACCTTTTTCAGTTGGCTGCCAGTCAAGTGCCAGCCCAGTCTGCTGGGGATTGGGGGTGCACAGTGGGATGCTCAGCTCCCAGGGAGCACACACAGCCCCTTGGGCTAGGGGGTGGTGGGGCCCTTTTGCAGCACCACGTGTCACATGCTGCCCTGGGCTGGGGGGACAAGGAGGTGGCTGAGATCTGAAGGAGTCTTTGGCCAATGGGAGCTGAGGTTGCCACGTCCCTTCCCTGCAGAGCTGGACCCTGGGTACCGCCCCATGTACTCGGGTGACATCCCCCTGGACCCCATTGACATGCACATGGACATGGACGGGGACTACCCCATGGACGCCTACAGCGACGGTGTCCGAGCGCCCTTCGCTGACCACATGCTCGCCTAAACCCACCCACAGCCCCGCACCAGGTACTGCCAGCACACCTGGGACAGGGCTCAGCCCTGTGTGGGCCGGGGGGCTGGGGGAGGCAGGGCTGGCTGATGGCACCTGGCATGCTGGGGGGTCCCTGGTGCCAGCACGGGGTCCCTGGCACTGCCATGGGTCAATGTCCCCATCACCTGTGGGCTCAGGGGGTCCTGGGCTCTGCTCTCCTCCGAAATCCCCCCCTCAGTGGATGACAGGAGTTCTCTGCCACTGCAGGTGTTCTCTCCATGCAGAAGAGGGTGGCCCCAGAGCTGAGCATTCATGAGAAGGACTTGGGAGACAGAAGTGCCTGAGAAGACAAAACTTTTCCATTCCCACGAGAGGTTTTATTTTTTGATTTGTTTTCTTCGCTGTGGGTCTGTGGAGAAGGTCCTTCCTCCTGGGACTGCTTCGAGCACCTACTGCCACATCCAGCATCCAAGATACTGTTTCTGAAGCTTTAAAACACAAACCCCGCACCGTTAGTGATCTTTCATTGGCAAAATAGTCTTTTCTATGAATATATATTTCTTTTTTATTTTTAATATGGTGCCAACGGCTTTTGCCGTCTTTAAGTTTGTGCTTTCTAACTTCCCCACGATTTGTTCTGCGTGTTAGTGTTCTAGGAGAGGAATCTGACATGGAAAAATCCTTTGCTTCCTGCGAACTCCAACTGAATCAGGCCAATCCAGAGTTTGCTGAAAGCAAAGGGTCCGTGTCCCAGGATCTTCAGGGTGTCTGAGGTTTAATTCTTTCCCATCAGCTGCTGGGAGCTGACTTCGTGTCCCTGTCCTGCCAGTCCCCATAGAGGAGTGACTCCAGCATTAGGAACTGTGTCCTTGTACTGATCTTTGTTGCACATTTTAACCCGTTTCCCTTCTCTTTGGTGAGTGGTGTGTTTCCGTCCCCTCCTCCCTTACCTAATGCATTTTTTAAAGAGGCTTTAGATCTGATGGTGGTTTAACACTCCGGCTGGAAAGGGATGGACAGTTACTGGAGTGTGGGTCAGGAATGGAAGATTTTATTATTTCTGTAAGTTGTTTTTTGTATAGACCAAAGCAAAGAATAAAATAACCCCTGCAGCCCCGTGCTGCCCTGAGCCTGTTCTTCTGTCGGCTGGGGACGGTCCCTCGGGGCAGCCGGGGGAGGGAGGGCACAGCCATCGCCCTCTCTGGGCTCATGGTGAGTCCCTCCGTGGGGCAGAGTGATCTTGGGGAACTCATTCCCATGCTTGGCACCTGCTTTGCCTGGCCGTGGGCCCGGGCTGCCACAGAGCACGGCAGGATACCGAGGTTCATGTGCCGAGCTCGGGACAGGAGCAAGCGGGGACAAAGCAGCAGGAGCTGGTCTGGGAAGTGGGACTGGGGGGAACATCCTGCCTGAGCTCAGTGCTGTGACTGCAGCCAACCCCAGAGCTCAGGGAAATGGATCTGCTTCCTGCCACAACCCCTGCCAGCAGCAGCGCTGAGCAAAACAACAGCTGCTTCCCGGGCAGTCCCAGCAGAACCCAGTGCACTTCCCGAGGGCAATGGGGCTGGGGTGGCTCGTGGGGTGAGGCTGGGGGCCAGACAGCTCTCAGCCTGCTCTGGCCACTGCAGGAGCAGGAGGCAATCACTGACAGGCCTTGGCTCCAGCCCTGTGTGCCTGGGATGGGGTTTGGCTGTGCTGAGCCCGAACCCCACCTTGTGGCTCCCAGTCAGCCCTGCTGCGGGTCGCAGGAATGTTCCTGCTGTCAGATGTGGCTGTCCCCAAAGTGCCAGCGGGGCTGGAGATGCCGCAGAACATCTGCCCTAGGAGGGGTCGGCTCCTGCAGCCATCCTGGAGCCATGGGCAGGGATGTGCCACCCACACACATTGGGGTAGGAATGCACGTCCCGAGATCCCCAGTCCCACTGCGGCAGAGGTGCCAGGGGCCATGTCCGGGATTTTGGGGGGAAGCAGAGCCAGAGGACACCTGGACCAGAGCAACCGGAGCTGCTTGCGGGAGCAGCATCCCCGGGTGGGCTCCGGGAGCGACGGGACGGACGATGGGTCCCGGCATCCTCGGCCACGCTCCGCACCTGCCGGGGAGCGGCTTTCGTTACCGGCGGGGCCCGGGAGCGATGTCCCAGGGCTCCGCAGCCACCGCCGCGCCGGGAGCAGCGCCCAGCGTGTGTGCGGCTCCCCTGCCCCGGGCCCGCCCGCTGCACCCAAACCCGGCATCTCCTGCACTCCCGGGTGCACCGAGCCCTCGGCTCCCGCGGTGTCCCGCCCCATCTCCGGAACGCACTAATCTGCTGTCACCGGGTGTGCTCTGCATCCGGCTCTCACGGTGTCCCGCATCCCCCAGGCTGCCTCCGGGCACCCCAAATCCCCGGGCAGCTCCCCTGGGCGAGCCCCGGGCCGTGCCCAGCCGCTCCCCACGGGGTGTCACGGACGGTGGCTGCCGCAGCCCCCGGAGAATTTGCCTCGTCTCTCTCCTTCTCACGGCGCTCGGCCGCTCCTCGGGAGGTGCCCGGGCAGGAGGCATCGGGCAGGGCAGGGAGCAGCAGGCGCGAGTCCGCACAGGTACCTGGGGCCGACTGAGACGGGACCTTGCTCCTCCTGGCCCGTGTCCCATCGGTTCCCAGGAGCACCATCCTGCTCTCTCCAGGCTCCCGGGGGCAGGTCCCGGGGTCATCGGCAGCCGAACGCCGGTGGAGGGGCGACAGTGGGGTCCGGGGTCAATGGCAACGGGGGGCGATGGGAGCAGCGGACGATGGGAGCTGTTCGCACGTGTCTGAACAAGGTTCCCCCGGGGAGAGTGAATGTACGTGCAGGAGCTGGGCCAAAAGCAGACGCAAGGCTCTGGCAGTCCCGGCTGAGCTGACTCACCGGCCGGGCTCCCTACCCGGAGCCAGAGGCAGCGCGGCACCTTCGCACGGTGGGTCCCTGTCCTTCTCTGGGGAGTAGAGGGTCTGAGGGCTTGGGGCTGGGGAGATGTTCAGGGTGCAGGATTGGGCCCCGAGGTCTGGTGGTCCCAGCGCCATGGGGCAGAGGACGGGGGAAGGCTGTGGCTGTGCTTTGGGGTCTGCATGATGCTCGTGCCGTCCCTGTGTGCCAGGGGGGTGCAGGGTGGCCTGGTCTGGGTGCTGCGCGTGTGGCAGCGACCAGGAGAGAGGGCAGCAGTGCCCTGGCATGAGCCTGCAGCCAGGAGCGAGGGGCTGCTGGTGCCACAGCCCCCACAATGGTGGAGGTGGGAGCAGGGGTGGAGATGGGGCAGGGGCTCCTGCCCTGCAGGGCAGAGGGGCAGCAGTGCCAGCAGTGGCTGCAGAGCGAGCCAGAGCCACTGGAGGTGGCAGGAGAGCAGGGATATACTGGATTTATGGCCCGTCTCATGATGTGTTTATGGCTGGGACGGGGCAGCCGCAGACGCTGCCCAGCCCTGCCCTGCACTGCCCTGCACGGCAGGTCCCTGCTCTGAATCTTGGTGCCGACAGGGTGGAGGTTCACAGATGGACTTTGCTCTTCGAGGTGGAGCTCCCCGGGGCTCTCCCTGGCACCACTGCCGTGTCTGCCCACTGCCGGGTAGCTCGACAGCTCCTTCCCTGTTCGCTCCGCAGGCAGCGGCCCAGCAGGGACCCTGTGGGGGGGCAGGGTCCTGTCCCGTCCGGTCCTGGCGCTGCTTTGGTGCTGAGCCCCCCGCGTCACGCAGCAGCCACCGCAGAGCAGGTACGCTGACCCCTTGCCTCTGCCAAACCTGCCCCATATTCAGGGGTGGAGCGGAGCTGGAGTCCGCTCCCGCAGCTCCCCTGTCCCGACAGCCGGGAGCAGGGACCCCTGAGCCCTGGCTGTGCCATCCGGCCCCCGGGCGGGCAGATGTTGCCTCAAGGAAGGTGTTTGTCCTACAGGATGCTGGGGGATATGGGGGTTCAGGATGTGTCCCTGGTCCCTAGAGCATCACCCCAACAGCTCCTTCCCCCCAGGCAGAGGCCGGAGAAGGGACTGTGCTGCCCGCCAGCGCCGCTCCAGGGAGCCAGGGCGGACGGTGCCTCTCCCCATGGCAGCCAGGCCCCCACGTACCGCCAGCCAAACTGGACACCCCGGTCCCACGAGAGACCCTCCCCCGCCAGAGCCCGCCCGCCTGCCACCTCCAGCCCGGCCCGGACTCATCTGTCACTGCGTGTCCCCACACCAACCCAGAGTCCCACCGGTCAGACGCGGGCACGCACCGCGATGCCGCGACCATCACCGGTGGGTAGAGCTGGGGGTGCCAGTGGGTCGCCTGTGGGAACTGGGGTGAGGGGAGTGAGGAGCTGGGTCTCCTTTGGGCTGTTCCTTCATCCTGTCCCCATTCTGTGGCCGGAGATGAACCATTGTCCCGGCGTCCTCCACCCCACGCTGCATCCCACGCCTGCTGTCCCCAGCGCCGCTCGGCCGGGCAGAGCGTGGCCAGGAGATGGCAGCAGGACCCTGCCCGCAGCCAGCGGAGCGATGAGGGGGGAGCAGGGCAGAACTGGGACAAGGGTCCCTGAGTGCCACCCTGCGGGGGGCCCCGCAATCCCCACACGAGTGGCTCTGGGGACAGAACCAGCTGGTGGCACCAGCCCCAAACCCCGAAGGGACAGAGTGGGCTGAGGGGTGCAGGAGGTACTCACCTGCCACAGCCCCCTGTGCAGCCCACTCCTTCCATGTGCCCCCCACCCTGGGCTGAAACCATGTCCCTCTATCCCCAGATTTGAGCAGCGAGGATGTCCCCGAGGTGGAGATCATCAGCCTGCTGGGCGAGCAGCTGCCCCGCTACACACTGCGGGCTGACACCATGTTTGGCTATGACCACGGCGACTGGCTGCAAGCCCCCGCTGGCCCCCCGCAGCCCGTAGCCCCCCTCACCCCCCAGCAGATAGAGGAGACCCTGCAGTATTTCCGTGAGTGCCCGTGGGCGGTGAGGGTGGTGGGCACAGGCCCAGTGTCCACACAGGGCTGTGACAGCGAGGACAGCCTGGGAGCTAATCATTGCTAATGGGATTGACGGGCTGGATTTCCTCACCCAGAACATCCCAGGCTAATTCTGGGAGCAGCTTCTGCTGAGCCGAGCCGGATGCTGGGAAAGAGTGCCCATCATTTCCCGGGACCCCCTGCACATCCCTCCTCCCCTGTGCTGTGGCTCACAGGGGTGCGACACTGGTGAGGTTGGCAGAAAGTGTGCCAGTGAATTCAGGGCTGCTGCTTCCCAAGATGTGACAGCCCACAGTGGGGCTCAAGGCCCCTGCTGCCAGCAAAGCCCCCAGAGCTGTGGGGATCCCAGGGGAAGACCCCTGCAGTCCCCCTGGCTGGGCAGAGGCAATGCCCATGGCGCTGTGGCGTGGCCCGTTCCTGGCGTGAGGTCGGGGTTCAGCGGGGGGCACAGACGGATTATCTCTGCTTTGTTTCTGCCTCTGCCCTGCGTGTGGCGGGGAGAGGATTAGAGCAAGGGGCTGGGGGATGGATGTGGGGCAGTGGGAGACAGATGGGGCTGAGGCCTCCACCCACCTGCTCACACCAGGCTGGGCTGGGGGTGAATCCTCACCATGCCTTGCCTGTGTTTGCAGCCTTCCCCTTCTGGCTGCTCCCCTCTCTGTTCAGCAGGTGATGGGCTGCACCCCCACCATCAGCACTGCCCCCTGCAGTGACAGCCCAAGGGTTTGAGCCCCAAACCCTGTCTCTGTGCCATGGGGTAGGGAGCACCCAGCACCACAGGACTCCAGCACCACGTCCCTGCTCCGTGGGGCCAGTGGTTCTCAGTACCAGACTCTGCAGGTCACAGAGACGCAGGCCTCCAGTGCTGCTGGCATGTGCTGGTGCGGAGGGGGCCCATGGCGTCACTCCTTTACCCAAACCTTTAAGCTGCCGTCAGAAATAGCCCCCTGTAATCTGCTTGTGCAGGCACAGGGAGCCTGCCCAGAGGAGCAAATCCTGGGGCAGGGGATTAGGAAGGAGCAGCTCCTGCCTGTCCGTGCTGAGACGCGTGCTTGAGTCCTTGGGGTCCCTGTGGGGTGGGTGCCCTGTTGGTGGTGCTGGCTGTGTCCCAGACCTTACCAAGGGAAACACCAGTGCCAGGAGGAGGGAGGGGCTGGGACTGAGGGCACCTGCTCCAGTCCTCACTCCAGAGGGGGCTGGTTGTTACTGCAGGATGTGGTTGGGGTCAGGATCCCAATGGGTAGGAGTCAAGCAGGCAAAGGTGTGTGATGGTGAGGGGCAGCTTCAGCTGCATCCATGCACTGATTATTTGAGCAACAAGGAAGGGCATTGGGGCAGGTGACGAGGACAGAGCTTGTTGGAATTACCAGCATCACACCCACGCGGCCTGTGCTACGTGCCTGCCAGCTCCTCCATAATTCAGCACACCATGATTTATTCAGTTTTCCTGCTTCTGTGATGCTTCTGCACCAGTGTGGTCGTGGGGGCAAGAGGGTGCTGGTCAGGGACTGCGGGGCATCCTGGGTGTGGCACGGAAGGGGCCAGGCTTGTGCCAGCCCCTGCCTGGAGCCAGGGGTGGTGAATGGAGAGGTCGTAGCGGGATGGAAAAACCCTTTCCCTGACCAGGGACCTGACAGGTCCCAGCACTGCAATGGGCACTGCAGGTGCAGGGTTTATGACGTGGGGACCAGGCCTGGGGTGACAGAGCAGGGCTGGGCAGAAAAATGTACCCTGACCCTCATGGGGACCCCAGCCCTGCACGGTCATGGCTGTGCATGAAGGGCCCAAAACCTCTCCCCAGCCTTCCCAAGGGGCTGAAGCTGCTGTCTGTACATGACCATGGCGTAAACCCTGCAGAGCTGCTGCTCAGGGACTTCCAGTGTCCCCTCGGCAGTCATCATCAACCGTGGGGGCCTGTGTGCCCAGTCTACCCGAGCTGTGAGCTGGGACAAGAGGTGGGACACAGAGCCCACCTGCACCAGTCCCCAGGGCCAAGCAGGATTCCCCTGATGGGTCCCCCGACAAGAAGCCCGGTCCTAGGGTGCCTGATGGGGACCGTATCCCCGGGACGGCCCGGGAAAGCGGGGGAGTGGGCACTCCCGGGCAGCTCCTGCCAGCCCCCGACCCCCGCGTCGCCCCCGCTCCGCTCCCGTCCGGCCCCGCCCCCGTCCCGGCCCCGCCGCCGGGGGATGCGCCGGGCAGGTGCTCGGGGACGGGGCGATCCTATAAATAGGGGCGGGAGCGGCCGCAGCGGCTCCGCTCGGCGTGGCGGGGCTGGGCTGGGCACGGCTGGGTGGGCACAGCGGGCTGGGCGGCTGCGGTGGGCTCGGCACGATGGAGATCTGGAGCAGCCCCGCCGCCTATGATGAGTTGAACGGGAACGCGGAGCGCGGCGGCGGCGCGGACCCCATCGCCCGGGAACTGGAGGAAGGTGAGGGCGGCCCGGGTGGTCCCGACCGGGTGGGGATGGGGACGGAGATGGAGATGGGGATGGGGATGTGGCAGCAGCAGGGCTGGGCTCCCCCCGGGGCTGGTCTGGAGCGGCGGGGGCCGGGGTCTCTCCGGGGCCGGGGCTGGTCCGGAGCTGTCAGGGCCGGGGTCTTCCTTCGGGAGGTGCCCTCTGCTCCCCACCTGTGCGTTCCCGCAACTCCTGTCACCCTCACCGCCCTCTGGCCCGGGGTTGCCGCCGCCCTGTCTCTTGGGGCCCCCCAGGGTCACCCCGACCCTAAGGTGACCTGCCCCGCGCCGGGAGAGGACGGAGGGAAGGGGCGAGGGGCCCTGTCAGGTCTGCGTGTGCCCGTGGGGAAGGGCGTCCCTGCTCCCACGGGAATGGGGGCCTCCCCTGCCGAACCCACCGGATCGGGCCCGCAGATGGATGTTTACGTGTTTGCCAGCGCTGCAGCCCCCGTCTCCCAGGGCCAGCGCTCGCTCCAACCGTAGCGATGCTCATGCTCTAATTATTTCCAATTAATGGCTCAGGGGCCTGACGAGGTGCAGTTGGGGACCCCCGCGGGGAGCTGGTCCTGTCGGGGTGCAGAGAGGGGGGTGAGGCTGGGGCTGGGGCTGAGGTTGGGGTTGGCTGTTCTTCCCACGGACGTGTTTGGGGTACGTGCGCTTTGGGGCGTGGGGCAGCACCCGGGGCAGCGGGGGCTGGACGGGACCGGGGTGGCGAGTGGGGGCATTGCCATGACAACACACTCACCATTACACAGCTCCAGCTGGGGAGGCCTAATGGGATTTGTGTGGCTGAGCTTCCCCGTTAACCCAGTTCGTCTGCACGACTGGGGGGGTGGCTGCGACTGGGGACGCGGGTGGGGGCCCTGAGCGCAGCCACCGCTGCTCTGCCGGGGGAAACTGAGGCACACACCCTCGGGGCAGCAGAGCATCAGAAAGAGCACCGTGAGTGCTGTGTGGTGTGGGCAGGGTGCGGGGTACAGGCAGGTCACGGGCTGTAAGCGGGGTCTGGGGTGCGGGCAGGGCTCGGGGCTTTGCGCCTGCTCCCGGCTCCCTCCCACGGCACAGCTCCAGCGCCGCCGTCTGGGTGCGTGCCCGGCGCTGCCTGGCAGCTCCTGCGGCCGCAGTTGGCAGGATCCGTACCGGGGGGACCGATGTCTCCATGCTTGCACCTCCTCTCCCGGCCAGAGAGCAGCGGGGGGAGGCAGAGCTGTGGCCGGGACCCGGCCTCACGCGGTGGTGTTGGCGTGGTGGGCAGCTGCCCGTTCCCGCAGCGTCCTGCCCGCAGCTGCCTCTGTTGCTGCGTGGATTGTTGTGTTGTGTTGTGTTGTGCAGCTGGAGGGGCATCGGGTGGGTGCGGGCGGCAGCATCCCCTCCCCCAGAGAGAAACTAGGGCAGAGCTGGCTTCTCGGGGGACATCTGGGGGAGGGGGCTGGGGACAGATTGGAGGGGACGCTGCCTGTGAGCCCGGCTCGGCACGGTGCCACCCACAGCTATTTATACTGGAGCTCCAGCCTGTTTTCTGCTGGAGATGTCACCTCCGATCCTGTCTCCGCTGCTGCCCTTCCCCGTCCCCCCTTTCTGTCGGTGAGTCCTGCAGTGGGGGTGGCACTGTGCCTGTGCTGAGGTCACGGGGTCAGGGAGGGGGCCCAGCAGTTTTCTTGCCACCCCAAGGTGCAGGCAGGGTTGGGGGCGAGGTGTGAGCCCATCTCATGATGCTGTCATGGCTGTAGGGATCCCTGCCTGCCTCTGCCTGGCACTGTGTGAGGTGCCACCAAGCAGAGAAAAGGTCCTGGGGCAGCCTTGGGGGGACAGTGCTGAGCCCCTGGGTCAGTGCTCCCACAGTGGGGGTTCACCTTCTGGCCCTCTCCCCCAGTCCTGTGCGCCGAGCGGGTGGTCAGGATCACGAAGACCTACCATGACATCGATGCTGTCACCAACCTCCTGGATGAGGTATGTTTGAGATCCCACCTGTGTGAGGGCTGGTGAGACCCTGGGGACACAGGGGTAGGTGAGGACAGGGGAAGGGATGGGTCCCAGCTGAGGCAGACCTGCCCCTTGCAGAAAGAGCGGGACCTGGAGTTAGCAGCACGCATTGGGCAGTCCCTGTTGAAGCAGAACCGGAGCCTGACTGAGCGCAATGAGCTGCTGGAGGAACAGCTGGAATTGGCCAAAGAGGAGGTAACAGCTCCTGGGTACTGGTGTGGGCCTTGGCCCCCTGTGTGCCCTCCCTGGGGGCAGCTGTGGTCCCTTCAGCCGTGTCCTGAAGCACTTTGTCTCCCAGATTGCGCAGCTGCGCCATGAGGTCTCCATGCGGGACGACCTTCTCCACTTCTACACCACCACAACGGAGGAGAGCGAGCCCACCACCACCACCTCCACACCGTGAGTGGAGTCCCTGTCCTGCCACTCACCTGGGGCAGAACTGCTCCTGTGGGCTGGGCAAAGGCGTTGGGCAGGAGCCATCACCATCCCTAGGGCAACACGGGCCACGCTCCCTTCCCTCCCACAGAGTTTGGTCACTGCAGATGCCTGGGAGCTGGGGGTGTGGGCAGGGGTCTGGGAGGGCAGAACCATCCTGCCTGCACTGCAGGTGCTCAGAGCCATCCCTGCTGTCCCCAGCCTGCGCAGGCACGAGTCCTCACTGTCCTTGCAGCAGTACTTCCAATATGACACCTTGCAGCAGAAACTCAAGAGCCTGGAGGAGGAGAACCAAAAGCTCCGCATGGAGGTGAGCAGAGTCAGCTGGCGGATGCCCCTCAGTGCCCACCCATGCCCTGCTCCCTACGGGGGGACCCGAGCTGCCCCCCGGGGAGACAGGAGGTCCTGCCTGTCATGCTCAGCCCCTCCAATCCTCTCCCCCAGGCCACCAACATCGCCACTGAGACCTGTCAGTACGAGGACCAGGAGCAGCAGCTGATGATTGACTGCGTGGAGCAGTTTTGTACGTACTTAGGGGTCTGCAGGCACTGTCCAGCTGTGCGGGCTGGGGCTGGGGACCGCGCCCCGGTGGTGACGGACCCCGGCCCTCCCGCAGCCGAAGCGAGCCAGCAGGTCGTTCACCTGTCGGAGGAGCTGGCGCACAGGGCGGAGGACGCGGCACGGCAGCAGGAGGAGATCGCCCAGCTCCTGGCGCAGGTCGCGGACCTGCAGCAGAAGTGTCGCGCGGTGAGGGTCCCGGTCCCGTGCCCGTGCCCGGGGGAGGGGGGTGCGGGCACAGCGCCCTGACCTGGCCCCTCCTGCCCGCAGTACGGCTCCGAGGTGGAGGAGCTCCAGCAGCACCTGACCGCGGCGAAGGAGGTGCAGCAGCAGCTGCGGATGGAGGTGAGCCCGGGGGAGGCTGTGGGTGCCCGGCCTGGTGGAGGGTCCTGCCCCGCTGCCCCCGGGGCCGTGCTCGAGCTGCGCCCGTGTCCCCGCAGCTGCGGGATCTGCAGGAGAAGTACGCGGAGTGCGGCGGGATGCTGCAGGAAGCCCGGGAGGAGGTGAAGAGCCTGCGGAGCCGCAGCCTGCCCAACAGCACCGTCAGCCGCTACAGCGCGGCCACTCTCCTGCCCGTGGTGAGCGCGGGGGGCCGGGCGGCAGGGTGGGAGTCCCTGCTCTCCCCTCTGCTGACACTGCGTACCCCCGTCCCCAGGACTCGCTGGCGGCCGAGATCAAGGGGATGATGAGGAAGAGGACGGACAGCTCCTCCTCCGACTACAAGTGAGTGCTGCCGTCGGTGGCTCGTGCTGTGCCGTGGGACAGGGGTCCGGCTCACCCCCACCTCCTTCCTGCCCGCAGGAGCTACCAGCGCGTCTTCGAGACGGTGAAGGCCGTGAACCAGGCAGCCAAAGCCAAGTCTTGCTCTGAGTCTCCCCACCATGGTCCAGGCTCCAAGCAGTT
The DNA here is from genome assembly GCA_034509425.1 of Eopsaltria australis. Taxonomy (NCBI): domain Eukaryota; kingdom Metazoa; phylum Chordata; class Aves; order Passeriformes; family Petroicidae; genus Eopsaltria; species Eopsaltria australis. The sequence goes on from JAVTVJ010000798.1 coordinate 613,292, forward strand.
GTCGGCTGCCCACTCCGGAGGGGCCAGCACCCCCCACACCAGCTGCTCCGGCTCGGAGGATGCCCGGTGAGTGCTGGGGTGGGGGGGAAATGAGGCCAGGTGGGACGGCGGCTGCCCCTGCACAGGAACTGGGGTGCTGGTGAGCTGCTGGTCACACCAGGGCAGGAGCCAGAAGGGTCTGGCTGGGGCCCAGCACAGCCTGAGGTGCAGGGTGGGACTGCAGCCCCTAACGCTGTGCCCGCCAGCAGGGCCGAGGGAGCCGGCTCGGAGCCCCGGGCAGCCCCGGGCCGGCAGGACCTGGAGGCGGCGGTGCAGCGGCTCTCGGTGCGGCAGCAGAGCCACGTCTCCGAGGAGCGCTCCTTCTTCGAGGCCGAGCGGGAGCGCAAGCTGTGGCGGCTGAGAGATGGAGCGAGCTCCAGCGGCTTCCTCACCCCCGAGGGCAGCATCGTCTCCACTGGGACCAACTACTCGGGGGGCTCGGAGCTCACCGCTGCCTCCAGCTTCTCCCTCGGCTCCCTCACCTACTTTCCCGACAAACTGCAGATTGTGAAGCCACTGGAAGGTGAGGGGCAGAGGGGGTGCAGAGCTGCAGGTGCTCTGAGGGTCCAACACCCCCTCCTGAATTGCCCCCGGCTGTGTCCCCCCCAGGCTCTGTGACACTCCACCACTGGCAGCAGCTGGCACAGCCCAACCTGGGCGGGATCCTGGTGCCCCGTCCCGGAGTGCTCACCAAAGACTTCAGGCAGCTGGACACAGACCTGGAGGAGGTGTACAGCCTCAATGACCTGGAGGAGGATGATGTGGACGCCAGCTCCTTCCAGCTGCTCCCTACCTCAACACCCGTCAAAGCCAAGGAGCGCCCCAGGGGTGAGCGCGGGGTGAGGGGACGGAGGGGCCTTAGCCCCCGGGATGGCCCTGTCCCCCTGCTTAGGCTGCCCCTCGCCTCTCCCCGTGCTCTCCCCTCTCGCAGCAGCCTGTCCCTGCCACCCCCCTGTCCCCAAGGGGATGCTCCGCCTGCAGCTGCTCAGGGGCCGTTCTCGGGCAGCTGCCCCGGCAGGACGAGCCCTCGCCATCCCCCCGGCGAGCCCCTGCTGCCCCCCGGCTGCCTGGAAAGGGCAGGTCTGGGACAGACGGCATCTCCTGGTCCCACCTGCGCTCGCTGCCCCCTCTGAGCAGGCACCAGACCGCAGTTGCTGCTGAGCTTCCAGCCCAGCTTTGGCCGTCCCGCCGTGCCCTCCGCCTGTGTCCTGGCCCCCTGCCCATTGACCCCTTGTCTCCTGTCCCTTCCAGTGTTCCTCTCTGTTAACAACCTCCCCCAGACCCCGTCTACCTTCACCATCACCACCTGCCACATCCTCCACCCCACCACTGCGATCACCACGGTGACACCCAGGTAAGGCGCGTGGCCCCCGCCGCCTGCGCTGCCTGCACCGGCCCCGCTGTGCCCCCGAGCTCTCTCCTCCTCCCCCCGTGCTTGGCTCCCCGCAGCTCGAGGAAGTGGCAGGCCGGGGGCCACCTTCAGCCCCTGATGCTCTGAGAGATGCCAGCACCAGAAATATCCCCAAATCTGGCTGCTGGGGTGTCTGTGTGCCCAGGGCTGAGACCAGCCCCCTCCTCTGCACTGCAGCGCCCTGATGGATGGAGAGCCTTCCTTGGCTGGGCTCGCCCAGGGGAGCAGCACCCCGGGCACGGAGCAGCGAGTGCTCCTGCCACTCCGGGGAACAGACACAGCTTTCCTCCCCTCCACACTTGGGCGGCAGCCAGGAGCTTTTCGCAGCCGGGTGCTGGGCTGTCCCTTCATTAATGAGCACTGGTGATTAGCCCTAATGAGCCCCCCCAAGGCTCGGTGGGGGTTGGTGTGAGCTGGAGTTCACTGTTAGACAAAACCCTGGTGTCTGGAAATTGTTTGTGGAGCAGTGGCTGTGTCCCAGTGTCTCCTGGCTGCTGAGGAGCAGCCCCCTGCACCCCTCTGTGAGATTTGGGGTTCTTGTTTGCAGCACTGGGGTCTCCTATAGCCCAAGGCTCATTAGGGGAAGGAGGAAAGGGAGTCCTGCTCTGCCCCCAGCCCTGCCTGGCCCCTTCAGCAGCATCTGGGCCTCCAGCTGACCCCCACTTCTGCTTTCTCTTCCCCTCCAGTCTGTCTCATGCCGTCGTGCCTTCTTGTGGGCCCTTTGAGGGGCTGAGCCCCAGCAGCCCCTCACCAGAACAGACTCCCCCCACACTGGCGCTTGGCCCTGGACCCCCGAGCACCCCCTTGGGACTCTTCAGGCTCTTGCTGGGGCAAGATTCCCACTTGGCACCCGGGACTGGATCACGGTGGGCACCCTCACTCCACTCCCAGGACCCTCAGCGTTCTGAGCCCCAGCCCTCCCCTGTGCCCAGGGGTCAGGATGGACCCACGCCCAGGAGCAGCATCTTCAGCTGGAACCTGGTGGAGAAGCTGCAGCGCCTGGGGCTGGACAAGGTGGTGGCCAGAGGGGAGACGTCCTGTGCCCAGCCAGGGCCCAGAGAGGCCCAGGGCACCCAGAAATGACTCTGCTGCAGAGCCCCCAGGCTCAGGGTGAGACACATCCTCCTCATCACCCATCCATGGGGAAATGGACACAGGAAAAGCTTCAGCCTCAGCTCCTGGTGCTGCCCCAGGTCCGTCAGCACTCCTGGCACCAGCATGGGGGGCTTTGCCCTGGCTGTAAGGACAGAACCTGGCCCTGCTCCCCCTGCTTGGGGGGTGCAGGGGGTGTTGGCTGACCCTGTCCCTGCTGAGGGGGTATGGACCCTTTACAGGACCCAGTTTCTGGCAATAAAAACTGTTCCTGCTTCTGCTGAGCCTGTGTGCAGAGCGAGGGGCAGCTCGGCCCTTTGGGGCTGTCCAGATGCTGCAGCGAAGGGCAATGCTCAGTCTGGGCCCGGGTGTGTCCTGGGGCAACTCACTGGGGCCAGGGGGACACCCTGCAGCCTGGCCTGGGCTCCTGGCCAGCACCTGGACTGGACTGGCTTTTAAAGGGAATGGTGGTTTAACTCTTTCCTGCCCACTGAGTAGCAATAGTAGCAGCACCCACAGCTTGGGATGGTTTTGGGGGCGCAGCTGTTGCTCCCCCTGGCCGTGTCCCTCCCTCCAGGCTGTGCCCCGTCCCCTGGCAAATAAATGTGAATTCACAGAGCAGCTCTCGTGTGTGTGCTGTGTCTGCTGCCCCGTTCTGTGTCTGCTGCCCCGTTCTGTGTTTGCTGCCATGTGCAGTTCACTCTGCCCTGCGTGTGGGGCTGGGGGCAAATCCCCTCTGCCCACCCTCCCAGGCTCTCCCCAGCACAACCAGAAGTGCAGAGGCCGTAGTGCCAGAGTTTTATTGTGGGAAAGGACATGCACTGAGTGTGTCAGTGCTCTGCAGGGCCAGTCCAGCCCAGCAGCTACACAGCAGCAGCCTCATCCTCAGCACTGCGGCGGCCGAAGTCCATCCAGTCGGGGTAGTAGTGGTCGTGCAAAGCCTCCATCCCCTCGTCCTCATGCACAAAGGCCTTGTGCTTGTTCAGCTCTGCCAGGGCAAGGGCAGCAATTAGAGCTGGCACAGGGGCCAGGCTGTGCCCTCCGAGCGCTGCCCACCCTGAGCTTCCAGTACCTGTGAGGACGTGGGGCAGGAACTGGGACAAGAGGTGCTGCTGCTCCTGGGACAGGTGCTCGGGCCAGTCCCGCCGGACCAGGCTGGGGGGGTGCTGGTGGGGGTCCCCCATGGCCCCTGGTGCCTCTGCTGCTGGCCGGCACAGGCAGGAGGTCACTGCGAGGGCAAGGATGAGGCTGAGGCACAGCGACACCTTCATGGCTGTGGAGAGACTGAACAGGGCTGGGGAATGGGGGAGCTGTGGCTCCCGAACTGGGACAGGCTCAGCTTGTGGGGAGGGGTGGCCTGAGCACTCAGCCCCAGGCCATGGCCAGCTCTGTCCCTCTCTTTGTGTCCCCAAGTCCCCTCCATCCCTTCCATCTTCTCCCCAGATCTCCATCCCTCTCTCCGGGCTGGTCCCCAATTCCCCAAGAATCAGTCAGGGCAGAGGAATCCATAAAGGATCCAGTCCCACTCCTTGCTCCTTGCAAGGATGTTGAAAACTAAAGCACATGGCTAAGAGCATCATCCAGCTCCTCCTTGAACTCCAACAGCTGGGCAGCAGGGTTCTCATCCCCAGGCTCCAGGTCCCCTCTGTCCCTCTCAGTGGGTCTCCAAGTTGCTTTGTTCCTCCCATCTGCTCCTCAAGTTTTCTCCATCTCTCTCTCCCAGGTGGTCCCCAAGTCACCTCTGGACAGTGCCAGAGCCCTGCGAGACTCACCTGTGGGTTCTGGGGCTCAGCAGGGTGTCCCGGTGGGTGTCCTGGTGGCTGTCCCAGTGGGAGTCTCTCTCCAGGATCGCCCCAGCGCAGTCCCGCTTTTAAAGGCGCTGCCGGGGCTGCCACACCCCAGGGCGGCTCCACAGAAATCCACCCATCCCCGGGGGGGCCCTCGGGCATCTCAGTGCGCTCACAGACACACAGACACAGACCCAGACACACAGACAGACACACAGGCAGACACACAGACACACAGCTTGACAGAGCCATATCCATACATACACATACACAGGCACACGTGTCCATGTACATTCCTAGCCACACACGCACACAGCTCTGGCTGTAAATGGACACACGTGAACACAAATCCCAGGTGCAGCCACCTGGGCACTGTGCCTTGGCTGCACATTTGGACAGAACAGCAGAGCTCTGTGTGCAGCTGAACGTGCACGTGCATTTTTATATCACAGCACCTATACAGTATTATACAGTGTAATCCACTGCAATGGTGTGTGTATAAATATAAATAATACAGTATAATATTTAACATTCTATACAGTATAAAATATAGATAATATATACATTTCTAATACATAACACAGCTTATGCATCCATGTAAACACATCCAGGTATCCATATGTACACATGGGCATATATATATATATATATATATATATATGGATGGATGGATGTAAACACAAATCTATGTGTATATATGAATGCTTACATAAATATATATACACATGTTCCTATGTACATATCTATATATATGTGTATATACATGTTTATATATGTATACACACATATATATATACACAGATATACACACACACACACACACATGTTGGACTCGATTTTTGGAGGTCTTTTCTAACCTAAATGATTCTGGGATTATGTATATATATGTATATTTGTACACATGTATCTAAGTGTGAACCCATTTGTACATATATGCATATCCATACATATCTATGTATATAAATATCAATATAGATGCATATATCTGTATAAACACATACACACACATATATGTACATGTGTGTCTGTGTCCCTCCTGCATCCATGTGTGCAGCCCATCCTGCAGCTCTGGATCACTCCCTGCACCCCGAGAAGCTCTGGGGTGTCGTGGCAGCCCCGCTCCCTGTCAGAGCCCCCTGAAGATCCCTGTGACACCACCCACCCCCCCATCTGATATTGATGGTTCCTGCTGCCTCTATTGACCCCCCATCAGTGTATTTGTAGACACCATTTGTCTCCCTCCTTCAATAAACCCCATGGGTGACATCCTGGGCTGGGGCACGTCACTGTCCCGTGTCCCCCCGTGTTCCCAACGAGCCGTGTCGCTGCTCCTCAAACATCCCAAAACAAATGGGCTTTGGATGGCCGGGAGGCAGCAGCGCCCGGCACCCCATGGCCATCGATCGCTCGCTCCACCGAGCGCGCTGCACAAGGAACAAACAAATTGTTTTCCAATTTCTGCCTTTTAATGGCTCAATCTGGACCAAATGAGCCGTCAAGGTGATGGGGACACGGCGGCCACTCCCTCCAAGGCCACAGGCTTGGCATCACCTTGACGCAGGTTTGTTACCGAGCCCATGGGCACTCGGGCTGGGCCCTTCCCTGGGTGGACAAAGGCCGAGCTGGAGGATGGACCAAGCGCCCCTCACCCCTGCCTAGCTGGGGCTACCTGTCCTGGCAGTGGCCAAATCTATGGGCAGCCTAGCAGAGCCAGCAGGGAGAAACCTGAGCTGGATGTGCTCTGACAAAGGAGAGGCACAGGAATTCTTGGTGCAGCAGCAGCAGAGCAGAGATTGGGCTGTGTCAGGTCGTAAGCACAAACACAGACCTGGTGTGAATGCTGGCCTTGGTGCTATCAGCACCTGCTCTTGATGTGCAGGGCCAGTCACCTGTCTGCCAGCACCTGCTCCCTGAGGTAAAGGCAGGGCTGGAGGTCACTGAGGCATGGGCAGGGCTGGAGGTCACTCCCAGGCAGGCATGGGCAGGAGGAACAGGCAGGGCTGGACTCACTGAGGCATGGGCAGGGCTGGAGGTCACTGAGGCATGGGTAGAGCTGGAGGTCACTCGGAGGAACAGGCAGGGCTGCAGGTCGCCTGCCTCCTTGCTGCACTCGCGGCTGCTTTGCATAATTGCAGCAATTTGGTTTCCAAGAGCAAAGTCTCCCGGGAAGGTGGCAGTGAACTCAGCGCTGCCGAGCAGCACGAGGGAGATGGGGGTCACTGTGGCAGTGGATGAAGAGCCGGGAGCTGCTCTGGGGGCTGCCAGGAGCACGAGCAGTGACCAGGGCGGGAGCAGCCCCCCAGGACAGCTCAGCCCCCGCTGCTGCAGGACACATGGGCTGGGGGCAATGGAGGGAAACAGGGATTTCCTGTGCACTCCCAAGCATTTCAGTGCACATTTTGCTCTTGTGCAGGAGGTCCTCAGAACCATTGCTGGCCTCAACCAGTGGATTTTACTGAGATTTCATTCTTGCTTGTTGAGCTTGAGCTCAGGAAGTGAAGAGGGCACTCAGCCCCTGCCCCGTGGCAGAGCCTGACCCGGGTGGCCGCGCCTCCCCCTCCTCCCCAGGGCAGTTTTCAGGAAGCAGAAGGGCTGACCCTGCCCAGGGCACTTCCAGGAACACAACGAGCACAGGAGCCGGTTCGAGGGTTACAGAGCCCGGGCAGGAGTGACTCAGCACCCACCCAGCCCCCGGCTTGCCCTCAGCTCCAGGCAGGAGCAGCACACACAGCACAAAGGGACCTCAGCTTCCTCTTCCTACAGTGGGCCAGAGAGGGGGCCAACCCCCAGGCCCCCCAGGGCTGGGAACCCCACCAGGCCCCCAAGCACCAAGGCTGCAGCACTGCTGGCAAGAGGAGAAGGTGCCCTGGCCCCTGGGAGCGATGGAACCCACCACACACGGGCTTTTGAAAACCGGTTTTATTAAATAACACTTTAAATACATGACAATAGAACATTAGAAATGAAACCAAACCCGAGTTACTGCACAGGGTGTGAGGCAGCAGCGCTACCAACACGAGGCTCTGCAGCTGCAGCTCCAGGGGTCAGTCCAACATCAAGCCCTTGTCACAAGTTTAACCCACAGGACATTCCTTCACGTGCCCAGTACCTCACAGCTCACAGGTACCAGCACCTGAACTGCAGCCATCCTGCCTCCAGGTCACTCTTCTGTCACTCCTTCCAGGCCAGGCTTCCCCACATCCCTCTGCCTCCGGGAGCCAGCACTGCCCAGAGGGAACACTGTGTCCCTGTGCTCCAGGCAGGACACGAGTCCCCTCTGGCAGGGTGGAAGCGCAGCTGGGTTGAGGAGCCATCAGGACAGGACAGGACAGGCTGAGTCCCTGGGCTTAGCTGGGAACAGCTGGAACCTTTGGCTTCAGCGTTAGCTCTGGGAAATGAGGGACAGCCAGACGAGATAGCATGGGCTCGTGTCAGTTTATTACATCACCAATTACAACAGTCCAGACTCAACAGTGGACCCAAGATCGTTACATTACACAAACCGGCTGGTTTTAAACTTATGACAAGGGACAGGTGGGAATTTCATGGTAAGGATATCTTCTTGCATAAAGCTCCAGCAGCCCACAGGCACTTAAAACCCGTGGACTTTCAGCTGGTCGTCTTTAGCCAGTCCAATCTGCAAGACAGAAAACGCATTCACAGCATGGGGCGATGCCTCTGTGCATCCAAATGCTGCCCACACCCGGGGACCTGCGTGCATTGAACAAACTCGTGTTCATTCCAGCGAGCAGCAGGCTGAAGGTGTCCTACCTCCACGAGGAACTGGCAGATGTTCTTGCGCTGGTCACCCTGCAACTGAATCACTTCTCCATACTCGGGGTGCTCAATTACAGTACCATTGCAGGCAAATTTCTGCAGCAAAGACACAAAATCCTCCTTAGCACCACAGTAACACCCCTGCTGGGCGTGGCTGCTGCCCCCCCCACTCCCGAGCCCCAAAGCCCCACCTTCTTGAAGGCCTTCACCAGTTTCTTTTTATCGTAGTCATCCGCGATGCCCTGGACTGTGGTGAGGGTCTTCCTGCCGTTGCGCTGCTGGATCCTTATATGGATGTAGTCCTCAGTGCCGGCCGGGAGCAGGTCATCACCCTTACTTGCATCCGCAAAGGGGTCTGCGGGGAGCGCCGTCAGCCCCGCCCCGCCACCACCCCATTGGCCGCCGCGCCCGCCCATCACGCGCAGGAAACGCCCCATTGGCCGCCGCGCCCGCCCGTCACACCCCGGACCCGCCCCCGCGCGCCCCGCCGGTACAGCGCATGCCCCGCCCTCGCCACCACCCCATTGGCCGCCCCGCCCGCCCGTCACGCTCGGGCCCCGCCCCCACCCCCCCGCGGCTGACGCAACCGGGCCCGGAATAGCAACTGCGCCACGGGGCGGGGCCGGGGCGGGGCCCGCGCGCTCCCCCGGCCCCACCGCACAAAGGGCCTCACCGAAGGGCTGGAGGTTCTGGATAGCGGACATACGATACGCTTCCCTTCCCTCGGCGGAGGCGGCGGCGGCGGCGACGGGGGCGGCTCTGGCGGCGGGAGCGGCTCTGGGCGGAGGATGCTCTCGCGGCGGCGGCTCGAGGCGCTGTCAGGGGGGCGGGACTGCCGCCGACCGCTTATATACCGGCCCTGCGTGACGTCATCACGCACGGCGAACGAGGGCGATGATTGGCCGCCGCGCGGGGGCGTCAGGACGCATCGGGCGAACGCGGCCGCGCCCCGGCTGGCGCGGGGGTAGCGCGGCGCATGCGCGGGAGGGGGGGCCCGGCAGCGCGCGGGGCGGCGCGTGCGCAGTGCGGGCCCGGGCCGGGCCGGGACCCCCGGGACCCCCGCTCCCCCTCAGGCTCCCCTCAGGCTCCCCTCAGGCTCCCCTCAGGCTCCTCTCCGCCGCCGCCGACACCTCCCGGGACCCCAGAATCCTCCTGGGATCCCCAAAACCCGCCTGGGACACCCGCCCTCCTCCCCGAGGCCCACAAAATACCCCCATGAACCACAGAATACTCCCCGGGACCACTCAAACACCTCCGAATCCCCTTGGGACTCCCCCTCAGAGAACGGTAGCCCCCGAAACCCTCACGGGAATCCCAAATCCCCTCCAGGCCTCCGAAATTTTCTTGGGACTCTCCAACCCTCCCCGAAACACCCTTGTTACCCCCTCAAACCCTCTCTGGGCCCCTCAGCTTCCTCGGCAGTCCCAAAAACCCCAAAACCCTCCTCCACTTTGCTAAAATCTCCTTGGGGCCCTCTAAGCCCCTCCAAAATCCCCTTGCAACCCTCAAAAGACTGAAGCCCTTTCCTGCCAGCCCCTCCCTGTCCCCTCGCTGGCCCACATTGTCCGGCCGTGGTGACCATCACCCCTGGGTGGCCACAGGAGCTGGGGGCAGCCGGGTGCAGTTTGTCCCTTCCCATCCCTGTGCCCATCACTTCCATCCAGCACCACAGCCCAGCGCTGCCCAGGGCTGACCACAGCTCCTGTGGCCACTCCAAGTGTTTTCCCTGGAGAGGAGAGGCCCCAGGTCCTGCCTGTCCGCTGCTTCATCCCCCGGTGTCAGGGACACGCAGCGGTCCCGTGCCGCAGCCTGGTGACACCGCTGTGCCCGGCCCTGGGTGGCCTTCCCAGTCCGGGTTGGCACAGCCTGGTCACCCCTGCAGCACTCCGGGCACGGCTCCTGCTGGAGCTGCGGCCTGGGAACGCTCCGAGCTCGCCTGTGGATGTGGGTTTGTCACTGGGGTTTGTCACCGGCTGTCCCCACGGTGACGCTGCACCTGCAGCACGCAGTGCTGGCAGAGGAGGTGACAAACCTCCTCCTGCTGCTGGCAGGGAGATGCTCGGAGGACACGCAGTTCTGGAGTGGGCCTGGGGCTCTGCTGATGAAGCGAAATGCTGAAGGTGTCACCAGAATCTGACAGGAAATGAAGGTTTTTCTCGTTAAATGAGTGAAACGAGTCCCCTGGCACTTACAGCACCTCGGCTCAGTCTGTCAGGCCTTGGCAAACCTCGGCCTGTGCACGGTGAGCTCAGTTCCTTTTGCTGTCTCTCCTGAGCTCTGGCTCATCCCAGCCTGGATCCCGGGGGTCCCAAAGGCCTGCCTGGGTGGGGACATCCCAGTAACCCTCCCAGTAACCCCAGTTGTGGTGCTTGGGAAGGGGCAGTCCCCATCCTGTGATGAGAGACAAGGTGTTCTTGGGAGTTGGCTCAGGAGAGCAGTGAGCCCAAAGGGGCCTGAACCAGGCTCAGTGGAAATTGGTGACCTCAGGTTTAATCCTGCTCCTGAGTCCTAATTTTAGGGCCTGGAGCCTGGCTCACAGTGTTCAGATTGAGCTGCTAAACACAGACATTCCATGGCTGTCCCAGCGCTGCCGTGGATAAACCCCCCCAAACTGGCGGGTGTCTCCCTGCCGTGGCCCAGGCAGCACGAGGGCTGCTGGCACAGGAACATCACACCCTGCTCAGAGCCATGGTATGGCTGCTAAAAATACCCTGAGACTCCAGATACGAGGAACAGTAAATCTCTGACAATTAATGGGGTCAAAAGCCACGGAGATCCAGACAGAGCACGAGCTCTCCTCTGGGAGCGGGTTAGAGCTGCACACAGAGCAGGAACATCACCCTGGGGAGGCCTGGGCCTGCTGGGCTGGGGATCCTTTCTCTGGAGCTCCTCAGCCCCGTTTGGATCCCCCACAGCCCCAGCTCCCTGTGTAGGTGTTCCTGCCCTGCTCCGGAGCCATCTCCGGAGCACGACGTGGGTTTGACAGGTTATTGGCAGCTGGGTGTGCTGCCATCTGCGGCTCTGGCAGGCGCCACACGGGTCGGATGTTGCATCATTCTTGGGGGTTTTATTTAAGATAAAGGCAAATGATTTCTCTTGCACTGGGCAGAGGGAGTTGTTTGCGTTGCTGTGTTTGTGTCTCTCTGGTGTTTCTGAAGCACCTGTCTCTTCTGTGTGTGACAGATCAGCCGCAGAACTGGCTGAAATTTCCATTAGAATGTGAATTTGCTCCATGACCACCATGAACAAGCAGATGATGGTTCTCTCTCCTCTTTTTCTGATCAGATTTTCCTCCTCTCCCAGAGCAGGAGCCGTCTCTAGCAGCCGCACGGTGGAGTAGCCAGACAGGAGAAGCAATTAGAGGTTTGCACTCCATCTTTCTGCTGGAGGCATTTCCAAGTCCTCAGCTGCTTTTCATACTCAACACCAAACACTCGAGCAGAGCAATCAGTACCTTCAGTCTGAAGTCAGCTCTGGGCAAACTGGCCCCACTGCTGAGCCAGGATACCCCAGAGAGTCGATTTAACAGTGTCATTTCAGATTTGCAGAGTCCACACGACACATCCTGATTGTGTCCTCACCACTGGGCCCCCAGAGCCTTTGGTCCAACACCAGAAGAGGCGAATGTGTGTCAGACACCAGAGCTGAACCCATCACTGCTGGGGGCTGAGAGCTCTCAGGGAGGTGTTAACATCCGATTTTGTGCTGTGAGCAGGATTCAGAACTGGCACCTGCAGTCACGAGGTGGCTTAGGCTGCGCCCCGCGGCTGAGCCCCTGCACCCTCCTCCCCTCTGCCCGTGTCTGGGTGCTGGTCCCGACCTGTCCTGCCCGAGGAGGTGCCGCTCCCGGCTCCCCACGAGGTGGCAATGCCGGTCTCTTGCAGGAGCAGCTGGGCAGGCAGCTCCGAGCTGCTGCCGTCTCCCCGTGCCCAGCGCCTGGCAGACAATCCCCACTCTGTCCCCCCGGGCTGTGCAGAGGCTCCGTGCACCGCAGCCCCGGTGCGTGGGGCCGTGGCCGTGCCAGGGGAGCTGCCAGAGGTCAGGGACAGCGGGAGGAGCAGAGGGAGCCCAGAGCCGCCTGTGTCCTGTGACACCTGTGCTGTCACTGCTCACTGGAAGGCATCGTGGTCGCGTCTGGGGGTGCTCCTGGGGACCATTGTGCTCCTTGGCAGCGAGTGGCACACGCGACCCTGCGACAAAAAAACGTACTGGGGGTGAGGACAGGGGGTACCCAGCACCGGTGCCCCTGCCAATCCCGGGGATCTCATGGGGAAACGCTCCCGTGTACTCGAGTGTGTGCAGACAAGAGACCCGGAGCCCCCAGGGTGGTGCAGCTCGAGACTGTGTGGGGGTCCTGCAGCAGCCCTGGGGTTCCTGGGGGCTCTTGGTGGGTGACCAGCCTGTGTTTAGTGCAGATCTCTCCCTGTTGGGTCCTGCAAGGCCGTTTCACCCTGTGCTCTGAGGTGGGGGGGTCTCGGTGCCACCCCCAGCCCACCTGGGAAGTGCAGCAGAATGGAAGGAATCATCCTGGCATTCGGCTTTGCTGCTTCTCCCGCAGCTCAGCAATGCCCTCCGGGCTGGGACATTCCTAGAAACCAGCTTTGCTCCTCCAACATCCTTCCTGCAGCCTCTGGGTGACTGCACGGACGGGGATTCAGGATGCGCTGGATGTTTGATGGATATTTGATCCCATTAATCAGTGCGGGCAGCACTGACAGGCGTCAGCCCCGGTGATTAACCTGCTCCTGGAAAGAGCAGCAGGGTGAGCCCGGCTGTCACGGCGCCAGAGGCAGTGCAGGGATTCCCTGATCAGGTCCTGCGTTCCCTTTCCTTATACGACTATTCCTGGCGTTCACATCCCAAATTTGCAGGCCCCGGGCTGTTGCATGGACTGGCCGCTGCCCACTCACAGTGGGGGCCTGGGGGAAGCTCGCTGTGGTCCCAGCTGTCGGACGCTCGGGATGGAGGCACTGGACATGGTGTGACACTCATTCAGAGGGTCCCACACTGGACATGGTGTGACACTCATTCAGAGCCTCTCCCCTGCGTGCACAGGAAGGGCCGGCCGTGGGCACATCCTGATTCCTGTCAACCCAGTGACCTCCAGCCGCTGACGTGGCCCCGGGTGTGTTACAACCACGGCGTTTAAGGGTATTTGTTCACCCTCCCTCGCACTGCTCAGCTCCCGCTTCCCCTGGCAGGGCCCCGTCCCTCCCTCTCTGCCTCCTGTGACACCGCTGCTCTCCGCGAGGTGCCAGGAGAGCTCCAAGCACGGGCTGAGCCCGGCCGTGCTGCTGCTGCAGGTGAGCATGAACAGACCTGGGGTAGGTGAGCGGGCAGGGATCGGGCTCAGCCGGCGCAGCCGCTCCCTGCTCGCACCTGTGCACGAGCGATGGAGCGACCCAGGTCTGTCCCTGCAGACCGGGGCTGGGAAATTCTGTCAGGGAGGGTTCTCCAGGATCTTGGAGATCCCGTGGGTTTCCTGCAGAGAAGGGGTGTTGTGCCCCCGGCCAGTTCCTGGGTCATTCCCATGGGCTCTCTCCTCCACCCATGGCGATTTTTCTGGCCAAGGTCGATGCCCCGTGCAGACACCACTCCGTGCTCACATCGCAGAGAATGTATCGAATAAAAACATCCACCTTGTGGGGGTTACTGGGGTCCGACAGCCCCAGCACTCAGCTGGGGGCTTGGCATCAGCCTGGAGCAAATCTGACACGGGAACAGGGATAACAAAGACCAGGAAGGGTGGGAGCAGCTCAGGCCAGCGGCCCTGTTTTCCATCAGACACCCGCAGAACCGCTGAGAGCCCCGGGAAGTTCTGGCCCCTGCCTTGTGACAGGCAGCAGGTCCAGAGGGCTTTCTGCAGTGCAAGGGCCCAGACCAGGCATCGAGGGCACCTCGAGCAGCTGGGAGAGGGACAGGCACAGCCATGACACGATTTTCATTCCGTCTCTCCTGATGGATTCAGGAGCTGTCGGCACCAGGCGCAGCCAGCGCGGGGCTGACTCAGAGCCTCGGCATCGGGCTGTGCTGGGAGCACGGCTCATCCCTGCACGGCAGCTCTGCCCCTCACAGCCTGTTTGCACACGCCAGGGAAGCTGCTCCTGCCAGACACGTCCTGCTTTGCTGCAGTTTGTCACACCTGGGCCGTGGGACCCAGAACTGCTCCAGTGCCACAGAAAGGGGCAAAGGTATCAGGCTCAGCTCCCACGGCTCCCTCGCTGCAGCACGGCTGGGCTGGCCAGCACGGCCAAGGAGCAGACTGGGACACTGGGTCCAGCTGGGGACGTAACTCATCTCCCACTGCTGCCCTGCATGGCTCCAGCCCTGCTCCATCCATTCTCAATACCCCATCCCTGGAAGTGTTCAAGGCCAGGCTGAATGGGGCTTAGAGCAACCTCATCTAGTGGAAGGTATTCCTGCCTATGGCAGGGGTGGAATTGGATGAGCTTCAAGGTCCCTTCCAACCCAAACCCTTCTGGGATTCCATGATTCTGTGATCCATCTGGGCAGGGCAATGCAGCTGTCCTGCCCTGCAGCCTCTGCTTTCATCTTGCCCTTACACTCTGCCTGAGCCAGGCAGCTCCCTTCCATTCTGGAGGGAATTCGCTGCTCCAAGCCAGGGAGAGAATCTGGGCCATTAGAGAGACCCTGGGATGAACCTTTGTGCCTGTGTGCCAGGCAGGGCCCTCCTGAGCTGAGCTCCTGGCATGTGCCAGCTCATCATCAGCTCACAACCAGGACTGGCAATGTCTGTGGACACAGGATGGGTGCATCTGGGCCCTCGTCTGCCATGGTGGGTGCCCAGCAATGGGAATAACCTGAATGCACTGGGAAGCGCAGTGAGACCCTTCTCGCAGGTGCTGTGACACTCACCCCATGCTGCCGATGCTGCTGGTATAATGGGGATCACAGCAGAGTCCCCTGCCAAGGCACAATGAGGGCAGAGGGGACAAGCCTCACTGAGCAGCTCTCCATGTCCAGGGCTCCGAGGCCCCTGAGAGGAGCAGACCCAGCCCATGGGAAGAGCAGCCCCTGCCCACTCTGGAGAATCAGTGCCCATTGTGCACTGCCCCTGTGCCCCTCAGCTCCTGCCAAGGGAGGAACCAGCCTGGCTGCCAAACAGCTCAGGCATTTGATCCTGCCCTGGTGTGACAGGGGGTGGACACCAGGCTGAATCCACCTCTTGCTGATCTGGGGGTCAGGGCCAGGAGATTTTTGGGGTAACAGCAGCAGAAATGGCAAGTACAGGGCAGAGCTGTCCCCACTCTGCTGACTCGAGCAGAGAGAGGGGCAGGCCAGGCTGAACACCTTGGTCAGCACCTGCCTCACTCCAATTCGTATTTCACTTACGAGGCAAAACCTGTGCGGGGTGTGAGCACATCCCCACGCAGCTCCCGCCGCAGCCCGGCCCCTTCCCTGCCCCGCGGCCAGGCACACTCATCCCTGCCTACACCAACTCCCCGAGGGCCAAACACTGGCCGGGGGCCAGCGCTGCTTCGCACGCTGCCAGCCCCAGCCCAGCCCCAGCTGCCCGTCCCGGCATGATGCTGGCACTGCAGGGATCTGCCTCTTACAAAACACTTGGCCATGGCACTGCCCTGCCAGGCTGGGAGCTGGAGCTGGGAGCGAGGGGCCGGGATGGCCACACTCTGGAGTCCCAGTGCCCCCATTCTCAAAGCCCAGACAGGCACTGGGACAGGCCTGGGAAGGGCACAGGGTGCAGTGGCAGAGGACACTCGAGGGGACACTGGCCCCTGGAGTGCTCAAGGTCCTCCAGAGGCACAGCTCGTGTTTGCTGCCGTGGTGTGCAGCTGCCTGGCCCCCGGTGCCTGCTCCCACTCCTGAGGCTCCCCTGGCACCCCGAAGGTGCAGGAGCAGAGTGTTTATCCCAGAGCTGTCTGGCCCCCTTATCTCAGTATCCAGCAAGTGCCAGCCTGGCAGGGGGACAGGGAAACCTCAGCAGGGACTGCCTTGGGGGTGCAGCTGTAAAACCGCTCGGCGACAGCCCCTTCTTTTGGTTATGAGATGTCAGGGACCCCAAAGCAGAGGCATTTCCATGTAACAACACTGCTCAGCTCCCGTGTGCGTGGCCTTCCCGGCAGCCACAGCACTCACCCCCTGGCATGGAGCTTCCTGGGAAAACCAGGTCAAGATGGAGCCTTTCAGCATGGGGCTCTGCTGCAGATTTTGCTGTGCTTGTGCCACAGGCTCCATCCTGCACTTGCCAGAGGCAGAGCCTCAGTGACTGAACCGGCGTGGGCCAGGAAGGGCTGGCAGATCAAGTGGATTTTGGGGGCACAGGGACGCCCGGGGTCAGGGTGCCAGGGCTAATATTGGCCCTGAACTTCCCAACCCTACAATCAGGTTCTCACCAGGCTGGACCAGGTTTTGTTCAAACCCTGTAGGGTTGAGATCAGAGGTGGGCACTGCCCGGCTCCTGGGTCTCCAGCTGTCCCCGTGCTCCAGGGCAGACTCTGGTTGCATTTGTCTTTTTTCCCTCACTCCTGAACCAGGAGCAGGAATTAAACTCCCCACCACAGCCTTCCCTGCTCAGGGGCTCTTCCTGAGCCCGTCAGCCTCACTGGAAGCAAACATGACACAGGGAACCGGGGCTGCCCAGCAGCCTCCAGCACGCAGCCCCAAGCAGGAGACCCCCAGGCTGGGGGTGCTGGGCTGAGCTGCAGGCGTGTCACCGGCGTTGTTTTGGCTGCCAGGGCCGCGTCCCTGTCGCAGCTTGTCCCCACGCCCAGCGCTGGGCTGTGATTAGCGAGGCGGGTCCTGCCCGCGTTCCCATCTCCGCGTCAGCGCCGCCGCCCTCGCGGGCGCTGCCAGGCGGTGCCCGCAGCCAGGTGTGCCCCAGCCAGGTGTGCCCCAGCCAGGTGTGCCCCAGCCAGGTGTGCCGCCCCGCCGCCGCGGTGCCAAATAAGGAAACCACCCGCTCCCTTCTGCTTGCAAAACACTTTGGACTTGGTGCTCTGCTGACGCTGCCTATTCCCAGCAGCTCCTGGGGTGTGCTGGAGGCTGAAATGGCCCCTCTTCCCCTTGCTGGGCTGCAGCCGAGAGCCCCGGGACCCTGCAGAGAGGATGCTCTGAACCCCCCCAGGGCTGGTGTCCCGGTGCCCTGTCAGCAATGCAAGGGACACGGAGAGGGGACACAGGCACGGACCCTCAGTGTGAACGTGGGGCAGCCCTGGCCATAGGACACACCCCGTGCCTGGAGCTCGACTCCCAGGAGCTGCTGCCTGGCTGGCAGTGCTGGTGCTGTGCCACACTGGCCTGGCTGGGGTGACCCATGTCCCTGGTGCTGCCAGTGAGCCACGGAGCGGCACCAGGCACAGACTGCACTGTGATCAGGGCTCACATACATCCCTGCTCACATCCCTGCAGCTGCAGCACAGCCCAGCCAGGGCCAGTGGCAGGACAGCAGTTCCAGCTCCTCAGTGATCCCACAGTGGGGTCACCGGCACAGGGTGGGAAACACAGTGGCAGCTGGAGGAGGAGACAGGAGGCTCTGGCACAGCTCGTTCTGGAACTGGCTGCCTGTGTCTCTTCCATGTTCATGGGCATCAGGGAGAGGCTCAGGGAGCAGAAGGATCTCAGGTCTTTCCCCACTGGTTAAGCATCTGGGATGAACAGAATGTGTGCAAGGGGCTCAGAGGGTCCAGCCCTGTCTGTAATTTGGGAAGGCCGTGTGGCGCCTGTGGGTGACAGGAGTGCCCTGAGTAGATATGGCCCCTCACCCTGAGCCCCCCAGTTCCTTACAAGGTCTTGGGTTGAAGCCCCCGGGTCCCAGGCTGTCTCTGGGGAGCTGTCCCCAGCCAAAGCAAAAGTGAAGGGCCTGACAAGGCTCCCATTGAAGGGCCTGACTGGCCACCCATGTGGCTCTAACCTCTTGGGGACACTGGTGTAAACCCCACCCAGCTTCCAGTCACCACAACCACCCGCTCTGACCCCCAGAGAAGGGCAGTCAGACCCCACCCATGCTGGACACTGAGCTGCACCAACCCCACACAGGGAAAGGAGGCACCAGCACCCTGGCTTGTGGGAGCTCTCAGAACAGCAGGTGAGGGGTTGGCGAGACAAAGCCAAAATGGGACTCGCAGGAGCCCCCCAGTCCCACTGGGCTCCCTGGGCAGGGCTGTGGCTGGGCCACGCAGGTGGAAAGTTATTTCTCAGGAGCTGGCTGATGGTGAAAGTTCTTTCCCAGGTGTGGCCCAAAAGGAATTTAAATCCTCTGAAGTCCTCATCTTCCCTGTAATTACTGTCAGACAAGTTTCAGCTTGGAGCTGGGCCGCCCCGGCCGCAGGCGTGGGAGCGAGGGGATGACGCACCGGCCTGTCCCTGCAGCGCACATGTCCCCTCCTGCCCCAGGAATGCATCCCATGACTCACGGGGACCGCGGGGGCAGCGGGGCGGAGATGTGGAGGGGAGCACTCGCAGTCGGGCTGCTGCGGGGGGTGCACACCAGTGGGCTCATGCAGGTGTGGGGCCCCGTGTTCTCCAGCCTGGACATCCCATGAGGTGACTGAACACCCAGACACTGCTCTCCCCCAGGGGACACAGCCTTGCCTGTGCTGGCATCCCAGCAGTGTCCCAGTCCCAGGGTCTCAGCAGACCCAGGAGAAAGATTCCTCCCTGGCTCTGGGAGGGGTCTGACCATGCAGGGCATGGCTGGGCTGGTCTGTGCCCTTGGTGTCCCTCGCCAATTCCACAGGCATCATCCCTGAAACATTGTCACTGGGCCAGTGGACATATTCCTGGCAGCTGTGAGCCAGCAGATTTCAAAGGGTCTTGGCTCACGGGGCTATCAAAACTGAGAGCCACTGCACAGGACTGACAGGGTCTGACCCATGTCAGGGGGGCCTGTGCAGCTGAAGCTTGAGCTGGAGCAGGAGCAGAAGCTGGAGAGGCAGCAGAAGCTGGAGAGGCAGCAGTGCTCAGTGTCATCTCAGGGCCAGGGGCTCGGGGTGAACCTGCTGGGGGCACCCCCAGGGGGATCACTCGGGAAGGAGCCCTGTACGGTTCCCGCATGCCACGGCCGGGGCTCTCACCCCGGTGCTGTGCACCTGGGGGTCTGTCACAGGCACAGGGCTGGAGGAGAGCGGAGTCCACACTGCCAAGGCCCGTGTTCCCCGGCAGTGCCCGGTGCCAGCGGGACTCTCCCCGCAGCCTGCGTGGGGAGCAGCCTCGGGTGCGCGTCAGAACAGCGCACGCCAGGCGAGCACACGAGTGTGCACCTTACACAGCTACTCACGCTCTTCTCCGCCCCTCTCCGCCCGGCTCTGCCCGGCGGGACGCGGGTTCCGGCTCAGTGCCCGCCCCGGCCGTGCGGCGGCTCCGCGGCACCGGGGGCTGCCCGCCCGGCTGGGGGGCTGAGAGCTGCTGGGGCGTGGGGGAGATGCAGGCAGGGATCGGCCTGTGCACACCCCTGCACACATTAGTACCCCCCCTCAGCGCACCCCAGAACCTTCCTGCACCCTGCACACCCCAGTACCCCCGCACACCCCTGCACACCCTAGTACCCCCCCCCTCAGCGCACCCCAGAACCTTCCTGCACCTGCACACCCCAGTACCCCCCGCACCCCACTTGCAACACCCTAATACCCCCCCTGCTCATCCCAGAACCTTCCTGCACCCCCTGCACACGCCAGTACCCCCCGCACACCCCTGCACACATTAGTACCCCCCCAGCGCACCCCAGCAGCCCTGCACACCCCAGAACTGCCCCGCACTCCCCGCTGCAGCCCCGCACTCCCGCCCCGTCCCCGCCGCGCTCCTCCCCGTCCCGCCGCGCCTGCCGCTGCCAGCAGGGGGCGCCCGTGCGCAGCGATCGCGCCCCCGGGCACCGCCCGGCGCTACCGGCGCGTCCCGCCCGCCGCCACCGGGACCCCCGGCTCCTCCCGCCCGCTCCACCGGGACCCCCGGCTCCTCCCGCCGCCACCGGGACCCCCGGCTCCTCCCGCCCGCTCCACCGGGACCCCTGGCTCCTCCCGCCCCCACCGAGACCCCCGGCTCCTCCCTCCCCCATCGGGACACCCGGATCCCAACCGATCCCACAGTGTGCCTCCGGGACCCTCGGATTCTGCTGGTCCCACCGGTCCCCGGTCTCACTGAGTCTCCTCTGGTCCCCTCGGATCCCTCCGCTCCCCAGAGGTCCCTCCGGGTCTCTCTGCACCGGCCCATAGCCCAGAGCAGGATCCCAGCACCGGTCCCCAGGGCAGGTCCCAGCCCAGATGCCCAACTGCAGTCCCATCACACCCGAGGTTCCCATGGGGTGGGGGGCACTGGCATCACAGGGGCATTGGGACCACCAGTACCACCGGGACACTGGGGCTGCTGAACGACCAGGGCATGGGAACCACTGGGACCATCGGTACCACCAGGACCATCGGGACTCCAGGACCACCAGGACATCAGGACATGGGAACTTCTGGGACCATCGGCACCACCAGGACCAATGAGGCACTGGGGCACGAGGACCACCAGGACCATTGGCACCACCGGGGCTCCCACCATTCGGTTCTGCCCGAGAGTCTCAGCCCAGCCCTGGCAGTGCAGAACCCCATCCATGCTCTGAGCAGGGTATGGAGTTTATCCTGCAGCACTGGGTTGAGCCGGGGGTTCGGATTAACAGAATAACAGAGGCGAAGCTGCTTACGGAGCTGCAGGATGTAATTACTGTTACGTATTGGAGAATCCGCTGCGCTCCGGGCGAGAGCGGGGCCAGCGTGTGCCAGGCCCAGGCAAGCCATCGCCTCCTGCCAGACACGGCTGATGGGCCTTGGCTCTGCACTCCCAACTCGTGTTCAGAAAATCATTAGTGTCATTAGAGCTCCAGGGTGGAGCAGTGGCCCTTGGCCAGGAGTGCCGCGGGCATGGCGAGGGAGCGAGAGCAGGAATGGGGTCCTGACAGCAGGGCTGTGAGCTGGGGCTCAGGTTCTTGGGGGGAGCCACAGAGGGATGGGGCAGGTTTATTGCCAGGGGCTTCTGATTGGCACAGACTGTTTCAGTCTTGTTAATAACTTCATAAAACTCCCTGCCAAGTACAGATTAACAAGTAGCCAAGTCATTACCATCGTGTGGGAAGCGACAGCACAGCCCAGTTACAGGGACTGCTCTGGGGTACATCTCCCCAGCACAAGGGCTGGGCAGCCCTTTCCCCTCCCAGCAGCTGTGATGGCCTCCTGGGAGCATGGCCCCATCACCCCCCTCAAGTGCATGAGGTGATGAGACCCTGCTGCACAAGGCCATGGCGCAGCTTCACAGGCAATACCTGCCACAACCATCAGCCCTTGAGGAGCAAGAGAGAGGGAGGGCAGGAGGGAGCCAGAACACACAGCACATCCTACCTGAGGTGCCAGGCCACAGCCCTCTTCCACAGGGGACTGAGACCAGGGCTGGGGTTCCACGGAGGAGAGGGGCTTCCCTGGGAGGAACTGGAAATCACAATCTGTGGGGCTGTTTCCACTGCTCCTGCCCATCCTCCTGGTCATCAGGGCTGTGCTGCTGGGAAGGGTCTGCATGGGGCCAGGACAAGGCCTGGGTGCAGGAGGGCACTAAATTCCAGCAGAGGTTTCTGTGGAGGAGTCATGGGGCTGGTGGAGTTTCTGTCACCACCAGCAGGTTTGTCACATCCCCCTGGGGTCCTTTGGCGGGACTGACCTCACCCCAGAGCGGGGATTAAATCGCGATTCCCTTCTGTGAGCGCAAGCGTCCCCAGGCCAATGCTGGAACCTGCCTCATCCCACTGCCAACGTCATGGGTATCCCACGCTGGGATTCCCATCCGGATGAAGACCTTGCCCCGGGGGTGCAGCGGGTGTGGGTGCAGGATGAATGTGGGAGCTGCTGTTTGTTGCCCACAGTCAGCAGAATCTCTGTGTGACTCCCTGCCAGCTCTGCCGTGCTCAGTGAGGGGAGAGGAATGAGCAGACAGGGTGTGATTGGATTGCCACACCGAAGAGTGAGACATGAGAAAATGCAAGAGCTGCTGCTGCTGCCTGGAAAACAGATGCTGAAAAACTAACGTGGGAAACTCCAAAGATTGGACTTTGCCATGGAAATAGAGCTCAGGCAATTCCTGGTGGCTTGGATCTTTGGCTCCGCTCAGACATAAAAATATTCTTCTCTCTGAGTAAAACAAGTCCTGAAATGTGTCCATCTGTCCTTCTTCCACCCACCAGAGTGACTCTGGTCACTCCTCTGATTGCTCGGGGAGATTCACAGGCAGAGCCTTGGTCCAACACAGTGTCAGAGCAGCTTGTCCCTTGGGCTCTGGACCAGCGAATCCCCAGAGCTGGTCTGTGGTTCTGCACATTGTCACTTGCCTGAGCCCAGGCTGGACTGTATGAGTTGGGATATCACCAGAGACAGCCCACAGGGAGCCAAACTGCTCAGTGCTGAGCTTGCTGGAATGGGTCCCTCATTCCCAGGCAGAGGCAGGAGGGCTGTGCCAGCCCTTGGAGATAGGACTGGTGTGATCACAATTTGTCCAGCATCTTCCTTGCTAAGATGTGCCAGCAGAGAGGCCGTGCTCAGCCTGGGGTGGGCTGGCAGTGCCTGGGGCCATGAGGATGAACAGCTGAGGGAAGAGCTTTGACCGTCATGGAAAGACCATCTCGTGCCAGACGGGTCCACAGTCCCTGAGTGCAGCAGAGGGAACCTCATTGCCCCGCATGGCCTGGCCACTCGGATGAGCAGCAGAGCTGTGGACTGGCTGTGGCAGCAGTGCTGATTGCCTGGGAATCACTGCGTGAGGGGATCTCTTTGGCACACACTGTGCCAAAACAGGCAGAGCGGGTCTGTGCCCAGCATGGCCCTCACTGGTGGAGGTGGCTCATGAAGCATCAGTGACACAAACCTCGCCTGATGCTCTGCAAACCACTCAGGACCTGGGCCAAATGGAGGAACACTGCCCTGTTCCACATTCACAGGAGGAGAGGAGAGGAGAGGAGAGGAGAGGAGAGGAGAGGAGAGGAGAGGAGAGGAGAGGAGAGGAGAGGAGAGGAG